>CM041641.1:12665342-12729639 GCA_023333625.1 Bothriochloa decipiens
ATGAAGAATCACTGTTGACTATGAGTGGTTTCCAAAACATCGACAAGCACATTTTACTTTACCCACCAGGAGCGCTATCACCATGTTGTCGATATGCTATATTGTTCTTGTTGTTTAATTTACCCCCATATGATATATGTTGAGAACGAAGATATATATGTATTATTTTCTTAGAAAAGTGAATATATTAATATCCTAGTCTATGCGTCGATGGAATGCATACAAACACTTTTAAAGGCACACACACCAGAGTTTCGGACCTTGTTGCCTTATCAAAAGATAAAAGTGCCACGCACGACGTCCAGCTGCTAGTCAAAATTCCCCTCACTCCAAAAACATTCACTGCCATATCGGTAACTCAAAACTGCAAGCCACCACCTTCCACGCCTACAATTTCATGGGCGCCTCCCACACCGGCCTACTCGCAAAAGTCATGGTCCACTACCAACAAATGTGAGGCCCTCAAATCCCTTCCAACACCTTCCTCCAGGCCACCTTGTTCCATCATTGACACCACAAACTTGAGTCCTCAACTAGGCCTTCACCTTCCTCGTGCGACATTGGCCACTACAAAGGACTAACCAAGCACCACACACAGGGGAGAGACTCGAATGATTGACGCCTCCAAGGAAGAAAACAACATCTGGAGACATCATCGTTATCGGCCCACCAAGAGGGCAAGGCTTTCGCCATGGCACCTCACCCCTATGCACAGCATTGGTCACGACTTGTCTGCGATGTTAGTCCCCATCCCATCTATGGAGCCACCTGAAGTCATCGATGCCGACAGACACCGTCGAAGAACTCACCGGCCAACAGCTCTGGCCACCGTTGTGCCGATGACTCCCCACATCGGAATAGGAGCAGATTGATGACCGCACGTTTGCCTGTCGTCCCGATCTAGATAAGGTAGATCCATGCCTGAGGATGTGGATCTGGCCCTAGGAAGGTTTGCACTGTTGGCCACATAGGATGGGCCACTAGCCTCACGCACACCAACAGTGGGCAATTTGGCATAGGGGTGACTGATCCGATCAAGAGGATGCCAGATCTAGCACCCTGTGCCGGGAACCACCGGCAGCTTCTGCCATGTGCAGCACTAGCACAGAAGCATCTGGTGTCCTTGCCTTGCCACTAGGAGAGAGAGGGGGATGGAGAAGGAGAACCGAGGGCCTTGCCACCATCCGTGGCGGCGGCCGGGCAGATGTAGATCATGAGAGTTGTTGCGGTGGGCAGATATGTATTGATTTATGAGTATCGTCCTCTTTTATTCTACCCACACCTGAACCTACCCACACCTGAAAAGAATGGGTTTAGGTGTGGGTAGAATAAAAGAGGAAGGTACTCATAAACAATACATATCTTCCCACTGCAACAACTCCCATGATTTACAGGTTTGGATGTGTGTATTCATTGCATCTATCACTACCCCCAAAGCCCTTTTTTCTTGTGGCTCTAGAGGTGTATTTTTTGTGTTGTTCCTATTCCATTATCCGTACCGCCTATCCTATTCATCCCTCGGGTTCACATGTCCATCATCACAAAACTTGAACCCTACCTCAAAATCTCTCTAGAGAAATATTAGGAGGGATGAAGTATTTATAGTACATAGAACCCCACATAGTGCATGCAACAATGAAAAATGTGTGCGTGCATGTGCATGTGTGGAAACATTTTGCATGTGTGTTTACGAGCATATGTCTATAACATAATTCGAGAACAAAACAAAAGAGTCTTCATCATCATATTATAAATTGCCCTGTTTTTTCATTTACCTAATTGTTTATTTAGCAAGTCTCTACACATAACTTTGACCTATGATAACTACGCTTTGGTTAGTTCCATTTATAAGACGTGCTTTACTTAGAGAACGGGCGTGTGTAGGGCTGTAGCTAGGGATCCTCTTCTTGGTGGATGAACATGTCGCCAAGGGAGTGGATCCACGATGTCGGCAATGGTCCTTTCATTGGTGCGTCCAATATTTTTTTGGTGACTTAGAAAACTCTTGAAGATGCTCTTAGGTCATCATTGTTTTTACCATGAAGATGTGATAAGACGAATCTTATTAGTAGCAACATGCAAGAATGTTTGAGAAACTTAGTGAACTTGACATAAATCTCTAAGGTGTAGCCAACCTCTCCCCTTTGCTCTGTCACCGCAAAACCAGAACCATACCTCAGAATCTCTCGAGAAATATTAGGGCTGATGAAGAATTTATAGTACATGGAACAACCGCGTAGTCCATGCAATGATTAAAAATGTGTGTGTGCATGTGTATATGTGGAAAAGTTGTGTGTGTGCCTTTACAAGCATAAGTGTCTGTAACATAATTCAAACTTCAAAATGAAATTGAAAATGTCTTCATCATATTATAAAATTGTCTCCTTTTTCCCATTTGCCTGGTTGTTTGTTTAGCAAGTCTCTACACATAATTTGGATCTATGATAACTATGCCTGTTAGACGTGCTCTACTTAGAATAAGAGTGGTATATAAAAGCCATCCTGCCAAAATCTTTTCACTGAGACTCAGCCTGGCAAAGTTCACACAACAACTTGATTTCATTTGCTAGTTTGTTTTCCACTAGGCACACCGCGTATGAATAAACAATGATATCTTTGTTTTCCACTAGGCACACCGCGTATGAATAAACAATGATATCTTTTGGTTGTCTAATAGTGGTAGAGATTTCTCTTCACTTGGGCTAAAACGCCAAATTAAAGCGTTACTTGTAGCCACTACTGGAGAAGGGTCCTTTGCCAAGTGTCGCACCTGATCTGCAAAGAATTCTTTAAAATTGACACTTGGCAAAGGAAAGTCGCCGTGATGGCGGCCACGGTAACGACATTCTTTGCCAAGTGTCCCACGGCGACACTCGACAAAGACATTTCTTTTCTTCTTTTGAAAAATTTTTGTACCGAGGGCCTAGCTCGGCCCTCGGCAAAGAAACTTTTTATTTTTCTTAAAATTTTTATTTGCCAAGTGCCCCAGCAGACCCTCGGCAAAGGACTTTTTATTTTTTTAAAAAAAAATCTTTGTCGAATGCCATGACCACAACAATCGGCAAAGCCGGGAAACTAAGTGTCCTAAAATCTAGCTTTGCCGAGTGCCATTGATACAGCCTCAAAATACACTCAACAACATGAATATAATTTTCTGAAACACTAAATCCCATTATATGCACATGCAGTTCGAATTGAATTGTCCAAAAAAATTAATGAAACGAATTAAAATAAATAAATATAGAAAAAACCTAAAAATGTACCAAATTTGAGCCTGGAGTAGCGGGTACCGTAAACTTTGGGGTCAAAATATGTCGTGCTCTGCCCTCGGCAAAGGTAATTATTATTTGCCAAGTGTCAAGGATAGACACTCAGCAAAAAATGTCTACTTTGTCGAGTGCTTGACGTCTAACACTTGGCAAAGTAACACTCGGCAAAGATGAACTTTATCGAGTATCCACCTTTGCCGAGCGTCTCACACTCGGCAAAAATTGGCTTTGCCGAGTGTTGGCTTTTACCGGATGTCTTTGCTGAAAACCGGTATTTGGCAAACGTCCTCTTTACCGAGTGCCAACTTTTGACCCTCAGCAAAGACCGAGACACTCGACAAAGCTAGTATCTTCTATAGTGAGCAGTATAAACAACTTACTTTGGCCCTTTCTGGAGGAAGTTCCAAAACCTCCACTTGTTCTCATTTGCTTTTTTTCTCTCACTAGGCGTGCGTGAAGCTAACGTAGCGGCGCCGAGTTTGCGCCGGACACGCAATTTGTTTTCGTCTCGTATCTTTAAACTGTCATACCTATATCTCTTAGATAGAATAAAATTATTAGAATATTGTAATTCGATCATGAGTTGAGCACCGATGTTCCCAGTAGATTTTTATTAGAATTACACGGTACAACGCATACGCTCACAATACACACGCACACTTACCCATATGAACATACTTACATAAACCCTACCTCTATAAACATCTTCGAAAAACTGACCATCCGACGGCAGATCTGAAGATTCCCGAATAGAAAAACACTCGAATTCCCAAAACACCAATACGGCTAGATTAGGAATTTGCGTCTCTACAACTGTACCTGGGTTGGTTGGTCTTTGTCGTTTTCTAGGCGTTGGAGAAACGGAAGTGGCGTGACTGGCCCAGTGAGCCCAGCGGCAGCCGCTCCAGGCACTACTGGCCCTTGATGGGGAGCAAGAACCAAACAGGTTGGTGGGGGATAAAGTTGGCCATCGGGCCGGCCCGGCTCAGCATGGACCCGGCACAGGACAGGCATGGTTCATAGTTGTCGGGCCGGCACGGCCCATCGTGCCATACCAGGCCTCATGCCTCCATGTCAGCCCAAGCATGGCCCTTCAGGTCAGTTTTCGGGTCGTGTTGCCCAAGCAGCCCGACAAAAAATGTCGTGTCATGCCAGCCCACAACCTGCTAAGAAAAAATCCTCAAAATCAGCAGAATGAAGAGCTTTCACATTTTAACAAGTCTAAATCAGAAAATTGATCAGCATCGACATGACAGCATTCAACAACTGACACAGATCACAGATAAAGTTATAACTTAGAAAGGCAGAAAGGTAGGACACAGTTGACACATATTTAAGATAAAAAAGAGTTGTGTACAATGCTGCCTCATTAAAAACCTTTCTATGTAAAACTTACTCTCGTGAGAAACCCTAGAAAGAAAAAGAGTATAACACATCTCTTATAAATAGTCTTAATTGTTCAAAGGTTCACAGATTACAAATACAAATAATGAGAGATCACACTCAAGTCCCTCTCACAAAAGTCTCACAACTCTCAAGTCTCTCTCTCACACGGTTCAAGTGCCAGAAGCTGAAGCCATAGATGCCGATGCAGATGTGGTAGTAGTAGAAGGAGGCGCAGATGCATCGTCGTCGAGGTAGAGGTTCTAGAAGGCGTCTGCGAACTCGATGTTGTCCACAGAATGCTGCAATCTTTTATCTCCCAGCTCTCTACCCTTTATGCAAGCCAGCATCTCCACATGCTCAGGCAACAAGCGTCGCCACCACTCTACAATGATCCGTTCTGTCAAGCTGAAAGTCGACTCCTAAGAGACAGTAGAAACAGGAACAAATAGAATATCTCTAGCCATTATAGAAAGCATTGGAAATGTTAGCTTGTGGTCACGCCACCAGAGGAGTAAATCAAATTCATCTTCATAAGCAGTGACATTGTCACTGTTTAGGTAAGCTGTTAGCTCACAATCAGCAGCAGCAGATATAGATGGAGTGGAGGCAGGGGAAGGTCCAACAATACCAGATCCCCCGGGGCCTCCAAAGATTTGTCCCCATGCATGCTTTCTCTTACCTGTTTGGCTTGCTGGCTATGCAACCCTTCTCTGATTCCTAGCTGCACCATACTTTGCTTCATATTTATAAAACAACTTGTATGTTTCAATTTTAACATCAGCATAATAAGAATTGTAGTCATGTCTAGTTTTTTTCTCAAATATTGTAAGAACAATAAATAAACCCCTCATCTTTTCTCTAGGATCAAGGACAAATGCAAGTGAATACAGCAAAGGTATATCTTTCTAGTATTTAAGAAACTTAAGCTTCATAGGATACACAATAGAAAACAAATTCTGATCCTTTTCACTTTCATGCAAATGAGTAATTATGTCTAGCAGATGGTGCAGAACAAGTGGACTATTTGGATAGTAAACACCAGGCAGAACAACTGTGGGGTCATAAAATATTTCTAGAAACTCAAGTATCTTTCCAACAACAATCCAGTGGATGTTAGTTAGCTAACAAGGTTGATCCATAATTGGCATTGATGAACACAGTAAAAACATATTTATATGGAAGCAAGTGTTTAAGCATGAGGTATGTAGCATTCCATCTAACATCCATGTCTAAGCCAAACTTTCCGGGTCTAACACCTAGTAATTCTTGAACATAGCAATTCTATGATTAGAAGAATTGAAGAAGTTAATAGCAGTTCTAAAGTCTTCAGTGTAATTTTTTTATCCTTTTTAAACTAGATTTCACAATCAGATTAATGATATGGCAAGCACAACGTTGATGCACAAGGTTGTACTTGCGCTTATGAGGATCATCAGTAACAGGTGCAGGATCAGAACCCAAATAGCCAGCAAACATAGGTGTCATTGATTCCATAGCCTTAGCATTAGAAGATGCATTGTCTAGAGTTACAGAAAAAATATTATTAAGCAGGCCAAACTCCTAAACCACATCAGGATCTCACTTACTCACATGACCAAGATCTAGAGGGGGGAGTGAGACTGCGAGAGGGAAGGAGCAGGGACCAGGGAGGGAGGGAACACGATGGCAGGCAGCCACAAACCACAAGGGAGTACGAGATAAGTGTAACACCTCTGGTGTTATATTAACTAAAACCTGCCATGTCATCATATGCACTGCAAAGCATTCATGATTAGGTCAACCTTGATGTGCATTAACTAAAATGAGTTTACAATTCATAGGTTGATTGTGTTTCTGGAATGTGTTATCACATGAAATAATAAAACCCTACTTTCGAATGTCATCTCAAATGCTTGATTTATATTCTATGTACTTGAGTTATAAACCGTGTTTACACTAGTGTCCAGTATAGTGTATAAATCTAAGTCCAACCCTAAAAATAATTTCCATATTTCAAGTTGAATTTGGATTTCAAAGCTTATTCCCAAGTCTTGCAATTCAAATTTAAATTCAAATTGAAAAGCTATAAAATGTTTTTCAAAAGCCAACTTCGTCAACCAAGGGTACTATTAGGTCATTGACCTAAAAATGTCCTTGGATGATGTATGTGATCACTAATAACCAACCAATTAAATTAGAAACCAAATCGAGTTTGATTTCGGTTTCAAAAACCCTTTATTTCAAAACCTAGTTTTATCCCCTTTTCTGTAATTCAAAATCTGTAAGAAATTTGGGGATACTATAAAAAGATAGTTTGTAGATCTTGACAAGAGTTACAAAGTTGGTTTATAAAGTTTTTCAAGTTTCCACAAAGAATTTCAAATAAATTTGAAAATATATTTTTCCAGCATTTGATCCCTTTTGATTTTAAAACCATAATTCAAAAATTATGCATAATTTGAGAAAACTTTGTATAAGAAAAAGGTTTGGTTTGAAAAGTTAAACATTTCATGGTTTTGAAGATTTTCAAATTTTATTGAAAAATCAAAAGTAATTTCAAATGTTTGTTTCTAGGGTTTTATTCCCCTTTTGAATTTGAATTCATATTTCAAAATCCAAATAGAATTTGAGGATGACAGTTAAATAAAAAGTGTAGCTTTTGAAAAGTTATGCAAATTCTATTTTTGGAGATTTTAAAGTTCTTATATAAAATTTGGAGTAATTTGTAATTTTAAACGAATGGTATTTCTGTAATTTGCTTGAACAGCACCGAGACCTATCGTTGGCCGCCATCGCCGGCTTCTCAAACCGCGTCGCCGTCCAACGCCGCACATGCCACGGCTGCCAGCGTGCTCCTGGACGCGTGAAGCTTCATCGTCATTGTGTCGCCCGTCCATACCTCGCCCCTGCCCTATAAATAGGTCAGCCGCCGCCTCTCTTCTTCTTCTTTCCCCTGCCGCCGCCGCCGCCGACCTCGCTCCGTCGCTTCAATTCACCGCCGTCGCTTCACCGTTGCACAATTGCTCTTGCCATAAGCTTTGCCTTTACCTTGCGCTTCCTCTGAGCCAGTTCGTGCCCGCTCTCGCCGTCTGAGTTGCCCGCACGACATCGTCTTCCTCGTGACCGATCGCCGAGCCACCGCGAGCTTCCTCGCCGTCCACCGCCGCCAAGGTGGAAAACATATTTCCTTTAACCCTCTCATCATGCTCTCCGTGCTATCCTGCTCCTCATGCGCACCGTGGTTCGCTCTCTGGCACACAGGACACGCCGTGACGTCGTCCTTGCCACCGGAGCGCCGCCGTCGTCCACAGCTCGACTCAGCCACTCCGAGCCTTCATCAACGTGCGCACCGTGCCCGTGGTGAGCTCCTGCATATGTTGGTGCCCTCAATTTCTTGTATTCCACGCCATAATCGTCGGTCACCGTGCGTCGCCGTCGGCGCGACCTTGCCAGGCCGCCGCGCGCGTAGCCATCTGAGTTAGAAGCCAGGGATAGCTTCATTTCCTGTCCTAGCGTGTTCGCGTTGATGTCTTGCACATTCCCGTGCGCTCGCCATCACCGAAAATTGTTCCGGTGAGCTTTGCCGCCGCGTCCGAGCTCCGCCGTGCCACCATGGCCGCCGGCGAGCCTGCTGCCACTGCTCCATCACTTCATTAGCTAGATAATCATGTTCGCCGAGTCAAGTTGAGCACGTAGGACCAAACCTCATCGCCGGAGACCTCACCGTCGGCGAGCAATCGCCGGTCAAAACTCGGCCGCCGCCGGTCAACGTCGGGAGGAATTTCCTTTTTCCTTTTTCTTTTTCTAGAAAATATTTTAAATGCTGTTTTCTTTAGAAATTCATAATAATTCATATATAGCTCTAAAAATTCTAAAAATTTATGATGTCATCTACCTAGGAAAAATATGAAATGTCAAATTTGAGTAATGTTTGGATAAGTTAAAATTAACTCTTTTAATTGAAAAATGGACATTCAATGATTTTTAATAAATAAAATAATTGGCTTTTAATTCTGAAATTTGTTTTGCCACGTAATTAGACCAAGAGTTTTCAAAATAAAATTGTGAGCTTAATTAGATAACTTTAATTTTTATGCCTTTATTTTATGCTTTTAAATAATTAATTAATCCCGTTTAATTAAGTTAATCATTATAGGAATTGTTTGACTTTGGGATTGATTGATGACCTTGGGTCATTAAACCTAATGACCTTTGGCACTTTAATTAATTGTTTGCGCTTACCTAGATCATGTCATTAGGGCTTAATTAACGTTATTTCATGTGTTTAATAACTTTCTTAAATAATGTAGTTAACCCTAATGAACTTAGTAAGTATGTTTTGGGTGGCTTGCAACTTTATCGTGCAGGAAAGTTGTACTCAAGCCTTTAATCTGGTTGTGCATCCATCAAGCATCATGTTTACTATTCAATCATGTTGAAGCATATCATTGTATCGTATAGTTTCCGATAACGGAGAGTTTAACGTTGTCGCCCCAGATCCGAAGGAAGAGCAGACTCAGGAGATTGGAATTGATCCAGAGCCCGAGACCATCTACCCCGAATACCAAGGCAAGCCCTGGATGCATTCAAACCCTATTCTATTTTATAAAAGTTTTATTGCTTCAGTTATGATATGTTGCATTAAGTAATAGGAGTTGAGTGAAAACCCACCAACTGCATTACCTGTCTTACTTCCATAATTCCTTGTTATCTGTTCTAAAAGATGCGTAGTAATGCTTAGTCCTGCTTAATTAATTAAGTGTTCAGAGGTAAAAGAATGAAAAAGATGAGATTGGTTTTATCTGTTGGAATCATGCTTTTAGTTAATAAATCGAGTCCGGACGGCTAACTTGCATTGGGAAAGGAGTCCCTCTGTAGTGTTTCCGTCTGTTGATGCCCTAGGTCCCGTGTCGATGGTGAACTGGTGATATCGAGAAACTAGAAATCCACATGCATGAAGTGTCATACAGTGGGCCAGAGTCCCCACGTATGTCATGGAGTGACTTATAGTGGGCCAGAGTCCCCACATATGTCATAGTGTGTTATACTATGGGTTTAGGTTCCCATGTATATCGGTACACTGAGTCAAAGTGCTCACGTGTATCATGTGATGATATATGGCTGCGGTTGTTATCCTGGTGTATCAGTTCATCTGTTATGCTTAGGAGTTAGAGTCTCCTTTATATCAGTGACCTAGGTCCCAGCTGGGTATATGAAAATGGATTCGAATCGCTGTTGCTTCTCGGAGAAGAAGACTCGATCGGTGTTCATCATCGTAGTAACAACCTGGATAATGAGTAAGGTTTAAGAAGAAAGTTGGTTGGTAATTTTGATCTTGAACAAGATCGCTTTTCTTTCTTTCAAGCTTTTCTGTAAAATTTCTTATCTCCTGCAAGCCTTACCTTGTCCCTCTAGCCTGCATTTCCTGAGTCTTCATCCCTCTTTTTCGTCGGGTCAGTCTTGTTGAGTAATTTTGTACTCAGGGTTTGTTGAATCCTTGTTGCAGGTGAGCCTCATGGGCAGGAATGCTTCGCATCCTGCTGCATGACAGTCGTCGAGGAAAGTGACGACGAATAGGATATCTCGCTCTTGGGCAGAGCATATAATCAAGGTTGATGTAATAAGTTATATTGTTATTCCACTGCTACTATAGTTTGTAATAATTCAACTAATGATCTGTAAGTTGAAACTAAATGGTTTGTAAATTTATGTTATTGTAATCCTTCCGCTCTACTCCGATGTATATAATTTGTATAAAACTGTTGTAATACTGCAATGTCTCTTTATAATGATTGATCCTGCTCGGAGAATTGTGGATGATTCGGGATTTACCCGACAGACCTTTTAAGTTTTATGGAACACATTCATGGTTATTTGGAGTCTGTTTAGACAATAATCAAGCGTGTGGGCCATATGCTTTAGAAGGTTCTGCCACAGCTGGTATCGGAGCTGGATCGTTATTAAAAAGAGTTGTTGTAGTATTCCTTTGTGAAAATTTCAAAAGTTTTGAGTCAAATAATTTTACTTGACTATTTTGGGTCTAAATTGCTTATTCCTTACCTATAAACCTTTCTATCGACCCTTATTCTGATTTCTAAAAGTGTGGTTGTGGAATAACATACTATATTGCCCTATGTTATAAAAGTTATCTTATTGTATGTGTTACCTTAAAAACCTTTTATGCTTAGGTCGTAAGTTCGATCATGCATCATGCTTAATTAACCTATTTTAATTACTTTTCCCTTTAAAGTGATTTGGGTTAAGTAGTAACAATCCTTTTCATGCTAACCTTCAGATTTCTCCCTATCTATCCTCATTCTTTATGACCTACCTTTCTTCCGGATGGCCCTTAGCAAGAAAACTCCTCGTAAGAGTACTGCACCGAAGGGGGTACCTCGACATCAACTAGCCCCCAGATACGCGATTGGCGAAAGTAGTAACAATCCCAATTCAGATCCGCAAGTTGAAATAGCAAGACTTAGGGCCGAGTTGGAGAGGGCTGAAGCTGATAGGATCAAAGAGGCCATTGAGATTACTCAGTTAAGATGATCTTGGAGGTATATGAAGCATCAAAGGAATGATGCTTGGGCACGAGAAGATGCAGCGAATGGTCATGTGCAAGAACTTCAAGATAACGTGGAAGAGTTGGAGGAGTACGCTGAGGAAGCTGATGATGAGTGTGTGAGACTGAATAACCTGTTGGATCCTGAATATCAACGATAGGCAACCCAAGATGATCTTGGTCTTACGATGGGTCAAGATGAGGAAGAGGAAGACCCTAAAGAAATAGAGTCCGTTGATGATGATGTCATCGATGAGGAAGAAGAAAACCAGATGAGTGTAGCAAATGAAAATGAAGAGGATCTTCGAAGAAGAAGATCCAGAGATAGTGGAGGAAGAAGATCCTGAAGAGGAAGAAGAACCTGAAGAAGAAGAGGATCCCAAAGAGGAGTTAATCCCAGTGGAAGATAGTGAGGAGGAGCAAAGAATTTGGAAAGTGAGATGTATAATATATCTTTTTCCTGCTTTCTGAAACCTAGTAGGTGTGGGAAGTCTTGCCGTAGTGCAGACGGTTGTAACAAAAATAATGTATTATAAGTGTGTTGCACGTCTGTAATATCTGCTTATGAAATCCAATAAGGTTTTATGAGTAAAGTATAGTTTGTTTATCAACAGATGCCTGCTCACACTCGCTCCCGTGATGCTGCCGGTCCATCTCATGATGGAGGTGATGTTCCAAATCCTCCACCAGTTCTACCAACCCTGGCCGATGCAGTTGCGGCCTTAGTCAATGCAACCACCATGATGGCCCAGAATCAGAATAAAAATGTACATCAGGGGAATCATGGTCGGAATAATAGGAATGAGACCACCTATGTGGATTACCGACACACGTCCTCCTGTCTTCACCAGAGTGGATGAACCAATGGAGGCAGATGATTGGCTCCGCACTATGGAGCAAAAGTTTGGACTAATTGAGTGTACCGAATATCAGAAACCCATGTTTGCAGCTCAGCAGTTGAGGGGCACTGCAGGAGCCTGGTGGGTTAACTTTGTCGCTGCTCATCCTGAAGGTCACTGTATTACTTGGGCTAAGTTTCGTGAAGCTTTTCGTGCATATTTTATTCCTGAGGGAATTATGACTATAAAACTTGAAGAGTTTCTTTCTCTGCGACAAGATGATATGTCAGTAATGCAGTACTTTGGCAAATTCAACCACTTGTCCCAATATGCGTCTGACCATATCAGTACTGACCGTAAGAAGAAGGAGTGTTTCCTCAGGGGTCTAAATAGTAAGATTCAGAGAATGATGACTGGAAACCCAAATGCTACCTTCAATGAGACAGTAAATATTGCTATATCTTATGAAGAAAAGAACCGTCAACACATGGAAGCTAAGAAGAAGAAAACTGGGATGTCAGGATTTTCTGGTGGAAATCAAAAGCGCTAGAAAATAATTTATCATCCCCAAAACCATTTCCGTCCTTCTTATCATCCACCATAATACCAAGCCCAGCAACAGACATTCATTCATTCTGCTGGTGCTCTTCCTTATCCAAGATAGCCGAATGCCCCTGGTATTCGTTACCCTACTTCTCAGCCACAAAGTTACCCATGTTTCAATTATGGGAAGACTAGTCATTTTGCAAGATACTGCCCGCATCCAAGGCAGTACAATTCCTATGTTTCTAGGGCTTTTGCACCACAACAGCAACCACAGAATCAGAATAAGGCAGGAAATCAGAATGTGTAGAAGAATAAAAATGAGAAGAAGGTTGACAAGGTGTTTTACACTCAAGTTGGAGAAATTCCAGAAGGAGAACCTGCCATGATGGGTATGTTCCCTGTTGTTGATCATCCTACAATTCTGTTTTTCGATTCTGGTGCATCTCATACATTTATCAATGGTACCTTTGTTAAGACACATGAAATACCAACAATAGGGACAAAAGAATAATTCTTTATACAATCGCCTGGGGGGCATATGTGTACTAAAGAAATGGTACATGATGTGCTTATAAGTTTGGGTAGGTATATTTTTCCCACTGATATGATAATATTAAAGGATCAAGATATAGATGTGATCCTAGGTATGAATTGGATGAAACGGCATGGTGCTGTGATAGACATCCTGAATAGAACTATGAAAGTAAACATACCTAATTGCAAATCTCAACTTCTTATTCAACTTCCAACACTTAAGAGGACTGCTGAAAAGGTATGTGTCACTTCTGTGAAAGAGATCGAAGATATACCCGTGGTCTGTGAGTTTCTGGATGTGTTTCCTGATGAGTTACCGGGTTTACCTCCTAATAGAAAGGTGGAGTTTAGGATTGATTTAAAACCTGGTACTGCTCTAATATCCAGAAGAGCTTATCGGATGGCACCACCTGAGTTAGCAGAACTCAAAACTCAATTACAAGAGTTACAGGATAAATGTTTTATCCGACCTAGTTCATCACCTTGGGGATGTCCTGCCCTCTTTGTGAAAAAGAAAGATAAAAGTTTGAGGCTATGTGTGGATTATCGTCCCTTGAATGAGGTAAGAATCAAGAATAAGTATCCTCTACCCCGCATTGATCTACTTTTTGATCAATTGGCAGAGGAAAATGTGTTTTCCAAGATTGATCTTCGATCCGGGTATCATCAAATTAAGATTCGCCCGGAAGATATTTCAAAGACTGCCAGGACTTACCAATGCACCAGCTTATTTCATGTACTCCCTCCGTACTGGTATTAGAAGTCGTTTAGGACATGATTGCGCATACCAAGGAGTGCCAAAGAGTGATTAATTAGGGTGGAGTTTTCCTGCTTTGCCCTTATTAAATATGCCTACGGGTGTCTTATTTACAACAAATCTTCTTATCCCGACTGGCAAGTGCTCCGCGGCCCGACGCTTGAGGTCGAGTGTTCGAACTCCTTGGCCGCACTATTTTTTGAGTTTGGTGGAATTGCATAGGGAATTTGCATGGCGCTGTGCACGCTCTGGAGGCCGTGAGAATTGGCCGCGAATTTCGTCTGATGGCGCGTGGCCGCCCTTTTTTTCTCGTTGGCTCGTTTTCGTGCACTTGCGCGCGTGGCCGCGCATTTTTTTCTCGTTCGGTCATTTTCGTTTACTTGCGCGCGTCATTTGGTTCGTTTGGCGCTTGTTTTCTTTCACTTTCATGCAGCAGTCCGACTGCTCGAGGCAATAAAACACCGGACCAGCGTCTCGACTGCCTGCCTTAACTTCTGCCTTGCCTCTTGCCTGTTCTTCACTTGTTCATCCAGCCATGGCTTAGCTTCCTCTCTTCCTCCCTACTCCTTCCACATCAATCCGTGCAATGGCTCAGTTCCTCCATGGCTTCGATCTGAATGTTCATTTGGAGGAAGATGACGACGGCACTCTGGACGAGCCAGCATACAACGACGCCAACGACGACGACATGGTCAATCTGGATGAGGCAGAAGATCACCACGGCGGTAATTTCATCAGTTCGACATGTCTAGGTTCGCTGCTAGCTTCTTTAGATCACATCGGTTTTCATTTTTGTTTCTTTTATTTACAGGACTGGATTTGAACTTACCACTCGATGGGTTTGGAGCAGTTGATTTCGACTTTGTTCAAAATATTGCTGGTAAATTTTTTTTTGTCACAATCACATGCAAAGAATGTTTGTTTTTCTTCCTATAATTACAATATGTCGTGAACCATGCCGTGAATGCTTTGTTTTCCCTAAAAATAGAACATGCCGTGAATGCTTGTTTTCTTTTAACAGAACATGCTGTGGACAATCCAACCATGGAAGAACAAGTTCAACCACGCAGCCGAAGGAAAGAAATGAGTGAAGAGGTCCGAAAACAAGTTTACCAAGCTTTGTTGGCTAGAAGCAACAATGGTACACTACACAAGGAAGACACTGCATTTGTTGCTGCTCAATTTGACATTCATAGACGGACAGCTCAACGTGTTTGGGAACGAGGTAAAACACACCTTTCTAGCAATGTACCGGTTGTGGTTTCTAGTCTAAAGAAGGGTAGAGTTGGACGTAAAGCAATACCTTTTGATTTGGAAGCATTGCGAAACATTCCTCTAAAGGAAAGAATGACCATAGAGGATGTGTGTGCCAAACTAAACATGAGCAAATGGAGGGTTCAAATGTATTTGAAAAAAGGATTGATTAGGCGCCACTGTAGTAGCATCAAACCGTATCTCACTCAAGCTAACAAGAAGTCTAGGTTACAATGGTGTGTTGACATGGTTAATAGAGAGTTGCTTGATGATCCAAGGTTTAAGGAGTTGTATGACTTTGTGTTCATTGATGAGAAATGGTTCTACCTACATCAAAAAACTGAAAAATATTATTTGCTACCCGAAGAAGATGAACCCCATCGGACTTGTAAGAATAAGAACTACATCCCTAGGCTCATGTTCTTGTGTGTTTGTGCTCGGCCAAGGTTTAGGGATGGGAATTGTATTTTTGATGGTAGGATTGGCTGTTTTCCACTTGTTCATTATGAACCGGCTCAAAGGGGTAATGAGAGGACCGGTCGTGTCCGTGGAGACTTGGTTATGAAGCCCATAACTTCGATCACTAGAGAAGTGATTAGAGGTTTTATGATCAATCAAGTGTTGCCCGCCATTAGAGCTAAGTGGCCAAGAGAAGATGTGGGTAGACCAATATTCATTCAACAAGACAATGCACCTTCCCACTTGAAATTGGATGACCCAGAATTTTGTGAGGCGGCTAAGCTAGGAGGATTTGATATTCGCTTAATATGTCAACCACCAAACTCTCCAGATTTCAACATTCTTGACTTGGGTTTTTTTCGAGCTATACAAGCAATTCAATATCAAAAGAATGCAAAAACAATGGAGGCTCTCATTCCAGCCATGCAAGAGGTAATTTGCTCAACAATTGTTCACAACCGAATTAAACTTACACTACAATTTGCTAACCGATTTAAACTTGCATTACAATTGTAGGCATTCATGGAGTACTCACCACAGCTTGCAAACCGAATGTTTCTAACACTACAAGGTGTTTTGATGGAAGCTATGAAGAAGAAAGGTTGCAACAACTTCAAGATACCTCACATGAAAAAAGGAACATTGGAAAGACTAGGTCTGCTGCCATCTTGTATCCCTTGTGATCCATCTTTCCTAGATGAAGCCGTGGCTACTCTTGCTGCATGAAAGAAGTAGATTGATGCTTCTTGGCAGCGAGCTTACTCTTGCGCCTCTCCTTAGCTTCCTCTTCGACCTTCTTCAGCACCTCTGGAGGCAGCACGATTTGCTCCATGCCGACTCCGAACATGATTTTGTTGACATCTGGAATGAACAACTCGCACTCGAATTTGTTAATGCCATGAACAACAGCGAAGATCAAGTAGTCGTCGTGCTTGAGACCGCAGCGAGAGCATGGATACTTCCTAGTGTGCACACGATCCCATGCTTCACGGTTAAGATGAACAACTTGACAGCGGCCACAAATAAAAGCCCCGGGCGGCAAAGAATCCGGCGCCATGATCTCCTCCGAGTCTGGCGCGACGACCTCCGAGTCCGTGGCCATGGAGTCCGTGACCTCCACCTCCGAGGACAGCATCGCCGACTCCATGGAGTCCGGCACCATCTCCATCTCCATCTCGACGGAGCTCTGTGCGATGATGGAGTCCACTGCCTCGATGGATTGCAGGGGGTCGACGGAGTCCAGCAGCAGGTCGACGGAGTCCGTGGCGACGGAGTCTGCGGCGACAGACAGCAGCAGGTCGACGGAGTCCGCGGCGACCTCCTCTGAGCCCTGCCCGACGTCGTCCACGGCGACCTCCTTCGAGTCCGGCACGGTCTCCATCTCCATCTTGGACTCCGGCGAGGCATCCATGGTTGCGGCGCGCGGCGTGCGGTGTGACCGAGCAGGAGCGCCGTGCGGCGTGAGCGAGCAGGAAGTCGAAGCGCGAGAGGAGCAGCGTGCGGCGCGCGGCTGCATGCGCCTATTAACAAGCGGCAGGGGATCGACGCGGCGTAATGACGCGCAGTGCGGGAGTCGAAGCGCCTGGGGCAGCGTCGTCCAACTCTTCGTAGCCTAGCCAGAACGACTTCCTTTGGTTCAAAACGAGCGGAGGCCACAACGACTTCTAATACCAGTATGGAGGGAGTATTTGATGAACTTAGTGTTCATGCCAGAACTTGATAAGTTCGTGGTAGTCTTCATTGATGATATTTTAATATATTCCAAGAGTGAAGAAGAACATGCTGAACACCTCAGAATTGTTCTGCAGCGTCTGAAAGAACATCAATTATATGCTAAATTTATTAAGTGCGAATTTTGGTTGAAGGAAGTGAAATTTCTTGGACATGTTTTATCAAAGGTGTTGCTGTTGACCCCAGCAAGGTACAAGATATAATTGATTGGGAAACACCAAAGACTGTGCATCAAGTTCGAAGTTTTCTGGGAACGGCGGGTTATTACCGTTGTTTCATACCGGATTTTTCAAAAATATCCAAGCCCATAAATGAGTTGTTAAAGAATGATGTCAAGTTTGTTTGGTCACTTGAATGTGAAGAGGCATTTCAGACATTGAAGAAATTAATGACCACTACTTCAATCTTAGCACAGCCGAATATTGAGAAACCTTTTGATGTTTATTGTGATGCTTCTGGCATTGGTATTGGATGTGTGTTGATACAAGAAGGAAGAGTTGTTGCTTATGCTTCTCGACAGTTGAAGAAACATGAGGAACATTATCCAACACATGATTTAGAATTAGCAGCTGTTGTCCATACATTGAAGATATGGCGACATCTGTGGGGTAATAAATGTAATATTTACAGTGATCACAAGAGTTTGAAATACATTTTTACTCAAGATGAGTTGAATATGAGACAGAGGAGGTGGTTAGAACTAATCAATGATTATGATTTGGAAATATATTACCATCCTGGTAAAGCAAATGTAGTTGCTGATGCTCTTAGTCGAAAGAGTCATTGCCATTGCTTGACAGTAAAACCTCTAGACATTTCACTATGTCATGAAATGGAAAAGTTGGGTATAGTAATGGTGCAACATAGTAGTTTATCCAACATTACGGTTGAATTAACACTCAAAGATCAAATTATTGCTGCTCAGAGAAGTAATAAGGGAATTAAGCATATCAAAAAGAAAGTTAGAAAGAAAAAGGTTTCTTGTTTAACAGTTGATGAAGCAGATGTCTTATGGTATAAGGATCGGCTGGTCATACCAAAGGTTCCTGAGTTACGCCAAAAGATTCTTGATGAAGCACACCTCTCAAAATTTTCTATTCATCCAAGAAGTAATAAGATGTATCATGATTTGAAACAAAAATTTTGGTGGACTAAGATGAAGATAGAAATTGCTAAGTATGTGGCTCAATGTGATACCTGTCAAAAAGTTAAAGCTGTACATTTAAAGACAATAGGAGAACTTCAGCCATTGCCTATTCCAGCTTGGAAGTGGGAAGATATCAGTATGGACTTTATAGTGGGTCTACCCAGGACCGCAAGAGGTTTCAATTCCATTTGGGTCATAGTAGATCGACTCACAAAGTCCGCACATTTCCTTCTAGTTCGAAGTACAAATTCAGCCTCGCAATATGCCAAATTATATTTTGAGTGTATCATTAATCTTCATGGTGTACCAAAGACTATTGTGTCGGACCGAGGCACGCAGTTCATCAACAAATTCTGGAAACGATTGCATAATTCATTAGGTACTGATCTTCTGCACAGTATAGCTTACCATCCACAAATAGGAGGTTAGATCGAAAGAGTGAACCAAATACTTGAAGATATGTTGAGAGCATGTGTTCTTAATTTTTCAAAAAAATGGGATGAGTGTTTGCCTTTAGCAGAGTTTCCTTATAACAAAAGTTATCAAGAAAGTATCAAAATGGCACCATTTGAAGTGCTATATGGTCGCATATGTAGAACTTCGTTAAGTTGGTCTGAACCTGGAGAAAGAAAATTCTTCGAGGTTGATCTGGTGAAAGAAACGGAACAAAGGGTTAAACAGATACAACAAAACTTGAAAGTGGCACAGTCTCATCAAAAGAGTTATGCCGATAAAAAGCGTCGACCATTGTGGTTCAATAAGGGAGATTATGTGTATCTAAAGGTGTCACCTATGAAGGGAGTTACTCGATTTGGAGTTAAAGACAAGTTAGCACCTCGTTACATTGGACCATTTCAGATCTTGGCACAAATTAGAAAGGTATCATATCGTATGCAACTGCCTGAACAATTGTCGGCTGTACACAATGTGTTCCATGTGTCCCAATTTAAGAGGTGTCTTCGAGTGCCGGATAAGGTTGTTGATGTAGAAGGAATTGAACTTGAGCCTGATTTGACTTACTCTGAGTATCCAATTTGAGTATTGGATCAAAAAGACCGTGCCACAAGAAGCAGAACCATTAAGTGGTACAAGATACAATGGGATCAACATTCAGAAGAATAAGCTACGTGGGAATCGAAAGATTACCTGTTGGAGAATTTCTCAGAGTTCTATGCTTCTATCTAAGTCACAATGTGAGATGTAAAACCCCTTTTTCTTATGTATTTAGTTAAAGTTTGTTTTCTTGACACATTTTCTTTTCCATTACTTTACCTACATCTTTAAATCTCGGGACGAGATTTCTTTAAGGGGGAAAGGCTGTAACACCTCTGGTGTTATATTAACTAAAACCTACCATGTCATCATATGCACTGCAAAGCATTCATGATTAGGTCAACCTTAATGTGCATTAACTAAAACGAGTTTACATTTCATAGGTTGATTGTGTTTCTGGAATGTGTTGTCACATGAAATAATAAAACCCTACTTTCGAATGTCATCTCAAATGCTTGATTTATATTCTATGTACTTGAGGTGTAAATCGTGTTTACACTAGTGTCAAGCATAGTGTATAAATCTAAGTCCAACCCTAAAAATGATTTTCATATTTCAAGTTGAATTTGGATTTCAAAGCTTATTCCCAAGTCCTGCAATTCAAATTTAAATTCAAATTGGAAAGCTATAAAATATTTTTCAAAAGCCAACTTGGTCAACCAAGGGTACTATTAGGTCATTGACCTAAAAATGTCCTTGGATGATGTATGTGATCACTAATAACCAACCAATTAAATTAGAAACCAAATCGAGTTTGATTTCGATTTCAAAAACCCTTTATTTCAAAACCTAGTTTTATCCCCTTATCTGTAATTCAAAATCTGTAAGAAATTTGGGGATACTATAAAAAGATAGTTTGTAGATCTTGACAAGAGTTACAAAGTTGGTTTATAAAGTTTTTCAAGTTTCCACAAAGAATTTCAAATAAATTTGAAAATATAGTTTTCCAGCATTTGATCCCTTTTGATTTTAAAACCATAATTCAAAAATTATGCATAATTTGGGAAAACTTTGTATATGAAAAAGGTTTGGTTTGAACATTTAAACATTTCATAGTTTTGAAGATTTTCAAATTTTATTGAAAAATCAAAAGTAATTTCAAATGTTTGTTTCTAGGGTTTTATTCCCCTTTTGAATTTGAATTCATATTTGAAAATCCAAACAGAATTTGATGATGATAGTTAAATGAAAAGTGTAGCTTTTGAAAAGTTATGCCAATTCTATTTTTGGAGATTTTCAAGTTCTTATATAAAATTTGGTGTAATTTGTAATTTTAAATGAGTGGCATTTTTGTAATTTGCTTGAATAGCACCGAGACCTATCGTCGGTCGCCATCGCCGGCTTCTCAAGCCGCGCCGCCGTCCACCGCCGCACATGCCATGGCCGCCAGCGTGCTCCTAGATGCGT
The DNA here is from genome assembly GCA_023333625.1 of Bothriochloa decipiens. Lineage (NCBI taxonomy): Eukaryota > Viridiplantae > Streptophyta > Magnoliopsida > Poales > Poaceae > Bothriochloa > Bothriochloa decipiens. Next base: position 12,686,266 of record CM041641.1, read on the forward strand.
GAAGCTTCATTGTCATCGTGTCGCCCGTCCATACCTCGCCCCTGCCCTATAAATAGGTCAGCCGCCGCCTCTCTTCTTCTTCTTTCTCCCTGCCGTCGCCGCCGACGACCTCGCTCCGCCTCTTCAATTCACCGCCGTCACTTCACCATTGCTCAATTGCTCTTGCCATAAGCTCTGCCTTTACCTTGCGCTTCCTCTGAGCCAGTTCGTGCCCGCTCTCGTCGTCTGAGTTGCCCGCATGACGTCGTCTTCCTCGCGACCGGCCGCCGAGCCACCGCGAGCTTCCTCGCCATCCACCGCCGCCAAGGTGGAAAACATATTTCCTTTAACCCTCTCATCATGCTCTCTGTGCTATCCTGCTCCTCATGCGCATCATAGTTCGCTCTCTGGCACACAGGACACGCCGTGACGTCGTCCTTGCCACCGGAGCGCCGCCGCCGCCATCAGCGCCGTCGTCCACAGCTCGACTCAGCCACTCTGAGCCTTCATCAACATGTGCACCGTGCCCGTGGTGAGCTCCTGTATCTGTTGGTTCCCTCAATTTCTTGTATTCCACGCCATAATCGCCGGTCACTGTGCGTCGCCGTCGGCGCGACCTTGGCAGCGCCACCGCGCGCGTAGCCGTCTGAGTTAAAAGCCAGGGATAGCTTCATTTCCTATCCCAGCGTGTTCGCATTGATGTCTTGCACATTCCCGTGTGCTCACCGTCGCCAGAAATCGCTCCAGTGAGCTTTGCCGCCGTGTCCAAGCTCCGCCGTGCCACCATGGCCGCCGGCGAGCCTGCTGCCACTGCTCCATCACTTCATTAGCTAGATAATCATGTTTGCCGAGTCAAGTTGAGCACGTAGGACCAAACCTCGTCGTCGGAGACCTCGCCGTCGGCGAGCAATCGCCGGTCAAAACTCGGCCACCGCTGGTCAACGTCAGGAGGAATTTCCTTTTTCCTTTTTCTTTTTCCAGAAAATATTTTAAATGCTATTTTCTTTAGAAATTCATAATAATTCATGTATAGCTCCAAAAATTCTAAACATTTTTGTGTATGTTATTTATGATGTCATCTACCTAGGAAAAATATGAAATGTCAAATTTGAGTAATTTTTGAATAAGTTAAAATTAGCTCTTTTAATTGAAAAATGGACCTTCAATGATTTTTAATAAATAAAATAATTGGCTTTTAATTCTGAAATTTTTTTTGGCATCTAATTAGACCAAGAGCTTTTCAAAATAAAATTTTGAGCTTAATTAGACAACTTTAATTTTTATGTCTTTATTTTATGCTTTTAAATAATTAATTAATCCCGTTTAATTAAGTTAATCATTATAGGAATTGTTTGACTTTGGGATTGATTGATAACCTTGGGTAATTAACCCTAATGACCTTTGACACTTTAATTAATTGTTTGTGCTTACCTGGATCATGTCATTAGGGCTTAATTAACGTTATTTCATGTGTTTAATAACTTTCTTAAATAATGTAGTTAACCCTAATGAACTTAGTAAGTATGTTTTGGGTGGCTTGCAACTTTACCGTGAAGGAAAGTTGTACTCAAGCCTTTAATCTGGTTGTGCATCCATCGAGCATCATGTTTACTATTTAATCATGTTGAAGCATATCATTGTATCGTATAGTTTTCGATAACGGAGAGTTTAACGTTATCGCCCCAGATCCGAAGGAAGACCAGACTCAGGAGATTAGAATTGATCCAGAGCCCGAGACCTTCTACCCCGAATACCAAGGCAAGCCTCGGATGCATTCTGTGACAGAACCGACCAATTTATTAGAGCACAAGCACATAATCCGCCATTAATTCAGCAAATCATATGATTGCGACCTAATAAACCCGGTAGTCCGTGAAATCTCGAAGGATTTCAAACTTTTTCGGCATGACCAAGATCGTAATAGTTTAGCGATTCCATTCACAAGTACACAGTTCGAACATAGTTTAAAACATCATCGGAGTACGAAATAAAGTTATTACAAAACCAAGTTCAAATTCAACTAAAAGCGAAAGCGATTTAAGTTCAAATACCACACACACACATTTGAAATACAGTGCCAGGTCCTTGGTCCACATCCAGCAAAAGCATCAAGTCGAGAAGAGTGACCATGCCCAAGGTGTAATCATCTCCCAAGGCGAGATAGAAACAGTTCTGACAATAACCATAAAGCATCTCACCATCTGCAAAAACATGGGAAATAAAACCCTGAGTACGAGGATGTACTCAGCTAGACTTACCCGTCATAAACTAAAATAAAAGACTCCAAGGAGTATGCAAGGCTGTATAAGTAGGATAGCTGACTCATTTAAATTGCGGAAAAGCTTGCAATAAGAAACAATTAATAAGAACCTTCTAGCAATGTATTTTAAATCCGATTAACCTTATCATGCTATATTAGCACCTGTACTAAACAAGCATGGTAATAATTATTCAACAGAAAGTAACCAATTTCGGTTGAGTATCTTTCAATCTCAACGGCTCAACCATCTCATCTCTTGTTCAAGTTCTTACTATGATGCCGCTGCTCAAGTCAAGTGTTCACTGTCCAGGAATGATGGCGATTATAATCGATTACTAACCAGCTGGCGGGTACTCCTCACACAAACCACACTCACCAGCCACAGTGAGCTACAGGTCACCGACATCCGATTCAGGAAAAACACGAGATCAACAGGTACCATCACATCCGGGCACCGTCCGGCTGCCAGCAGGGCGCACCATGCTATATTCAGGCCTTACAACCACGTAACCCGTGGTCCCCCATCTTCACCAATGCGATGCGTACAGCAGGTCGACTCCCGGCCCAAATCAAAATTAGGCTTCGCCGTCGGAACGACTTATCCTTCCAGCTAAATGTGAGGCATAAATTCAATATGACTTGAGGACGTACAACGGACGGGGTCCTAGTTCGACACAGACGGGATAAACCACATTGAACCTCCAGTTCATTCTCAACTCCAATCCCGCCCGGTCTCAATTTATTATCTCCACATGGTTATCCAAGATAACAATGTATTCAACCATCCGAGTTACCACCTATAACTCGCGGATGACAGGAAATCACCCGACTTCTACCGATCTAGTTAAGCAGGGCTAAGCATATATTCGTACCTGAACCTAACAGGGTGGAAGTATAACAGTGGCAAGGAATATAAGTAAAGCAGCAACGGTATAAAACAACGCCTATAACTTAATGCAACAAACAAGTAAAGGACTCAAGTTAGATATTTTGCAAACCACAGGGAGAATGCTCCGGGGCTTGCCTTTCAGGAAAGCGCTTGGCTGGTGGTCGGGACACTCCGGAAGATCAGCTTCGGGATCCTCTTCTGCTGCTGCTTCCCGAACCAAAGCTTCCTGTTGGCCTTCCTCTCCTGGTGCTCCGGGAACTACCGTCGCGAGCTCTGACGATCCTGTATGATGCATAGTGCGTATGAATACCGTGCATACATATAAATACAATGCTGATGGTGATGGTAAATGAATGCTCAGCTAAGATGAATGATATGATATTTGAAAACATGTATGATAAGCACATGTCATCTGCATTCTCTTCTACAGATAAATCTCCAAATAGGGCTCGCATTAAAATTTACTCGCACACTATAAAGAATTATAAACAACCATTGTTTTGCATACTACACTCTACTGAACCACAACCAATAGAAGATCATACATATCATGAATAGCATAAAAAGCATTTTTACACACATGAAATGATAACTCTAAAGCATTATTTATAAATAAAAGAAATCAGGGTATAACTACAACATGGCTTTAGACTACTCAGAAAATTCTGTAAAAATTACAGAAGCACTTTATCCTGCACAAAGACTACCATAAAAATTTCAAGTCAAAACAGTAAGTACTTTATCCTGCACAAAAATAACAAGGCAGCACAATTCCAGGGGCATAAAATACTTTGTACATAAAAGTATATCAAACAACAGATCTCAGAACATAATTAGCTCTAGATTGACATAAAAACACCCTCCAAAAAGTTTCATGAACAAATTCCTTATATATTATTTATTATGAATTATTTATCCTCACATGAAAATAGGCACCGTAACTAGACATAGCAAAATTTACATATGATATAGCCTAACAACATTTTTCACAGATAGAGCATGACATAATAAGACTAACAAACTTGGTCTCATATTTTTCTGAGCAACAGAGAATTAGTTATGCATTTCCTAAGATAAATATAATTAATAGAGATAAATAAATCTATACAGAAAAGTTTCACAAATTCCACATTTCATATTTTTCATGCATAGATCATCTCATAAGAAAAATACTGCAAGTTGAACCAACTCATTTGGATGAAAAATGAGCAAGTTATGAATTTCCAAAGCTTTAAACAAAATCTGAAATCATTTCTCGAAAAGAAAAAGGAAAAAGGACTTTACACCGGGGACCCTGACATTTTCAGAAACTAACCAAGCCCTAACCGGTAAATCTCTGTGTCTGGCAACTTTACACTCAAGTCCGAGAAAGAACAGGAATCATGCCCGAGGTCCACGCGGCGGGGGATGGTCGTCGGCGTCGGAATTCCTCGCCGACGGCGAGGTCTCCGGCCGAGCCACGGTTACCAACAGACTCAACTCATCAAAGCGGGCACATTGGTGTAAAAGATGCAAGAAAACATCGGCGTTTCGACCGGCGGCGACGCACAGAGGCGGACGGCGGCGAGGGTTGGCGGTACGCCGGCCATCTCGGGCCACGGCGGGGCAAACGGACCAGCCTAACAGCTCTAGCAGACCAAGACGGTTCGAACGGACTAGCTCAAGCGACGAATGGATGGCCGGAGCAACGATGGCAAGGTACGTCGACGAGCGGCGGCGCAAATCCGCGACGGCGGATGGCCAAATTCGTCGGGCTCAGACTCTAATCGACCTCATGAACTACTCCAATCGATCCTACTCGATCAGACGGACACGATTCACTAGCTAATTGAGAGAGAGAGGGGTTGCTGGGCACGACGGACCGCACGGCGGTCGGGCAGCCATGACCGGCGAAGGAGAAGGTGGTCGATTCGACCTCTACCTTGGGTCTCGGTGGCAGGAGAGGTGCGCACGGGGTGCCTCACACCTCGGCGGAGCGACTGGCGAGTTTAGGGCAAAAAGTGTTCAGGCTACGGGGTGCGGTGGCGTGTGAGCTCTCGGCGGCGGCAATGGCGGGCGACGTCCGCGTGCTCGGGCTCTGGTGGAAGATGAAGGGCAAGAGCGTGTCGGGTGGCGGAGAAGAGAGGGAGGGAGAGACTGACGCGGTCGGGGCGGCTTGAAACGGCCGCTCGAGCTCGGACCGAGGCAGCACGGCGTCGGAGCTCTTCGAGCGCGTGGCAAGCATGCGGGTGGAGCGGGGCCGAGCGGAGGGCGAGTGGCGAGCCGTGGGACCGGGCGAGCGGGGTGCGGGGGATCCGTGTGCGGCGCTCGGGTGCGGGGTCGGAACAGCGGGCAGCGGTAGCGGCCCGGCGTACGGACGCCACGCGGCCGGCGTCGGGTCGGACAGCGTCGCGAGGAAGAAGAAGAGAGGAGGAAGAAGAGACTGTGCGGTGGGTCCCACTGCGCCAAGATTCGTGCAGACTTGATGAACCCCATATTTTCCAAAATAATCCGAATTTGAAGAAACTCATAAAAGATGAAATGTTCCTTTTGATGAGTAGAACATTTCACTTTTAAACATCAAAACCTAATTCTGCCTAGAATTTGAATTTCAAAAATGGGGATTTAAAATTAAAAGAAAATCATTTTTACAAACTGTTTTTGACATTTTTGACCCACTTCCAAGCCTTTTCATGAAATGACCCCAAAATAAGTTTTGCTCCAATTAATTTTCTCTACAAACTTCATTTAACACTCAACCTCAAACAAGCAACCCTTCATATAGTTCTAGTTCAAGTCAAGGTAAGCACATATTTAAACTTTGTCATTTCATGTAACAAAAATGATGCAATTGAGATGGTTATGCTAATAAAGTGCAATATGATGCATGCTTAACACCAGAGTGTTACACATTCAAACCCTATTCTATTTTATAAAAGTTTTATCGCTTCAGTTATGATATGTTGCATTAAGTAATAGGAGTTGAGTGAAAACCCACCAACTGCATTACCTGCCTTACTTCCATAATTCTTTGTTCCCTGTTCTAAAAGATGTGTAGTAATGCTTAGCCCTGCTTAATTAATTAAGTGTTCAGAGGTAAAAGAATGAAAAAGATGAGATTGGTTTTATCTGTTGGAATCATGCTTTTAGTTAATAAATCGAGTCCGGACGGCTAACTTGCATTGGGAAAGGAGTCCCTCTGTAGTGTTTTCGTCTGTTGATGCCCTAGGTCCCGTGTCGATGGTGAACTGGTGATATCGAGAAACTAGAAATCCATATGCATGAAGTGTCATACAGTGGGCCAGAGTCCCCACGTATGTCATGGAGTGACTTATAGTGGGCCAGAGTCCCCACATATGTCATAGTGTGTTATACTATGGGTTTAGGTTCCCATGTATATCGGTACACTGGGTCGAAGTGCTCACGTGTATCATGTGGTGATATCTGGCTGCGGTTGTTATCCCGGTGTATCGGTTCATCTGTTATGCTTAGGAGTTAGAGTCTCCTGTATATCAGTGACCTAGGTCCCAGCTGGGTATATGAAAATGGATTCGAATCGCCGTTGCTTCTCGGAGAAGAAGACTCGATCGGTGTTCATCATCGTAGTAACAACCTGGATAATGAGTAAGGTTTAAGAAGAAAGTTGCTTGGTAATTTTGATCTTGAGCAAGATCGCTTTTCTTTCTTTCAAGCTTTTCTATAAAATTTCTTATCTCCTGCAAGCCTTACCTTGTCCCTCTAGCTTGCATTTCCTGAGTCTTCATCCCTCTTTTTTGTCGGATCAGTCTTGTTGAGTACTTTTGTACTCAGGGTTTGTTGAACCCTTGTTGCAGGTGAGCCTCATGGGCAGGAATGCTTCGCATCCTGCTGCATGACAGTCGTCGAGAAAAGTGACGACGAATAGGATATCTCGCTCTTGGGCAAAGCATATAATCAAGGTTGATGTAATAAGTTATATTGTTATTCCACTGCTACTATGGTTTGTAATATTCAACTTATGATCTGTAAGTTGAAACTAAACGGTTTGTAAATTTATGTTATTGTAATCCTTCCGCTCTTTTACTCTGATTTATATAATTTGTATAAAATTATTGTAATACTGTAATGTCTCTTTGTAATGATTGATCCTGCTCGGAGAATTGTGGATGATTCAGGATTTATCCAATAGACCTTTTAATTTTTATGGAACACATTCATGGTTATTTGGAGTCTATTTAGACAATAATCATGCGTGTGAGCCATATGCTTTAGAAGGTTCTGCCACAATAAGTGAGCTTGACGGCGACAACGAGGCGAGAGCAGTGGGGCGACGGTGAGTGAGAGGCTGTGCGAGGCGACGAGGCGCCGAGGAGAGAGCGGCGCTACTGGCAATTGTGGCGTGGGGGGAAATGGGGAATTGATTTAGGTTTAGGGTTTGGGGGAGGAGAGGGGTGAAAGCTCCTGTTTGGTTTTGGCTAATTGATGGCACACCTAGCTACTAATGGTTTTACTAAGTGAATGTGAAAATATATTAGCAACACTTGTGATGATGGGAGCTAGGTGGCATGGAGGTGTCCACTTGATCTTTGTGATGGACATGGTGCACATGTGATAACAATCAAGCTCTGAAGGAATCGAGACAAGCCCATGGAGATCAAGGCAAAGGTTTGCTTGTAGGGCTTTTCGGTTTAGTGATCGAGACGCTTAGCGAGCGTGATCACATTTAGGATAGATGTCGTACTATCAAGAGGGGAAGTCACGGTTTATCGCGTCGTGCAAGTGCCTCCTAGGTTCATTCAAGAGGGGAAGTCACGGTTTATCGCATCGTGCAAGTGCCTCCTAGGTTCATTCATTGAGCATATGCATTTTGGTGTGCACTAACAAATTATTTGCAAAACTCTTTTCGAAAAATGCTAACACACAATGGACAATGGAGAGCACATTTGTGTTTAGCATATTTGATGCAAAGGAGAATATGAATTAGAGGAGATAGTTGAGAAGTGCACATGCGTGCATGCAAGTGAAAGAGGGTTGCCTTTGCTTGCTTGTGCTTGACGTATTTGCATTGTATTCTTGATTTATTCTCCTATAGAAAAGCGGCCACAATTAGCATGCATGACATCATGGTGATGTCATCAAGCTAGCAAGCTAATATGAATGAAAGGCAGGCCGGCTGCTCTACTTGCTTGCTGTGTGTCGTTCTTGGCCGTGGAGAGTGAGAAGCAGGCTTGCTGCCTTGCATGCACACATTATCGTGCTAAAAATAGAGGTGCAGACGCTGGCCTGGGTGCTCTGGACGCTGGCGCCGCGTTCGAACTGGTCGAAGCTGAGCAACGCATGAAGGGAGGAGGTCCGGACGCGTCTGCTGTGCAGCGCTGGACGCTGGCCCTCGGGCGTCCGGACCAGTCTGTTGCTGGCGGCCAGGAAGGCAACGGAGCGGACGCGGAGTCCGGGGCATCCGGAGCTCACTCCGGACACTATACAGAGAGGATGTTCACGAGGAGGACCTGCAGACGCTCGGACTGTGCGTCCGGAACCCGTCCGCGCCTCCAAGTCCTCCAATAGTCGGATCGGTTTGAACGCAAAGACAAGGGCCGGACGATGAACAATGTTACGGCCGCGTCCGGAGCAGAGGTCAGGACACGTCCAGAGTTGCTTTTGTAATTCCCGCGTGAAGTTTACATAGTGCGGACGCGTATAGAGTAGAGCTGTGGACGCGTCCATAGTGTGCTGCTGAGCTGGATAAGTGAAGCAACGACGAGTTTCGAGGTGGGGGTTATAAATGGCCCCTTGGTCGGCCATGGGAGCTCTCTCTTGCCCATTCTAACATCCTAGAGCACACTTTGAGCTGAAGAGACTCCCTCCACTCCTCTCCTTGTATTGTTGCTTCATTCAAAAGAGAGAGAGAGTGAGATTAAAGTGCATTTGCTTAGTGTTTGCATCTAGAAACACTTGTTCTTCGTGATCACTACAAATTTCTTGTTATTCTTGTGTGATTCTCGTCACCCTAGACGCTTTGGTGCAGCAGCGGTGATTGAGCTCGAGTTGGTGATTGTTCGAGGTCACACCGGCTGATTTGTGACGGTTCTTGAGCCTTTCCCGCGGCAGTTCGTGAATTGGCTACTCTAGTGTAATTGTGACTTGGAGGATCCCCATCTTGTGTTGATAGTGCCGTTCACAAGGCTATGGGATTGGCTAAGCCGATGCCATTTAGCGGGCACATCTCCAAGTGGGTGTATCGCCACAACGAGGACTAGCTTGCCGGGAAGCAAGTGAACCTCGGTAAAAAATTATTATGTCATCTTGATTTTCGAGGTTTCATCCTTGTAATTGTGTTTGTTCTTGATTGGTTCATCTCCTCTACATCAGCGGTATAACAATCCAATCCCTTCTCTTGCACTTACATTCATAGATATATCTTATGTAGTGCTAATTGCTAGTTTAGCTCCCTAGTAATTGTAGTTATGTTCACTAGGAGTAACTTAGCAACTTAGACTTGTTGGCGTGTTTAGTGATCATAGCATTTTGCTAGAATTGTGTAGGTGGCTTGCATAGCTTAGTTGAGCTAGTGCTAAGAATAGCTTCGTCATCTTATTTACTAACTGGTGTGTTTAGTGCTTTTTAAGAAAATTTTACCCCCTCTAGCCATTTAGGACCTTACAAGGGGGCTGACCGTTGTTTATATATGGACGCCTGGGGGGGTGAAAGAGCCATTGCGGCTTGGGCCGCCGTTGGCAGGCCGAGAGGGAAAGGCATGCAGGCTGTGGCATCGGGCCATTGCCGGGCCGATCCCTAAAATGTGTGTCGGGCCGTGCTCGCCCGCAGGCTCAGGGATCAGGCCAAGCACGGGCCTGCTGTACTGGGCCGTGCCAACCTGGCCCATGCGTTATCGTGCCTGGCTGTGCTAGGGCTGGGCCAAAATGTCGTGTCGTAGGCCAGGCCGTCGTGCCTTGGGCTGCATGGAAATTTATACTAGGACATGAGCGACGAAGGAGCATGAGCTATGGTAACGGTCCAGCAAAACCATGGGTGGCACTGGCATTCAGTAGCAAATGACATAAGTGTCTCCTGAGCGGTACATGGCCGCTTGCAAAGCTGCAATTGCGAGGCTCGTGTGAGCATCGCAACCCTATTTGTCCACATGCGACGCTCGTGTGAGCATCGCAACCCTATTACTTTTCGAGTAATGGCATCCTAGGCAAATTTGCATCACTGTTGATATTTCTTAGCGTCACTACTAGGTTTGTTAGTCCCCAGCAATGGCACCAGAAATACTTATTGGTAATTTTAATGTCACTATCAAAGATTAGATTATTCCTCAAGCGCACAAAATGTACCGATGTAGCACTTCACCGAGGATGAGTACTCCAAGGTATGATTATTTATTTTATCCTAGGGGAAAGCAGTAGCTAAGAATGTTTAATAAAAGGGAAAAGAGATCCTTGTGTCTACTATAATCTAGTACCAACTAGTATAGAAGGGGTTAAACAGATAAAAGGTAGGATAGGTAAATAAGATAGCAAATATCCTAATCTAAAGATAACCGGTAGAGTGTTAGCTAGGTGGGAGGACAACGAGTGTGTAAAGGACTCCTATGTATATAACTTTAAATCTATGCACTTAAACCTAACAAATAGATGACTTAGCTAGACTGGTGCCTTACTACTTGTGTGGTATGGATAGACGAGATAGCATAAGACAGAACCTCTACTAAAGCGACTATTTGGCTTATGGACGCCCTGCGTTTTAAGAACTAGCCCGAACGTGGTGAGAAACCCTAATGCCGTCTAAGACCTGTCACCTCTCGGGAGTGCGCTCATGAACTGTCCTTGTGGACTAGCGGCAATCAAAGGTAAGACTAAGCCTGAGCACCTTGCTCACACTTACTCTTACAACTCTAGCTAACGCGCAGATAGCTAAAGCTCCTATGCAGAGATTGGACAATGATACACACAAGGAGTTGGTTACAGGAAACCAATCCAACTAAGACAACTATACTACTAAGACAAGCATACAACAAGACTATAAATAAAGACTTGCACTAAGTAAATACTCAGTAAAGTAAAGCAAGAATATTATATTAGTAAAAGGAAAGTCTTACAAAAGAGAAAAGGTACAAGAGCTATACCAGACTCTCCATAAGACGACTTCGGAGACCCCGAGCTTCGCTCGACTCGACTCTAACTCCCACTCTAGACTAACTACTCTTGTTTGATCTCCCTTGGAGTATTGGAAATGAGAGATTGGAGATGTGGAGATATCCTTTCCAAGGGTGGTGACAGCCTCTTTTTATAGGGGAAGGAGAGGGGGTGCCACGTCAGCGATCCATGTGCTCCTCCTCTCTACACCCTTGGATAAACTGACCTTGCAACTGCCTCAGATGGACGTCCACGATGAAGCCAGCTGTATGGAGGCATGCAGGAGGTCGGTGGGAGCCAACCAACTTAGTGGCCCACAGGGTGGGGGTCGGCTGACCCCATCATTGGCAGGTGGGCCCGGATGGGTCTTCTAGAAGGTGTCCCCACCTGTCATGTGAAGTGGTTCGGTCTTCTTCCAAATATTTGTCACGTTGCTCGCTTCCTTGTGGGCCCATGAATCCATGTGTAAAGAGCTTCGGTCGTTGGATGAAAACACAAGTTGATCTGATGGCTTAATTGGACTCCTGGGACATTGTCATGGATCATGCTCCGTAGCTCAGCTCAAGGTGAGTTCATAGGGGGGTCGGCCGACCCCCTATGTGGGTCCCACCAAGCTGCATTTTGTCTTTTCTGAAATCACAAGCTAAGAGTACAAGTAGAACTTATTATTGATTAAATATGCTCATGTTGTGCTATTCTTCCTTGGAACCGAGGCATGTTGATGTTGTTTTGAGTGTGGATTTTCATAGTATATCCAACCGTCAACAATCGCAACCCAAATATAACCCACAATTCCCATTTTACCCTGTGCCCTCCTATTAAACCAAGCCATAGATGGAGGCTGGAGAAAAATACCAAGAAAAGAAGATACAATGCAGAGAGGGAGAGAAGAGAACGGGCCGGCGTGTCCCTGTCTAGGGCTGTAGCTAGGGATCCTCCTAGCGAAAGAACATGTCACCAAGGGAGTGGATCGATTGTGTTAGCAATGGCCCTTTTATTGGGGTTAGGATTTTCATTTTGCCGCTCATGGCCGAATCTGTGATGTTTGCTAAGTACTGTGTTGGAGATCAGGCGTTTATGCGCACTGGTTATGACATTGAAGGCTATGTGATGCGCAAGTGTGCAGTTTGTGTCGAACTTCCCAAGCAGGTACATCCTCGTGGAAGGGAGACAAGCCCTCATAAGGTTCAGATTCAAATTGTGGAAGAAGTGAGGGTATCAGAGCCTGCTCCTCCTCCTGCAGCACGTGCACCTACACCTACTCCTGCTCCTTCTGGAGCTGTTGCTGCTGCAATAGCAATTGCAATACCAGCAGCAACTATGGAGGAGGAAGACGAGGACAACGAGGATGTAGATGAGGAGGAGGAGGACGACGACGACGAGGAAGAGTTTGATTTTGAGGCAGCGGAAGCTCTAGGTCTATGAGCTAGGTTTGCAAAACTTTTTTTTGTCCCTTGAAACTAGTCTTTACGTATTTCTTACAATGTATCTTTCTAGAAAGCATTCAAGGGCCAACAAAGATCTTGGAGGATCCAGAATAACGATAAGAATTGGAAGGGTTATCAATTTCCTTATACATGTGTTTGGGTCGTCGAACAATTTTATCTCTTTGTATTCACCTATCGCTTAATTCAAACTGCGAGAAGCATGTTCGCGCCATCTTGATCTATTTAGCGCCATTGGATTAAGATTTAAGATCTGGATGGCTAACCTGAGCGCGGGAGCGATGCGTTTGAACAATATGAGTACGTGGAATTTACACTTTCCACCTCCTTGGACCATAAATTCTAACTTTAAACCACACAAACCTCTTAATCAATACCGCCTCACACTCCAAGTAAGCAACCGAGCTCGTATTATTATTTAACACATATAAATATTCTCTAAACTTGATCTTGGATCAAGAATAATGGAAACTAAGATGTTATCAATTATGTTTGCAGGTAAGTATGGTGGCGTTAGTGTGAGCCTACCCTAGTGAATACATTTTGTTCCCAACATAGCCCAGGGCAAGGCTAAGTCGATCTTATACTTTCACTCACCAATATATTGGCGATTCTTAACACTATGATTTTCAAAATTTATTGATATTTCCATAAAAAATATAAGGATATTCATTTTATTATACATGTAACAATGTGGCATCCTGGAAGGAACATATATATAATATAAAGACAATAGTGGTGATGCAGAGGTAACCAGGATTTTGGAAGGTAATAATACATTGACTGGCACCCAAGCATGATTTGGAAATTGTAATCAACATCTGGTCAACACAATTAATAACATAAGTGAGTTGGAAGGAGTTTGATGGTCCAACATCCATAGCCATCAGATTTGAGCAAACTGGACACTTGATTTGGTCGGGAAGTATTATTGGGTTACAAAAAGAAGAGTGCACGGTAAAGATAGGCACTTTCACTCTAGTTTTTTTTTTTTTTTTGGTGGCCATATTTGTGGAAAACCACATCTAGAACATTGCTTCAGATCTTCAGCCGTAGCGCCTTACCGGTCCAAAAAATAACCCATAAAAATCGTTTCTACCGGGCAGGGCCACATAAAGCACAAGCAAAGGCAAATACAGGGTGTCAAAGAAAATTGACGCCTCTGATGGAGCCCGGGGACAGCAGCAGAAGAAGAAAAAGAAGTAAAGCCAGAAAGGAGAATGGAAAACACAAGGTAGAGCAGGTGAGTCGGGACATGGCACGCCGACTAGCAGTCCAGGGACGCTTTTCAGATATGTGGCGTGATGCATATACTAGTACCGTTTCATGCTCCCAAGATCATTTCGAACCAAAGACAAAAAAAAAAGGAGGAAATTGCTATTCCTTATATCAATTTAAAAAAAATGAAGAGGAAAAATGTTAAACCCCCACATTTGTACAGCACACGCTACACTTTCCTCCGCGTGTTTAGCACACACGTGCGACGCATCGTCGGTCGCCCGTCTTCAACACACGCACGCCGACGCGACGGCGCCCCGGCCGTCGGACGGCACAAGAGCCACCAGCGCCAGCAGTACGGCCATGAGGCCCACCGGCACGAGCAGCAGCAGCAACGGTGGCGGCGGTAGCGGGGGCAGCACGAGCGGCAGGAACACCAGCAGCGCGGTGAGGCAGAGGAACAGCGCCGCCAGACCCGCCGTGAAGTACCCCTGGCCCGCGGCGGGCGCCAGCACGGGCGTCCTTGCCTTTGCCGCCTGACGGCCCCGCAGCTTGTTGGCACCCTCGGCGCCGCGCATTCGCCCGCCGCTGCCGCCGGCCTTCCTCTCCGCCGCCATGCACGGACTCGCTCCCTCGGCCGGCAGGCTTGGTCACCTTGCCCACCTCGCTCTCGCTGCTGCCGACTGCAACTGCAACCCCGAGACTGAAACTGAAGTGGCGCGGCACATATAGAAGCAGCTGATTCCTGCTTGCCTTGCCTGGTAATGGCTTCGTTGGAATCAAGCGAAGGCGATCTTGATTCGAGTGGCGGGATGGCCGAGGATGGAGATACTGATGTGGCCGCAGAGATTGGCCTGGGATTGCTCTAGTCGGGAGGACAGGAGAGGAAGATTTGGAAGGCCGGATGCAATGTATGCAGATCAAATGGCTAGTATAGCAGTAGCCGCAGCTGGATATTAAGACCGAGGACTACGTACCTTCGGTGGTCTAGGTGTGGCGCACCTGGGTGGATGCAGGACGACATCGACGTCACCTCAGCGCATTGTAACATTTCGTTTGTATTTGATAAAAATTGTCTAAACTTTACGTAACTAGACTTAAAATGTTCGTCTCGTAAAGTACAATAAAATTATGTAATTAGTTTTTGATTTTATCTACATTTAGTACTCTATGCATGTGTCGGTATTTTGATATGACAGGTGATTGGAATTCTGTATAGTAAATTTTAGGATAATTTCTAAGGAACTAAACGCAGCCAGACCGGAGGAGGACAAGTTGGTCGTCCTCACTCAAGATCGATCCAAAAAATACTTTTCCTTGTGAGTGTGAGGTCATCAGTCAGACTGGTGAGACACCCTCGATTCGCATGCAAATTCGGGAATTTTCAACTCAAGTATTGCTCTGAACAACCCTTAAAACAACATTGTCTGCCTTTTTTAGGGATCGAATCACCTGTCGATGGATCAGTCTGCACGCGCGTATCATCACTTTTGGGAAAGCGAGTGCAGCAAGTTGCACTGGCCTGCTGGTTTTGATCGATCGTCTGCTCTCGGCTCTCGCCGGGTTCATGCACCGGCCGGCCAGCACTCTGTCTCCGGTCCGGTTCAGGCGCGGACCCATGCCAAAGGCCAAAGGTTGTTGTGCACGCGTGGTTGCCACTTGCGACGGCGACTGGATGCCCACCGTGCCGTAGGTTCACAAGACAGCGAACCATGCCGCTGCCGCGCTCGATCGCCTCCTCTACCTCCGACAATGCCCATATGCTTGGCGGAGTGGCGGGTGAGCGTTGGTATTTTTGGTTCGAGGGGTGAGATCACGGTGCAAACTGATCTCACTGCGTATTCTGCATTTCTATTTGGTTATTACGTCTTCCCAGTAACAGACATATGGCCAGTACAATATCGATGCCACTCGTCTTCCAGCCCTATCTGACCCCCTCACGCAATCGCAAGAAAAATCCCCACTCGAGGCACCGAATAAAAGACGCTGTCCATCGTGTCCATGCATGGCGCCAACGTACGTGCTGTCGGCACTTCGTCGGCTGACCCCGCCATAGGGAGGATTTCTTCCGCACTATGGACGTGTTTGGGCTAAATCTAGCCAGGCCGCTTTGAGGCTCATTTTGCGGTGTTTGATTTTCTGGCTAGGGGTCCTGGCCTGGCTCAACCCGGCCATCCGTACCGAGTTAGCCAGGCCAGGGTCGAACGACCAAATCAGTCGTTACCCCCTAGCCAGGCCTGCGACAGCTCTCGCATCTGTTCCTTTCACCACCGGTCCTTCTCCTTCGCAGCTCTTGGTTCTCCGCCCGGCGCTTCTCCTTCGATTCTCCGCCCATGCCCGGTGCTTCTCCTGCTCCCTCGCCGGAGCTCGAGGCCGCACAGGGGCGGGGGCTCACTGGTGCTTCGATTCTCCGCCCATGCACGATGCTTCTCCCTGCCCCTCTCGCGCGCCTGCTCCAACCCCAACGCGGTGGTCCTCCTGGGCACACCTCCTCCCCGCATCCGACGCCTTCCAAGCCCGTCCTCAAGTCCCCAACGGCCGCCGGCGCCAGGTTCGCCACCGCGAAGAAGAAGCCCTCCACGCCCACTCCACCACCCGCCTGATCCGCAATTTTGCCGCTCCGCTCGTCCTTCTCCGCCTGGACGACGCATCGGACGGCACTTCACCCGCCGGCCTAGCTCCTCGGCCTCCTCCCCGCCTGATCCGATGAGGTCGAGCTGCTCGCCCCCGGACGTGCTCGCGCGCGGCCGGGGCCAACGAAGGCGCCGCGTCGAGCCGCTCGTCCCCGGAGGTGGTCGCCAGGGCAGGCTCGCGAGGTTCCACGAGGTCCACGGTCGGGCGGTGCGCAGGGCACGGCCGCGGCGGCGCCGTGGCGGCATGCGCGGCCGCCGTCGTGGCTGCGGCGGTGGGCGGCGGGCACCAGCCCGGGCATCTTCGTGCGGTGGACCGTCGAGCAGGTGAGCGTGCGGGCTCCGCGGTGGACGCGGCGGCGTGCGGCGAGACATGGACACGGTGAGCCGCATGGTGCTTCCATCCCCTGCTCGGCTGCTTCTCTTTCCTGCTCTGTTCTGAATCTGCTCTGCTCTCTTTTGTTCTAAACTTCTTACTCTGAAACTGAATGCCTCCCTTGCTCCTATCCTCTGATCTGAATGCCTGATCGGAATACCTATGAATGTGAATGCTTGATCTGAATTTGCCTGCTGTGAATGCCATTGTCTAAATGCAGTGAGGCTCGACGGTGACGGAGTGGAGATGCTCGCTGAATGCTATGGCAAAGCATGAGCACGCCTGCTACCACCTGATCGATAAAATGTCTCAATGGGTTTTGAACTCACCAGGTCTAATGAAGAGGTGATCGTAAACATACCAAGCCAACTGAACCCATTCTAGCTAGGCTCCATAGGGCAGACAAGCAAACAATCAGGTGTTGGCGTGCTCAATACAGGCCAAGTCGAGTCAGGCCAGGTTTTGCCGGCCAGGCTACACTAGCACACAAACCAAACACGTCCTATGTGTCCTCCTCGACCCAGACATACGTTTATCTCTGTTCTCTGACAGCTCATCGTCAAATCCATGATTTCAGTGAACCATTCCTCCTCTCTTCATCATCTTCTCTGCAACTTGGGGCCAGCAACCAGTTTCTAGCCCTCGATTTATGGTCAATATGATGTCCTTCGCAGCCGCCCCGCACTGACCAGGGAAAGCATGGCAAGTTAAGTTCAGGATGGAATTCTTTGGTTACACGTATCTTAGTTCTAAACCGAACACATGGCAATGGCATCTGGCCGTTGAAACCGCTACCACGAGCAAACAAACAATCTTCGCTTTATTGTTGTAAAAAAAACAATTCGCTTTCCATTACAGTGTAGTAGGCGTTGCAATTTGATCTCATTTACCTTATCGTTTGTAGAGTTGAACCAAACACCACATGAGTTTCACGTGTTTGGTTCGAGGAACCAACACTTTTTTTGAAAGATCAAGGAACAAATTGTTCCGGCGTATATATTAACAATAAGAAGAAAATTGACCCATTTTATAAATAAAACCAAGCCATGAAATCGTGTTAGAGAAAAAAAGAAAAGCCGGGCCCAAAACCATACAACATGCAGCCGCTACTTACACACTACATCTGCTCCACCCTGCATACAATGTCCAAGAAAGGCTAATAAAATAGTTCTCCTTTTGCTCGCGACTGCCACACAGGTCAAGCACAGCTTCGAGTCATCGTTGCCAAGCTCGTCAACCCCGACGCAGTAGCTCCGACTTTCCTAGGCCTTAAATGGTTGCCATCATCGTCAAGAGGCACGGGACACGACGTTTGATTTCCATGGTAAAGGTCACAACACCGATTGGCGTCGCCGTTGCCAGCCCATGAATAAGCAAGGTTTTCATCAAGGAAACTAGAGTATAGGATGGCGTGGACGCCTCCGAGAAGGAAGCGGCGTCCGTAGACGTCGTCGTCGAGGCTTTCGCCCTGACCTCAACCGTCCTGTCTCTGTCGGTCAAGATAGAGAACCTGGACAACAAGTGTAGCACATGGAGACGATAAGGAACTCGAAGAAGACGCACATCTAGCCAACTTGGACTATCGCCAATAAATCCACCAGCGACAGCAATACATCAGGGTCATCACTAGCAACCTATAGTGGCACCAAGCTCCATTGCTGTAGCCGCCTTGCCGCAAACACCAGCTTGACAAAGCCATCCAGCCATTGAGGGGGTCCGGATCCGGCCATCACCACAGCGGCCACGACGTCTCCGCAGCATCGCTGCCGTTTGCAGCTCCATCCTCGCGCAGCCATCCGCGCCACCTTCACGCGGCCCACAACGCCGTCCTTGCGTAGCCATCCGTGCCACCTTCGCGCGACCCGCTGCTCCGGATCCACCTTCACAGTCACCCCGCAGCGAACCAAACGTACATGCGTAAGCTGTCCCCCACCGGACCCGACCGTTCCCTCGCTCCGACCGAGGGAAGTGGATCCATCAGCTATAGCCGAGGGAGCTGTCACCATGCTCTCGAGCCTCCCTCGCTCAGCCTACCGGGCCGCCATCGCGCAGCCTAGCTACCATGCTGTCATTGCACGGCCAGCGTCCGACACAACTAGCGCCATGCGCTCGAGCCGCCCTTGCGCAGCCTGCCACGCCACCACCTCCTTGCGCCAGCTCAATCTTCGACCGACGCTGCCGCAGCCGCCTCAGGCCGTCCCGCCGCATCCGCTAGCACCCTCACACAGATCCAGCCTCGGGACAACCAGATCCAACCGCCAAGTAAGGGAGCGAGGAGAGAACCTTGCTGCCGCTACTCTTCGCACCGGCGAACCACCACCACCAAGGCCACCTCCAAAGCTAGATCCACTAAGAGCTATGGATCCAACGATGGGGGCGACAGATCCGGCCGTCGTAGTGCTGGAGTAGCCTCCAGTACGCCGGGAGAAGCATCGCGCCGCCCGCCCCACACGCACGCGCCGCCTGGCCGAGGAACGCCCTGCCGCCACCTTCCTTGCGAACTTGCACCGGCAGGCACCCGCTCGGGCGACAGCAGGAAGGAGAGGGCTGGGGGAGGACGCCCCCGCGGCGGGTCGGCGAGGAGCCCCCGAGTGACTTGCTGGTCTAAAACGAGGAATCAACTTAATCTAGATAATGTGATATGTCATAAGTTTATTTTATGAATAAGATCGACACACACACACACACACACATATATATATATATATATATATATATATATATATATATATATATATATATGCTTTAGATCATAACTAGAGAGGAAGACAAGAAAGAGTATATACTCCTCCGTATAGGAAAATAAAGTCGTTTTGATAAGGTTTGAGTCAAATACTGAGAACATAGATCATGAATAACGTTTCAGTTATTGAGTTTGGAATGTGAAAACCATATGATTAGATTTATCTTAAAAATTACTTTTATAAAAGTATAAATATATCACTTTATAATGAGTATCTTTTACAAATATATGAAGGTAAAATTATACTCTGAAGACCGTGTCACTGTCATAAACGATTTCTAAATCATATACAGAGGAAGTGTAATTTTATTTGCGTGTTCTTGTAAATAATAACAAAACAATCTCGGTTAGTATATTTATTTTTCTTGTTTTTAGATTACATTGTACAATTTAGACGCCCTGCACGCATACTTACCCCTATGACTATTAAACCTTATCTCCATGAGCATATCTTATTCTCGCTCCAGTATACAAAGAAAAAAACATTAATAACCCTATAGTATACATATATACAAATTTCAGTATTTCAATAACATACAGTTACTAGCAACCAAACTTTACGTTGTGCGCACTGGAAAAATGCTTAGCAGCTGCAACCATTCCGGACGCTGGGTCATACGACCCAGCAGTAGCGGGACGCCCGGAGTCATCAGCCGCCTTGGCAGAGCCAAAGCAAGCGAACAACGATGCCACCGCCGCCCAGACACCGCTACCGGATTTGATCTTGTGTGTTCCCATGAGAAACCCTGCAATCTGATGATGGGTGAGTATAGTTGCGATCGATCTGTGTCCCTTTGATCAAGAGTTAGCTGTGTTGCTCTCTGTTGCAGTTCTGGTCAGGGACTTCGATCCACTGGTATTTATACGGCTAAGGTTAGTGTGCTTGCAGTGGCGGCTTGCTTGGCGGAGAAGGTATGCTTGCTGCAACCTGATTTGAACAAGCAGAGCTTGCCTGGTCAACCGGTCTGGTCTGTGCATGCATGACTGTAGAAATATATTTTTTTATTACACTCAAATTGGTAGTATACAGTGAGTACATGTACAGCAAGTTGGCACGCTCAACAAAAGACAAGGAAGATGCGTGTGTTGTGTGGTCAAAAGAAGCAAAGCTAAGGCAGGGCACCAACTTGCCAGTGAAGTTTGGTTTTTGCTGAGAGGGCTCTCGACCGGTCGCCAACATTCTATCAAAAATTTAAAAAATACCGGTCGTGAACACGCATGGTTTGACTGCTCCAAAAATAATAATCTCAACAAGAGATGAGCTACTCTTGGCTTGGTTAAGCGCAGTTTTTTTAACGTGAATCTAACCACGTGGGTGACGAGGGTACGTGCCCTTAAGGACAGATTTTACTTTACCTTGGTTACATATTGTTCCGTTGTTGATCATTCTTCCGTGTCGTCAAACGACAGCTATTATTATTGTGGCTTATCGTTCAATCGGATGGCCAGCGTAACACATCTTGTGATTAAGCGGATGCAGATTTAGAAAACAGTGGAGCCAACAGGGCGTGACAAGTTTAGATATGTCTGCTTTAGATCATAACTAGAGAGGAAGACAAGAAAGAAAGAGTATATATAATTTTATTTGCTTGTTCTTGTAAATAATAATAAAACAATCTCGGTCAGTACATTTCTTCTGATTACAAATGTATCTACAAATTTCACTAACACGCAGTTACTATCAACCAAACTTTATGGTGTGCGCACTGGCCGAAAAATGCTTAACACCTGCAACCATTCCGGACACTGCAGGCGCTGGGTCATACCCAGCACTACGGGGACGGCCGGAGTCATGAGACGCCTTGCCAGAGCCAAAGGAAGCGAACCACGATGCCACGGCCGCCCAGACACCGTAACCGGATTTGATCTTGTGTGTTCCCATGAGCAACCCGGCCTGCAATCAGATGATGATGAGTCTATCGATGAGACTAGCTTTCAGTTTTGTCTATGCGTTTTCGATCTGTGTTCCTGTGATCAAGAGTTCGCTGTGTTGCTCTGTTGCAGTTCTCGTCAGGGACTTGTGCTAGTATTTATATAGCAGGTAAGTGTGGTTGCAGTGGCGGCTTGCTTGGCTACCAAGGTAACAAATGAACACGTGTATATACGTGATCAAGCTGTGTGCTTGCTGCAGCCTTGACGTCGTCGCTTCTCATTTGGTGAGATTTTTGAAGCAGCAGAGCTTGCCTGGTCACCGGCAGGTCTGGTCTGTCCATGCAGGACTTTAGAAATATATTTTTAATTACACTCAAATGGATATATTAGCACGGGCTCAACAAAAGATAAGGAAGATCATGCTTGTGTTGTGTGGTCAAAAGAAGCAAGGTATCCAACGTGCCTGTCACGTTTGGTTTTTGCCGAGGGCTCTCTCGACCTTGAACACGCGTGGTTTGACTGCGCTCCAAATTGGACACGTGCGAGTAATCTCAACAAGAGATGAGCTATTGTGGCTTGTACAAATAAGAAATGCAGATCGCAATGAGCCACACATTGAACAATGGTGGAATCTGCATATTAGTGCTTTTCTTGTCAATAATTAATAGTGTAGCATTCCCAATGAAATATCTAGGTCCACCTGTTAGTCCATTCAAGATACCCAAAGCACAACTAGCATATGTCAGTGATAAGATAGACAGAAGACGGGGGACATGACAATGTGAGTTCCTAAGTTCAGGTGGTAAGTCCATTCCGCTGGAATCATGCCTCTCCAGTATACCAATGTATACCATGGAGTGTACTACTTATATGAAGGCAATTTCCAAAAGATTGAGACAATCAGATCCAGATTTTATTGGCAAGGTACAAATAAGAAGAGGAAATATCACATAATCACATAGGAAGCATTGATTAGACCAAAGGAGTTTGGAGGTCTGGGCTTTACAGATGCGAGAGTTATGAACACCTGCCTCATGGTAAAATGGATTGATAGACTGGAAAGAGATGAGAACAGCCTTTGTTGCTCCTTGCTGAAAAAGAAATACCTAGAAGATAAAAGTATATACCAGATTAAGAATAGAAATGGATCCCAATTCTGGAGATCCCTACTAGACCTAAGAGATGATTACCAAAAAGGTAGAGTTCTTGAGGTGAAGAGTGGCTGAGAAACCAGATTTTGGTTGGATGTATGGCTGGGAGAGGTTCCTCTAATGATCAGATATGACAAGCTCTTTCAGATTGCTTCCAAGCCAGAAATCAGTGTGGAAGAGGCCTATGTAAATGGACAGTGGACAATACAATTTAGGAGACAAATTATGGGTGAGTTAGCAGTCCAATTGAGAGAGATACAAGATGAGCTTATTCCAGTTCAGCTAGTAAATGAAAGAGATAAGGTAAAATAGGCACTAGAACAGTCTGGGAAATACACTTCGAGGTCTCTGTATAGAGCTATGACGACTGGGGGGGATGGGGTGGGGGGGGGGGTCAAAGATATACGGATGATGAAAACCTAGAAAAGCTGCATTCCACTGAAAGTTAAAATCTTCATGTGGATGGCCTATCATGACATGATAGCAACTTTGCCTATTAGGCAAGAGGATAGCAAGTTCAAAATTCTGTCTCGGTAGGACATGGATTTCTATTACTATGAAATTCATAAATGTGTGGGGCGTTTGAAATGGCCGACCACATCCTTTCCCAATGCCCAATTTCCACCTTCCTCTGGTCCTTTATAAGGGACACTTTAGGATGGGCTAAATCCCCAACCTGATATTCAGAGTTTCTACAAGAGTTAGTTGAAAACTGTAGAGGTATAACCAAGAAGGTTACTCTCTGTCTATGTGCAGGGGCGATGTGGACGCTTTGGAAGACAAGAAACAATGTCGTCTTCAACAAGAAGGTGATATCCTCCCCCACGATGATCATGTTCAAGGCTTTGTCGCTCTTCAAGTCCTGGAGATCTTTACTCAAGCCCAAGATGCAGTCCGAAGCGGATGAAATAATGATCAGTCTATTGACGGCACATGCAACTCAGTTGGCATAAAAGCTTATGGGTGCGGTTGGTAGGCATAGTCCGGCGTTTGTTGGGTCAATTCTGTGATGTAAATCTGTTTGCTAAACTGTTGGTTGTGACCACTTAGTTGATCTCAGACGATAAAGGTGGTGCAAGAGTAGAGTTATTTTGTTGCAAATTATGGTACTGCTATGTAAACTAGTAACCCCAGTGTACGGATCTTTGGCCTTCGTTAAGCTTTCAATAAAGCCGGGTAAATGCCTTTGATCTAAATTAATAGTGTAGCATTATGTGAACCCTAAATCTTCAAAACAAATGATAGTACCAAATGAATGATCAACTGGACACTGGAAGAAGAGGAATGTATACGCAGGACTTGCCTGGGCATTGTATAAAATTTTAATCTACAATCAGCACGTGATCAACAATTTTGACTAATAGGATAACCTTCAATTAATTAAAACAAGAAATTGGAAAGTCAAGAAATGACCATTTACAGTAGAAAATGAACAGTTAAAAATGATATCTAAAGAAAGGAAGGAAGGAAGGAAGGTAGGTAGGATTGATGGATGGGTGGCGTCAGTTTTGTTTCCGGTTCAGTTGGCAGCGTCACAGGGGAAGAGCTATTTGAATATGGAATCACGTAGCCCTCGCCGGAATAGCCGAAGACTGCGCCATTCCTAAATCTGAAGGTGACGTACACGAAGCATCATTACCTGTATGTGGCATTGTGGCTGATCTACATAAGTAGGTTTGGGCTTGCGTTTGCGGCCTCTATCCATAATCGAAGAGCCTACTACGCAGGCAGTTGGAGGGCAAAAGACAGTATGATAAACAACCCGTTAGAGAACATGAACAATGCATGTGATATATTACTTTGAACTTTTGAAGCAAGCAGGAAGTAATGGTCATAAACACAACGAAAAACTTAGAGATTTGCCAGCAGAGTATCCTGTTGGAAGATACTTGCGCACTGACTATGAAATAAAACTGAAAACGATTATCTGATCTAAAGCAGCGGTTCTTACCTAACGATGCTGTGTGTTGTTTGTTGACGTCAATGTAAGTGAATGAGATGTTAACCGGGAAATTTAGCTAGAAGAAAAAATAGGATTGAATCCTTCGCAATTTCATATACTGAACTGAATGAGACAAACCTAACGACTAAACGAGACGATCCAAAGTTGAATTGTATTGAAATCAGCTTTTTTTATCGGATACAAATCAACTCATTTTTTTTGAATCTGGGTGTCATCTCATTACTCATTTGCTAACGAATCGTTAGCAACGATTACAGAAATAGTCTCAGGTACGGAGGCTGTGATCACCTCTTCACCCTCATTACACAAATGACCCGGCAAGCTTATGTGCTGCCCTATTACACTCTCTACAAACAAACTCACACGAAACTTGAATAAAGTTCAAAGCTAGCAAGGACTTAATTTCATCGATAAGGTAACCTACTGATGAGTCATCATAATCACTGGACTTGATCGCCTTCACCACTTCCTGAGCATCCGTTTCAATGATGATACAGTCGATGTCCATGTTTACTGCCATCTGAACCCCTTGTAAGCAAGCTATCAACTTGGCATGAAATGGACTGAGAGTATGATTAATTTTTCCTCTCCCCGTCAACATAATGTCGCCCTCCCAGTCCCTGATCAGCGCGCCCCAACTGCCACCTCCGGTATCAGGTAGATGGGATGCATCCCAGTTCAATTTCAGTATATCAGCCGGTGGCTTCGACCATCGAGCGCGGAAGGAAAAACGAAAACAAACGAAGCATTTCAGGGACAGACCACCGTCATCTCTTTTTTTTTTTTAAGAAGAAGACGGTATATTTCTCTCGATGGCCTAGCAGACTGGCCTTTAAACCCAAGGCCGGCCCAGTCAGAACATCCGACCTTGACCTTACACGGCGCCGGTCCGAGCCGGCCCATGTACAAGGCAACCTGGGTCCTTCAGATCCATGCGATGCCATGTGCTCGAGCACTACTCGCGCACGCCGGCCGGCCGGCCGGCGTCACCGAAAGCGTAAAAGACGCCACGAAACATCGTCACCACTCGCGTGCAATTATCGCACGACACCGTCGCAAAATTGCAAGACTGCGCAACGTGTTCCGGGCAAATCGGTGACGCGCACACGCACCGCTCCGTAGTCCGGACTCGCGCACCCCACGGGCCCATTACTACCCTCCCACCTGCGACGCCGTTGCTTCAACTCGACTCCAGCCCCTGCCTCGTCTCCGGATCGCCGCGCCGCCGCCACCCGGAGACCCCGGACCCGCCGAGCCGCCGCCATGGACGAGGAGTACGACGTGATCGTCCTGGGCACGGGGCTCAAGGAGTGCATCCTCAGCGGCCTCCTCTCCGTCGACGGCCTCAAGGTGAGCACCGACCACCCGCTTCCTCCCGGTAACGACACTCGGACCTCGCTCTGCTCCCCGAATCCGATCCGCCACCACTCACCCCCACGTACCCGGACGCCGCTCGGGGCTTGGGTCTGGTAGGGTGTGTCGTGGTAGTAGTAGATCAGGCGGTGCTGGTCTAGCCCTTGTCTGATCCGGGACTGGTGCGCCCGGGTGGGTGCTTGCGTAAGCTATCTGTGCATCTGGATCCTGGCTTTGGTCCGTGGAGTTAGCCAGTTGATGCAGACCATTGTGAAATCCCGCGAATGTTGCCACAATGTCTTGAGTTCTGTTGACTGGAACGATCAGGGCAAGCTTAGATTCTTAAATGGGGAGACAACTAGTCTACTACTAACAACTATCTAGATTCAAGGGAGATTCATTGCTTTGAGTTGTGATCTATCGTAACTTCTTTGTTTCTGTGACTTAGAAATGCTGTTCCTATTCCTGTAAGAGGATAGATGGCATCAATCCTCTGATATCAGTGCGGTGAGACAGGGGTAACTGAAATGAGGGACAAAGATTATTAAAGTTTAATAGTCAGCCTACTGCTTTAATGTGACCAATGGTGGATTCATTTTTAATGGATTCTGAAGAATTTTGTGTGATGCCTTTGCAGGTTCTACACATGGATAGAAATGACTACTATGGAGGAGATTCCACCTCCCTAAACCTGAACCAGGCAAGAAGCTATAAATCTATGATTTTTGTTCCTTTTGGAACTGGAACATGTACTGAGTAATATGATTCAACTTTTTTGTGTGTGTCGGCAACTCATCCAGTTGGTTTAGTTAATGGCTGATGAACTACTCTCTTATTTTCCATTGTATTCCCTTTAATCACCTTTATCTTTTTCGTGAACAGCTCTGGAAGAGGTTTAGAGGGGAGGACAAACCACCGGCACATCTAGGTGCGAGCAGAGATTACAATGTAGACATGGTTCCAAAGGTGTGATAATTCCCCATGGATTGTAGCTATCTATGTGCTTATTATTTCTTGCCACAGCCGTCATACTTGGCAAATATATTAACTAAAAACATATATTTTCTTATTCTTGCACACTAATTAGTTCCTTAAGAGTTTTATATATTCCATACAATACCATATACATTGTTTGCACCGCTTAGTCTCGTCCTGACTGGAACCCTGGTCCAGATACTGTTTCATGTCAATTTATCTATTGTTATTATTAAAGAAAAATAGCTTTATTTAGAATTCAGCCCATGAAATGCTTCAAACCTACAATCAATATATATGCTTATGCTAATTTCTTGATGATAAAGTATGTCTATATCAAACTCTCTTTCTCTCTGACCAGTTTATGATGGCAAACGGTACTTTGGTCCGTACTCTCATTCACACTGATGTGACAAAATATTTGTCATTCAAAGCTGTTGATGGAAGCTATGTTTTCAGCAAAGGGAAGGTAATGTCTTGAGTTTACACTCATCCGTCCTAATTCTATCTTCTAAGCTCAGCTTTTGCTGGGTTTCTCACAATTGGTTTCTATATTCTAATCATGCTGCCTTATTTCATTTTCATAGATTCACAAGGTTCCTGCCACCGACATGGAGGCTCTAAAATCTCCTTTGATGGGCTTATTTGAGAAACGTAGAGCACGGAACTTTTTTGTTTATGTCCAAAATTACAATGAAGCTGAGCCAGTAACACATCAGGGGTTGGACCTCACAAGGATGACAACTAGAGAATTAATTTCGTTAGTATCTTGACCATCCTGGCATCGTAGTACATGCTGTCACTGTTGTTCTTTGTTTCCATGTTATTATGTGTCGTATGATTCTTGTATCCCTCCGCCTCATGTTGTTGCATGGATCTTATATGATTCTTCACCTACTTTGGCCTCTTTCTGCTTTCATACAGTGTGATGTTATTTTGTGCATCAATAATCTACACTAGTAAATTGTTGTAGTGTTATGTTGATGAACAGCTAAACAAAACTGCTATAACCGTTCAACTTCTAAATGCTACACTTTTTCTTAAAACTTTAAAGAGGATGTATAATATTTGGCATGTCCTCCTGCTGCTGTCCTGCACCATAACTTAATAAGTAACCTTATTTGTCATTTTGTTTTCAGGAAACATGGATTGAGTGATGACACTGTGGATTTTATTGGCCATGCACTTGCTCTGCACAGGGATGACCGTTACCTAAATGAACCAGCCCTTGATACTGTAAAAAGGATGAAGGTATGTTTTGAGTGAAGATTTGTGAAACTATTGTTCCTTTTTCATATTATATTGTAATTTTGTCAAATCTACTTCCTGGCATTATGTATTTTTTATTATATTCCTGGTTTATAAAGTATTCTTGGATTGAATATGATAAAATTTCATTGGCTGTCTTCTCTTAGCTTTATGCCGAGTCTCTTGCACGTTTTCAAGGAGGCTCACCTTATATTTATCCATTATATGGGTTGGGTGAGCTGCCACAGGTCAGTTATTTCTCAATTCCTTGCATCGACTTTAGTCAGTTTTATTGCACTTTGATGCTTCTAAGAAACCTCCATGCTAAGGTGATGTCTTATGGTTCAGGCTTTTGCACGTCTAAGTGCTGTTTATGGTGGTACATACATGTTAAATAAACCGGAGTGCAAGGTAGTAGCTTGACCTTTTTTTTACTGCTAATTATCATAGTATGTGAAAAAAAAAAAGTTATATTATCAAGTATGCTCTTTTCTGATTTCACTATATAATACATTTGCAGGTTGAATTTGATATGGAAGGGAAAGTGTGTGGTGTTACTTCAGAAGGTGAAACAGCTAAATGCAAAAAAGTTGTCTGTGATCCTTCTTACTTGCCTAGCAAGGTAAATGCCACTGCCCATATATGTTTTTGTGCAGAAGGAATTCACTGATACATTGATATATGTCAACCAAATTTACTGGAGTTTTAAACCTTCCTGCTACAATACCTCTGCTGACTGCTTTCTTATATGGTGCTCTCCTGCTTTGTGGTTCACTTTGTGTTTGTGAATAGGTAAGGAAGATTGGAAAAGTTGCACGTGCAATCGCTATTATGAGCCACCCAATTCCAAACACAAATGGGTCCCACTCAATTCAGATTATTTTGCCGCAGAAGCAACTTGGGCGCAAATCAGACATGTGGGTCTCTCACTCATATTTCAAATGCTTTTCATTGGCTGAGTGCCTTAATTCATTTGCGTAGTTTGGTTGTGACATGCATTCTAAAAATGTTTCTTAGGTATGTATTCTGTTGCTCATATACACATAATGTTGCACCAAAAGGGAAGTTCATTGCATTTGTGTCTGCGGAAGCTGAGACCAATAATCCGCAGTCCGAACTAAAGCCTGGAATTGATCTACTTGGTCAAGTAGATGAACTGTTTTTTGATATGTATGACAGATATGAGCCTATCAATGAACCATCTCTTGATAATTGCTTTGTTTCGACGGTAAGTTTAGCATTCCATAATAACAAAGTGATTACAAGTCTCAGATATTTTAGATGTTTATTTATGGAAGTTTTCTTCTTTGCAGAGTTATGATGCTACTACACACTTTGAGACAACTGTGACAGATGTTCTTAGTATGTACACAGCGATTACTGGAAAGGTAAGTTCATGTCATATCTCTTTTTACTTCTTTCTTGTGGTCAGCAAAGCAGATGTATGCATCAAATATTAATTTCTTCAATGTTATATTGGACCTGAGAGTTCAAAACCTACTAGTGAATTTTGCTAGCTTTACACTGAATGGTCAATTGTCTGTTAACCTTCTGTCAGCAATAGATAATTTTGCCTCAAAACAAAATTAATCCCTAACTAGACATCTATCTTTTTATTATTGACAGTTTGACATTACTTTTATGTTTACTGGTCCAAAGATTGATTGCACATCTTTAACTCACTGCATGTCTGTCTCGCAGACCGTTGATCTCAGTGTCGACCTCAGCGCTGCTAGCGCTGCTGAAGAATACTAGAAATTTTCCTATTAAACGTAGCATTTCCTACCATGCTCTAAAGAAGAACGGCATAAGACATGCCCTGCCTGGTGGCTTGTCAGGTTACCACAGTACTGCGGTGTTCAGATCCATGCTGCAGCTGCAGCTGATTAAATGGACAGAAACAGCATATCACCGTATAGCGTTTACATGGTGTTTAAACGAGCTGAAGACCATTTAGGCGAATAGTGCATGATGATGGTGGTTCCTCCGTTCCTTACATGATTGATCGGATGGTTAACTTTAAACTGTGTTTACGTTTGCTAGAACCTGCTCGTTCTTATCAGTGATGCATCGTGATCAATTTTCAGATATGCGTATCAGCATTTCCGTTTCTTGCCCGCTGCTAAATGCCTCAGTAGTTATTAATGGGAGGGGGAAGACCCAAAGCACCCTAGTTCCGCTTCTTGAATGCAAGGTGATTTTGGGACCCCTTTTATCACCTAGATGTTATGGGTCTTTTTTTTTAAACAGCACTTAAAGAAGTGTCTCATGTCTATATATATCTATCAAGAGAAGAAAATGCTAGTACAAAAGGTGGATAAAATGACGTAAGAAATAAAAGTACACGAAAAGAATTTTTTTGACATGACGGGAAAAGATCTTAATGTCGCCTATTGGGGGTAAATATTCATTTCTGGAATTTATAAAGAAACAAAACTTCAGCAGATTAGTACAGTGTTCTAAAACTTCCGCACTCAAATAGAACAATACAAAGTTCACTATGCCTCGAGAGTTAAAGCACAAACCAAACTTGTATATATGGTTGGAGATGTCTAATAACAAGCCCACGAAGTATGCGTTTACAAAATGTACGCACCCAAGTAGATTGAGTGAACTGCAAGTTAAAATATAAAGAGAGAAGTGATTTGTTTAACTGAAGTTTGGGTTCCCACTTATCCTTAGGGCCGTCTCTAGGCATGTGCAAGGTGAGTGACCGCGCAAGGCCTCCAAATTGTATAGGCCTCCAAATATATATAGGTGCACTAGCAGTGGCTTTGGCCCATTATCGGTTAGCAGTTAAGGCAGTTGTGCAATCTAATAATGATTCTGTGGCCGGCCGCTGGACGTTTTGTTTTCCACAATCGTAACACAGATTGCAAACTTGTCCGTCTCCTATCGCCAACGCCGGATAGCCTTGATGCCCTATCGGCGCTAGCGACGAGAGCGCCCGAGCTGCGAGCGTGATGACTGACGTCAACAGCGAGCGCGGCACCTAGACCCAGTCCCAGGCGAGGTGCACAGACCCTCAAGGTATTATTAATGATTCTTTTTTTAATTCATCCACAACCACAGCGCAAAGCCACGAACTAATTTTGTCCTTCTTTTGGTAACTGAATCGGGTTGGCAAAAGTATAAGAAAAAAAAACGAATAGAGGAATTAGAACAATCTCTGAAAGTATCTTTAGATAGGTTTGTTACAAGACAGTCATAAGCTAGTGTCATCTGATACAGGCAAGGAGGCCTCAGTTTTCAGTTTGATTTCTGCGGGACGGCCCTGTTACCCTATGCCTCCGTTGAGGTGGTGATAAGCAGCTCACCAGGCTCGTGCTTATGCTGCGTGACCACTTGTCTTTTCTTCGCTATTGGATCTTTTGCCTTTTAGGGACAAGATAACAGTTCTCATATACTTTTTCATGGCTCACCACGAGTACGGAAACTTATTGGACGACACGTAGCCATCTAGGAGGCTTTATTTTCAAAAGTAACAAATGTTTCATGAATACTTACGATGTTCGATAAGTGCTCAAGATTTGGTTTGTTCTCTACCTCGAAATCATCTAACTCTTTGATTTCCTAATGTTTTACGATGCAAGGATCAAAATGTGAGAGAAGGTGCATTGGGCTAATATAAAACTCTCACAAAACTAAAACACATCACTTTAGTCCATTTTCACCTTGTGCCTAATAGTGTTTTCTATCCTGTCGCATAAAGTTTTGGAACCTAGTTTTAACCCTACACTAGCATAACCCTATCCTCGCATTAGGCCTTTTGGACCGATGAGCTTGGCTTTTGTTTTTGTTTGTAGTTAGCTCAACAGTTTTATCGTGGACTTCACACTCAACCCAACAACTTCACACGGTTTTTGCTTGATGTTTTTCCTTTTTCTATTTTTTGTCTTAACACCGCTACAAAAGTGCTTCTGTTTGTTCTTAAAAAACTTAAAAAAAATCATAAACACAATGTTATAGGTCTTTGAACCATTGATCTTTCCTAATAGATAAAGAATTTCACCATCATGGTTGTTGACGATAAATCTTTGAACCATTGACTCTTTCTAAGTAAAGATATGGTTCAACTATTAAAACCATGATTTGATATAGTCTAAATAAATGTAACCCAATAAGAGTTGCTTCATAATTATCAATAGACAAATCAGCCCTTGATGAGAATGCGCGTGTAGCATAGTGTTGTGGTGTCTGTCTGCCGTCATGCAGCTAGGCTGTCCGGTTTGATTCATGTCTGGGATGAACCATGGTGTCCCATGTGATTTGTCAGAGGAAAGTATGTGTAGAGTAAGTGTGTTTAATGTGCATGAGTTGTGTTTAATAGGTGAATCCATGTTTGATAACTTATGTCCCCTTAAATTTTAGGTGATATGCTATTGCTCCTAACAATGTTAAAATAAGAG
The DNA here is from genome assembly GCA_023333625.1 of Bothriochloa decipiens. Classification (NCBI taxonomy): domain Eukaryota; kingdom Viridiplantae; phylum Streptophyta; class Magnoliopsida; order Poales; family Poaceae; genus Bothriochloa; species Bothriochloa decipiens. Next base: position 12,718,873 of record CM041641.1, read on the forward strand.
AAATTCTTGACATATCAGCAACAAATTTTTTGATGAATTTAATCAGAAATTACAGTTATTGTTTCTGATAGTTTTTTGTGTGAATGTAACACACTGGTATGTTTTGCTTATACTTAGGCTCAGTTTGGTTTTCTAAAATTAATCTGGATTAAACTTTAGTCACTTTTTAGGGACCAGTGCCAAACTAATTAATTAATAAAATATGACTAAAACACTTTAGTTCTACTAGTTACGTAAGGTAAATTAAAAAATAACTAAAATATTTTAGCCTATTTTAGTTTTAGCCATAACCAAACGTGTCTATAAAACATAATTAGAGAGACGCAAATATTTCGTAAGCCGAGGAGCTGCGGGCGAAAGCGACGAGCTCCATATCCATCCGGCATCCGGCTCCTCCCTCTCGGATTCCCAAACGCCAAAATCCCATTCCCACCCCCGACGCACCGCACCGTTCGCTTCCTTTCGTCAACTCCACTTCTCCTCCGCGTCATCTCCTCTTCGCCGCCGTCGCCCCCGCTTCGCCGCGCAGCCAGCCATGGATGAGGAGTATGACGTGATCGTGCTAGGCACGGGGCTCAAGGAGTGCATCCTCAGCGGTCTCCTCTCCGTCGACGGCCTCAAGGTGAGCCCGCCGCTCGCCCGCTCGCTTCCCCTACAGCCGCCGCTAGTATGATCCGTCGCTGCCGTGCTCGGATTTCGGGTCCGTGTACAAGTCCGGTGTTTCAAACTTCAAGGTCGCTTGCATCCCTTGGAGTGGACTGGGTCGCTGGAGCACACGAGTTCCTAGATCGGGGGCACCAGCCCCTTTGATCTGGACGTTGCGCGCTGCGATTAGATGCATGCTTCGATTTGATGTCGTATGCTGATCTATAGTGTTCGTCTACCTACGAGCCCCCCAGCTCCTAAGCCCTTGGTGGATCCATAGGGGCGGAGCAGCCATTGATGCAATTGAGTATAGTCTGAGCTTAGCAAGGAGTGGTTCTCTAGATCAGGACTGCTAGCAGCCGTGCTTAATCGGGAAGTTACACTTAATCGTACTGTTTACCATCAATTCGGTGGAAGAGTATGTACTATAAATTAAAGAGAGGATTAAGGAGAGCGAGAAGGGTGGCCATTCTTGCCCAAATTAATTGTACTTTGTGTGTTGCTTGCCCACACTTGTTGCTTTCCATAAACCAATGTTTTTCAATTTCCATATTAGTCTAACTAGCAAATATGCCCGTGTGTTGCAACGGGAATTATAACTTGTGTCATTTGTTCTAGTACACTTTAGAATCATATAGCGTACGTTGGTTGGACATATGCTATCTATCTCGCATGAATATAAATCATGAGTATAAACGGCTATGTCTATGGCTAGCGGCGTCACATGTTCATTTTACAGTGTGCGGTGGCAGCAGCTGCCCTCAACAGCGGTGCTAAGGCCAGTGGCGGCTCCCGTTCATTTGGCCTTGTGTGCCTCGCTACCGCCATCATGGCCTTCCACGTCCAGTCCAACGCGGACGAGGTCCTCGCAGCGTCAGCTAGCCAAGCTCGCCGCCTCCCCTAGACAAGTGGACCTGGTTGGCAGTGCAGACTGCGGAAGCCGGGGCGCGGAGTCTTGATCTGATTTCCACCTGGATCAATTCGTGCTAGCCAAGCTCGCCGCCTTGCCTGCACAAACGGACCTTGATGGCGGCGCTGAGGCACGTTGCGGGCACTTTGGGCGACCTAGAGGCTTGATCTGATTTCCAAATCGATCGATTTGTGTATGAGTGGATTGGTTTGATTTTATAAGCTATTTGTGTTTCCGGAGCTATTTTCATTTGAACTTGGATTTGGATGGGAGACCATCCATAATGATAAGTGCAGTTGAACGACAACAACACAGGCAATTCTCATTCATGTCAAGTTTTTTTTGACTATTTTTTTCATCTTTGCTGTTGCGTACTATTCTTGTTGGATTTGGATTTACCTTTTACCCGATCTTCACCGTCCGAATAGAAGTTAGGATGCCATAATTAAATAATCCTAGTTCTAAACGGACTTTGAACGCAAACGGGAGGAGAGACAGAAAATTAAATATAATCCTAATTCTGTACAGATTGGACGTAGAGGAGAGGAACCTACCGTCACCGATCCAAACACGGAGGTGAAAGAAAATTGGGTGGAGAAATTTTTGTTTTTTATAGATATAGATAGGTATAGATAAGTTTGCTTCCCTATTTGTTGCACATACACAGGTGGCAGCATGTAGCTTGCAAAACGGCGGCGATGATAGAAGTTAGGGTTAGGGTTTCTGGTTTTCCCAAGCCACCCGGACCTCCGGCCTCAGATTCAAGGAGGAAGCTGGACCGTGGTTGGTATTGGCGCCACTTTGGCAGGGGCAGCAAGGGTGTTGATAACCACAGGTATGCTGCTGAGCAACTGTCGGGCAGCTGGTAGACTGGGTGCTTCCTGGTAGCAGCCTTGCTGTTAAGGGGTAAGGTGAGGAAGCGATGGTGCGGTGAAGTAGAAGAGTTGCAGGGCATGGCAGGTTGCCGTCAACTGCTGACGGTAGCAGTGGAGCCAGTGACAGTAGCCACCTGCAGCTGGTACCAGCTAGGGGCATGGTAGATGGGTTGTGGGAGGAGGTCATCTAGAGCATGGGGCTGGCAATGGAACACTGGAGATTAAGGGTGGTTTGTTTTAGTTCCCGACAACAACAAGCCACAAGTGTGGCCATGTCAGAAGTTTGGCGGACAAAATGTCTGCCACACTCTTGGTGGGCCTTTTAAGTGTACTAAAAAACAGCCAAGCAAGGTGCAGCAGCCAAATGTTTGGTCACGAAACAAATAACAGCCTAATCGAGTGTGGCACGTTTATCTTGCAGCGCGGCAAGCTTGGGATGCCATGCAAATACATGTAGTCTGTGCTAATAAGCGAGCTACAAAGAGTCCAAACCAAGAAGAATGTGGAATTAAAAAGTCCCTTTCATTAAACAATGAACCCTTATGCCGAGATGCTTTGGCCGTGTTTAGTAGGGCTCCAGCTCCAATAAATCTTTGGACTTTTTGAGCTAGGTATTCCTAGTCCATAAATCTGCGAATCTAGAGCTGTGGGTACATTTAAGTTGTTCAGATGAGTTGTTTCCTTCAGCTCTAGACAAATTATAGTCTCAAGGTTCTTGATTTTAATATACAAACTCCAGATCTGAGTTTAATCTTGGTACTAGTGTTGTGCCAACAGGCAATGGAGCCTTGTATTAGAGAGCTTTTAAGTGTATGTATAATGAGATTGTTGTATGAGGAGTCAATTTAAGAGTACATACGATATCCAGAAGTTGCGACAATCCCTTGCAAACACCTCTCTTTTCTCAGTGCGTTATGCATGTATGCATGAGTCGAATTGGTCTGTGCCACCTGGTCTGTAATTGCTTTTGATCCATATGACATTTTTAGAACCTTCCTTAAGGTGTGGGTATTTGAAGTCAACATGTAAGTTTAGGAAATTCACTTTTGAAGACATGGTTTGATGATATTGTAGGTTTTGCATATGGACAGAAATGACTACTATGGAGGAGATTCCACCTCGCTCAACCTTAATCAGGTAAGAGACTCATACAACTTCTGTTTAAGTACAGAGGGTTCTAGATTGTGCATCAATTTCTTGTCGTAACAAAGCCTTTGGTTGATTTTGCTGGAACTTTTAGACTGACATGCTTTGTACTCTACCTTTTGGAGTAGCTCTGGAAGAGGTTTAGAGGGGAAGACAAGCCCCCAGTACATCTAGGTGCAAGCAGAGACTACAATGTGGACATGGTGCCAAAGGTGCAACACCAACCGAATTTACCCTATGCAAACATGTTTTCTAGCACCTTTATCAGCACAGCTACTATTTGTGGAAATACTTGCGAGATGATAAATATAACACAAACCCTGTGATCATGCATTATTTTGACTTGTCAGGAAACATTTGTAGTCTTTTAATGTGATTTATGTGTTGATTTCTCTTCAGAAAGTTATGAAAATCCCTTGCAGAACTGTTTGTAAAAAGAAGTCTGAGAAGTATTCCTGCTTATGACTGATTTATTAATAGTTATCTTTTTTTACTATTTATACTACTGTGTACCACATAGTTCTTAAGGCGTCGCCTAGGCGACACCTAGGCGTCCAGGCGACCCCCAGCGCCTTGCAAAATGCTCGCTTAGGCGGGCAAGGCAGGCGCCTAGGCGTCTAAGGCGTGCACCTAGGTGTCTGGAAGGTGGCACATTGTCATGCCTCGCCTTTACGCCTTAAGAACTATGGTGTACCATAATTATGTTTTTGTTGATTCATTGTTAAAAAAGACTTTCTGTTATCAGTTTATGATGGCAAATGGGACATTGGTTCGAACCCTCATCCACACTGACGTGACAAAATACTTGTCATTCAAAGCTGTTGATGGGAGCTATGTTTTCAGTAAAGGGAAGGTAGTCATCAGTCTGTATTCTCATCCTGTTTTTTTTATCAACATTACATTTCCTGAATCTTCTTAGATCTAGTAGGGTAACATGCCTTTCTCTGTTATTATATTCAATCAGATTTACAAGGTCCCTGCCACTGATATGGAGGCTCTGAAGTCCCCTTTGATGGGCCTATTTGAGAAGCGCAGAGCAAGGAACTTCTTCATATATGTCCAAGATTACAATGAAGCTGATCCAAGGACACATCAAGGATTGGACCTTACTAGGGTGACAACTAGAGAACTTATAGCGTAAGTACCTCTCTGCTTGTTGTATTATATTCATTCCGTCGGTTGTTTATCCCCCCCCCCCCCCCCCCCCCCCCGCCCGCGGCACACACACAAAAAAAGAAAGAAAAAGAACCTGGATAACCCTTTTTAAGGTGTGAGTTATGACTTACCTGTTGTATTAGAGTGTCTCACCAATATGATTCTTACTGTGAATTTTCAAATCCATTGTATTTTGCTTGAACTTATCAGCCTGGCTTATCAATCATGGTGCAGTGTTTTTCTTTCACAACAAAACAGCATTAGCCAGCTATCAGCTGCAGAAACCATGGGCCAAACAGCCTGATTGTTACAACAACAACAACAACATAGCTTTTAGTTCCAAACAAGTTGGAGTAGGCTAGAGATAAAACCCAAAAGAGACATGGAAACAAAGAACACATAAAGTGTACAAGAAAAAAGATTACGGTTCAGGCACGTTAATTGCTAGTCTCCAAGCGCTCCTATCCATAGCTAAATCCTTAGGGATATTCCACTCCTTAAGGTCTCTCTTAACCGACTCGTTCCAAGTCAGTTTAGGTCGACCTCTACCGTGCTTTACATTATCGACCCGCTTTAGAACCCCACTACGCACCGGCGCCTTAGGAGGCCTCCGTTGGACATGGCCAAACCATCTCAACCGGTGTTGAATCAATTTCTCCTCAATTGGTGCCACCCCAACCCTATCCCGAATATCGTTGTTCCGGACTCTATCCCTTCTTGTGTGCCCACAACACCATCGTAACATACGCATCTCTGCTACACTCAATTGCTGGATATGTCGCTTTTTTGTAGGCCAACATTCAGCACCGTATAACATCGCCGGACGAATCGCTGTCCTATAAAACTTACCTTTTAACTTCTGAGACACCCTTTTGTCACAGAGGATGCCTGAAGCCTGACGCCATTTCAACCAACCGGCTGAAATTCTATGCCTAACATCTTCATCAATGTCTCTATCCTTTTGTAGCATTGATCTAAATACCGGAAAGTATCCTTTTTGGCCACCACTTGCCCATCGAGGCTAACGTCTCCCTTCTCATTCCTAGTCGCGCTGAAATCACATCTCATGTACTCGGTCTTGGTCCTACTAAGTCTAAACCCTTTCGACTCTAACGTGTGCCTCTATAGTTCTAACTTTCTATTAACCCCTGCCCTAGTCTCATCCACTAGCACCACATCATCAGCAAAGAGCATGCGCCAAGGGATATCACCTTGTATGTCCCTTGTGACCCATCACCAAAGCAAATAAATAAGGGTTCAATGCTGACCCTTGATGTAGTTCTATTTTAATTGGAAAGTCACTGGTGTTGCCATCACATGTTCGGACACACGTCACCACATCCCTGTACATATCCTTGATGAGGGTGATGTACTTAGTTGGGACTTTGTGCTTTTCCAAAGCCGACTACATGACATTTCTCGGTACTTTGTCATATGCCTTCTCGAGGTCAATAAAGACCATGTGCAAGTTCTTCTTCTGCTCCCTATATCTCTCCATCAACTGTCGTAATAAGAAAATCGCCTTCATGGTCGACCTACCAGGCATAAACCCAAATTGGTTTTGGGTCACACTTGTCACTCTTCTTAGACGATGCTCGATAACCCTCTCCCAGAGCTTCCTCGTATGGTTCATCAATTTAATCCCACGGTAATTAGTACAACTTTGAACATCTCCCTTGTTCTTGAAGATCAGTACTAATATACTTCTCCATTCTTCAGGCATCTTGTTTGACCGAAAAATGAGGTTAAAAAGCTTAGTTAACCATACTATCGCTCTGGCACCTAGACATCTCTACACCTCAATGGGGATACCATCAGGGCCTATCACTTTACCTCCCTTCATCGTCTTCAAAGCCTCCCCGATCTCTGCCTCTTGAATTCTCCTCACGAAGCGTCTGTTGGTATCGTCAATGAGTCATTCAACTCTAAGGTAGGACCCTCATTCTCCTCATTAAACAACTTGTCAAAGTACTCTCTCCACTTGTCCCTGATCTCCTTATCCCTCACCAAAAGTCTATCCATCCCATCCTTGATGCATTTGATTTGGTTGATGCCCCTCGTCTTCCTCTCGCGGATCCTAGCCATCCTATAAATGTCCTTTTCCCTTTCCTTCGTGCCTACCCGTTGATAAAGGTCATCATACGTCTGACCTTTTGCTACACTCACCGCTCATTTTGCACCCCTTTTCGCTATTTTATAGCCCTCAATGTTAACTGCACTCTTGTCATGATGGAGGCCCTTGAACCACTCCTTCTCCCCAATAGCCCTTTGCACATCGTCATTCCACCACCAGTTGTCTTTCGCTTCCCGTTTGCCTCTCCTACTCACGCCAAACACATCCGAAGCCACCTTCCGAACACATGTGGCCATCTTTAGCCACATGTCCTCTGCATCTTCTCCTTCTTCCCACGGCCCCTCATCTAGCATCCTCTCCTTAAATGTTTGTGCTGCTTCCCCTCTAAGCTTCCACCATTTTGTTCTCGTAATCTTGGGCCGATTGTCCCAGTGGACACGTACCCGGAAGCGAAAATCCACCACCACAAGCTTGTGTTGAGGGACAACACACTCCCCAGGTAACACCTTACAATCTAAGGAAGAACGTCTATCTTCCCTCCTTGCAAGGATAAAGTCGATCTGGCTCAGGTGTTGTCCGCTACGAATGGTCACTAGATGGGATTCCCTCTTCTTAAAGACGGTGTTCGCTATCAACAAATCGTAGGCCAACGCGAAGTTCAAAACATCCCCCCTCTTGATTTCTACTACCATACCCGAAACCTCCATGCACCCGCTCGAAACCTACATTAATCGCACCCACATGGCCGTTGAGGTCTCCACCTATGAAGAGTTTCTTGCTGTACTAACCATGCTATCGAAATCTTTCCAAAACTGCCTCTTAGTGCTCTCGCAAAGATCTACCTTTGGGGCATAGACACTGATCACATTTAGAGCCGAATCTCCAACTACCAACCGACTAGGATAATCCGGTCGCCTTGCCTCCGCACATCAACTACTCCCATCCTTAAGACTCCTATCGATCAAGATGCCTACACCATTCCTACCTGATCTTGTCTCCGTGTACCAAAGTTTGTAGCCAGTATCCTCCACCTCCTTCGCCTTCTTGGCTTTCCATTTAGTCTCCTGAACGCATAGAATATTTACACGCCTCCTAATTGCTGTATCGACTAGCTCTCTTAACTTACCCGTTAGGGACCCTATATTGCAGCTACCTAGACGAATCCTAGTTGGCTCGGCTAACTTCCTTATCCTTTGCACCCGTCGAGGGAAATGCAAAGACCCTTACTCATTTTTCACTACACCCGGACGCAGATGTAGCGCGTCACAAAGGTTGCGACGACCCGACCCTTGCTCATTTATCATCGTACCCGGATCACGATACGACGCGCCACTACGGGATGACGAACCGGCCCTTGCCCATTTGACACTACACCCGGGTTCCGATGTAGCGCGTCGCTAAAAGGGTTACGCCCCAACGAATCTCTTGTGGGTTTCATATCCATGAGAGTGGCTGGTTTTGAAATGTTGGCTAGCCGAACCTAACACACCCTCCTCCTTTATCCGGGCTTGGGACCGGCTATGTTGAAACGTCTCAAGAAAGTCTTCCAATCAACATAGGCGCAGCCTGATTGTTAAAGGCCTTTTTTGTTATGTGGTATTCGTATGAGCACACTTACAGCATTAGATTTTTCCTAGTGCATTCTTGCTACATTCAGGGTTGTGCTCCTACAAGATCCATTGCGAACTTTGCTGCTTCGCAGATTATACATGGATGGCATTTTATTCCATATGTTGTGCAAATATATTTCTTTTGCATGTTGCTCTTATGTTCTTGTGTAAAATTCAACCTATGCATATTCCAATCCCCGTAATGCGTTCATGACATGTGGGGTCCATGATCCACATGTCAGTGACACATTTTGGGATTGCAATATTGCAATGGCAAATAACTAACCTCTTTCTGCACAAAGGTAACTCCGTGTTCCATGTGTATTTCAGAAAATATGGTTTAAGTGATGATACAGTGGATTTCGTTGGACATGCACTTGCTCTTCATAGAGATGATCGTTATCTTGACGAACCGGCACTTGATACAGTGAAAAGGATGAAAGTAAGTCTTGGGCAAAGCTACTTCCTAGTTTCTATATATAAACTTGTGTGCTTCCAAATAGTTTGAATGTGTTTCCTTTTATATAGTGCAGTTATATTTATCTATTTTGTCGTGCTTTTAGCTATATGCAGAGTCTCTTGCACGCTTTCAAGGAGGCTCACCATATATCTATCCGCTATATGGGCTGGGTGAGCTACCACAGGTCAGTCAAAATTGAATCTGTTAATACAATACTTCTTGAGTGGGCATCATGTGCCTTGTTGATGATACAGTGCTTGTTTTGGGCTACAGGGTTTTGCGCGACTGAGTGCTGTTTATGGTGGTACTTACATGTTAAACAAGCCAGAGTGCAAGGTCTTCTTTTTCACCTCTCTTCACATAATTTGGATGACAAGAAAATGCTCTCCTTTTTACCTGTGTTGCCTCATTTTATAGGTTGAATTTGATATGGAGGGGAAAGTGTGTGGTGTCACATCTGAAGGTGAAACTGCAAAGTGCAAGAAGGTGGTCTGTGATCCTTCATATTTACCAAACAAGGTGAATACTCTCTATATCCAGATTTTAAAGGGCTCGGTCATTTTGGTGCCAAATTCTTATATTTTGCTAGATGTCAAGCTAATTTACTGAACTTCCTTTCTTTTTCCCCATCTTGAGAAGGTATTTGTTATTATATGGCCTTGTGGTGTTTTTCCTAAACTTTTTTTCCTCATTTTTTGCCATTCTAATGTTTCTCAACAGGTTAGGAAGATCGGTAGAGTTGTACGTGCAATTGCTATCATGAGCCACCCAATCCCTAATACAAATGAGTCCCACTCGGTTCAAATTATTTTGCCTCAGAAACAACTTGGACGCAGATCAGACATGTGAGGCCTTCTCTCACGCTGAAATATTTTTCATTTCATTAATGACTAGATTTACTTAAAACGCTTTTATCAAGTGGATCACTATGCTTGACACAATTATGACATTTCTGTCCATATCCTCTTTTTAGGTATGTTTTCTGTTGCTCGTACACGCACAATGTTGCGCCAAGAGGGAAGTTCATTGCATTTGTGTCTGCAGAAGCAGAGACTGATAATCCCCAGTCTGAGCTAAAGCCTGGAATTGATCTACTTGGTTCTGTAGATGAGATATTCTATGATATTTATGACCGATATGAACCAGTGAATGAGCCATCTCTTGATAATTGCTTTGTCTCGACGGTAAGATGTGCTAATAGAATGAACATTTAACTTCACTGTTTAAACATTCTACTAAATCATTGTGGCTTTTCACTGTGCAGAGCTATGATGCCACCACACATTTTGAGACAACTGTAACAGACGTTCTGAACATGTATACAATGATCACTGGAAAGGTAACATGAACTTCATCTTTATTTTTATGATTGGAGTGATGTAGCCTGCATTAGTCTTTGGTTAGCGTACTGTGCTAAAATGTTGGTAAAACTTGGTCCAATTAAAAGAAGACTTGTGAATCTGTGATATTTTATCGAGTATAGCTACAACTGAGAATTGTTTAATCATGATTGCACACCTTATTTTCAGCGGATCTAGTCTAGATACCTAGAGTCAGAACTGTGTGTTTCACACTTTCGCCGTTTATATTTGCTAACAAAAAAGTCTCCTAATGCTGTAATTTCAAGATTTAACAAATCTAATTCCTGTATCTACTACTTTATGTTGCAAATATGGATCAAACATGTGCATCCTAACTCTGATCTCATTGCAGACTGTGGATCTTAGTGTGGATCTGAGTGCTGCCAGTGCTGCTGAAGAATACTGATTTCAGTATAATGTCATTTTTATCGAAGATCACCATCGTCGGAGGCAGCACATGGAAACTTTAATGAATGGCTGGAATGAGTTTATTCTGGTCCAGATTATATCATGCCCCCTTCTATGTTCTGC
>CM041641.1:12729649-12939990 GCA_023333625.1 Bothriochloa decipiens
TTCTATGTTCTGCGAAATGTCTACTGAGTACTTGTTGCTGGCAGAACTATGCACAATATTGACTCAAGTTGATGGGGTGATGGTTGTATTATTTACTAGTTGATCGAATGGTGTAAAACGTTATACAGTGACCATCATGGTTGTGTGATGTATCATAAGTGTTCAGTAAATTTGGGTTCTTTGCTGTTGAGTTCTGCTTGAAGCAATTGAGCACTGCCTGATCTGCTTGTTCTACTGTGTCTACTGGGTACTTGTTGCTGGCAGAACTATCCACAATATTGACTTAAGTTGATGAATAGTGGTGATTCTGTTAGTTATTAGTTTATCGAATGGTGTGAAACGTTATACAGTGGCCATCATGGTTGTGTGATGTATCATAACTGTTCAGTAAATTTGATTTCTTTACTCTCGAGTTCTGCTTGATGCTGTTGGGCAAAATTTGTCACCCGTCGAGTTCTTCAAAGATTTTTTGGGGGATGAATGCCTAATATCTTTTGGTCTGTTGTGTCAGAACATGACCTTTGGCTCTTGTGATGCCAAATTATGCGATTTTTTTGGCAGGTGGAGTCTGGCGACTGGATTTTTTTTATTATTTTTTGACTGGTCTGGCGACTGGATATTGTGGCACATGATATGGTGTTGAAAGGTTTGGATCTTGTTGAATTTCATTTCTATTTTACACCAGTTTAGTTGAGACTAAAAGTTCTGTTGTCGCTGGTGCTGGTGTCAGTGTCGTCACAATCAAAAGGCCATTTTGTTGCGTCAAGCAAGCCAGGGTGAGGGCTGCAGCTGCGAAGATAATGATTGATTACTGTCTTTCCCCAATGGTTATTGGGAAAGACCAAAGCCACAGCATTTCGACCATAGGTTTTTCGGAGTCACTGTAGTGGCTAGATATTATAAATATATATCAGCTGTCTTCTCGTGCTGCCGTGACTGATGCTACCTGCAAAAACGCTAGTACCTTAAAAGAAAAATTAGCCGTTCTCTTAATCATTTAGAAGAAAAAAGAGTTACGGTAGATGCTTAAATTATTGGAGCATTTCTATCTGAGTAGTCAAACAGAAAAGCTCTCGTTAGATACCTAAAGCTAGATATGAGATGGGAATGAACCTGTGGTCCAATGATAGGACTGTTTAGTGGAACGCTACCCACCAGGGTTCAAATCTCGTGTTTGCACCTTTTTTTAGGATTTACCGGCACTACGCATTAAGTGGTAGGCGACGTTTCCGTCGATAGCGAGGCGCTCATGGTGACTTCGTGAACTCCAAGATCTGTCGGTTCAGTCCTTCGGAGGTGCTAATAGAGATAGGGTTTGCGTACGTGTATTCATAAGATGAGTGTGCATGTCTGTTGTGGACTTCTTCGTAAACTTCAAGATTTGTCGGCTTAATTCTTCGGAGGTGCTCATAGAGATATATGAGTTTTTTATTTTCAGATTGAATACCTAGATGAGAATGTCTCAATAGTTTAGGTACCCACACTGTATTTTATTGAAGAAAAAAATAGGCATCTAAATATTGAATTGATGAGAACTGGAAACTGAATGCTCGGATGTATAAAACTTCATTTGTCACCCCAATTAGACGAGCTAGGCTCACATTCTATGATGGTTACAAGCCACTGTCGTATTGTACACATGTTTGCAGGATGCAGTATTGAGGCAGAATTTTGCGGCTGTAATGTAATGACGTAGAGAGTTTCGGTTTTTGCTGAATTTTCTGTGGCAACAGTGGTATGATGTTGGAAGATTCATCTTGTTGCATTAATGAATTTTGTTTCTACCTTACCGGAATTTGGTCTCATCGTAAATACAAAGATATGCAGCTCTTGTGTAGCTGTGTTCGAGAAAGAAGAAAGCTAGGCGTTGTTGCTGTTGCTGCTTGCCTCGTGCGAGAATCTGAACGCTGTCGTGCTACTCGACCCGTTGATCTCTTTACCATCGCATGGTTATCAGTTTGTCACATTGCAGAGGTAACGTTGTGTTTCATAATTTTACGGCTGCTGCAAGTGAATCTATCTGCAAAAGTTACAGCTCGTTTGTCTGTGCTTTACAGCAGAAAAAACACACATGATAGTATGATACGTACACGCCATTGCTGTAGAGCAAATGAAACATGCTATTACTTGCTATCGCTTTCTCTCTGTTTGCAAGTGCTGCATCATTGTCCTCCCCAGCTACCCGTTAGCCTCACCATTCCAACCCTAGGCCGCATCTTCGCCGTGCATGGATTCGGCGGTCGGGGAGGTCGGGGAGCTGCCGCCCTCCTTGAACCCCGATCTCTTCTTGGCCTTCTCTGCCCACCCCAGGACGCCGTGCTGCACATGCTCGTTGAAGATCTCCATCTTGTAGTAGCTCCCCATCTTGGATACCAGACCATCAATCAGTGCTTGAACTTGAAGGATGCTGTATATAAAAAGTGCATAGACGACAAACGGATATATATATGGAGACGAGAACTGCCAACGCACGCACCTGGGTTACAATTGCATATAGAGGCAGTGTGCTGTAGCTGCAGATAAGCTGAATGACGACCCTGCAGGTGCATACAAGGAGATGGATGCAGGAGTCATCAGAATGAAGAACATGAACATGCACAGCTGCATTTTGAATCCCTGTAGGATGTACTGGAGGAAAGCCATGGCGAATTACCCGAGGACGAGCCTGGGCACCAGGAAACCGATATTGTCCATGAAGCAGGACTCGAAACCGTAGGTCATCTTCAAAAGGAAACATGGCAGCGGTTACATTAGACAGTGTCTTTGCGTTCAGTTTCAGTCAGCATCGGGCACAATTCAGAATCAGAAATGGTGTGTCGTGGTTTAGTGGCAGTAAAGTTACCAGTATCCAGAAGAAGAAGGCGAGCTCAAACGCGTTCTGAAAGAGGATGAAGTGGATGAGGTGCAGGATGATCCGCGGCCGCCCGAACCAGAAGTGCTGGTCCGATGGCGTCACAACCAAATCGCCCTCAATCGTCACCCTCTGCTTCTTGGCTACTTCGTAGGCTAACTGGGCTATCACGTGCTCCAGCTTCGTGCCAACGGCTAACAGAAGCTGCAACAAGAAAATTAAACGCCCTTAAGCACCTAGCTAGTCCCTGAATGGATGCTTATAATTCAGAACTTGCTTCAAAGTCTGCACTTACAACAAGGGGGAGGAAGGCCATCCAAAAGTATGTGTGCCAACCTGCAGGATAAACAAAGTTAAGTTTGAGAAGCTTAAATACTGAAACAATACTACAAGACCTAGCTTCCTGTTAAAAGGACAAACTAGTTCCAGGGAAGAATTTACACTAACAAAAAAAAAAGATAACTATGAAATTATTTTTTACAAAGGGTAAAATGAAATAACAGTTTACCATTGATATTGAGCAACAGAAATATCACGACGAAGATCCACAAGCTCCAGCTAAAAGGTGACAAAAACAGCATGGTTAAGTTTATTATTCATGAAGCAAATTTCTCTCAAAATATAGAATTGAGTTATTACCTTGTGCCAACTATTTTCTTAAAATCAGACTCTAAAACCCTCACCATGTACTTGTGGAAATCAAATTTCGGGTTTCCACGACAGTGAGTCTGCAATCCAAAAGAATGCATGCATGTTTACATATAAAGAATATTAGGATGATTCCCCGCGCGTTGCCACGGGTACGAAGGAGGAATCAAAATATATTAAAATAGTGAACTGCTGTGGTGAACACATTGCATATCAAGATAAATTACTAGTGATAAATTATAGTGGATTTATGAAGTGGACGCATTGTATGTTAAGAGAAATCGATAGTGGAGTTTATAGTGGACTACTGAGTTAAACATGTTGCATGTCGAGAGATATAAATAATAGGGTTTGTCTATTTAAGAGTTATAGATAACAGAACATTATCTTGACATCCAATGGTGGGGGTGCTTACCATGATAAATCCAAGACGCATTGCGGCATAGTCTGATTTAGCTACTGAACCATAAAACTGCTTACGGAACGAATGCTGAATGAGAAAAAGCAAGAGGAAAGGCTATTAAGCTTTTCGTTGGAGGGAGTAAATATTATTTTCCAATATACAGGTAATATATGACAAAACACATGAATGTACACCTTACCAGCCAACACAGCGCCTTAGAATCTGTGCCAATAACCTCGTAATGTTCTCTGATAAATGAAACTTGATGCATAGGTAACACCTTCTTAGATCCTGCAGTTTGACATATCGGATTTTGTCAATCCTATGAACGAACATGTGTCTATGTTACGAAGATAACAAACAACTGTTAATGTTTCTTCTGAAGAAAATAACCAGATCATAAACATAGCTTTTGTTTTCACAACGATTAATTACATGTTTCCAGTTTCCACAGAACAAAAAAGGATGTTCAAACATATGTGTGCCATTGCACTAAAATATGAGCAGCAACAATAAGCTGGGCCGTGATACCGTTTCCTGCAGCGTTGTTCTGAATTTCCTCCTCCCACTTTTTCCATTTGTGTATCTGAGTAAAATGAAAAAAGAACAGTTAGTAGCAGCCGGCAGAAGCAGATTTCCACAGTTTATTAACAGCAATTCTGCAGGCTTATGTCATAAGCAGTTTAGTTACCTTTGCACCTCCTAAAAGCATAGTTGTAGCAGTGAAAAATACATGCGAGACAGCCAGAACAAATATGAAGATGTGCAGCTGATGCAAGGCTTCTTCGGACAGCAGCGGAACTTTCCCCTGTCAACAAGATAAACACATACCATAAGATGTCTTTCACAAGCACAACGAGTGTTGTATATCCGAGTCGCATATGGTTATTCAGTCAGTACTCAGTTCACCTCCAATTCGCAGAGCCCGGCCTTGGCTCCAGCCTCGCTGAGCACCCGTGCCCTACTGATCCCACCGAGGATTTCGGCCGCGACAAGACGCGCCGCCATGGCGGCCGCCGCAGGAGGATCCTCGTCGTCTTGCCCCGGTCTTTGGCACGGCAGCATATAGTCTGTCCAGCTGGGAGGAATGCATGTCCTCTGTATTGTCTCCTGCAACACCGTCAGCAGCAGGGAGATGAACCCCAGAAGCATCAGCTCTGCAACAATACACACCAACGACACACAAAAGAGCTGAAATCATTGAAGACGTCTTTTTCTAAAAACAAATCATGGAAAACGCACGTATGTCGAAGGCGCTAAGACCTAGCACCACCGAGGCCAACAGCTCCTGCTCGACCTCTCGACAGAAACCGGTCGACCCTCCCTCTCGACCTCTCCTCTGAACCAAGGTAGAAGATGAGCCGAGCTCTCTTCCCGCCCACACATAGCACACTCTGTGAGCTGAAGACTGGTGGCCAAAGCTCTATTTTTTCATTACATTTCATACATATTTATACAAGTTCTACACCTACTACAAGGTACAAAACAACGTGGCTGACTATAGCCCTTACCTACTCCTACCATGCTACTACAGTGTCCGACATGGTCTGATGCCATGCTGCTATAGGGGCACGGTATGGCCGGCCTCGACCTGACCGGTATGGCCTGGCCTCGACCTGACCCCCGGGTCCATGACCGGGAAAAAGTGATGGGATTGCAGCAGATTAAATCTAATAATCTTCCCTAATCCTGCTGCTAGCCCTTGACCTTCACCATGCCAATCATCTTCCTCAGCTCCTGAAACCAAAGATGCCCGAGTGATTTGGTGAGGATGTCAGCGAGCTACCGGCTGGTGTCGACGAACTCGATGATTAGCTGCCCTCCATCGACGCAATCATGAAGGAAGTGAAACTTCACATCGATGTGCTTGCTCCTGTCGTGGAGGACGGGATTCTTTGCCAGCACAATCGCTGGCTGGTTATCCACCTTAAGCGTCGGCGGCCGAGCCTCGACATCAGTGAGCTCGCTCAGCAACCTTCATAGCCAGACCATCTAGCACGCCGCCGTGCCCGCCGCCGCGTACTCCGCCTCGCATGTAGATAAAGCCTCCATCTTTTGCTTCAGCGACTGCAAAGCGATTGGCACTCCGCTGAGGAAGATGAGCCGCCCGAGGTGCTCCGCCGTCCATCCACATTGCCTGCCATGTCCGCGTCGCTGAACGCCGTGAGGCCCGACGCACCCTCCTTGGTCTCCGGCGGTGCTTCACTGAAAGCGGACAGCTGAAGCCCGCCGCGCTTGGGGAAGACAATCCCCACTTCGCCGTGCCCTGGACGTAGTGCAACAAGCGCTTGACCGCTGTCTAGTGATCCTCCCACGGATCCTCCATGAACCTGCTCACATAGCCCACCGCGAACGTGATGTCTGGTCGTGTGTGAGTCAGCCAGCGCAGCCCCCCGACGATGCTCCGGTAGAGTGTAGCATCCACCTTCGCTGCGGTGCTATGCCTCGAGAGCTTGATGCGCTCCTCGATCAGTGTGGCCACAGCCTTGCAGCCCGCCATGCCCGCCCGCTCCAGCAGCTTCTGCGCGTAGGCGCACTGCCCCAGCCTGATGGCGTCCTCCCCCTGCCTCACCTCGATGCCGAGGTAGTAAGACAGGACACCCAGATCGCTCATCCGGAACCGCGCGGCCATCTCCTCCTTGAAATTAGCGATGTCCTGAGCCCGCGTGCCAGTGACGATGAGGTCGTCCACGTACACCCCGGACAATGAGATGCTCCTTCCCCTATCGGCGGGTGTACAGTGCGTGCTCCGTAGCGCACCTTCCGAACCCGAGCTCAGCCACGGTGGCATCGAGCTTGGCGTTCCATGCCCGCGGTGCCTGATGCAGGCCATAGAGGGCCTTGCGCAGCCCCAGCACCTTCTTCTCGGCGCCCTTGATGACGAACCCCGGCGCCTGCTTGACGTAGACCATCTCCGCCAGGTCCCCGTTGAGGAACGCTGACTTGACGTCGAGGTGGTGAACCTGCCTGTAACGTCCCGCCGCCTCGAGGCCGGGCTCACTTACATCCGGCCGCTTATCTAGGACATAGACTGGCCTCACAGACCAACACTAGTCTTTTCTGGACACTTTGTCCTCACTCGTGCGCACCCGGAAAGACTTTCCGATCGGTCACCCATCCCTAAATTGCTCTAGACC
The DNA here is from genome assembly GCA_023333625.1 of Bothriochloa decipiens. Lineage (NCBI taxonomy): Eukaryota > Viridiplantae > Streptophyta > Magnoliopsida > Poales > Poaceae > Bothriochloa > Bothriochloa decipiens. The sequence continues at coordinate 12,736,689 of CM041641.1, forward strand.
AGCACACTTAACCTCGGAGTTCTTCAGTAATGTCCAAAAAAGAAGTTGTAACTTATTTGTACGAGTATCCTATTAATCCTATTAAGCCCTGGGCCGGGTGTTACATACTCACCCCCTTAGGAGACTGACGTCCTCGTCGGTCAACCTCAGGCCAAGAACGTCCCCTCTTGGCCACGTCCGTGTGTCCAGTGCCAGCGCATGTGTCATGCTGTGCGACCACTCTGGATCCACACCAGCCATGCACACCATGCCTGCACACTGACACACGCGCCCGTAAAACCGCAAGGGTCGGCTCTGATACCATTTGTAATGTCCCGCCTCCTCGAGGCCGGGCCCGCTTACATCCGGCCGCTTATCTAGGACATAGACTGGCCTCACAGACCAACACTAGTCTTTTTTGCGCACTTTGTCCTCACTCGTGCGCACCCGGAAAGACTTTCCGGTCGGTCACCCATCCCTAAATTGCTCTAGACCAAGCACGCTTAACCACGGAGTTCTTCAATGATGAGTTTCCAAAAAAAGAAGTTGCAACTTGTTTGTACGAGTATCCTATTATCCTATTAAGCCCTGGGCCGGGGTGTTACACTGCCACTCCTTGGCAGCGACGAGGGTGAGCAGGAGTCGCACCGACTCCATGCACGCGATGGGGGCGAAGACCTCCTCGAAGTTGACCCCTTCGCGCTGCACGAACTCTCGAGCGACGAGGCACACTTTGTGCTTCACCACTGCGCCACGTTCGTCCCGCTTCACCTTGAAGACACACTTGAGTCCAATTGGCCGGCAATCCGCCGGCGGATCGACTAACTCCTAGGTCTTGTTCTCCTCGATAGCCTTCATCTCCTCCAGCATCGCCTTCCGCCACGCCGCGTCGCGCTCTGTAATAGCGAACATGGTCGGCTCCTCTGCACTCATCAGAAACAGAGTATGGTCCTCGTCGAGGTTCCGCGCCATCCGACCAGGCACAGTTGTGTCACTGATGAGATCATCCAGCCAGCGGAACCGCACCTCCTCTCCTTCGTGGTAGGCGTCCATGAAATCTGAGACGTCCGATGGTGGGGTCGCATACTCGATGGTTGCCACCACCGATGTTGCTCAAGGTGGGGTCATCCACAGCAGAGAATCTCCGTCAGTCGAGGCCTCCCGATCCGCGATCAAGGCCCCTCCGGGAGTCGCGGACCCTCGAGCCTAGGTCATTCGCAGCGGAGAACCTCCGTCGGTCAAGACCCTCTCCGTGGTCAAGTCTGCTCGACCCGGGGTCGAGGCCGCCGGACTCGTGGTCGGGTTCGAGGCCACCTGACCAGTGGTTGGGGCCGAGGTTGCCCGACCAGTGGTCGGTGTCGAGGCCCTTGGTGCCGCACATGATGCCTCCCGTCCTGTGGTCGGGTCCGAGGCCCTCCGTGTTCCGCTCGAGGCCTCCCACCCTGTGGTTGGGATCGAGGCCCTGCGGCTCGAAGTGAAGTCATGAGCTGGAGACCGGGCGGACTAGGCGGCTCCGCCGCCCCTGCTGTCACCGGTTCTTCTGCCTCTCCCGTCGCTCCGACTTCCCCGGTCCCCGACAACTCCTCCACAGCCTCGCCGTGGCCATGGATAACCATCCGCTCCATGACAAATGGGTCGCAGAGCCCATCGCCGCCTTCCTCAGGACCTTTCGCTTTCGGCCTGTCCCAGGCCCACGACGCAGCCTTGTCGAAGACAACAAACTGGGACACAACCACCTTGCCGTCGAGGGGATCGTATAGCCGATAGGCCTTCGACCATTCCTCGTAGCCGAGGAACACCATGCGCGTGCTCCTGTCCTCCAGCTTGCCAAGGCCCGGCTTGGTGACCTTCACATGGACGATGCAGTCGAAGGTACACAGATACGAGACATTAGGCTTGTGCCCGTGCCATGCCTCGTATGGGGTCTTCCCCTCGAGGGCTTTGGTTAGCGACCGGTTGAGGATGTGTACGGCGGTGGTGACCGCCTCTCCCGAGAACACCGCTGGCATCCCCTTGGCCTTCATCATTGACCACGCCATGCCGACGATGGTCTGAATTCAGTGCTTCACGACGCCGTTCTGCTGCGGCGAGTAGGGTACGATGAGATGTCGACCCACCCCCTCCTCGACGTAGTACTCGGTGAACTCGAGCGCTGTGAACTCGCCGCCCTGGTCGGTTCAGAGCACTCGTAGCCGCTTGCTGCTCTCCGCCTCTGCGTGAGCCTTGACGCGCTTGATAGCGTCCGCCACCTCACTCTTGCTTGTTAGGAGCTGCAGCCACATGTAGCGACTGTAGTCATCCACGAGTAAGAGGAAATACCTCCGTTCGCCGTGAATCGCTGGCGTGATTGGTCCGCAGAGGTCCCCATGGACCAACTCGAGGGGTTCCGCCGCGTGATACCTTGCCACCTTTGGGAACGGCAGCCGCCTCTGCTTCCCCGCCAGGCAGCTGTCGCACAGCTCCCCGGCATGCTCGATTCGAGGCAACCCAGTCACCATCTTCTCGAGCCAGCCTAGTGCGTCGAAGCTCAGGTGGCCGAACCGGCCATGCCACAGCCATGGCTCCTGTGTGCCCGCCGCCGCCAAGCACACAGGATGCTCCATCTTCAAGTCAAGAAGATAGAGTCGATTCTTGGAGTGCGCTACCTTGGCGAGAAGGCACCGTTCCTTGTCCCTGATCCGTAGAACACCGTCGCACATCAGCACCTCCGCCCCGTGCTCGTCGAGCTGGCCCAGACTGACGATGCTCGAGCGGAGCTGGGGGATGTAGTACACGTCTGTCAACGCGCACTGCTTCCCATTCCGGCACTGGAAGACGACCGTGCCTTGCCCTCGAATTTCCACCCTCCAACGCCGGTCTTGTTCGCGTTGAGGTCGGTGAAGGCGGGGTGGTAGCCAGTCATATGGTTGCTCGCGCCGGAGCACCGCTACTCCTTCTCGTCGCCAACTACACCCAGATGTGCCTGCGCCCGTGGCTCATCAAGGTCGACAGCCTGCGGGGCAGTCCTCTGCTTCGCCTTCCAGCTTCGCCTTCCTGCAAGGCGCAGTACTCACTCATCAAGAGCGCGTGCTCATCGTCGCTGTTATCCTGAGCCAGGTGCACCTCCTCCTTCTTCTCCTTCCTCTCCAAACACTCGCGTCCCAGTGCCCCACCTTGCCGCACTTCCGGCAAGCGTTTGGGGCCACAATCTTCTTCTTGTACTTCTTCTTGTCTGCCGGAGCCTTCCCCTGCTTCTTCCCGCTGTTTCCGCCGTGGTCACCTCCGCCACAGCTGGAGCCTTTCCCGGACCGACGCTTCTCCTTCATTCGCGCCGTTCACTCCTCCTCGGTCAGCATCAGCTTGGGCTTCTCCTTCTCCGGCGTTGCAAGACCGCGACTCTCCACTACCCGCAGCCTCCCTGCCACATCCTCGAGGGACAAAGTGGAGATGTCTAGCATTGTCTCGATGGACATGGCGAGCTGCGAATACTTGGGAGGCACCACGCAGAACAACTTGCTGACGAGGTCCTCGTCCTCCACCAGCTTGCCATAGGTGGCCAGCTGGCTCGCCAGCGACTGAAGACGAAGCACGAAGTCCTCCACCGACTCCCCAGACTTGAACCGAATGTTGTTGAACTCCCAGCGCAGCTGCTGAACTTTGGCCCGCTTGGCTCGATCTGAGCCTACACGGAGTGACTCCAGCATCTCCCATGCCTCCTTCACCGTCTTCTTCTGCCGAGCGCCTCATGGAACTCGCCCGGGGTGGAGGCCATGAGCGCCTCCATGACTCCCACTTCTGCATCCTCTCCGGCGTTGCCAGTCTCCACAGCCTCCCACCACTACCGGGCGTGAAACTTCCACTTCATCTCGACAGCCCACTTGCCGTAGTTGGTGCGGGTGAGCATCGGCCAGGAGTTGCTCCCGCCGAACTCCCTCACCACGCGCACCTCCACCGGCTGTGGAGTGAGCACCTGGCCCCCAGCGTTTGTCCCTGCACCCGATTGACCTGCACCAGAGTCCGACACCGCCGGTGGTGAAGCCTAACGACGTTGTACGACTCTGATACCAGCTGAAGGCGCTCGTACCTAGCACCACCGAGGCCAATAGCTCCTGCTCGACCCCTCGACAGGAACCGGTCGACCCCCCTCGACCTCTCCCCTGAACCAAGGTAGAAGACGAGCCGAGCTCTCTTCCCGCACACACACACAGCACACTCTGTGAGCTGAAGACTGGTGGCCAGAACTCTGTTTTTTCATTGCATTTCATACGTATTTATACAAGTTCTACACCTACTACAAGGTACAAAACAACGTGGCTGACTACAACCCTCACCTACTCCTACCATGCTGCTACAGTGCCCGACATGGTCTGATGCCATGCTGCTACAAGGGCACGGTATCGCCGGCATTGACCTGACCGGTATGGCCTGGCCTCGACCTGACCCCCTGGTCCTTGACCGGGCAAAAGTGATAGGATTGCAGTAGATTAAATCTAACATACGTTACTGAGTAGAAGAACATTTTTTTTCTTGGAGTAATTACCTTCTTTGACCTTGAGGAGAGCTTCGTAGAGCGGCCTCTGATGGTTCTTCTTGAGCGTCTGCATGCATGCCGACCCAAGAACACACCAGAGTTGTTAGTGAAGCTCTCAGCTCATCAGCATGACTGTCACAGCTCGTAGCAGCTGAAAAAGCAAGAGCCAGTAGTCCAGCTCCGCCTACGGCTACGTACCTTGCCGAGGTGATGGAGGCCCCGCTCGGCGGCGAGGGAGATGAGCACGAGGATGATGCAGACCGCCGCCACGATCCACGTCGGTGTGAACTGCAGCGCCGCCGCCTCGCCGGCCTCCGCCATTGTCCGTCCAGCCGTCCACCTCTGGTCTATCTGGACCCTGCTCCCTATCAGTCAGAATGGCTGATTGGTTGCCAGTCCAGTCCAGTCCAGTCCAGGAGTGCACGCTCGGCGCTTCTGCCGTTTCCTTGGTTCCGTTTTATGCCGTCGGTCGAACTCTAAACCCCACCGGACGCACGTGGTGCCATGGCGATAGTAGCGGGGAAGGCGACAGTGGGGCCCACTGCCCCAGGAGTGAAGAGCTTTCAGGGGCCCCGGGATTACGAAACCGGTGGACGGCAGCTCGCCGCTGGAGTCTGGAGGGAACCCGTTATCTCGGAAGTTTTTTTTTTTGAACAATTATCTCGGAAGTTTAAACGGTGGTGGATGGATCATGGATGTAGCTTCCTCCTAGCATGGCCACATATTTTGTTGTTAGGCAGGTGTATGTACAGTATATGGATGGGCTAGCAGATGCGGCAAGGTCGTCAGGCACAAATACTGAACGAACCAGACACACGGTGTATTTGTTTCTCTTCCTCTTCTAGTCCTCCATCATGTACCCAGGTCTCTCTATTCTACTGTCTTCAAGAAACTCCGGCCTAGTGTCTTCCTACACTGTACCGCTTGCTGCTTGTTCCCAAATTAATCCTAGCCGTAGCTGTATCAGAATATTGGGGGCCTGTTATTAGAGAAGTGATCGAGGTTGCTAATTAATAATCTCTGAGCCCCGATACCGTTGGATCTTCAAGAAACTAGATATCAGTTCTTGTGATCTTTGTATTTTATAAAGACTTCATTTTTTTTATTAGAAGGAAAACGTGCACATGCATGTGCATACCACCATGCATGCACAGTTGCACACAATTAACGTCCTCGCACAAAAAAAATTGTACGTCGTCTACTTTACAGGGAGGTGCACTCATATGTGCTATAAATCTCATGTCGTGACCATAGGTCGGACGCCCAAAATCTCACCGAGCGTGCATGCGCCGCTAACTGAAGCGGTGCACGCATCGGTGGAACCGATGAAGAAAGGGACAGGGGTACGGTAGGGGGGCGGACCTCGATCGGTAGAGAGAAAACTGGGCTCTGCCCCATTGCCTCAAATAAATTTTCGAAGCACGACAGTTTTTTTTTTGCTTGCCTAGGACCCTAAAGCCAGCAGCCTGTGGTAGAGCAGCAGCCCACTCATGCATGCGCGGCCGCACTCAGCCAGTAGCATGGTTGCCGCCCTCCTACATACATACCGTGGCGACCACGATGGCAGGACCTATAGCCTTGCCCCTCTATAGCAGGGACGGATCTACAGTAGTAGCATGGGGGTACAGCTGTCCCCCTAAAATTTTTGATAAAACACTAAATATATATACCTTTTAATACCTTATATATGTATAATATATTTGTAAAATACAATTGCTAGTCTGCTCAGTCATAAAACAGCCTAAACACACTACATTCGTTGCTTTCTAGGTTTCATCTATATATAACCTCAACTATTTTATCAACTGTTTTATCATCGTTTAGTGAACTAATTATGTTATGATCATGTTGATGAACTGTATCGTTTCCATTTGTACCCCCATGATTAAAATCCTAGATCCGCCACTGCTCTATAGTGCAACACCAAGCCAGTAGCATGGCAGGACCTACATACATACGAACTCGATTGAACAACTAAACTAAATCAACACCAAGCATTACACAATGTCGATCTAGATTATCAAGGATTCGAGTTCTTGGCTTCTTTCTTCTTCCAGCCCAGTTGCTTTATTTTCTTTCCTTATCCTCCAATCGAGTCTAAAAGAACCTGCATGGGTCCGGCATGAGGCCTATATCACCATTCCCCATGCCATTGTCGAGCAGCCAGCACTCCAACCCCATCGGTAATGACGACAAAGGCCCTGGCCCTGCGCCGCCGGCGCCCTCTACCTTTGTCACCCCGGTGAACCCCTCCAGCATGCGTGCTAGCCGCTGTTGCTTCTTGACCCGCCGTCACCACCACCGGAGACCGGTGACATGGCTGACTCCTTCGCACTAGTGTTGGGGCGCATCCAGGCCTCCAACAGACGCACAATGTTCACGATGCTGGAAGGGTACATCATCAAGCTGATGGCTGACTCTGGTAGTTGCGCCAGTGGCAACGACTCCGACTTGATGGCCGGTGGCACAATGTCCATGGAGAGTGCCTCCTGGAATTCCTGGCGTGCGGTGTGGAAGTCTGTCTGCAAGCGCTGCTCCCACTGCCCCTTGTTTGAGGGCGCGACTGACGTCTTGGCGAGCTTCTTCTTCAGGTGGGTGTTCCAGCAGTTCTTTATGTCATTGTCGGTCCGGTCTGGCATGTAGGACGCAATCGCGGACCACCTAATCGAGCAAAACACAGAAGGTTGTTAGGGCTCTCTGTTAGGAATCACATATATAGCAATATGTGCGAATGGAGAGGAGTTACTTGTTCCCGAGTAGCCGTTGGAGCTCGATGATGACCTTCTCCTCCTGGTCACTAAAGTTGCCCCTCTTGATGCCAGGGCAGAGGTAGTTGGTCCACTGGAGCCGACAACTCTTGCTGCAATGCATCAGACCTGCGTACATGGTCCATGAAAAAGAGCAAAAGCGGAAATGATTGAGGGAATAACAAAACAACAACCATCTAGTATAGAAAGAAAAGAACTAAGTAGAGGGTTGTACCGGTGTTGGCAAGCATGACGTGCCAATTCCCAGCTCCGTGCTCCCGCACATAGGAGACAAGCAGGAGGTCCTCCTCCGGTGACCAGGGGGCCCTTCTTCACCCTAGTCTTCTCATAGCACGGTGGCCTCCCCATGCCTTCCCACACACTCCTGCCCTGGCCGGCCACTCGGTCTCTAGTCTATGTGCTTGACGCTCACTTGGCCTAGGTGGTGACTTGGGTTGGTTGGTGGAATTTATAAGCGCAGTTGCACCCCAAGCATGGACCCCATGTTTGACTATGGCCTCTGTAACATCCTAGATGTTAATGACAATTTAAAATCTTAATCATGTGCATTGTCAAGCATAATCATTGAGCATCCTAGCATAAATTCATTCATATTTTAATAATGTCTTTTATGTGGTGCTTTGTTTTATACATGAAATGATGAGTTGATTGATAATTCAAAAACTATTTTTAAAACCCTATTTTACCCCTCTTTCTATATTTCAAAATTTAGAAGTAAAACATGGTTTGTAGATCTTGACAAGAGCTACAATTATGGTATTCAAAGTTTTTCAAGTTTTTAAAAAGAATTTCAAATGAATTTGAAAATATAGTTTTTCAACACTTGTCCCCTTTTGATTTTAAATTTATATTTAAAAATTTATGCATAATTTGGGAAAACTTTGTATAAGAAAAATGTTTGGTTTGAAAAGTTGAGCATATCATACATTGAAAGATTTTCAAGTTATTGAGCAAAATCAAAATATTTTTAAAATGTTTGTTCTAGGGGTTTATTCCCTTTTTGCTCTCTTTTCAAAATTTGATTTAAAAATCTAATTTTTGGGCAGAATTTGAAGTTATTCATTTTGACAAAAGTGTAGAGCTTGAAATTTTAAACATTCCATAGATTGGGAGTTTTTCAACTTCTATTCAAAATTTGGGAGTAATTTACAAAATTTTACCAGTGGTAATTCTGTAATTTCTTCAAATCGCGAATACCAACTCCAGTTTTGCCACCGGCGAGCTACGACGTGCTTCCAGACACGTGCGGCCACCAGCTCTCTCCTCGCGCTGGAAGCCTCTCCGTCCGTGTGTCGTCTTCGCGTCGTCTTGGCCGCGCTATAAAGCCAGAGAAGCCAGACTCGACTTCTCCTTCTTCTCTACCCCGCCACCATGGCCACCGCCAAGCCAAGCCAGAGAAGTCTCCCCATTGCTGGAAATCGCCGTCCCCAGCGACCTCTGTTCTTCAAATCGCGCCAAGGACCTGGTGTGACAATTCGAGAAAAGAGAAGGTCCTTTATGCGAACTCTGTGACTCATATAATAGTGCCCCAGGGACCTGTTTGTAGATGTTTGTTTGAATCTTTAAAAATTCATATCTGAAGTTTTGTAACTCCGTTTTTGGTGAACCAAATTGTGTTCCTTATGATGCCTAGTTTTTATTAAAAATATGAAACATACTATGTTTTATAGAAAAATAATTAGCTATGTTTTATGCCTTTATTTTATAATAGAAAAGAAGGAAATTCTTATATCATGTTGTGTACCTTCTTTTTACTTGAAATTTTTATGACATGTTTCGGATGCCATGTTTATGTTATGGTAAAAATATTGTGGTCATTGGATTCCGTATGCTTTATCTTTTAATTTATCTTGTTTGTTGCTAATTAAATAGTTTATAATTATAATAAAAATGTATAAATGGAAAATATGGTTTCTTTACCTTTGTATGATGCTGCTATGTCATGTTAACACCTAATATGGCTATGTGATTTTAGAATATATGAAGTTTTATATTTATCTTGTGTAATGCTTTTAAAATGGTTTATAATTAGTTAATTAACTAATCTTGTTATGCTTTCACCAATGCATTACCGTGCATCATGTCATGAGTTCATCATGCTAAAGCATGCATCATTTCATTATGTGTAGTTGTTTTAAGAGTGAATTGGATCATGTTGATCAACGCTTGAAAAGATGCCGTCCAACAAGAATGTTCGAGAAGGTGACATCCATCAATGATGTTGAAGTCCTTATCCATGGTGTTGGTGCCAAAGCTAACATCTGTGATCCCGACGAGAACTAACCACCGCTGCAACAAAGGCAAGCCCCGAATGCATTAAAATCCTTGATTTTATAAAGTTTTTATCACTTTATTTATGAAATGCTGCATTAGGGATTAGGAGTTGAGTGAAAACCTACCAATTGTATTACTGTCTTACTTCCATATTCCTTGATACCTGTTATTTGAAAAATACGTAGTAATGCTTAGCCCTGCTTAATTAGTTAGGTTTTCAAAAGGTAAAAGAATGAAAAAGATGAGGTTGGCTTTATCTATTGGAATCATGATGATAGTTAATAAATCGAGTCCGGACGGTTAACTTGCATTGGGAAAGGAGTCCCTCTGTAGTGTTTTCGTCTATTGATGCCCTAGGTCCCGTTCGATGGTGACCTGGTGATATCGAGAACTAGAAATCCACATGTATGAAGTGATATACAATGGGTCAGAGTTCCCACGTATGTCATGGAGTGATATATAGTGGGTCAGAGTCCCCACATATGTCATAGTGTGATATATTGTGGGTTTAAGTTCCCACGTATATCGGTACACTGGGTCTAAGTGCTCACGTGTATCATGTGGTGATATATGACTGCAGTTTTTATTGCGGTATATCTGTGATCTGGTATGCATCGGAGTTAGAGTCTTCGGTATCCCAGTGATCTAGGTCCCAGCTGGGTATGAAAATGGATTCGAATCGCCGTTGCTTCTCGGAGAAGAAGACTCGATCGGTGTTCATCATCGTAGTAACAACTTGAATGATGATAAGGTATCTAAATGAAGTTTTTTGGTAATGTTGAGCTAGAGCAAAACAACTTTACTTTCTGTTATAATCAAAGATAAGTAAAAATTTGATCCACAAGAGCTTTTCTGCAAAAATTCCTACAAGCCTTACCTTGTCCCTCTAGCCTGCATTCCTGAGTTTCACCCCCTCTTTTTCGTCGGGTCAGTCTTGTTGAGTACTTTTGTACTCAGGGTTTGTTGAACCCCTGTTGCAGGTTCTAGTTGTTGTTTGAACCAAGGTTATGTCGGTGGGCTCGACGTGATCTGGTTGTTCTCTCCTGACTTAGGTGCTCTACCTAAGTTGTCTTCTGTAGTTCTACTCTGCTTCCACAATTCAAGTTAAGTTATAAAAGTTAACTTATTCATGTTTTATAAATTTAATGTTATCGTTCTTCCGCACTCTAATTTTATAATAAATGTTATAATGTTGCAGCTACTCCTTTGTTGATCTTGGTATGAGTCAAATGTGGTTTAATCGGGGTCCTTCGAGGGCACGCGACAGGGCTTTCTAAATTATTTGGAACATATACATGGCTGTCAGAGGTCTTCAGGACAATGATAGGTGTGTGTGGGCCATATAATTTAGGAGGTTCTGCCACAGCCTCATAGACCGGCCATGAAGAGTGAGGCCAGAACCACCCAACGGACCAAAATTGACCTACTTTCTCTACTTGCAGGGTCTGCGCTGCACAAGGGGCTGCAGCCCTGTCGTCCAGTGTATGTGGTCTGCGGTGCGCAAGGGGCTGCAGCCCTGTCGTCCAGTGTCCACGTACACATACAAGACCCCTCCAAGGTCCATGACACACCCATGCTCGTTAGCATCGTCAAGCGAGGCAACAACCGAATAATGACTAGACTGGGGCAAGGCGACTAAATGCTAAGGTGACATTAGTGATAGAGGCACGCGCCCAGATGGATGAAGTCAGGCCAGACTCTAGACCTAGTCAGACCGAACCGTCTTGGTTTGTAAGGGTTGCTTTGATCTATCAATATTTTTTTCCGTGTGCTTTGTGGGGAAAACTATCGGTGAGAACGGTCAACCATGGTATCCACTGTGGATTAATGACACGTACCCATGTACATGCATCCAATGCATGGAAATATCGTGAATTCATGGTAGGTGTTGCTGATTTCTCTATGAGAACTGTCCCCACTCAATTCTTTTCCTTTGGTGTAATGTGCACCCTGTGCATGGTGCGTTTGTGCACATCACAACTTTTTTGAGATATGTGACCAGGAGCTCCATGCGGTGCCTATTTTCCTGTTGAAAATAATGCACATAGAGTATACTTGCGAGATGCGGTGCTATACTCTTGTAACAGAGGCATAATCCTAACGAGAAACTAAGTCAATCAGGGTGCATACCTAGATGTTTGGTCCGGTTTCGACTAGAGATTAGTCTCTTTGATTGTATTGTATACATACTTCTTCCATCTCAAAACATAAAGTGTGTCTAGTCATATAAAAGTTTCTAGTACTTTCTAATGATCAAACTTTTGTTCATGTAAATTATATGTGATTAGAGAAATTAACAGTAAACATGCAATCGTGATGACCGCACCAAGTCCAATCTTCTATCTTGATACAAAGGGAGTATATGTTGGATACCAACTTGCATGATGATATCTGCTATCGTCAACGCATTAATTTCATTCATGCTGATGTAAGTTTGACTAGAATGCATTAAAGTAGCAATGCTTAGAATACATTTTCTAGAAATTAAATGTATACCCGTCCATTTATGCATGCAGAAGTAAGTTTGACCACGGTGCAACGAGTTAGTCCAAGTTTATACGTATCTGAGCAGATTTTGTTTTTGCTTTTCCATGTTAAATGTGTGTGCATCTGTTTGACCAGCAGATGTATGTTTGACTGGAATGCAGTAAACGTAGTAAAGCTTAAATGCACCTTATTAGCAGTTTTTTGCTTCATGAAAATAAACGTAAGGGTATCTGGTTGTTTATGAGAAAGTAAGCTTGACTAGAACAATGAAGTGAAGTATAGATGCACCTAAGCGGGTTTTATTCATACACACATCACTCTCTGTACGTGATAGCTAATTTGTTTTGAAAACAATAAAGTAATGAACTTTAGATGCACCTAAGCATAGGATATATCATAGATGGTCAATATATTGGTAGTCACAGAGATTGAATATGGAAGTAGTGAATGACACCTTATCCTTTGGATTTATATAGTCTATAGACCAGTTGACACAAGAGCGACAGTCCTTCGGAAGTGCTCATAGTGTAGGGTTTACGTATGTATTTATAGGAGTGAGTGTACATATTAAGTTTGTATTGTACTGTGTAATCTCAAAAAAAAGTGCGACAGGATTCGCTGATGCAACATCAACAAGTTTTTTTAGCAACACTACATTTTAAAATTATGAACAAATACCAGGGCCAGGCCTGGTATCTTTTATTTATTCCCTAAATCCTTACATGGGCTTCAAGATATTAAGGCAAACTGAGACACTTATTTCGCTGCTGCTGCGATAGTAAAAATGATGGCATATGAACAACATGGGCACCCTGCTGTCCCATGAATCACCTGATTACTCTATGTTTCCAACGACCGCAACATCCTCCTCGGCCTTCGCCATTTCAATCTTAACAAACGGTTCTTCCGAATTGGCACTGCTCGGCCTCGGCGATTCCTTCTTGCTAGCAGCGCCAAATCCCTTCAACACCCCCCTCCCCGACGCCCTCTTACTCGTCTTCGCCCACACCAGGACACCCTTCTGCACTTGATCGTTGAAGATCTCCTTCTTGTAGCAGCTCCCCATCTTTTGTGCAAAAGGGAGCAAAACATTTAATTATTAGAATAGGAGTTTTGATGATAAAAGTCTGTATAACAATCCGTATCTGAAGTCTGAACGCTGGCGCACCTGAGTTACAATTGCATAAAGAGGCAGGGTCACGTAGCTACAGATAAGCTGGATAAGAATCCTGCAAGTACAAGGCGTGGATGCAAGTGTCAAAAGAACATACTGAGACTTGCATTTTCCCTATGGCATGAATGGACAATAAACTGTAGAATTCTGAAATGGTTAAAATACCCCATGACGAGTCTTGGCACGATAAAACCAACAGATTCCATGATGCATGCGTCGAATCCGTAAGTTGTCTAGAAACATTAAGGAGGATCAACAATGTTGTTTGCAATGAATTATCACATCTATGTGCGCTTTACATATGGTGCTTAAAAATACTTACCAGTATCCAGAAGAAAAATGCAATCTCAAATGAGTTCTGAAAGAGGATGAAGTGGATCAGGTAAAGGATAATCCTAGGCTTGTCGAACCAGAAGTGACTATCCGATGGTTTTACAATCACATCGGCATCGTCGATAGCTGTGTGCTTCTTAGCTACATCATGGACTAACTCAGCTATGATGTGCTCCAGCTTTGTGCCAACAGCTAACAGAAGCTGAAACAAGTAAAGGGTGTTCAAGTAAGCACATAATACTAACTAGGCATAAGGTGGTCAAGGATCAATAGACAACCGTTAATCGTATTGTTTAGAGTATGTGCAAGGGCCAGCCTATAAATTAAAGCAAATAATTCACTTCATCAGGACGTTAAGAAAATCAATACACTGTGAAAGGGTACCAAGTTTGGTTCCCCTGTGAAGGCCAAGCAAAAATGGTGAACATCGGGCAATGCAACTATGGCATATTTCTTCAATGCAAGAGTTTATGGGTCCTTTTTAGCGATATTCATAATTTATAAATTAGAGAAAAACAGATTAGCACTTAAAACAACAAAGTATAAGCACTTTTTTTTCTCCGAACACAACCTATGTCAATGTGTTAAGATAAAGGAGAAAAATACAGGACGGAGTAGTAGTGTGCGGTGAACAAAAAATATATATAAGCACTTACAACAAGGGGAACGAAAGAAATCCAAAAGTATACGTGCCAACCTGCAGATTAATGGAAAGGAGTGGTAAGTTGTTTTTTAGAAGCTTAAATACATACTGAAAAATACAACTGTACCTGCCGTCAGTTGGACAGGACAAATTAACTCGTCCTGCACAAAGACAGGGCAGGAAAAGAGAAATCAAATGTTAACATAGGATAGCTAAGTTTACCTTCAACATTCAGCAATAGAAATATCACCACGAAGATCCACAAGTACCAGCTAAAAAAGGTATAGAAACAACATGGTTATGTTTATTTAGGAAAGAAGATCTACATGAAACTTTAAAAAGAATAAATATATAGACATGTTTACCATTCTTTGGATTACCTGATGCCTACTACCTTCCTAAAATCAGCCTCTAAAGCCCTTACCATGTATCCATAGAAATCAAATTTTGGGTTGGAAGGGCAGTGAGTCTGTAATGAGGGAAAAAAACCTTATTTACAGTCCAGGAAAGAACACAATATTAGCTTATTATTTGGGCAGATTCTTACCATGATAAAACCAAGACGCATTGTGGTGTAATCTGATTCAGATACTGATTTATAAAACTGCTTACCAAAAGAATGCTGAAAAATAATGTCTTTTGTAAGAAGTTCACCAATAGTAATAGAAAGCAATTGCCACAAGATAAAAAAATCATGTATGCAAAAGCGACTAATAAATGAAGTTACCCGACATAAGATAGAAGATAAAAGAAGACACGAAATGCACTACTTACCAGCCAACCCGATATTATAGTTCGTTTTTTGGTAAATTCATCATGTACATTGGTTACCCTCTTAAGCCCTGAAATTTCAGTCCATTTTATAGTTTAACAAAAATATAAGTGACTCTTCTTTTGCGAGTAAAAATAAGCACATCATAAATAACATCTTTTTAAATGAACCAGGTAGAAGACCTGCTCGTTGTAGAAAAAAGAAGCTCAATCTGGATGGATATAATAAAACAAAAGAAGCAAAGCATCGACAACTAAAGCCAACAACTCCACCAAATGGTTGGATCGAGACATCAACACAACCCAAACAATATATACTAGTGAGGCTGTTTATATCCTCATGGAAGTACCATGAGGGCAAAAGGTACCGCTAATTATAATTAGGGAGACACCAACACCAAAATGTACTGTGGTAACTAGCACCAAAAATCAGTACCATATACTAAATTTTGGTACCTCCATGTTATAGTTTCGGTACCTTTTCAAGGACATAAAAGACCACAGAAACGAAAAAGCTCCTTAAATCGATTTGCAGTCGCACAAGAAGACTAAGACTAGTTCAAATGCAAGTGTGGCACCGCAATAAATAAGAGTAACAAGCTAGATCCTGATACCATTTTCAGTAGCATCTTTCTGAATTTCATTCTCCCACTTTCTCCATTGGTGTATCTGAGTAATTAAATACAGTAAGAAACAAACAGCAAAATTAGAAAGAGTTCTGCTGCTAAATTGCAAGGCATACCGAAAGCTGCATACCTGCACACTTCCTAAAATCATAGTTGTGCAGCTGAAAATAACATGTGTGAGTGCCATAACAAATATGAAAATGTGCAGCTGATGTGTGGCTTCAAGGGACAGAAGTGGAGCTTTTCCCTGTAAAAGAGCAAACAGCATAACTTAGATATACCATTAAAATAAAAACATAAGTAAAAAGAAACACCTCGATTGACGAATCCTTCTAGCATCATTTACTAGTTAATTAAGAGAGAGAAAAGAAGGTACGAGTTATCCACTACCTAAAAGAAAGGTAGCTACAAGGATGCTTTCAATCCAGGACTACGCTAAAAAAGGGTAACAACATAAGCATGCACATCATGATAAAACACTGCTTGAATGTTCTAACCAACCATCTGATCTTAGAAAGTATAAGTTATCCTCTGAAAAAATAGTATTGTTCATCAGTTCGAATTGTTTAAATAAATTCTCAATCTAATAGAAATTGACATAATTTTTATTTGATAAGTTGACGGAAGGGGAGAGGATTCTCCACCTAATTTCATTCATTCATTGGCCTTTCAAGGCCTGATAAGTCAGAAAACATTTTGTTTGCAAGGCGCTTACATCGATAGAGTTTATACTAGAAATTTGGGACTTGTCATCTTATGATTTGGGACTTGTCGGATAGAGTTATCTTGCAACAGGAAGTTCAGGATCATTTTCAATGGAAGCTGACCCAAACTGGTACATACAGGAGTAAGTCTGCTTACTGGTACATACAGGAGTAAGTCTGCTTACGAGGCCTTCTTTGTTGGTTCCATAAAATTTGTAGCGTGGCCAAGACTCTGGCAGAGTTGGGCACCTCTACACTGCAAATTCTTCATTTGGTTGGCATTAGAAGGAAGGATTTGGACGGCTGATCACCTAGCCAAGCCTGGGCTGCAACACCCAGACGCTTGTCCTCTGTGTGACCAGGAACAGGAAACAACCAAGCATCTTCTTTTACCATGTGTGTTCACTCGTCAAGTTTGGTTCTTCATTTTCGAATATCTGAACTTGGTTGTCGACTTGCCCACGGCTAAGTCTTCTAGTTTCTCGGCATCGTGGTGCAACACCATCCGAGCAGTGCTAAAAGACATGCGGAAAGGTTTGAACTCTCCTGTCATACTTGTGGCCTTGGAGGTTTGGAAGCACGCCAACTCCTGCGTGTTTGAAGGAGTACGTCCAAGCGTCCAGATGCTACTCCAAACAGTGGTGATGAGAGCTCCTTGTAGTATATGGCAGCGGCCTCAAAGCTCCAGGAGCTCCTCACTAGGTCGCTTGTGCTGGGCAGTCAGGCGCCGTGGCTATCAGTCAAGTCTGCTTTATCAGTTGACCAAAATCTTGTTTTAGGTTCTTTTCAGAGAACACGCTGGCTTCGACAATGTGTAAGACTGTAGCAGCATAATGATCAGCGGGATCAGCTGACCCTAGTTGGACAACACCTAGAGACGTTTATCTAAATCTTATTTTGTTTCGTTGTAAACTTGTTTTATTTGCAGTCTGTGTTTGTGCCCTTAGACGAAACTATATAATAATTGGTTTGATTCTATCAATTGATAGATGAAACCAGTTATGAACCGTCCATTATCTAAAAAAAAGACAAGTCTGTGTTTTTTTTTGTTAGCAATTTTTTGTTCTCTGTTTTGTACGGTCTGTTGGTGTGCAAGGATTAGGGCCATAGGGGGTCTCTCCTAATCTTTTGTATTTGTTCACTTTCTTTCTTAACCAAATAACATGCAGCTCTCCTGCATAGTTTGAGGAAAAAGGTTTATTCCAAAACTCTGATTCCAGAGTCTGATCACCTTATTATGGCAGTACTCAGACCCAACGCCTTCACTCAGCAGCCGCCTACCAATCTTGCCAAGGGTAGTCCCCGCAGCAACGAAATGCTCCACGGTGGCGGCCTCACCGGCATGCTCATCTGGCTTCTTGCATGGCAGCATGTCGAATGTCCAGTGTTCAGGGATGCATGTCTTCTGGATCCAACCCTGGAACACCGTCAACAGCAGGGAGATGAACCCCAGAAGCATCAACTCTGCATCACACAATGACAAAGAGCTAAGGTTTGTGCGGTAAACATCTTATCTTATTCTCTAGCGTATAGTACTTTTGTAACATCGATGGGTCATGGGGGTTGCGTCTTGCGAGCGCCCATGGAACGATCCGTTCTTGCACAGTCGCACTCACAGTTGTAACTCAAAATTCCTGCCTTCTTAATGATCAATAATACCAGCCATAATCTGTACGAGCCTCAATCTGCTCGCGAAAAAAATCCTTATCTTGTTGTGAATCATAGAGAGACGGAAGGAAGACTTCCAAGAGCCTGTCTAGATTCTTCCTTTTTGCTAGGAAATTAAGATTTATGATATCTTTTGGTTTAGATCTCCAAATATTGTCATTCTCTGTTCTGGATTTTTTGTTAGTCAAATATTAAGAGGAGGATAGGTATAGAAAACGAGTTCATATGCCTCTCCGAATGATGATTACCGTGTGTTTGGTTGGAGTGTTGGAACTAACCCGACTAGGTTCGACCCTTTTTTTGTTGTTTGGATGGAGATTGGGGATGAGTTGGGTTCGACCCTAGGAGAATATTCCTCAAATATGCGGGTTGGGTTGGACTGCCAGATTTCGGCTGACGGAGCCGCTCCAGCCGGGTTGAACCTCCACGTGCGTTGCAGTCACCACTCACCAACCTTATCCCTTCACTCCAACTCCCCCTCCGCTAGCTCGCTCGACCGCCGCTGCACGCCTCGCGCTCGTGCTCATGCAGCGCCGCGCGCCTCGCCCATCTCGCCGCGTCAAGGTCCGGCTCCGCCCCGCGCCAAGCTCGCCCAGCACCGGCCCCGGCTCCGCGCACGTCAGGTCCGCCGCCCCGCCCCACCGTGCACCGCGCCTGGCAGCGCCCCGGCCCGCCCTCGCCTGAAGTTCGTCGCGCCAGTCCGCCTCGCCTGAAGATGAAGGTCCTAGCGTCAAGTCCGCCTGAACGTCTGCCGGTCCCCGTCCCGAGCTTGCAGTGCTGGTGGAAAGGATGGCGGTGCTCGGCTCCGGCCTCGGATCCGCCGCCGCACCAGCCCCGACCAACGGCCACGCCGTCCTCGACCAACGGCCGCGCCGGCCTCGGCCAGAGCTGGCCCCCCTAGATCCGCGCCCCGCTAGGGGAGCCCCATCTCCCTCCGCACTCGCTGGCCAGGCTGGGGAAGACGCTGTCGGGGGGCAGGGGAGAAGAAAGGGAGAGGGAGAAGAAAGGAAGAAATGTTTTTTCAATGACACGCGGGTCTCACTAGAATTAGAGGAGGGTAGCCTCACCATTTCAGTGCAAAGGTGTCCATATCCAGGTTATGTTTAATTTATCCATTCAAACAGAAAATGGGATGGATCCGACCCATCTCACTCCTCTAGCAAACAAACAAATTAAGGGTTGGAGCCGTCCCCAAAACGTGGGTTGGAGCCATTCCAACCTACTAATCCCGCAACCAAACACATGGTTAGAGAGTTTATTTAAAAAAGACTCTTGGAGATACTTTAAGATTTTGCACTGGTGTCGTCGCATACTTGGGAAAATTAAGTTCCGTCCTTTAGCCATTAGGAGTCAAAAAAAATATTCTCAGATGCATTTTTAAATAGTCAATCACCCGGTTTCTTTCGGGTCCTCTTCTCCAAAGGACAATCATATCAGTCCCCGATGTTGTTAGTAATCAAACCGAAGACTTTGTGTGTGCGAGTTTCGTCTTCATAGAATTTTTATATTATCCCACAAAATTTTTATCATCTTATCTATACTATGTCATCGTTTTGTTATCTCGAAACGAAGAGCGAGGAGAAATGGAGGCACCTTCTTTGACCTTGAGCAGCGCCTCGTAGAGCGCCTTCTGCTTCTTCTTGAGCTTCTGCAGGACACACGACAGGCCGCGATGGGTCACCCAGATTAGCGCCATGGATGTCAGCAGGAGATCGAGTATAAGATAAGCCCTATCGATCTAACAGAACGGCTGAGTGAATCCAAAGCAGAGCATGATGCATACACACCTTGCCGAGGTAGTGGAGACCTCGCTCGGCAAAGAGCGAGATGACCACAATGAGCGAGCAGACCCCCGCGACGATCCACGTCGGCGTGAACTCCAGCGCCGCCGCCTCGTCCTCCTCGTGCGCCATATTCAGCCCCCGTCCGGCGACCTCCCCTACTCCTGCAGGAAGCGTCCAAACAGAAGGGCTCGCGAATCGCGTCTCCTATGTGAACCGTCTCGCCTCTCCCAGAAGGAAACGCGCAGCAGACCTCGGTTCTGCGGTTCTGCTACTTGGGCTGGCTGCAGCTGCTGTACCTGTGTATATATATCTGAGGTTTCCAACTGCTGCTATTCGGCAGCATGAATAGCTGTCACATGGCAGCTTGGATGTGTGGAGAGATGTTACTACATATTCGAGGTTCGCGCTGATGATCGCAGCTCGGATGTGTCCCAAGTTTCCATTTCAACCTGCATATTCGAGGTTCGAGCTGATCTCAGTGTCCAGGCTGCTTGAGGCGAGCTGATCTTCCAGAGATATGTCCAGACGACCCGGCCTCATAGATGACCGGATAATGACGATTGTTTCGGGAAATTCTACGTCATTGAGGCATGCACGTAAGCTACTGGACTACAGGATTACTTTACTAGAATATCTATGCTGTAAGTGGTTTAGTTTTTTCTTTTTTTTAAAAAAAAAACCTGTAAGTGGTTTAGTTCATACGTGGACGTTGGAGATCAAGAATGAGAGCGTATATATACGTTTTGAACTAAAACTGCATGAAAAGTATGGTAAAACATTAAGATAGTTACGAGAATACATGCACGAGCTAAGTCTAGAATTTAGAAAATTGGTGAGAAAGTTAATCAACTTTGCAGTGATGGTATCACTGCCGGGTCAAGCCACTACCGTGCAGTAGTATATCATTGCTTGTTTAAGCTACGGCCAACAATGATCACCAAGATATCATTACCGGCCCATGCTATGACCCGGTAATGATATATCACTGCTAGGTCAAGCCATTATAGAAAGTAATATTTCATATATCATTGTTGGTTATAGGCGTAGCACGCAAGGACTGCCGACTTACTGCATACCTAGGCACCGCCGCAGTCTCTTGTACGTACAGTTTTGCTTGTGGGAACAGCGCTCTTCTTCTTCTTCTTTCAAAAAATTGGGAACGGCGGTTATCAATCCCGCCGTAGAATGACAGACAGCATCCGTTTGGAAATTGGAATGGCGCAGCAACAGCCAGCACTCCAGCAGTCTAGTCACGTATAAACCTAAGCCAAGAACATCCAAGAACACAAAAGGACATCACATATATCTAACCTGAATGCCCTTGAACCCAACACCGCTTGACACACATCCGGCCAACTACGGTGCCATGCCGATGCCTAGTGTGATGAGGTAAGTGGTGCCGCTGCACTGACGATCATCATTGGGGCGGTGAGAGATACGACCGGCGAAAGGCTTTGGAAGAGGCTGAGATCACACACCAGCGGAAGTATCAGGCAGACTGGAGTCAGCTTTCTCCCAGCAAACGAAAAGGTTTTGTACTTTTGTTCCTCTGTTCGCGCCCTCAACGCGCGCTTGGCAATTGTGGGAACTTTGGGTCATACTCGTGGTCGACGCGACGACCAAGGTCGACGATTGCCTCTTAGCGAGCAAAGCTTGTCTTTGGACGATAGATGTTTGTTAGGCCAGGTGTCATTGTGTAATCAAAACTATGCAGACACGGAAGGGCTTGCCACGGCGACGCATTATGTAAGCTATTATCTTTCATTTTTTTTCTTTCAAAGCACAGATAAACTACACTATATTAAAACTTAGAGCAACCTCAAGAGTCTTTGTTAGACCCAAACTCTCTAAATTATTAGTTACTCTCTAAATTATGATTCAGAGAGTTATTTGACTAGGTGAGTCTCCGCGCGTTGCTGTGGGAATGCAGAGAAATATTATATTACGTTAGAGAAAAGCAAATATATAGCACGGTACGATGATTTAGGTTTGTGATGTTGAAGATTGTGTTTTATAGTTAGAAAAATAGTGGGTCGGCATGCAATTAGCTAATGTTTATAAAAATATGATACAAAATTAGCTATTACAGACGATGAGACAAACTATATTAGGCACTACATCCACATACTCAAACTACATCAGGTCAATTGCAGAAACCGTTGACGCATCTTATTCATTGACTGATTGAAATCCTTCACAGAATTTAATAATACGGAACAATTTAAAGATGAGGGGAGAGTGACGAAGAACTTGCCTAGTAGATGTGCGCATCGCTGTCAGAGAATCACCACCTGCAGTATCAGCGTGCTTCCAGTGGCGGCAAAGGAGAGAGGGTGCGTGAGCTAGTGTGGTTGAAGCTACGCTACAAATATATATGACCAGCCATTTCTCCCACAGTTTGGGCTACTCAATGCCATCCTCCACATTCCGCCAGCTACAGTTTTGGAGGAGCCCATGCTTGCGTTTATCTTGCCATGATTAATCGAATGAGTTACTGAAATAATAGGTGAGCAAGTGGAGAAATGGTAACGGTAGTTAGCACTAAAGCGAGATGTGAAGGGTCATAGTGGGAACTATTCTCAATCTTGTGTGACGCGAGAGTGGCACTACCTGTTGGAGGTCTTGAAGGACGCATGCACATTTTACATCTCTGGCCTGATATATTTTTAAAAAAATTATGAGCAGCATGTGCTATACTGTTGAGAGATGAAATGAAGAGTCATATGGCTGGCACTCACAAAAGGTTAATGAGACTAACTGCCAGCAGAAGTGAATCATCGCCTGTATTGGATGATGGGCGGCTGCTCCTGATCCATGTTGAAAAATTAAAGAGATATGATGCGCGGCTTATGGAGATGATGCCAGATAAATAAATTAATGGGGGTGATGACGTGGACGGGAAGCTGATGATGTGGCACAATGATATGCTAGAGAATTAGATAGCGGGTATTAGCTTTATAGAAGTTTATGATAAAAGTCATTTGTGAAATCTTTCCATCTGCACGAGCAAGCAGCCGAGTAGTAGCTCGGTTGGTGGTCACCCCGTCGTGGGAAGCCTTAGGTTGGGAGTTCGACTTCTCACCTGCACACCTTGTAAAAAAAAGTACCCATTTGTCCCATGCTAAAGCATAGGTTTAAGGATTGATCCAATCTCACGTGGTCAACGGTGCTGTTTGGTATGGGTGCTTAGTTAGATGGGAAAAGGGTTCAGGAATTTTCTCTTTATAGTTACTTTTAGAACAGTACATCCTTAATTACACATGAATAAAATAAAAATAAAAAAGGTATTGTATGTCAGATTCTTCCGTCTTTATTTTCCCTAGTAGTTTCACTTGATGCATAATAGTCTTATGGAAAACCAAAGCCAAAGTATAGCTCTTATGTTGAATCCAATGATCAACTTTAAGGACACTCACAATGCAAGACTCTATCGCAGAGTCCAGAACTATTTATTATCTCTTATTTATGATATTTTGCTGGTGTGGCAGCATATTTATTGAAGAAAGAGGGAGAAAAAACATAAAAAAACAAGACTCTAAGTCTTAGTCAGACTCCAAATCCACAATGTTCGAGGTAATAAATAGCTTTAGACTTTATGATAGAGTCTGCATTATGAGTGCCCTAATACATTGAACGTGCCAAAAGATCCAACGTTTTGGAGCCTATTTGAAACACATCGAAAGTGATGAAATAACACATCATCTGTCGGGGATTGACCCCAGAGTCGCAGAGGGTTCTTACCTCACATTGAGTTCTGACCAGCGGTCCAGATGTTTTCTATCTCTCCGTGTGTAGGTACGGCGAGGCTCTGAGCCTCCAGAGGAAGGACCACCGCAATGAAGGCCTTCCCGGCTCCCATGAGGTGTCCAGATGAGAAGGCCCGGGGAGAATGTCTCAACCCGAGCGGAGTCCCCCCAGAGCCAAGTGGAGGTGCATGTCCTCGACGAAGACTCTCGCTGAGGCGGAGGTCTAAACGGAGGTGTCAGGAGTTCGAGGAGGCCCATAGGAGCGGTTGGCTAGGCCGGGCGAAAGTGGGTCAACGGCATCCGAACTATCATGGGCCGTCAAGGTGATGGTTGTGGGCCGCGGCCCATGGGCCTTGGTGGGGACAGCGTAGACAACAATGCCCTTCGAGGGTCCACATGTAATAGGGTCATCTTTTAGGGTTTCGAAACCCTCGACGGGGCTACGTATGTACTTTCAGTTTTGGGGTTGTATGACCACTATAAAAGGCGATGACCCCCTCTGTAATAAGGAGAGTTGTCTTTTGGTAGCTAGGTTTCCACCTACCTGAGGGCCCACCTTGTAATTTTCCCTGATTATATTTACAGTGAGTTAATCCTGGTCTTACCATCTCACTGTTTCTTAAACTGCTAGAATCGTGTTCCAATAGTTGGTGCCCACTATTTGTGTCTGGCCGGAGATATGACCCGCAGATGCCAACAAGAAGCAAGACCTCCGCGAGGAGGCGTACCGCCACAGAGGAGGAGGTACCAGAACCTCCTGCTCATGGGAGACCAAGAAGAAACGCACGCAGCACCTACGCTTCCATAGGCAGAGGTGGCAGTGACGACAACAACAATCAGCAAGGAGGGGACCCTCCAGAGCAGCCTCAGCCTGTTCAAAATCAAGAAGATGAGTTAACCAGACTAAGGGCTAAGATGCAGCAGATGCGAGTAGAAAGAGATAGATTGAGGGCAGAGCAAGCCTCCTGTCAGAGAACAATACAAACATCTTGTCAAGCTGACGAGATCAGATAGCAAATGGCTATTTTACAAGCAGAAACCCAAAGCATGCAGCCCCCAGTAAGCAACCTCACAAGCGCAACACCACAACCCACATCCAACCAGCATCCCGCTATGAATACAGCACCAACGCGCGGTACTGTGCTACCATTATCAGCAATATCAAGAATCTTTGATCCCAAGTCACCACTACCAGAAGGGTTGCAAAGCGCACCCTGGCCTCCGAACTACAAGCCTGTACCGCTCCCAAGGTTCAATGGCAAGACCAATCCAAGGCAATTCATAATGAGCTTTGAAGCCGCGGTGTCCTCAGCAGGGGAAATGACCATGTTCTAGCAAAGTCATTTGTCATCGCTGCCAAAGGTGATGCTCTTACGTGGTATTCCATGCTAAAGTCCAGCACAGTATACTCTTAGGAAAACCTCCGCGACCAGATACTGGCCAACTTCAAAGGATTCACAAGCGAGTCCCTAACATCATCAGACTTATTTAGTAATAAGCATCTCAAGGGAGAACTGCTTAGAGACTACTACCAAAGATTCCTTCATCTTCGCGTAAAGGCACCGGATGTCCCAGATGGGGTAGCCATAGAAGCAACAATTAAAGGACTCTGTATTGGGCCTTTTGCCAGTCTTCTAGCAAGGGAAAGCCAACCTCGATAGCTCAACTACATGAAGAATTTAAAAAGTACTGCAGATCTGATAATGACCTCTGCAAAAGGTTAGAGGAAGCAGACAATAAAAGTAGACAGTTCCCAGGCAATGGCAACAAGAAGGACAATAGGTCCCAATAAAGACATGGGTATCAAAATCAGCAAAAGCAAGTCTTCAACATTCAGAATAATCAGCCTCAGCAAAGCACTAGCAAAAAAGAGGACAGTAGCCAAGAACCAAAGAACTAAAATGGACAAGGGATACAACAAGGGTGGCAGGTCAAAAAGTTGGAACAAGAACCAAAAGGCGAAGAAACCATATTTCCTTTTCCACGGTGAAGATAAAGGTCATGTCACAAAAGAATGCCCGGAGGCTCTTGAGACAATAGAAAGAATGAAAAGCAAGCAATCACAACAACAGCCTCAGCAGCAGAGCTCCAGAGAAGTGAATCACACGTTTAGGCCGCAGTGGCACCAACAATACAACCCAAGCTTTCCGGGATATGGTCCAGGACCATTTCTGCAACACAGCTTAGCGAATCAATACTACCCCACATCCCTACCTGTGTGGAGGACAACCCATCAACAAGCGGTGTAGTATCCAGGCCACACAGTTAGTAGAGCAAAAATAGTCTGACTTACATAAACCCAAGACCTCCACAAATCATGTTCATCGAAAACCCGGAAACTTCAACACCTCAGATGCGTCAACAAAGGCAATATGAAGCCCTACCGCCACCTCTGCAGCAAAACCAACATTTGGTTAGCACACTAAAGGCCGAACCTTCGATTGAGAATCAGATGAATCTACACTCAGCCTTACCAACTATCGGGATGATATTACCGATAGCCAGAGGTTCAGCCCTAGAGTTTGAGACCAAAAAGCAAAAGAAGGATCACCTCTGCTTGGTAAACAAAATAGCAGTACAGGGTGCATTCAGGTCAATAGAATGGTCTAAGGTGCCGATCAGTTTCATAGAACATGACCTCCAGGTCGAAAGTTACCCTGACACAAATGTTATGGTGATCAAAGCAAATATAGCAGCCTGTGAGATCAACAGAATACTCATGGACTCTGGGAGCTCAGCAGATATCATTTTCGCCAATGTCTTCAATTAGATGAAACTCAGCAGAAGTCAGTTGCAACCACCAGACACACACTTAATTGGCTTTGGCAAAAGAAAGATCGACGCACTGGACAAGATTTCGCTGCCAGTCTCATTCAAAGACGGAGAATGTGCTAGAATAGAATACATCACCTTTGATGTAGTAGATCTTTACTACCCGTACAATGCAATCCTAGGGAGAGGATTTGCAAACAAATTCAATGTGGCCATACATATGGGATACCTTTGCATGAAGATGCCGGCATTGCATGGAATCATAACGGTGCGCGACAGCCAAAAAGAAGCAAGGAACATTGAGAGAGAAATTTACAAGGCCCACAGGAACATAAACACTATGGTCACAAAGCAACCACCAGACATGCCAGGGGGAAAGACAAATATGCCAGATCAAGAGAATACAATAACAGTACCACTAGAAGAAGCTGTCCCAAACAGGAAAGTGACCATAGGAGCAAACCTGATGGAGGTAGAAAGAAAAGACCTGTTACAGCTGCTAGCAAAGAACAAAGACATATTTGCATGGTTAGTATCAGATCTACAAGGCATGAACCGTGATGTCATTGAGCATATACTTGACCTGAATCCAAATGTTAAACCTAAAAAGCAAAAGCAGAGGAAAATGTCAGAAGAACAAACACTTGCAGCAATGGCGGAGGTCCAAGGGCTCCTGGATGCCAAAGTTATCAGAGAAGTCAAGTACTTGGAATGGTTAGCAAACATAGTCCTCGTGCCAAAGAAGAACAGAAAGATGAGAATGTGCATAGACTTTACGGATCTCAACAAGGCCTGCAAAAAGGAACCTTTTCCCTTGCCAAGGATTGACGCCTCAGTTGATAAGGCAGCAGGGTGCAAATGCTTCTCCCTATTGGATTGCTTCTCCGGATACCATCAAATATGGTTTACTAAAGAAGACAAGGAGAAAACAAGTTTCACAACACCCTTCAGCACATATTGCTTCGTTCTAATGCCGGAAGGCCTCAAAAATGCAGGGTCAACATTTTCTAGAATGATACAAATTGTGCTCAAGTCACAACTTCAAAGAAACGTCATTGCATATGTTGATGACCTAACTGTCATTAGCAAGGAAACTGGAGACCATTTGGAAGACCTAAAAGAAACTTTCGCCAAACTCAGAGACGCGGGATTGAAACTAAACCCAGAGAAATGCATCTTCAGGGTAAGCAAGGGAAAGATGCTAGGATACATTGTTGGACCTAAAGGCCTAAGCACGAACCCAGATAAAACAAAGGCAGTATTAGTAATGCCAGAACCATCCAGCAAGAAAGAGGTTCAAAGGTTAACAGGCAGAATCGCAGCACTAAACAGATTCATCTCCAAGTCAGCAGAACGGAGTTTGCCGCTTTTCAAAGTACTCAAAAGCTCAGACAAGTTCGAGTGGGGCCAAGAGAAATCAAAGGCATTCAAGCAGCTCAAAAACTACATGACAAAGGACCTAATGGTCATACCACCGGAGGCTGACGCAACACTGCTATTATATGTTGCAGCCTCCACAGGAGCAGTCAGTGCAGTGCTGGTCCAAGAAAAGGAAATTAACAGCAAGCAAATGCAACAACTAGTGTATTATATATTTGAGGCATTACAGGGAGCAAAGTTGAACTACTCAGAGGTCAAAAAATAGCATACGCAGTCATCACAGCATCAAGAAAACTCAAACATTACTTCTAGGATCATGAAGTCTTGGTCCCAACAACACAACCACTATCAGATATCCTGGGTAATAAATAAGCGTCAGGGAGAATCGACAAATGGGCAACAGAGCTTACAATTCAGCATCAAGTTTGTTGCAAGAACATCAGTCAAGTCCCAGGTGCTCATAGATTTCCTAGCAGAATGGTCATCTCCACCACATGCAGAAACAAAAGCGAAGGCATTGATATGGACGCTTTACACCAACGGGGCTTGGGGCCTCCAAGGAGCAAGAGCCTCCGTAGTGCTAACATCTCCCTCCGGAGTGAAAACAAATATGCAACAAGATTATGCTTCAAGGCTACCAATAATACAGCAGAGTACGAAGGCATGATCTTGGGACTCAACAAAACAAAGGCACTAGGAGCAAAGCACGTCCTAGTCAAAACAGACACAAGTAGTTACGAGACAAGTTGAGAAAGATTACATAGCCAGAGAGCGAGAGCTAGTCAAATACCTAGAAGTGATCAGAGGATTAGAAAAAAGATTTCAAGGATTCACTCTAAAGCATATCCCAAGGGGGAATGCAGAGGCCGATGAGCTAGCCAAGGTAGCACCCAACCAAGCGGAGGTGCCTCAGGGAACTTTTTATCAAGAGCTGACTCAGCTAGCCATCGCAAAAACAAACAAGGCTTTTTCGGTGGTACTCCTGGTACACAAAGGACAGGAGGAAGGCTATAATTAATTAGATTAATGGAGTTCACGTCACATTAGATAAAACAAGCGCTGCAAGATTAGCCTGACAAGCAAGAAACTATACGGTAATTGATGGAACACTCTACAAGAAAGGCATAGTTCAGTCGCTACTCAAGTGCATTACAGAGTCAGAAGGTAGAGACCTGTTGCAAGACATCCATTCAGGAATGTGCGGGTCACATATTGGACCAAGAGCACTGTCAGCTAAAGCAAAAAGGCAGGGATTCTACTAGCCTACGCACATCAAGGATGCGATGCACATAGTCAGGACATGCAGAGCCTGTGAAAGCTTCGCAACGCGCCAATCTACACCAGGGGGGATAACGCACCAAGCTATGATCATGTTGGCCCATTACCACCAGCATAAGGCGGGAGCAAGTATGCAGTGGTAGCAGTTGAATACTTCACAAGATGGATAGAAGCAAAGCCATTAGCGACAATCACCTCCGAAATAGTGAAAAAGTTCTTCTGGCAGAACATAATTTGCAGATTTAGGGTACCTAGAACACTCACAGTTGACAATGGAAAGCAGTTTGATTTTGAAAAATTCAAAGAATTCTGCAAAAGCATTGGAATTCAGCTAGTCTTCGCCTCCGTTTATCACCCAGAAAGTAATGGAGTAGTGGAAAGATCAAATAGAATCATATTCTCAGCAATCTCGAAGACACTATTAGATCACAAAAAAGGGAAATGTGTAGATGAGTTGCCTAAAGTGATTTGGTCTCACAACACAAATGTGTCAAGGGCCATCGGGTTCACCCTGTTCAAACTACTCTATGGAGAAGCAATGATGCTAGAAGAAATTAAATACCATAGCCTACGCGTAATCAAGGAAACACTGGCCAAAGATGAAGAGTACAGCAAAGAAATGACCGAAGCATATAGGCTCGAAGCTGTGGACAACATCGAGAAGTATCAAGAGCAAACCAAGAAATGGAGAAATGAAAAAATAGTCACCAAAAGCATCACGGATGGTGATTGGGTAATGAGGCGGTGGCTAAATGCACAGACCTGGGAAAGTAACAGCCAAAATGGGAAGGACCATATATAGCCAAATGAGCAGGAAAGAAAGGATCATTCTATCTCCAAGATCAAGAAGGAAGGACGATGACCTATTCCTAGAACATCGACAACCCAAGAAAATACTACACATAGTATGTAAGGGCCACCGCGGCGATATAAGCGGAGGTCCATAGATTTTTAAATTCTGCAATTTAAATTTTTGCAAAAACCCAGTTTGCACTCTTTTCCTCACACAGGGGCTCAAATCGAAGGTGAGGTTTTTAATGAGGAAAAAGCATTTGTAATCAAGCTCTGAATATATAAAGAGGACCCCTGCAAAAAATCAAAATAGTCAAAAACAACCAGCAGCGTGGCTGCAATATTTGACAAACAATTCACAAAACATGAGCTCATTTCAAGCCTGCAGCCAAGAGCATAACTAGCAGACATGAAGCGACCTCCACACAAGCTACAAGCCCTTGAAAAAGACCTGTCATATCAGGCATCAAGGCAAGCTAATGGAACTAAAAGTTGCAGATTAATCAGAACAAGACCTGCAAAGCAACGCGGGCACCGACTGCTCAAAAATGAGCAAACTAATAAACTAACCTCAACACAAGAACAATACCAAAATAGAGGTAATAAAAATAGTAACAATGAAATTTGTTCATACAAGCCTCCGCTAGTCAACAAATCAGCGTCAGAGGTAAAAACGATGAGGACATGAACTCCGAGAAAGTTCATGATCATAGTAATGGACACAACCTTCGTATATCACAGAACTTCAATAGGAGATAACAAAATCAGTGTCAAACTTTATTCATCAGTAATGTTCATTACAAGGATAAGATTCTTTGTGCCCTACATTTAACCCAAACACGGCTCAAGATGAGCAAACAACACACACACAAACTAGGCTAGCCAACCACTCCAGTCCGTTAATCTGCAGGCAGGAGATAGGCAAGCTTTGCAAGGATCATCAATACCCGAGCCTACAAAAGAGCAAAGAGTGCACCAGCCAGAGGCCTCTCTGGAGACAACTAGACTTATCTGCCTTGAAAAGCAGGTGCTAGCAGAGGCTCGCTTGTTTCCTACACGAGATATACTCTACCATCATCTGGCTGTACACCACCCTGCGCCTCCAGAAACCACGCCAAAAGAATCAAGTGCAACAGTTGCTAAGTACAAGAAGGAATTGGTAGACTTTTGATGTGCAAGTGCACTTGATACACTCTGCCACCATCTGGTTGTACAAGACCATGCGCCTTCCATCGACAAGCGGTGGCTGCATAGCTCATCCAGCTAGCAACCATAGCGAATAGGTCCACAACAAGCTGCCACCTCTGACGGTACAAAATGAAACCAGGCAGAGTATTATTGACAAACAGAGACATCTAGATCCAAAACCAATGGCAACCGATTCACTAACGTGGCTCGGTCATTACGAGATCTCACACAGTACCCCTAGTATTGTTCTTTTTGCATCAGCAATTAGCACAACAATATCCACAACACCACCCAAATGGCACAAGGAAGCAAGAGACCTTTTATAGAGAGCCGCCCAATAGCATTAAAGCAACGGCAGCAACCTAGCAATAAACAAGTCATTTACGACATTAGTACTTGAAGTAGTGCATTCCATCAACAAAAGTACATAATCAGAAGGAATTGATGACAAAGATATCGTAGACCCAATAATTGAACCTAGACAGGGCAATATAAGCGGAGACCCATCTTAGCGACCGCCCCCTCCCTCTCATTCAGTAAATCTACTACCCACAGTGTATTTGGGAGTCACCCACAGGCAAAGCCACACGACCAACAATGAGAGCTGACATAGCCTTGCATTCAATACACTAGACCAAGACACAGTCGTAAAGGATTTGGCGAAGTAGCAAACCCAAAGACCACCAGTATCATGGACACCACGTCCTTAAAGCTCACATACAGTGTGAGCCAATCAGGATTATCGAGAAAGCGAAGGCAAGGGGGATACCGCGTAAGAACTCGTAACGTCCCCTTGTCCCCGCCAATCTCAACAACGATCCTATGGCGCAGTCCAACTGTCATATGCAACGAGAATGCGAAGGCCGTTCCAGAGGCTACAAGCCTAAGCGCAGTAAGGTGAATGTCACCTGCTGTATTGTTAAGTGCCATCATCACCAAAGAGAAACAATGGCAATATTGCTTACCTTGTAACAAAGATATCAAAATTCTCGAAATACAGAAATATCTCTAGTTTTCAGCACCCAGATTTATTAAATTTCCAAAAAAATAAGTAAAATTGGAGGCCCAACTGAACCCGTCATCAAGACCTCCGGCAAACACATAATATCCTCCGCTAAAAAGTGGAGGTCAAACCAATAAAACATGGAAACAAGAAATAAACCAAAACACCAGACCTCTGCTCAACGAAAAACTTTTACAAAGGCTCAGTCGGCCCACGCCAAGCAAGAGACCTAGTAAAACTAGAGCGCTTGTTGTCTAAATCGTATAAAACAAAATCAAACATGTCACTGACAGAACGCGTCGGGAATGTGTAACGCCCCAGAGTTCAAATAGCTCAGACCCACTCTGCACGCTGAGCGAACCACACCTACCACCATCCCACTTACGCTTTCGTCCTTGCTTCGCGTAAAATGATTAACCCGGGGATGGTGGGATGGACTCTAGAAGCCTTATATGTTGGTCTATCCCACCTTTAACAACCAAGGTGGGACTAAACTCTCTATAATATCTCGTAACACACACATGGGCCATATGGGCCAAATGGGCCGGGTGTGACAGAACGCCAGCTTCCAATAATCCCACAATTCACCACTAACATAAACGCCATCGCACATTAAGGTAACAGGATCGACCTCCTGCACAGGCCCCAAACTATAGACTTGCGCAGGATGACACGACCATCAATAATTACATAGCCAATATGTCCAAATATATTTTTACACGCGCCCACTGGCACAAGTCAACAAAAGATTCATCCTCTCTAAACCAAAGCAAGCTTAGTCCTTAACCTCCTCCTTGGTAGTGGTATTCTCAACCTCCAGCTGCACTTCGGTTGTGTCAACATCAGTACTTGGAGCCTTCAATTGTGGTTCAGAAGTGTCAGCCATCGCAGCTCCCTTAGAGGCATCACCAGAAACCAAAAGAGCGTGAGCTCCGCAGCAACCGTACTTCAATTCCTGTACCAGACAAAGATAAGCAAAACAAACATGACTATTCAATATAAAGCAAGAAAAAGAGAAAAAGAGAAGCAAGAAATACCACTTCGTGACTCGTCTCCGTCATAGCAGTGGCCTCAGACCAACCAAATTTCGACCAGAAAGCGGTCATGAAGTTCCTGACGATCTTCTTGACAAACCTGTCTGTTGGACCAAGCTCACTAGGGGCAGATAGCTCCTTGAATTCATAGTTGCCCAAGCCTTGGCAACTGCCGGAGATGAAATACTTGTAGAGGTGGGTCGCTGAGGCCTTGGCACTAAAATCGGAGACCCCGGTCAGAAATTCAGGCAGCCTGCTAAGGTTGGACTTGATTCTGGAAAAAATCCCATACATTGAACTGTTAGAGGGTAGCGGAGGTGCGGCGCCACCAAAAGCATGAACAGCAGAGATGTAGGACCCCACTACTTCTAATCCAATCGACCTCACAGTGCCCAACTCCTTCTCAAGGTTTTCAGCCTTCACCCTGAAAGCCTCCGCCGACCTTCGCTCAGCATCCGCCTGCTCACGAAGTTGTTCGGAGGTCTCATAGCTTTGTTCGCCCGCTCGATAGCGAGAGCCTCCGACTTCTAGGTAGCATCTACAAATTCCTTTAAGCCAACAACTTTAACCTTGAGATCTGCCAACTGCTTCTCTAGTTCAGTGGCCTTCTTTGCCAACTGTTTCTTTTCTTGGCTTTGAGATTCCACCTCCGCCTTCAGTGCAGTTATAACGTTGTTCCTTCTTATCAACTCAACCACAATAGAAGACTCCACAGCCATGGCCACAGCATTGCTCTACAAAAACAAATATATAATGTTACCAAACAAAGTAAACCCAGAAAAGGCTAACCAAACCAAAAATAGATAAAACCTACAAGGCAGTGATGATCCATTTGAGCATGTAGCAGAACGTCATAAGGCAATTTACCAAGATGTTGATGCATATTTCCTACATCAACAAAGAAACAAGCATAAGCAAAAAGAGTAATAACAAAATCATCTCTGGAAATAGCTTACAAAAAACAAAAAACATACCTCCGAACGAATCATTCAAATGGCCAAGACTGCTTGCCCACTCCAAAAGAACTTCAGTGTCCGAATCTGAGCCACCGACAGGTGGAACAGACGCAGTCGCATGAGTGTGATGCAGAGGTTGGGACGGTGCACCAACAGCTTCGGTAACGGCACCTCCAGAAGAAGGGCCTCCAAAAACAAGAGGTGTCGGCTGTGCAGACTTTGCAGCTAGGCAGGTTGTCAAATACAAAGACAGGTAAATATTGTGCCTATAAAAAGAAATGTAAAGCTTTAGTGACGGCATCTCCATGCTCACCGAGCAAGGAAACCTTCGCGTCTGTAGCCTTTCCAGCGGCAGCCTTCAAAACCAGGAAATCAGTATACGTCATGCTCCGAGAAAAATCTTACCCACGCTTGAAGTATAGTCATCGTCGGAGACTTCCTCCACAACTTCTCC
Source organism: Bothriochloa decipiens (assembly GCA_023333625.1). NCBI lineage: Eukaryota > Viridiplantae > Streptophyta > Magnoliopsida > Poales > Poaceae > Bothriochloa > Bothriochloa decipiens. Next base: position 12,771,013 of record CM041641.1, read on the forward strand.
TCGAGAAGGGGCCTCCGGGGACTTTGAAGTACTGCCATCACCAAGCTCCTCACCATCCGCGTCGGCGTCTTTAGAGCTGAGAGGCTCATTGTACGCGCTCGGGAAGGGCTTTACAAAGACCCTAGACGAGGTACAAACCACGGGCGCCAGAGATTGCTGAGGCAAATAAATCACCGGCGAGAATGATCTGAATAGATTTAAGCATCGCTACTAGCGAGAATGTCTCATCGTAGTCAACTCCTTGAACTTTCCGAAAACCTTTTGTGACAAGTCGAGCTTTATAGATGTGAACATTTCCATCCATATCTTTCTTCTTCTTAAAGATTCATTTCCTCTCTATGGGTCTAACCCCATCAGGTGGGTCAACCAAGTTCCAAACTTGATTGTCTCCCATGGAATCTATCTCGGATCTCATGGCACTTTGCCATTTCTCGGAATTTGGATCCATCATAGCTTCCGCATAATTCATAGGTTCATCATCGTCTAATAATAACAAATCCCCACGCAATGCACGAAGTCTTGCTGATCTTAGTGGTTGTGGCGGTGTCTCCACTGCCACGGGTGCCTCAACTTGCTCTGCTACATTAGCATCACTCGTAGAGTCAGTCCCTACTGGCTCATCTTGAACTTCTTCAAGATATACCTTTTGTCCATTCTTTTCTCTTTTGAGAAACTCTTTCTCTAAGAAAACACCGTATCGAGTAACAGACACTTTGCCCTCTGATCGGTTATAGACATAATACCCTAAAGTTTCCTTTAGATATCCCATGAAAAAGCACTTGTCCGATTTGGGTGTTAGTTTATCTGATATAAGTCGTTTGACATAAACTTGACAACCCTAAATTTTTAGAAAAGACAAACTGGGACTCTTACCAGTCCACATCTTATATGGTGTCTTAACTATGGACTTAGATGGTACCCTATTCAATGTGAAAGCGGCTATTTCTAGAGCATATTCCCAAAACGATAAAGGTAGTCCGACTGACTCATCATAGACCGAACCATGTCCAACAAGACCATCATCATGGAGCCTCTTCATGCGATTCTCACTTATATGACCCAAACAACAATGCCACATATAGGTAGGACTTAACTCATTAAGCCGAGGCCGTTTAGCACTAACATTATAGACAGGTGCAACATCAAGATTTAAAATAAATAACCCATTCACAATGGATGCAAAAGCCACAAACATGTTATTCTTGGAGATCACACAAATATTGTCTTTACTCGCAAAAGAATAACCATCCTTCATCAAACATGAAGGTGATACAATGTTTCAACTTAAGCTAGGAACAAAATAACAATTATTCAATTCCATGATAAATCCTGATGGCAGGTGAAGTTGCATCGTCCCGACGTTCAACGCAGCAACTCTTGCATTATTGCCCACATGGAAGTCAACCTCTCCCTTTTCCATGCTTCTACTTCTTATCATTACCTGCATCGTATTGCAAATATGAGCAACTGATCCGGTATCAAATACCTAGGAATTGATATAGGAGTTAGCGAGAAAAATGTCTGTAACACGAACAACAAGGGTACAAGTAGCAGTAATACCTTTACCGCCGCCATCCTTCTCTAAGGACGCCAAGTACTCCTTGCAATTCCTTTTCCAGTGACCTTTCCCCATATAATAAAAGCAATCAGAATTTGTAGATGCTCCAGCCTTAGCAGCAGATGGGTTCGGCTTAGAGATCTCATCTTTAGCCTTGTCCTTCTTCTTGCCCTTCCTCTTGAACTGAGGTCTATTCTAGACCGCCAACACTTGGCTACTGCCGGCACCTTTCTTGATGTCGGCTTCTGCTATTTTCAGCATACCACACAGTTCACTCAAGCCTCTCTCCGCCCCATGCATATGGTAGTTCGAGATGAAGTTTCCATAGCTGGGCGAAAGAGACGAGAGGATAAAATAAGTAGCCAACTCTTGGCTTATTGGGAAGCCTAGCTTCTCCAACCTTTGAGTGTAATCAACCATCTTGATTATGTGTGGTCCTACTGCTGCGCCCTCTGCAAGCTTGGTTTCCACAAGCACTTTTGAGACATTGAACCTTTTAATCCGGGCCTGCGTGCGAAACATCTCCTCAAGCACCACGATCATATCATTCGCTGAGTGATTGTTATCGAACTGCATCTGCAGATTAGATTCCATGGAAGCAAGCATAAGGCAACTCACTTCAAGATCAGCATCGCATGCTTTCCTGTAAGCGGTTCTTTCAACAGCAGTACATTTTCTTTAGGCTCATCTGGTAATAGGGTGTCTAGAATATCTTCCTTTTTCTCAGCCCTGAGAACAATTCTCAGGTTGCGGACCCAATTCGCGTAATTTGTTTCATTCAACTTATCTTTCTCAAGAATTGTACGCAAAGAAAATGGTTGATTGCGAGCGGCCATCTACAACAAAAGTAATACAAAATACTAAGAAAATGTATCCATGAAGGAGTAAATTATATCAAATAGAATATACTCCCACTAAAATCAATATCCCTTAATTGATATTTAGTGATTCAAGACCCACAACTAACATCCTGACCAGTGAGCTTTAGCATCACCGCTGGTCGATATGGTAGATCGGTAAGCAACACCTTGCTAATCATATCTCATATGACTCTTGTTGTTGGGCTAGCATCCCTATGCCAAGCACTCAACCTTACCATGCTTCAAGATCCTTAACCGTTAGGATGACCTTGTTCAAGTAACCAAACCTTCTTGCAGTAAGTATCCGATACGAACCTGCCTAGTAAAGGAAAACCAGTGGCACCCTAATTTTATAGACCCACCACCAATTGTACAAGACTTATGATAGTGCAAGGTTTAGGAAAGCATTCAACTTAAACATTGCCGAGGGATCGTTCTACTTCACTACCGCACTCATGTAGACAAAAACATAATAGCATGTGAAAGTAGAACATAGTAATGAGAATCACATTCACACATAGTGACATGGTATGGTCCTTTAATGAATGGTGATCTCCATCTCCATCATCTTGCCCATCATGGTGATCTCCATCTCCACGATCCATGTGTGCCATCCTTGTGATAAGTCCTCCAAGAACTATCTTGCCGCAAGCTATACTAATTACATAGTCCCAAGATCACAAGATGGCGCGCAGGCCAATACATCAAATGGCAACACATATGGCTCCAGCCGTGTTGCTTACATGACACGCAGGCCATGAATGAATTGTATATGTACACATGGGCCATACCAATCACATGATACCCTACAAAAACAAGTTAGGCGTAGAACGATTCTATGCGCTATGACAGGTATTACACAGATCGTATCTATGGAATCGCTATGAAAATCTCATCAGACTGATCTCATCAGCCTGAATCCAAACCATTCAAAGTCCCTCTATTTTCACTAGATTGTCACAGAACCAACCAATTTATTAGAGCACAAGCACGTAATTCGCCATTAAGATAGCAAAGTACATGATGAGACCTAATAAACCCGGTAGTCAATCCCGAAATCTTGAAGGATTTCCAACTTTCCGGCGTAGCCAAGATCGTAATAACTTTAGCCATCACCATTCACAACATACATAGTTCGCACATAGTTTAAAACATCGGAGTTACAAAATAAGTTTATAACCCAAGTTCAAATTCAAAATAAAGCGGAAGCAATTTAGTTCAAACCCACACACACCCTTAGTTCAAATATAGTGCCAGGTCCTTGGTCAATATCCAGCAAAAGCATAAGGAAGAGTAGAGTGACCATGCCCAAGGTCTAATCATCACCCAACGCGGGGTAGAAGCAGTGCTGGCAATAGCCATAGTACATCTCACCATCTGCAACAACATGGGAAATAAAACCCTGAGTACGAGAATGTACTCCGCTAGACTTACCCATCATAAACTAAAAATAAATTGACTCCAAGGGGTATGCGAGGCTGGATAAGTAGGATAGCTGACTCATAAGTTGCAGAAAAGCTTGCATTAAAGGAATAATTTATTATAACCTCCTAGCATTGTATTTTAGATGCATTAACCTTATCATGCTAGATTAGCACCTATACTAAACAAGCATGGTAATAATTATTCAACAAGAATAGTAACCATTTTTGGTTGAGTATCTTTCAACGTCACAGCTCAACCATCTCCTCTTTGTTCAAGTTATTACTACGATGCCGCTGCTCAAGTCAAGTGTTCACTGTTCAGGAATGATGGTGATTATAATCGATTACTAACTAGCTGGTGGGGTATTCCTCACACAAACCACACTCACCCACTAAAGTGAGCTACAGATCACTGAAAAATTGATTCGAAAAATCACGGGATCAACAGGTACCATCGTATCCGGGAACCGCCCGGCTGCCTTATTCAGGCCGACCCTGACCTCGGACTTACTCTCCGCGTAACCCGTGGTCCCCCCATCTTCTCCAATACGATCCATACAGCAGGTTGACTCCCGGCCCAAACCAAACCCAGGCTTCGCGGTCGGAACGACTTATCCTTCCAGCTAAATATGAGGCATGCGTTCAATATGACTTGAGGACGTACAACGGACGGGGTCCTAGTTTGACACAGACGGGATAACCTCACCGAACCTCCAGTTCAGTCCCAACACCAATCCCGCCCAGTCTTGATTTATTATCTCCATATGGTTAACCAAGATAACAATGTATTCAACCATTCTGAGTCACCACCTATAACTTGCGTATGACAGGAAATCACCCGACTTCTATCGATCTAGTTAAAGCAAGGCTAAGTAGATAATCGCACCTAAACCTAACAGGGTTGAAGGATATACAGTGGGCAAGGAATATAAGTAATGCAGTAACGGTATAAAATAATGCCTATAACTTAATGCATCAAACAAGTAAAGGACTCAAGTTAGATACTTGTAAAACCACAGGGAGAATGCTCCGGGGCTTGCCTTTTAGGAAAGAGCTTGGCTGATGGTTGGGACACTCGGGAAGATCAACCTTAGGATCCTCTTCTGCTGCTATCCCCTGCACCAAGGCTTTCTGCTGGCCTTCCTCTCCTTGTACTCCGGAAACTACCGTTTCGAGCTCTGACGATCCTGTATGATGCATGGTACGTATGAATACCACGAATACATAGTAAATACAAAGGTACATGCTGATGTGAATGAATGCTCAGTCGAAGATAACTGATATGATTTTAAAACATGTATGATAAGCACATGTCATCTGCATTCTCTTCTACAATCAAATCTTATACAAGCCTCACATTACAATTTACTTACACATTAAAAGGAATTATAAACGGCAAATATTTTGCACACTACCCTCTACTGAACCAAAATCAATAACAGATTTCACCTATCACAAACATCAGAAAAAGCATTATTATACACATGAAATAATGACTTAAAGCATTATTAATTATTAAAAGAAATCAGGGCAGAACTGCAACATGACTTTAGATTACTTATAAATTCTGTAAAAATTACAGAAGCTTAAGCATTCCTTATGTAGACTACCAGAAAATTTTTAGGTCAAAACAGTAAGTACTTTATCCTACACAAAAATGACAAGGCAGCACAATTTAACGCACATAAAATACTTTGTACATAGAAAAATATCAAACAACAGATCTTAGAATATCCTTAGCTCTAGATTAGCATAGAAACATCCTCCAAAAAGTTTCATACAGAAATCACTTATATTTTATTTATTATGAATTATTTATCATCTACTTCAAAAAGGCACTATAACTAAATAGGATAATATTTACACATGACATAGCCTTTCAACATTTTTCACAGATAGATCATAATACAAGAAGGCTAACAAACTTGGATTCATATTTTTCTGAGCAACAGAGAATTACTTATGCATTTTCAAAGATAAAGACATTTAATAGGGATAAATAAATCTATACAAAAAAGTATCAAAAAAATCATATTTCATATTTTTCATGTATAGATCAACTCATAAGAAAAATACTGCAATTTGAACCAACTCATTTGGACTAAAAATGAGTGAGTTATGATTTTTCAAAGCTTTTATCAAAATCTGGAAAACAGATTGTTTAAAACGAAATAGAAAACCGTTTTGCACCGGGAACCCTGGACTTTCTAGTAATTAACCGAGCCCTATAAAGAAACTCTCTGTGTCTAGCCATTTTGCACTTATGTCCAAAAAAGAATAGCATTTTCTGCACGTGATCCACACCGAGGGAAAAGGTCGCCGGCGGTCGGCAATCTTGCCGGCGGCGAGGTCACCGGCCAAACTACGGCCACCACTAGACTCAACTCGTTGATGTGACCCCGTTGGTGTACAAGATGCAAGCTATCGCAGAGGAAAAATGGCGGCGGCGACGAACGGCGGCGAGTGGCGGCTCTGCATGTCAGCGGTTCGACGGCTGCCGGCCAACTACGGCCAAATCAAGGCCCAAGAACTATCCTGCGACCTAATTGAAGTCGGGGCGACTCGATTGCACTAGCAAATGAAGGCAAAGGTCCACCAGAGTAAGCTCCGTGCGAGCGGCCGACGAGCGGTGGCGCGACCCGCGACGGCGATCGGCCAAAATCCGCCAAACACAAACCCTAATCGATCCCATTAACTACACCAACCTGTGCTACTCATGCAGGCAACCACGATACGCAAGATAAGGGAGGGAGAAAGGAAAAGCTAGCCACGGCGGACCGTGCGGCGGTCGGGTCGACCATGGCCGGTGAAGGGGAAATGGTCGATTCGACCTCTACCTTAGGTCATTGGGGCGGGGAATGTGCGCATGGTGTGCCTCGCACCACGGCGGAGCTACTGGCGACCTCTGGGAAGAAAATGGCAAGGCTGTGAGGTGCGGTGGTGATGCGAGCTAGGGACGGCGGCAATGGCGGGTTCCGCGTTCGCTTGAGCTCGGAGAGAGAAATGTGAGGCGAGGAGGGGCGTCTGGTGGAGGAGTGAAGGCGTGAGGTGCGGTCGGTGAAGTGAAGCGGGCCGCTGGTGCGTTGAAACGGCGACCAAGCTCGGACAGGCCGGCCGCGGCGTCGAACGCCGTCGGGCGCGTGGCGCGCATGCGGGGCCGACCGAGGGCGCGTGGAGCGACAGTGGGGCAGGGCGAGCGCGGCGTGTGCGGCGCGTGCGTGCGCGAGACGAACAGCAGGCAGCGCGGGCGCACCAGCGTACGGCTGCCACGCGGCCGGCGTCAGCACGGACACCGTCGGCACGAGGAAGAAGAAGAGAGGGAAGAAGGAGGCTGACGGGTGGGTCCCACTGCGCCAAGATTCGTGCAGAACTTGATTAACTCCATATTTTCCAAAATAATCTAAATTTGAAGAAACTTGTAAAAGATGAAATGTTACTCTCAATGAGTAGAACATTTCACTTTTAAACATCACAGCCTAATTCTGCCTAGAATTTGAAATTCAAAAATAAGGATTTAAAATCCATTTAAAATTAAAAGAAAAAATATTTTTATAAACTGTTTTTGACATTTTTGACCCACTTCTAAAGCTTTTCATGATTTGACATAAAAATAAGTTTTGCTCCAAATAATTTTCTCTACAAACTTCATTTAACACTCAACCCCAAACAAGCAACCTATCACATAGCCCTAGTTTAAACCAAAGCAAGCATATTTTTCATTTTATCATTTCATGTAAACAAATGATGATGCAAATGAGATGGTTATGCTCAAAATGTGCAAGGTAATGCATGCTTAATACCAGGGGTGTTACATAGATCAATTCCATTGATCTATGACCAACATGTATGGTCTTACGTGTATCATTTAACTCAGGTGGCGCATTAAACCGACCGGTATGAGTACATCGTTACACGGCCACGCAACAAGAGCACGAAAACAGATTGAGTTTCCATCTACCACCCCGTTTCACAAATAGATCTAATCAACATGTGCAACCAAACCTAGTAGATCGCATCTACTATTCCTGCATATCAACTATATGCCCAAAACCGAACCTATAACGAGGCAGTAACCTGGCTCTGATACCACTGTAGGGTTATGAGGGTGCTACGCTAGCTAGAAAATAAAACTTTTCTACCTCATAAACCAGGATCTACTGCTAGTTACAGGTTACGGGATTACCACTAGACGCACAGGTGCAGCGGAAGATGATGTAGTCGTACGCGTCGCAGCAGGCAGTGCAGTTGCGTGGTTGTCCGTCACGTCAATCTCCTCGTGCGGTTCATCCCAGTGCTCCAGATGCAGCACCTCCGAGGAATCCCACACATGCAGGGAAGAAGCGATGTGCCTCTGGACTGCTAGGTCTACGAGGAGCAAAAGGCGCGAACGTGGGGAGGGCGACGGCGGCTGTTAAAGGCGTGTAACCCTCCTGGCCGTGCCCCTTCCCCTTGCTTATATAGGCAATCCCACAATCTTAGGTCTAGGGACATAACATACATGACGTGAATAGAGACTTTCTCATGTCGGGTCCGTCCAGCCTACATGTCTCACATGTGCCCACATTATTAGTTTGACGTCTCCATGTCCATGACTTGTGAAACATAGTCATCAACTAATACATGTACTGGTCTAATATTCAAGTGTGTTCTCACAAGAACACTGACCAGGGACAACTTTAGAATAACCATTGAAGTAATTGAGTTCCACAAACAATTCACATAATTGCCAATCAACACAAGTTGGCTATAATGGATATTTAATGAACACTTAATATATGTCATAGATACAACTAGAATGTCATCATCTTTATGATTACCTCTAGGGCATATTCCCAATAGACACCTCGTCAACTAGAGCCCTTTCATCATCATAAAAGTCTTTGAAAGTGTCCTCTACCTCCGAGTGCTCTGTGGAGGCCCCACTATTGGCATTTCTTAACATTGTCACAAAAGATGGACTAAAAGTCCATCCATGGCAACGACACTAGAAACGTATGTTGACATCCCTAACCACCATTACGTTAGAAGAGTAACTCTCGGCCCTTAACAAAGCTAGCCAAGGTATTGCAATTCTGGTAATAATAGTTAGAAGTGCTGGATTGGCCTTTCTAACCGTCATTACTTACGAGGATGCAATCCTGTAGCATGGCGCCATGGGGTGCACAAGAATTACAGTCCTTAAGTAATGGTACTTAGGTACGCAAATCATGATAGCTCAGTATGAATTTACAATAAATCCACAAGCGCACGGAACTATCATTGTAGCATTTCAACCCGTAAGTATTTAGGGGTGTCGTATTTATAATTTCCCGTCGGAGGGCAGGACGAATGCATCTAGCTTTGGTATAAACATGATCACTTATTGAATCCATAGGTAGACACAGCATATGCAGGGGTAAATCATGGTTCAAAGATAGTGGACACACATCTGAGCCAACCTCAAGGATAAAATAGAAATAAAGAATAAAATAATATATCTAACTGAGCAGGCATTGGTCATATACAGCTATGCAAAGAACTGTTAGTAGACATCTAACTAGCATGTCTAGCATCAGGAACTAAGTCTAGGATGACAGGGAGATCCCCGCAGCTGGTCTGCCAGCCGATAGAGACTTTACGAACTCCTACTGAATACCTGAATGTGGGGGAGTTCTTGGGATGGACAGGCCTGTCACCACCTGCCCACCTACCCCACTGTCCGTGGGGTACCCACATATCTGTCGATCTCCACATACCCGGGCACCACGCCCGTGTAATTGGAAACAACTCCTAACCCCCTAGGACCCCAACCCTTCGGATTGATAGATTAGTTTAAGAGCAACCGAGAAGGCACGACGAACCGTCACCTCATCCCTAGTTCTTCCTCTATTCATACTAATTCGATGAAAGATGAAGAACAACGATGAACATGTCAAGAACATAACACATAAACTATATGCTAGTTCATATATCATGATCATAACATGAACAAGACTATACTCTAGTTCATATGCATTGCTATATAAATAAGATAAGAACTTGAACTTGGAAGAGAACATTGTATTCATACCAAGGTGTTCCTCTTCTTCCAAGGAGACAAGCTCTCCTTGCTAGCTCTGCCTTGCTCCACTACTAAAACTAATCTAAAAAATACAAGTGAGAGGTGAGGTGAGTGGCCCCAAATGATGGTGTGTGTGTGTTGGACGGGAGGTCTCCCTCTCTTTTATAGTGAAACATGGTTGGTTTCGGGGAAGATAAATATGGAAGCAGGTGAAACCGTCCTATGCATGGAGGCATACAACCGCCTGAGAAAACTGGGCCCGAAAAGAGCAGCTGGGGGGCGGCCGATCCCCTGGTGGGCCCTTTGCATGGTCGGTTTCTGTCTGGGCCTAGACCTCTCCTGTAGTTACGATCGGGCCCAGATTTGTATGAAGGTGGGTTTCTCTTCTTCTTTTGTATCTTACCTGCAAGTCAAGTATACACCAAAACTTGTGGAAATGTTAGTTTAAAGTCCTACCTACACTTATTTTAGTAACATATTGGCGGTTAAAAAATAATCTCTAAGGACCGCCAACACCCACGCCGCTTTTTTGACGCACCTCGGGTAACAGCACCGCTCTTCCTCTTCTTGCTCTCATCATTGGAGGTAGCCGCAGCGAAGGCAGCTTGGAGGTCCTTTTTCTCAACCTTCCTTGTAATTTTCTCGGGCACCTCCCGCTTAGTGTAGTGAACCCCAAGCTCCTCAAACACACGGTTAAGATGAGGCATGATACCAGCATCCCAACTTCGGGCAATGTACTCATGTTCGGAGACCCCTCCCAGAAGAACAACAGCCCTCCTCCCGGTCTCATGAATGAAATCGTCACGACTCTGCCCCTCCGGCAGAACAAGCCCAAAGTGAGGGCAAGGTATCCCACCTGCAACACCAAAAATAGGTAGGTCCAACTTCTGCAAAGTAAACCTCTTCCTATCTTTCTTCCGCGCCAAATGGCAAAAGCCGAAGGCTATTATCTCCACAAGATCCCTACCGCCAGAATAGCGGCATGCCCTAGCAAAAGCCTTCTTACAAATCTCCTGCTCCTCGGAGGTACCCAGCTTCGACCTCACGCTGGTGTAGGGCTCCATCAAAATCATGACAGATGCCAAAGGAAACCGGGTGACCTTTTGGCCATCTGGCTCAGTCATGGTGACGCCCGTGGTCTGAACATAAAACCAGTAATCCATCCAATCAGTGGGTTCCCACTTCCCCCTCTGACGCTAAGAAATTACAAGCCTCTCCTTGTTCTTGCCCTGGTTTCTCTTGGCCATAAAAGTGTAAGCCGCAAACTAAGCCTGCTTATCATCGAAGGTCATCGGCTGCTTCGGTAGCTCATAGTACTCTACGAAGGTATTGATAACTAGCTCCCCACCAAAAGACTCAACAACTGAAACAAACTTGCACAGATTCAGGAAAGCATGAGGGGTCAACTGATGGATCTAAACATTTAACCACTCAAGCACGGTGCGAAGGAAGCTATGCGAAGGGATCCATACCACAGGTGAAGAAATCCCTAAAAACCACAGCATAGTCCTTACCGGGCGTCGGAACAGTCTCTCTACCCGGAGGCCTTGCACGCCCGACAGGAATGCACCCATTTTGCTCCAGCTACGCGATCATCTCTTGTGTCATCCGACTACGACCAAAGTCATAGGTTACCTCCGCATCATACGTGCTACTCTTCGGAGGCATCAGGTCACTCGAAGAAGCTTCGACGTCCGAGGGGGACTCTGCAATATCTTGAGCCTCCACGGCAGCCAGCATACACTCCTCAAAAAGATCAAGAAAGCCTCTGACACCGACCCCTTGAAAGTGGCAGTAGGGACCAAAGAAGGGACAGAGACGCGCACAGTGAGGGTAGGTGCCACGGTAGCAAAATGCAAAGGCGCAGCACTAGTGGAGGTAGAAATGAGTGGTGGAAAAACGACTACGAGGAAACCAAGAGGGGTAGGGTCCCTTTCATCGCTCCCCCTTATATAGGCAGTGAAGCGGTGCCTCAGCTTCCTGATCCAACGGTCGCGTTGATCCAAAAATTAAATGGCTCGAATCAAACCAAATCAAATCCAATGGTCTGGATCAAAATCCGTGCAACAATAAAAAACTCCACCTCTGGTCCAACGGTCACCGGGCCAGGGGGAGGAGGTAAGAACATCCTCCACAGCCAAGAGTATGTTGATGGCTAAGACTCACCTCCACTAGACCTAACTCTCAAGGGGGAATGCTGGGGATTGACCCCAAAGCTGCAGAGGGTTCTTACCTCTGATCGAGTTCTGACTGGTGGTCTAGATGTTTTCTGTCTCTCTGTGTGCAGGAACGGCGAGGCCCTGAGCCTCCGGAGGAACGACCTCCGCAACGAAGGCCGTCCCGGCTCCTGTAACATCTCCAGTGTTAGGCCTAACAAATCTTACATTACATTATATTAATCATCTCATGAGCATCTCACTTGCATTTTTGTTTAGGGTTTGATGTTTGTTTGTTATATTTTAAATAAATGATAAATTGTGACTTAAAAACCTTTTTAGAAAGTGCTATTTACTTTGCTCATCTCAACTTAGACCTTTAATATGACTTGTAGAGAAAAGAAGTTGGAGCAGATTTTATATTTTCACTAAATCATGAAAATAATTTTTAGGCCCTCAGAAATGGCAAAAACAGTGGATATGTATTGAAACTTATTAATTTTATAATTCAAAATTTGAGCTAAATTTGTAGTTTTAAAAATAGGCCGATTTAGTAAAAACTTTCTATATATAAAATGTTTCTCTCTTCAAATGGAGCAAGTTTCATATTTTGAGTTTTTCCAAATTCCAAACCGTTTGCAAACTATAGGGATCTTAATTTTTAGGTCATTTTTAAAAGGGGTGGGACCCACCCGGCCCCACCTGTCTGTCTCTCTCCATTCCCCTTGTCTTCTTCCTCTCGCCCGCACGCACGCAGAGCACAGTGCTGTGCCACGCAGCCGCGCCATTGCTGCTTGCTCTGCCTCGCTCGCCTGCGTCAAGAGCACCCGCTCGCGTGCGCCCTCGAGCACACACGCCTCCACCAGCACCCGGTCGCCCAGCTGACGCTCGCCTTGCCCGCTGGACCGATCACCGTGCCGCTCGCTCCGCCGGCAGCCATGCCACTGTTGGTGTTCCTTATTGGATATTTTACACCGCCAATTAAATACCAAAAAGGGGCAAATTATATATTTGCATGCACATATACATTTACTATTAACCCAATTTCACTTGTACTTGGAGAATTATTATTTTGCAGGAATATACAATAAGTATAAGAAATTCCACTCAAGAAATATGCTTACCAGAAAGCGTAAAATCATGGGATTGGGAAGAAGTCCACTTCGGGACCAAACTGGGCCGAGTGCACCACGTTGGCACGGTCCAGGCCCACTCCACAACCGAGCATCCAAGGTCGGTCAGGGGGAGGCGTGAACCAGGGGCGTGCGCCCATGCCAAGTGGCTAGCCGGGCCCAGCGTCGGCAAGGCGGTTCACACCTTTCATGTGGATCTCAAGCGATTGTGCACTTGACGATTCTACCCCGAACCGCCTCTGGCCAACTATAAGAAGAGGAGGAGAGCACACCCCCAAACACACACACTATTTGGAGCACTCTACCTGTCTCTAGACTTGTTCTTTAGCTTAGTAGTAGTTGTTGGAGTAAGGATAGAAGCTAGCAAGGAGGGCTTGTCTCCTGGGAAGCAAAACTACTCTTGGTAATATTTCTATGGAGAGTTCTTCCCTATTCAAGTTCTCTACTCTTATATACATTATTGCATATGAACTAGAGTATAGTCTTGAGCATGATATATTCAATGATTATGAACTAGACTATAGTCCATACAAGAATTGTTTATCATGCTCATACATGTTCTTCAGCGTTGCTACACAAGAATGGTGATGATGATAGGAATAGGGTAACGATTCGATGTTCCTTAGGTTTTCCTATGTCCTAGCTCGTCCATCCATAGGGTGGGAGTCCTGGGGGATGTAGGTAGTTCCTTAGTATGCGAGCGTGGTGTCCAGATATGAGGGGGCCTTCGGATATGACGGCATGCCACGGTTGAGGGGTAGACGGCAGGGAGTGACCTAGTCCCGTCTGTCCTTCGTAATCCCTCATGTTCGTATGTTGTGTAGGAGTTCATAAATGTCCCCATCGGCTGACAGATCAGCTGCTGGGATCTCCTTGTTACCTTAGACCCTTACTTGTTGCTTGACTTGTACATCATGTGACTCAGCTGTTCAATGCATATGTATAAGATGTGCCAGCTCCACGTAGTTTGTTCTTTTATTCTTTCATTCATTTATTCTTTATTTCTCTTTTATCCTTATGGTAGATCTAAGTGTGTGTCCACTATCTATCCAATGATTATTGATTACCCCTACATAGCAATTGGCCACACTTCAATGATATGAAGTCATAACATTTCTATGCTAGAGGTACCTGTACCCACCTTCCTTTGGGAAAATATAAATAACGATACTCTGATAATACTTCCGGGTGCAATGCTACAATGACAGATCCATGCGCTTGCGGATATTTCTAAAAGGTTAAGATCTATCACATGTCAATCCTTACTCCATTGCTAGAGAATCAATTCTAGTAGCGATGTTAAGACCTGCCTACACAAAGGCATTTCTGGCGTGACCATCAGAGATGGGTTCCCTTACATGTGTTTTGGTGTTCGCGCTAAGAAATGCCAACAAGCATTTCTAACGCCGTTGCCGGGGAAGGCATTGGTACAGTTAACTCTAGCATGAGAAAGAAAAGAAAATATATACATGACTTCATTAGAAACGGCCATTGTCTATGGAGGCAACTTTTATGTTTTCTCCTGTTGTAGATGAAAACAGGATAGTGTATGACTGGTTTCTCTCTGCCGAAAAACTTTTTCAACAATCCAGAGGCACTCCTAAGAAAGAACCGGTCTCATGCCGCTCCTTCTCTTACCACTCCATCGACATAAGAACCAGCCACCGTCGCACCTTCCTTGCTAAGTGAGATGGCCTAGAAGTCACTCCATGACTTCTCCACCCCGGTTGTTGCCAACGTGCCCAATGGGCCCGCTGTCAACATTGGGGACAAGAACTTCGAACTCAGGACCGGGGTAATCACTATGGTGCAGGCGAGCCTGTTTTGTGGGATACCCAACGAGGATGCCAACGTTCATCTACAACATTTCCTGGAGCTGTGCGACACCATCTTTATCAAAGATGTCGCACCTGACGCCATCAGGCTCTGCCTGTTACCCTTCTCCCTAGTGGGAAAGGTGAAACAGTGGTTCTACAAGGACAAGGAAGTTGTCGATACGTGGAGCAAATGCTCCACAGTGTTCCTCGCTAAATTCTTCCCCATGGGCAAAACCAATGCCCTGCGGGGGAGAATCACCAACTTCCAGTAGACATCAATGAAACCCATACCGAAAGTGTGGGAGAGGCTACAAGAGTACATTCAGGCTTGCCCCCACCATGGCATGGAGGACTGGCTGGTGCTCCAGAACTTCTACAATGGGTTAATACCCATGTCGAAGGGGCACCTCGACGCCGCTACTGGTGGCGCTTTCTTATCACTCACCATCGACAGCACTACAGCGCTAATTAATAAGATGGTGGAGAACCAAGCTTGGGGGGAAGATAGAGCCCCCATTAAAGCACAAAAAAGCATGCATACTGTAAAGGAGACGGATATGCTTGCCGCAAAAATAGACCTCTTACTCAAGAAGATTGATGAACATGCTGTTGGAGATACGTCTGGCACCATCAACGCCATAGACACTCACATGACATGCGAGGTCTATGGTAACGTTGGCCACTCGGGCAATGATTGCCTTGAGACCTGTGAAGATACCGCGTACATCAACAACGGGTATCGCCAACAAGGAGGCAACAATGGCTGGAACAACCAATCGTGCCCTCCATTCCAAGGTAATTTGAACTACCAATCTAACTACAATTCAAATCAGCCTTCTTTGAAAGATCTTGTTCTAGGCCAGGCAAAGATAAACGAAAACTTTACAAATAAGTTGCTTAATAATGATAAAATTTTAGAAAACATAAATACCAAGATAGAAGTTTTATCTTCTGCCATCAAGAACCAGTTGAGCTTTAATAAAATGATAGAAACCCAGCTTGCTCAGATAGTTGCTGTTGTTCCTGTTGCTCCTGCTGCTCAGCCTGTAAGTTCTATTGAAAATATAAACTCAGTGACCACAAGGGGTGGTAAGACCACTCGTGATCTGCCAAACCCTAACCATGCAGCAGGTAAGCAGAAAACAAGATAGGAAGAGCAATCTTCACCCTCCACAGTGTAGAAAAATACTGAGGAAAGATTAGCGCCACTAGAGTATACAAATACCAGTTACCTGCCATTCCCCACAAGGACATGGAAGCAAGCTGTGGATGAGCAGTTTGCGTGATTTGTTGAGATGGTACAGAAGGTGCATATAAGCATCCCACCAATGGACGCCTTACATGTACCTTCATACGCTAAGTATAGCAAAGACATCATCAACAATAAGCGACCCCTGCCAACCACAGAAGTGGTTAAGCTGACAGAAGAGTGTAGCGTAGCTATACTTAATTGCCTGCCTGAAAAGAAGAAAGATCCAAGGTGTCCCACTATCACCTGCTCAATCGGGACACAACAGTTTAATCATGCCCTCTGTGACCTTGGGGCCAGCGTCAATGTCATGCCCAAAATAGTCTTTGACAAATTGAACTACACCAATCTGGCACCAATGACCATGACACTACAACTGGCCGATTCCTCTATCCGCTACCCAGCAGGGATTGCAGAAGATGTCCCATTGAAGATTAGGGGGTACTTTATGTCGGTTGATCTCATGGTGCTCGACATGGAGTAAACCAAAGAGACACCACTCATCCTTGGGCAGCCATTCTTGAGCACTACGGGAGCTCAAATTAATGTTAGAGCAGGAGAAATCCACTTTAACATCAATGGGAAAGAAGAAAAATTTGAGTTTAGCCCCGCAGGCAAGAAGAGTGAAACATGATCCGCATCACATATGGGCTCAATGCTCGAGGAATCATGGAAGTGGAAATACAACCACAAGGCACAAATTTTTCCTCTAAAATCAAAAAGGAAAGAAAACAAAAGCCGGAGCAAAAGAAAAAGGCAGCTCCTCAAAAAAATTAAGGAGCAAAAGATTATTATAGCTCCTGCATAGCAGAAGAAGAACACTCCACCCCGGATTGAGGAACAGCAAAACAAGGCTCCTCCTCAGAAAAATAAAGAACAGAAGAATGAAACCATTCTTTAGAATAAGAGAGTAAAGAAGGAGAAAAAGAGCATAATAGTGCTTCAAAATAAAGAAGAAAAGAAGACCTTGCCCCATGACAAGAAGCGAAAAAAGCAAAATGGGGCTCCTTCTCAGAAAAAGGAGAAAAGGGGCAAAACTGTCCCTCAGAACAAGGGGGAAAAGAAGGAGGAGATCCCCATACCATCGAAGAGATCAGTGCAGCAGAACCAAAAACCACCTACATCAAGAACTGTTGCACCGCCAAAAACCAACAAGATGGCGTAGAGGCCTAAGTAGGTGCAGCCGTCTACTTCTCCCAAGACAGACGTACCATCATCAAGCAACCAATGAGTGGGAGAAAGTCCTGCTCAACAGACTTAAAAACATGAGCCCTGACCGCCAGGTAAACCGGTAAGTTATCCTTTACTTAAAAATAAAAATATATATTGTTTTATTCTTTACAATAAAAATGTTTAGCTTAAGGAGTGCTGTTTTGCGCCATCACAACATTATAGGCTTTATAATGCAAACATGGTGTTTGGGTTATTCAACCTACTAGGGCCCAAGCTAAGAATTCCTTAGCCTGACCATAGAGCTAAACAAAACAAAAATATTTTCTTCCTAAAATAAAAATAAAACTTGTTCGTTGTCATCATGCTCTTTCATGTTGCTTTGTTTATGCTATATGCATGCTATTTTGGGATATGAAGAGTGTACCATCATATTCTCATAAGTTAAAAATGCAAGCAATCCAATTGACCATTAAAACAAACTGCTAGCATAGACTTGGTATTTTTCCTACAAACTAACCCATGCAGGACAAATCATTGACATCATAAAAGGGAGTCCAAATGACAACAACAAACATAAGGTAAACAAATAAAATAAATGTCGCCTCATGCTTCTACCCTGAACCATGAGCTGCAAGCTAGCTTGGGGGAGGACCCCCACTCAGGTATGTGCATTGCATATTTAATTTTCTGCAATTTATTTTCTTTTTAGCATGTTTAAATTCCAGCAATCATGCATTCAAAAAAAACTAAAAAGACCAAAAATATTTATTCCATTCTATATATGTGCTATGCAAATATCTGCTTCAACCATTGTTGAGATGATGAATAGTTGCTCTGTCTTGTGTTTCATCTATATTCATGTTATAATCGAGCTTTCTCTAAGATTTGGGTGCTAATGTCTCATCCTAAAAACTTGGACTAGTGGGTTGCATATGCTTGATCCTATCTAAGTTATTGCCTGATATGATATGGTGACATGGGCTACGCTATGACTTTGTTCTGAGTGAGACTTGACATCTGGAGCTTTATTTTTAAAAATTCAAAAACAAAAGTTCTTCAATGATTATGAAATACCTACCAAGGCCATATGACGTGTCAATTCTGCAAAACCTTTAGTCATATGCTGCTTGCGGAATGTTGAGTTGGGTCAAATTATTGTGACCTTAGTGAGATTATGGTCATATGCCCATGATTGACATTCACATGCACCCACCAAATAAAGTCGACTCTCACCCTGAGAGTTGCGCACAACATGCACCCATACATCCATCAAAAATACGCCAACTCTTACTCTAAGAGTTGCGCTCCATTTTTCGTCCACCAAATAAAAATGCCGACTCTTACACTGAGAGCCGTGCATTCCTTATGCCTGCATTCACCATCATGACATCTCTCCATTCAAAAATTCTTCATATGCCAATAAAGGATATGAGCTATGCCAAAAAAGAGGAAGAAAACCATGCCAAGGGGCATGAATGAATAAACGGGAAAGAAAATTTTAAAATACCTGTTCAATAAAAACATTGATGATGATCTTAGAGCCCATGTCCCTTCAATCGCTTCATTCCATCCAATAAAAGAGAGTCATGGTGCATGGGGTACCAAAAATATTTAGAATTAGGATTCCACCCTCATTATATTCCACACACTTACACATCTCAATCAAAGTGTATGACTTGTATCTCCTTGTGGTTCGGTTTTTTACCCAGCAATATATATGATGCAAGTATGCCCACTTTTATACCTACCCAAAACTCCACTCTCAGCTTTAGTGGTCGGATAAAAAGGCAACACTACAATGCCTTTGGTGAGGTAATCATAGACATTGAGCGATCGAGAGAATCATTTGAGGAACTTACTTTTCTTTGCAAAAACTTTTAAAACCACTGAAAAGATGGTTGATCTTGGGATGAATGATAGGCAATGCTTGTTGATCTGTTCTATCCTGCAATCGCTCAAGACCTGAGATAGCTAAAAAGCCCCATCAGTTTTGAGATAATACAAGGTGGATAGCATGCTGATTTATTCGAATTGATTGAAAACTTTGTTATAACCTTGGTAAATTTGAAATATGATTGGCATCGCAGTAACTCCTAATCAACAAAACCAAAGCCCAGCTTTGTTCGGGATGAGCAAAGGGTAAGCTTGGGGGGTCTTGTTGGCGGTCCTTAACTGCAATTTTACACCACCAATTAAAGACCAAAAGGGGGCTAATTATATATTTACATGCACATATACATTTACTATTAACCCAATTCCACTTATACTTGGAGAATTATTATTTTCCAGGAATATACAATAAGTATAAGAAATTCCACTCAAGAAATACGCTTTCCAGAAAGTGTAAAATCAAGGGATTGGGAAGAAGTCCACTTCAGGACCAAACTGGGCCGAGTGCACCATGTTGGCACGATCCAGGCCCACTCCACAACCGACCATCCAAGGTCAGTTAGGGGGAGGCGCGAACCAGGGGTGCGCGCCCCTGGCCTGGTGCACGCCCGTGCTAGGTGGGCCAAATGGGCCCAGCCTCGGCAAGGCGGTTCACACCTTCCATGTGGAGTTCAGGCGGTTGTGCACTTGATGATTCTACCCCCGAACCACCGCTGGCCAACTATAAGAAGAGGAGGAGAGCACACCCCCATACACACACCATTGGGGCACTCTACCTCTCTCTACACATGTTCTTTAGCTTAGTAGTAGTTGTTGGAGCAAGGCTAGAAGCTAGCAAGGAGGGCTTGTCTCCTGGGAAGCAAAACTACTCTTGGTAATATTTCTATGGAGAGTTCTTCCCTATTCAAGTTCTCTACTCTTATATACATTATTGCATATGAACTAGAGTATAGTTTTGAGCATGATATATTCAATGATTATGAACTAGACTATAGTCCATATGAGAATTGTTCATCATGCTCATACATGTTCTTCATCGTTCATATGATACACAAGAATGGTGATGATGATAGGAATAGGGTAACGGTTCGATGTCCCTTAGGGTTTTCCTATGTCCTAAAAGGTTAAGATCTATCACATGGCAATCCTTACGTCGTTGCTAGATAATCAATTCTAGTAGCGATGTTAAGACCTGCCTACACAAAGGCGTTACTGGCCTGACCACCGGAGATGGGTTCCCTACCTGTCTTTTGGTGTTCACGCTACGAAACGCCAACAGCCATGCCGCACGCCATGTCCCCACCGCCAAGTGCTATGTGACGCAGCTAATTGAGTACGCGAGCGCATACTCGAGCGCCCACGCTTGCCTGCCCACTCAGCCCCGCTTCCCCGTTGTAACGTTGTCGCCGCTGGCGCCGAGCACCATTGCCACCGTCCTGTCGCTTCGCCCGCTCGGACCCGGCCGCGTGGCCATCCTGCTCAAATTGATAAGCAACTTGTCACCCTTATCTACTCCTCCACCCCCTCATTCCCTTGCCACTCCATCCCCTCCCTTTTCCCCTCGCACAATGACCGCGGCCGCAGAGCTCGCCATGGTTGCCTCCGAGCACGTCGCCTCCTAGCCACCTCCCCAGCTAGCCATTTTTGAAACCAAAGGCAGCATCCTGCTCGCCATCACCTCCTCCATCTTTGCGACCTCATCCCATGACCGATTGTGCAAGGTAGAGGCTGCATCAGCCGTTTTGTTTCCCGCTCGCCCACGGCCGCCATGACAGCCAATGCGGTTCACCGTGGCTAGCACTCCACCATCATCATCTTCTCATCCTAGCATGTGCACCGTAACCGCCACCTCGCGTAGTGTCTAGGGTTAGGACGAATCGATGAGCCGTGCGCCGAGCTCGCCTGCGAAGCGGAGCGCCGCCACTCCGGCAACCCTCAGAGACGGGCTGGCGGCTCTCTTTTTTTTCTTTTTTTGTGTTTCCCAATCGCCTCACCGTCATGGAGATAGCGCACTCACTCATGCGCCTCGTCGCGGCTCGACGTGGCCCCTGCCCGTCGAACCTCGCCGCCGACCGCCGTCATACGTCGCCACCGTCGCTCTAGGCCGCTAGGGCTTGCACATCCTACACCATTAGACTCGTGTCGCCGTCTTAAGTCGGGTGGTGCCGGTCACCACATCGAAGAAGCTCTCCGCCACCAAGTTTGCCACCGGTCAACGCCGCCCTACTCCCGGTCCGGCTGACCAGTGGGCCACGGTTGACCCGCGGGACCCACATGTCAGTGTCCGACGTGCGTCGGCCTCTGAGTACGCAGCGTCGGGTACGCATAGTAGCACAGGGACGCAAGTCAGTCACAGTGGGTATACGACGGGGTACGCGTAGCATTTTCAGTTGAATAGTTTTTGAAAAACAACTTTTCGAAATATATGTTAAATATTTGGAAAATCATAACTTAATCATTTTAAGTCCAAATGAGGTGATCCAACTTGTAGTATTTTTCTTATGAGGAGTACTATGCATGAAAAATATGAGTTGGGCACTTTGAAATACTTTTCTGTATAGCTTAATCAATGAAAAATGTTAGTTGGCTATGTCACGTGTAAAAGTTGCTCTGTCTTTTTAGGGTGCTATCTTTGCTAAGGGTTTAAGAAATTTATAAATAAATAATTAAGTGAGATAATTGCTTGCTAATTTTTGTCGGCTGTTCTAGGGCTAAACAGGAGCTAGTCATGCTCTGAAATCTACTGTTTGACATGTTTCACGGTACAAAGTATTTTATGTCTAATTATTGTTACTGCCTTGTGATTTTTGTGTAGGATAAAATACTTACTGTTTTAACCTAAAAATTTTACAGTAGACTTTGTTTAACATGCTTAAGTTTCTATAATTTTTTGTAGATTTTTCTGAGTAGTATAAATATGTGTTCCGGTTCTGCCCTAGTTTAATTAGGTGTTTAATTAGGGTTTTGGGATGTCATGTCATGTAGTTACGATGTTCTTTTTGTTTTACCCAAAATAATTGTTGCTGGGTTACTGAAAACTAGTTTGGGTTTTTCTAGTAGTACCACCATGCTAGCATAAAGGTTCATATATCGACTACACGTATGTGTCTCGCATAGATAATGAATAGTTATGTTACGTGGAGCATACACCTACTCGATAAAGTAACGTACCGTGTGCATTTTATCATCTACCACAAAATCACGCATTCATTCATCATCTTACATCATGTCTTTTATAATGCATATATAGTATTCATGTGCATCGATGCATCATACAGGTTTACCGACGGATGTTACGCCGGTAGTTCAAGAGGGACCAGAAGGGGAAGGACAGCAGGGAGCAGTGTTGCAGGAGGCAGCAGAGGAAGAGGACCCAGACACTAACCTACCAGAGTGTCCTGACCACTAGCCTAGCTTCTTTGAGAAAGGCAAGCCCCGGAGCATTCCTCCCTACAGTTTTCCAAATAACTTAACTTGCGTCCTTTATTGTTTATGATGCATTAAGTTTATAGGCGTTGATCGATGTTGTTGATGCATTATGATTACCCTTGTCCACCTGAATTACTCGTACACCCTGTTTAGTTTAGGTTCGCTTATATGCTTAGCCCTGCCTAATTAGATAGGTAGAAGCCGGGTGATTTCCTGACATCCATGAGTTATAGGTGGTGACTCATAATGGTGAGCTATATTGTTTTCTTGAAATAACCATGAGGAGTAATAAATCGAGACTGGGTAGGATTGGTGCTGTGGACAGAACAGGAGGTTCTGTGTTTTTTATCTAGTGTGTGTCGAACTAGGGCCCCGTCTGATGTCTCAGCCCTCTTGTCATGTTGAACGCATGCCCCACAGATAGCTGGAAGGGTGTGATCATCCGACCATGAAGCCTTGAGTTCTGTTTGGGCCAGGTTTTGACCTGCTGAACGCATCGTATTGGAGATGGCGTGGGTGATTACAGAGGCACGGAGAGTAAGCCTGAGGTCGGCGTCCGACTAGTATGTAGCCGGACGGCCCCTGGGTACGATGGTTCTGGTTGATCCCGTGACTCTACCTGAACAGGCCAAGGTGACCTAAGGTGTCTTCGTGCGGCATGTCTGGGTTTGTGTGGGGAATAGTTCGACAGCTGGTTTGCAATTGATTATAATCGTCATCGTTCCTGGATAGTGAGCACTGACTTGAGCACCGACATCGTAGTAAAAACTTGAACTAAGAGATGAGATGGTTATGATGTTGATGCTGAAAGATGCTCAACCGAATTTGGTTACTATTCTGGCTTGATAATTACACCATGCTTGCTTAGTTCAGGTGCTAATCTAGCATGATCAGGTTAATGACTCTAAAATGCAAAACTAGAAGGTTATAATAATTGTTCTTATTAAGCTCAATCTCTTATGTAAAGAAATGAGTCAGGTAGCCTCCCTAAAGCCCTGCATACTCCTTGGAGTCAATTCATTTTAGTTTATGACGGGTAAGTCTAGCTGAGTACATTCTCGTCCTTAAGGTTTTATTTCCCATGTTGCTTGCAGATGCTGAGATGTTCTATGGCTACTGCCAGACCTGCTTCCACCCGGCTCTGGGTGATGAATAGACCTTGGGCAAGGTCACTCCGTATTATCATATCTCCATGCTTTTGTGGGATTCTGATATGGACCTGGCACTATGTTTAAAACTATGTGTGCGTTTGTAAACCAAAACCTATATTCACTTCCGCTATGTAAACTCGGATTTGGTATTGTAATAACTTTACTATAACTCCAATGTAATCAACTATGTGCGAACTTTATGTGATATTATAAATGGTGTATGCTGAACCTTATTCGATCTGGGCAGTAAGTTGACATGGTTGAAATCCTTCGAGATTTCACGGACTACCGGGTTAATATGGGCACAATATGCTAACTAAGTTGTCTCAACGGTTTACTTAGTACCTTAGTTTTATATTAATTGGGCGATTCTGTTGCAGCTCCCATGAGGTGTCTAGATGCGGAGGCCCGAGGAGAATGCCTCGACCCGAGCGGAGGTCCCCCGGAGCCAAGCGGAGGTGCACGTCCTCAACGAAGACTCTCGCTGAGGCGGAGGTCTGAACGGAGGTGTCAGGAGTTCGAGGAGGTCCACATGAGCGGTTGGCTGGGCCGGGCGAAAGTGGGTCAATGGCATGCGAACTATCATGGGCCGTCATGGTGATGGCTGTGGGCCGCGGCCCAAGGGCCTTGATGGGGACAGTGTAGACAACAATGCCCTTCGGGGGTCCACATGTAATAGGGTCATCTTTTAGGGTTTCAAAACCCTCGATGGGGGTACGTATGTACTTTCAGTTTTTGGGTTATATAACCACTATAAAAGACGATGACTCCCTGTGTAATAAGGAGAGTTGTCCTTTGGTAGCTAGGTTTTCACCTACCTAAGGGTCCACCTTGTAATTTTCTCCGATTATATTTGCAGTGAGTTAATCCTGGTCTTACCGTCTCACTGTTTCTTAAACCGGCTGGAATCGTGTTCCAACATCATCAAGTATAACAGAGGCTGCAGATTCACCACCTCCATCCTTTGATTTGCCATGTATTTCTGATTTTCTCTCCGCAACCTACGATAAGATCGATGATCTGGAGTTATTGGCCAAGTGATGGGGACGTGATTCCCTGATCTTCCGTCAGATGGAGATAACTATCGTTTTGGTGGAGCACGACACACCGATCCGGCTTCAGATCCAAAGACCCGAACCCTGCAATCTTAGCACCACGACTCCTCTGGTTATCAACCGTGTCTCCAACCGGTTGACCTCGCCACGAAGGCTAATCCCTGCCTGCGAAACGAAGAACACAAGCAAGAACTCGAAAGAACGCAGCTCAATTAATGGGACAATCTGCAAATGAATGATTAGGCACTCGAGTTGGGGTTCCACAAACCGATGAACGGCGGCTGTCGATGGACAGAATAATCTAAGCAAAACCCAAAACCTAACAACGACGGCGGCGTATGTTTATAAAGGACTTAGGGTCATTGCCTACCCTGGACGCGCCCACTAACAGGCTCATAAACGATACACGGCCCATTGGACCAAAATAAGGTGACGCAGCACCAAGATAGATTTGGAATGTTGAATTGTTTCGACAATTCCCGTGGACTCCGAAGAGGTTTTGACGTGAGACCACTTCCATTGGCTTCCTTATGATGTTAGCTTTCCAACCATATGTAGAACGTCGAAAACGGAGTCCGTATGAGTCCGTATGACCAGTTCTAGTCCAGGCTGGTCTGGCAGTCCGAGACAGACGCGAAATCAGCTTGTGTTGCACGCCCTTGCTGGCCCAGCTCGTCTCCAACTCCTCGTCCAAGTTCCTCAGAAGCCTCTCCATTGTTCCTAAGCAATATTAAATCATTAGGTAGTAATCTATTCTCAAAAGTATGAAAAGTATCGCTTAAAAACGAGCTCACCTGTAAATATAGTTGACGCATTCGAGCTCGGGTCATTGGGCCTTGGAGAGGATCAGCAGGTGCACAAGAAGAAGCGATGTCCTCATCATCCTCCCCCTCTTGAACTGGAGTCGTCCTTGACTCAAGCTCATCTTCCTCTCCCAAGTATGGTTTTAAATCTGCAATGTTAAATATGGGACTAACCGCGAACTCGGGCGGCAACTCAAGTTTATATGCATTATCATTTATTTTCTCAATTATTTTATAAGGACCAGCACCTCTTGGCATTAATTTAGACTTACGCAAATCTGGAAATCTTTCTTTTCTTAAATATAACCATACCAAATCACCCGGTTCAAGTTTTACTTCCTTTCTACCTTCACTTCCAGCAATTCTATACTTCTCATTCATCTTTTCAATATTTATTTTTGTTGTTTCATGCAGTTTTCTAATAAATTCAGCACGCTCCATAGCATCACTATGCGTTCTCTCAACAGATGGTAAAGGCAAAAGATCAATTGGAGCACGGGGGTTAAAGCCATACACTACTTGGAAGGGACTTACCTTTGTTGTAGAATGTACAGCCCTATTGTATGCAAACTCCACATGAGGCAAACACTCCTCCCACATCTTCAAATTACGCTTTAAAATTGCTCTCAACATGGTGGACAATGTGCGATTCACCACCTCAGTTTGGCCGTCAGTTTGTGGATGACAAGTTGTAGAAAACAGTAACTTTGTTCCCAATTTATTCCACAAAGTGCGCCAAAAGTGACTCAAAAACTTCGCATCGCGATCTGAAACAATAGTAGAAGGCATACCATGCAAGCAAACGATTTCTTGAAAGAATAGGTCAGCAATATGAATGGCATTATCACTCTTATGGCAAGGAATAAAATGTGCCATCTTCGAAAAACGATCCACAACCACAAAAATACTATCCCTCCCCCTCTTAGTCCTTGGCAATCCCAAAACAAAATCCATAGAAATATCAGCCCAAGGAATCGAAGGAACAGACAGCGGCATGTACAAACCATGTGGGTTCAATCGTGACTTAGCTTTTTGACATGTGGCGCACCGAGACACAAACCGCTCAACGTCGCGCCTCATTTGTGGCCAAAAGAAGTGTGTAGACAGCACCTCGATCGTCTTCTTGGCACCAAAATGACCCATCAATCCGCCGCCATGGGCCTCCTGCAACAACAGAAGACGAATGGAACCAACTGGAATGCATAGGCGGTTAGCTCTAAACAAAAATCCATCGTTCATCACATATTTATTCCATGTGCGTCCCTCTTTACAATTCTCCAAGACGTCTCTAAATTCAACATCATTAACATATTGATCCTTAATTGTTTCAAGCCCAAAAATCCGACAATCAAGTTGAGACAACATGGCATATCGTCAAGACAAAGCATCAGCAATAACATTATCTTTTTCTTTCTTGTGTTTGATAATATAAGGAAAAGATTCAATAAATTCAGCCCACTTAGCGTGTCTACGATTCAATTTATTTTGTGTTCTAATATGCTTCAATGATTCATGATCAGAATGAATAACAAATTCTTTAGGCCATAGATAATGCTGCCACGTTTGTAAAGTACGAACAAGAGCATATAATTCCTTATCATACGTGGAGTAATTAAGAACAGGCCCACTTAATTTTTCACTAAAGTAAGCAACGGGTTTACCTTCCTGCATCAAGACGCCACCAATGCCAATACCACTAGCGTCACACTCAAGTTCAAAAGTCTTACCAAAATCAGGAAGTTGCATCAACGGTGCATGAGTAAGCTTGTCCTTCAAAAGAGCAAAGGACGCCTCTTGTTCTTCTCCCCAATGGAAAACCACACCCTTTTTCGTCAACTCATTAAGCGGGGCTGCAATAGTGCTAAAATCCTTGACGAAGCGCCTATAAAATCCTGCAAGTCCATGAAAGCTCCGGACTTGTGTCACTGTAGTGGGAGTTGGCCAGCTCCTTATAGCCTCCACCTTCGCCTCATCAACTTCAATCCCCTGCGAGGTAACAACATAGCCAAGAAACGATACTCGTTCGGTGCAAAAGTTGCACTTCGCGAGGTTACCAAACAAACTTGCAGCTCGCAATGCTTGAAAAACAGCACGCAGGTGATCAACATGTTCATGTAAAGACTTGCTGTAAATCAAGATATCATCAAAATAAACCACCACAAATTTACCAATGAAAGGACGTAACACCTCGTTCATTAATCGCATGAAAGTACTAGGTGCATTTGTTAACCCAAAAGGCATTACTAACCACTCATACAGGCCGAACTTGGTTTTAAAAGCAGTTTTCCATTCATCGCCTAATTTCATTCGTATTTGGTGGTAGCCACTTCTCAAATCTACTTTCGAAAACATTACAGAACCACTTAACTCATCAAGCATGTCATCTAACCTAGGAATAGGATGACGGTACCTTATGGTGATATTATTAATGGCTCTACAATCTACACACATGCGCCAACTGCCATCTTTTTTTGGAACTAAAATAACTGGAACAGCACAAGGACTAAGGCTCTCACGGACGTACCCACGGTCCAAAAGGTCTTGGACTTGGCGCTGAATCTCCTTAGTCTCCTCAGGATTGGCCCTATAAGCAGCCCGATTTGGCAAACTTGCTCCAGGAATTAAGTCGATCTGATGTTCAATCCCTCTAATGGGTGGAAGCCCCGGGGGAATCTCAGAGGGAAAAATGTCACTGTACTCCTGCAAAAGGTCAGCGACAGAAGATGGCACTGTGCTAGATATATCTTCTACAGAAAATAAAGCATCTTTGCATATTAAAGCATAGCACGTATCATTAATCTCTGCAAGATCAGATTTGGTGGCAAGCATCACAGATTTTTTTAACTTAATTTCTGACTTATTCTCAATTTTAGCATCAACAGCTAGTCTATCCTTCTCAGCTTGTACAATTTGAGCAGGCGTCATGGGTTGCAAAGTAAGTTTTTGTCCTTTATGCATAAGAGTATATGTATTACTTCTACCATGGTGGACAGCATCATTATCATATTCCCAAGGTCTACCCAACAAAAGAGAACAAGCTTGCATTGGAACAACATCACAATCTACATAATCAGAATATGGACCAAGGGAAAAATAAACTCGTGCCGTTTTAGTTACCTTGGCCTTACCTGAATCGTTGAGCCACTGAATATGGTATGGATTTTTATGAGGTCGGGTCGTTAATTCAAGATGCTTGACCAAATCTTCACTTACCAAATTGTTGCAGCTGCCTCCATCAATGATCACGCGTACACGAGTTTCTTTAATCACGAATAAAATCTGAAACAAGTTATGGCGTTGTTGCTTCTCTGCATCGTGAACCTGCGTACTAAGAACTCGCTGCACAATAAAAATTCATTGGTTGCCAGCATCTTCGGAGCTCACAATTACTCCGTCCTCATTTGTAGCATCTGCTTCGTCAGGTTCTTCATCCGAGGCACTAATGTAACCATCTTCAGTTGCAATGTATGCCCGTGTGCTTGGACATTCTCTTGCTATGTGACTGTACCCTTGGCAGCGACGGCACTGAATACCTATAGAGCGACCGGTAGAAGCCACAGAAGATGACGGTTCCTGCATACGAGTCTTACCAGCGGTTGAAGGAAAAGATGCAGCGGGTGGCGAACGCGTGGCTGCTGGCGCCGCTGCTGA
This sequence comes from Bothriochloa decipiens, assembly GCA_023333625.1. NCBI lineage: Eukaryota > Viridiplantae > Streptophyta > Magnoliopsida > Poales > Poaceae > Bothriochloa > Bothriochloa decipiens. The sequence continues at coordinate 12,800,402 of CM041641.1, forward strand.
AGGAGACGCACTCGCAGCCTTAGCGCCCGATGGCACATTCTTCGACGAAAAAGAACTGCCGTAGTTACTTCGGCTCCTTTGCTGTGGTGGTTGTCGTCCCTGCAATTCTTTTTCTGCAAGCATGGCAAGCTGAAATAACTGGTTGGTAGTATTATATTCCCTATAATCAACAAGATCCTGAATTTCTTTTCTCAAACCACCATAAAAACGACACAATTTATCCTCGGGTTCTTCTTCTATACCACAACGCATCATACCCTTTTGTAGCGCTGCAAAATAATCCTGAACAAGCATATCTCCCTGGTCTAAGCGCTGTAGTTTCTTACGCATATCTCGCTGATAAGTAATTGGAACAAACCTATCACGCATAGCAAATTTAAGATTCTCCCATGTTGAAGGTTTTACTTTCAAAGCAGTCCACCAGATTAGAGCGAAATCTTTAAATTCACTAGTGGCTTGTCTAACCTTATGACGTTCAGGTACAAGATGAGCAGAAAATTTTTGTTCTACTGTCAGCTCCCAATCTAAATATTCCTCAGCATCATATTTACCAACAAAAGATGGTATGGAAAATTTAATTTTAGCATATGGATCATCGTTACCTTGATGTCTATTACCTCCCATACCAATTGTATTCTTCATCTTGCGTCTTCTGCGTAAGCGGTTTTCGTTTGTCCTAATGTGATCAGGAAGGCCATCGGAATTATAAACAACATCTTCTTCTATTTCAGGAAAGGCAGCCTCGTCATCACCTCCCTCTTGTCCTTGATCATCGTCCGGCTTGGGTGGATTGTTCTCAAGCTGTTCCACCCTTCCAGAAATCGTGGATACTCGCTTGTCCACACGTTCAACATCGATGTGGACTGTTCGAATATCCTTTTGTAACGCCTCCAGCATCCTCGACTGGTTGGTGAGTAAATCCCTGATGACCTGCAAGTCACTTTGCAAAACAGGAGTGTCGTCTGGCATGATTAGTGATTAGCAAAAACTCCTATGAGCTACTTGGGTTCAATTGGTGGAATCACACCCTTACACACGTCTTAACAAGTTCTTACCCAAGTTCTTACCAACACATGCAGAGGATGGCAAACCGGTGGATCTCGGTTGTGATACCTGAGGATGTGGGCCACGATTGCAAGGTCTTTTTCTGTACTGATCTGAAGATAATGTGGAGCTTGGAAGGCGCATAAACAGAAAATATATGTATATATATGGCACACAACTCAGTAACAGCGAGCAATGCTGAACTCTAGTCCAAAGTACTTATGCTTGTTGCTGGCCTAACGTGTTCCAAGTACCAAAAGTGTGTGAACAAGGACAAAGGAAGTACAAGTATGGAAGAAACCCCCAATAAAACACTCGCAATCGCAGAACAAACAACTGTCTCCTTGTTCTCTTTTTTTTTCTTCTCGCCAAAAAGGCACTAGTAGAAATCAAACTTTTTTTTTACTTTTTTTTATATTTTTCTATGAACAAGGATGACAAAAGATGTAACCACAAAAAATTTCACCTAAAACAGAGGTGGGATGTGGCCTACAGAAAATCAGCACGTTCTCTGAAAAGCGTGCAAGAACCTTGACAAATTTTTTTCTTTATCTTCCTGAATTTTTTTGGCAATTCTGACTGGACCAAACAGGCCGAAGGTATCTCAAGAAGCTGCTGTAAAAATTTCAGATTTTCTGATAAACGAGCGAAAAGTTATGCCTGTTTTACCGAAGGTATCTCAAGTTATGTTTTCTCAGAAGGCACAACGCGGCAGTCGGCAGTTAGGGCGAAGCATCCCTAAACTCCAACACCGATCACAGCAATAGGTATTCGCCAGATGATTTAAGGAAGGCTGCGATGCAAGCAACAAAGAGCGGCTGACGACCTATCTAGGGTTTGCGCGGCGGCGAGAGTCGACACAAGGCGGCTGGCGGGGGCAAGTCGAGTAATGTGGTGATTCGACTTGTTGTTTGGAACGGTGGAAAGGACAACGTTGAAAGGAAAAACACACGACTGGACTCTAACACAACCTACCAGCAACAAGACCCTGACCAGGACACAAATTCAACATTACGGACTCTGGACTGAATTATGCAAAGGCTAAAGCGCGGAAGGGTTCTAGGACAGGAAATTGAATATGGCTTTGGACTATGGGACAAAAACGAAACACTCAAAAACTAGGGATAAACGTAAATCTGACGGTACACCTTAGCTCTGATACCACTTGATGGGGACGTGATTCCCTGATCTTCCGTCAGATGGAGATAACTATCGTTTTGGTGGAGCACGACACACCGATCCGGCTTCAGATCCAAAGACCCGAACCCTGCAATCTTAGCACCACGACTCCTCTGGTTATCAACCGTGTCTCCAACCGGTTGACCTCGCCACGAAGGCTAATCCCTGCCTGCGAAACGAAGAACACAAGCAAGAACTCGAAAGAACGCAGCTCAATTAATGGGACAATCTGCAAATGAATGATTAGGCACTCGAGTTGGGGTTCCACAAACCGATGAACGGCGGCTGTCGATGGACAGAATAATCTAAGCAAAACCCAAAACCTAACGACGACGGCGGCGTATGTTTATAAAGGACTTAGGGTCGTTGCCTACCCTGGACGCGCCCACTAACAGGCTCATAAACGATACACGGCCCATTGGACCAAAATAAGGTGACGCAGCACCAAGATAGATTCGGAATGTTGAATTGTTTTGACAATTCCCGTGGACTCCGAAGAGGTTTTGACGTGAGACCACTTCCATTGGCTTCCTTATGAAGTTAGCTTTCCAACCATATGTAGAACGTCGAAAACGGAGTCCGTATGAGTCCGTATGACCAGTTCTAGTCCAGGCTGGTCTGGCAGTCCGAGACAGACGCGAAATCAGCTTGTGTTGCACGCCCTTGCTGGCCCAGCTCGTCTCCAACTCCTCGTCCAAGTTCCTCAGAAGCCTCTCCATTGTTCCTAAGCAATATTAAATCATTAGGTAGTAATCTATTCTCAAAAGTATGAAAAGTATCGCTTAAAACGAGCTCACCTGTAAATATAGTTGACGCATTCGAGCTCGGGTCATTGGGCCTTGGAGAGGATCAGCAGGTGCACAAGAAGAAGCGATGTCCTCATCACCAAGAGCATCCCTGCCCTTGCAAATAATGGCCACAAATTGGCCTCTAGCTCGTGAAGTTGATGTATGCAATAGCAACGTACTCGTGGCAATTATCAAAGTTATCACACAGATAACAAGATCTTGACCAAAAATCATCTGATATCCCCTTGTCGATATCCCCTTGTCCATTCAGACACGATAGTATATAGGACTCTGGTTCTTACTGGACCAACAATAACAGACAAAGGTTAACGGGCCTAAACTCACCCACTCCTAAACCTATTACAAGGCCCAGGATCCAGGTCATGACATTCACAGACCATAAAATGGGCATGTTGTCTAAGAAACTAGAGCTAGATCAAATGAGTGTAGATTTTGTTGGGTTTGTCTATAAAAGGGAGACGATCAAAATTTAATCTAGCTAGGAGTTGCATTTATGTTAATTTAGGGAGAATGTTTGGTTTGTATCTCCACGATGGTATTTTTACTTCCTATAAAGGTCAATAAAAGGTTCTATTCCCCTAAAAAAACAAAATGCCACTATATGGCTTCAAGATATTACGACAAACTAGAACACTAGTTCACCGCTGCTGCAACAACTATCTACAAAAAATGATGGCACATGAACATGTTACATCATTACAACACGGGCACCAAACTGTCCCATCATTCTGTGTTTCCAACGACCTCAACATCCTCCCCAGCCTTCGTCATTTCAATCTTAACAGAAGGTCCTGCCGAATCGGCATTGCTCGTTGATTCGTTCTTGCTAGCAGCTGCAGCTCCCTTCAGTCCCTTCCTCATCTTGACCTTCTGAGCCCAGCCCAGGACGCCCTGCTGCACATGCTCGTTGAAGATCTCCTTCTTGTAGCAGCTCCCCATCTATATGCACAAGGGAGCAAAACGTTTAATCAACGGAATAGGAGTTTTGAGGATAACAGTCTGCATAAACAAAACCATATGTGAACGCTGACGCACCTGGGTCATAATTGCATACAGAGGCAGGGTGCTGTAGCTACAGAGAAGCTGAATAATAACTCTGCAAGTACAAAGCGTTGTTACAAGTGTCAAGAGAACATATTGAGGTTTGCCTTTTCCTCATCGCATAAATGGACAATAAACTGGAGGCATTTGATTTGAAATGATTAAAATACCCGATGACAAGCCTCGGCACAATAAAAGGAACTTGTCCCATGATGCATGAGTCGAATCCATAAGTGCTCTAGAAAAGATAAGGAGGGTCAACAATGTTGTTTGTGCTCAGTTATCACATCTCAGTGTAATTTCCGAATGATGCATCAAACTGCTTACCAGTATCCAGAAGAAAAACGCAATCTCAAATGCATTCTGAAAGAGGATGAAGTGGATCAGGTAAAGGATAATCCTAGGCTTGCCTAACCAGAAGTGTTCATCTGATGGTTTTACGATCACATCACCCTCGATTGCTGTGTGCTTCTCAGCTACATCATGGGCTAACTGAGCTATGACGTGCTCCAGCTTAGTGCCAGTGGCTAACAGAAGCTGCAACAAGTAAAGGAGGTGTCCAGTAAGCACCTACTACTGAATAGTTACACAGTGGTCAAGGATCATCAACAGCTAATTGTATTGTTTAGAGTATGTACAAGGTTCAGCCTGTATTTAAAGCAAATGATTCATTTCATCATGACTATGAGAAAATCAGTACACGGTAAAAGGCTCTAGCAGATTTAGTTCCCCAGTGAATGCCAAGCTAAAATGGTCAGAACTGAATTAATTATAGAAATATATCTCCAATGCAAGAGTTGATGGGTCCTTTTTAGCAATCTTCATAATTTAGACATTAGAGAAAACTTTAAAACAACAAAATATAAGCACTTACGAAAAGGGGAATGAAAGCAATCCAAAAGTATGTGTGCCAACCTGCAGATTAATGGAACAAGTGGTAAGTTGTTCTCAGAAGCTTAAAAAACATACTGAAATGAAATATAGTACAACAGTACCTAGCTGCCTGTTAAACAGGACAAATCAACTCGTTGTGCATAAAGACAGCACATGAAAATACAATAATAAGGGTCTTTTCTAACAAAGGATAGCTAAGTTTTACCGTTAACATTCAGCAATAGAAATATCACCACAAAGACCCACAAGTACCAGCTACAAGGGAATAAAAAACAACACGGTTAAGTTTATTTAGGAAAGAAGATTTACATCAAACTTAATAATAAAATAATATATAAACATGCGCACCACTCTTTGGATTACCTTATGCCAACTACTTTCTTAAAGTCAGCCTCTAAAACCCTTACCATGTATCTATGGAAATCAAAATTTGGATTTCCAGGGCAGTGAGTTTGCAATGAGGGGAAAAACCATGTTTAGATGCCAGGAAAGAACACAACATTAGCTCATCGTTTGGGCCGATCCTTACCATGATAAAACCAAGACGCATTGTGGTGTAATCTGATTTAGATAGTGATCTATAGAACTGCTTACCAAAAGAATGCTGAAAAAGAAAGGAAAGTGAAGGCTAATAAGTTCACTAATAGTCTTCTGTAAAAAGTTCACCAATGGCAACAGAAAGCCATTGCCACAAGATAAAAAAAAAATTGTATGCAAATTTGACTAATAAACGAAATTTCATGACATACAAAAAGATAGAAGATAAAAGAAAACATGAAACGCATTACTTACCAGCCAACTCAATATTTTAGAATCTTTGCCAATACCCTTAAAACGTTTCTTGATAAATTCATGATGACGTACATGGGTTACCTTAGGCCCTGAAATTTGAGTCCATTTATATTCTAACAAAAAGTGTTTCTTATTTTACAAGAAAAAAATAAAATATCATAAAGAAAAAAACGTATCATATAGAAAAAAATAACATATTATAAAGAACACCCTTTAATGATCCTTATTATAGAAGTATTGAAAGGTACCACTAATTATAACTAGGGTGGCACCGACACCAAAATTTAGTCACTGAACCAGAAATCAGTACCACATATACTAAATTTTGGAACCTCCCATGTTATAGTTTTGGTACCTTTTCAAGGAGCATAAAAGATCTCAAAAACAAAGAAGCTCCTTAGATCGATTTGCAGTCACACAATAAGACTAAAGACGAACTTGAAATGCAAGTGTGGCACTGCAATAAAATATGAGTAACAAGCTAGATCCTGATACCATTTCCAGGAGCATCTTTTTGAATTCCATTCTCCCACTGTTTCCATTGGTGTATCTGAGTAGTTAAATACAGTAAGAAACAGACAGAAAAAGTAGTTTCTGCTGAACTGCAAGGCATACCAAAAGCTGCATACCTGTGCACCTCCTAAAAGCATAGTTGTGACGCTGAAAATAATATGTGTAATTGCCAGAACAAATATGAAAATGTGCAGTTGATGTATGGCTTCAAGGGACAGAAGTGGAACTTCTGTAAGAAACAAACAGTACAACTTAGATACACCATTAAAATTAAGACATTAGTAAGAAAAGAAACACCTCGATTGATGAATCGTTCTAGCACCATATGTAGTTGAGAGAGAAAAGAAAGCTATGAAGTTATCATCTATGCTAAAAAAGAAAGGTAGCAACAACTAAGTTGTAGGAAGGTTGTTTTCAATCTAGGACTTAGGACTACGCTAAAAAGGAGTAACATCTTAAGCAAGCAAGGACTACGCTAAAAAGGAGTATTGAATTGTCAAAATAAATTCCTCATCTAACAGAAATTAACAGGCTTTTACTAGAGAAAGGCATCATGCCAACCCTCCTTTTCTGTCAATGGTGCCAACTACTACCAAGTCGCATGTACCTGAATTACAGTATTCCAACTTGGAAGCCAGCCCAAAGCCCCAAATATAGAAAATTAGAAATTGACAGCACAACATGGCTTCATTATGTTCTAAAACTGAAAAACATTAATCATGGTTAGTCGGTCTACCCAACATGTGTAGTTCCAGCTCTGGAAGTCTTGGTGGATGCAAGTCGACATCCTATCTTACAAAATTTCATCTAACCGACCGACGCAGCTCAAATAAAAACAAAAATAATTGTAATGGACACCAAAATTCCAATTCCAAGAGTCTGATCACCTTCTTGTGGCAGTGCTCAGCCCCAGCAGCGCCTTCACTCAGCAGGCGCCTACCGATCCTGCCAAGGGTAGTCCCGACAGCAACGAAATGCTCCGTGGTGGCGGCCTCACCGGCCTTCTCATCTGGCTTCTCGCATAGCAGCATGTGGAATGTCCAGTGTTCAGGGATGCATGTCCTCTGGAATATCCGCTGAAACACCGTCAGCAGTAGAGAGATGAACCCCAGAAGCATCAACTCTGCATCACACAAAGACAAAGACAACGAGTTAAAGTTTGTGCAGTGCCCGTGAACATCTTTATCTTATCAGGAATCATAGAGGAAAGGAAAGGAAGACAAAGATTTGGCACCAGGCCCATTGGTTTAGGCATCGCCGAGCTTGAGAAAGTTGCATCTTTTAGTTTGCAATACAGAAGCAACCATCACAATCAAACATTCTTTGAGCCAGTCACCCAGTTTCAAGAAAACCAATGAAAGAAGTTTTTCAACCAAAAGTTTTCTTTAATAAAAAATAAAGATTTCTTTGTCATCCTCTTCTCCAGAGGACAACCAATAACCTGTGTTCTCAGCAACAATCCAACCATTAGTGCATGCAATCCTCCTGCGATAAGCGTCGGATTTGGGAGAAAAAAAAAAGAACAAGATGGAGAAGAAATGGGGGGCACCTTCTTTGACTTTGAGTAGCGCCTCGAAGAGCGGTTTCTGGTTCGTCCTCTTGAGCGTCTGCAGGACACGACCGAGGGCGGCGGGTCTCCCAGATCAGCGCCATGGACGACGAAGGCGTATTGAACAGAATGGCCGAGCGAATCCAGGAAAAACAGAGCATGCATAGATACACACCTTGCCGAGGTAGTGGAGGCATCGCTCGGCGACGAGCGAGAGGAGCACGATGAGCGAGCAGACCGCCGCGACGATCCACGTCGGTGTGAACTCCAGCGCCGCCGCCTCGCCCTCGACTGCCATCGCCCGTCAGCCCAGCTCCGTCCTCGCTCCATTCCCCACCGCAGAAAGCGTCGAAATAAAAGAGCTCGCTTCTCCCACGTGAACCGTCGCTCCCGGAAGGAAACGCTCGGCCGCGGCGGGCTTGGTCGCGCGCGGAGGCGGAAATGGAAGGAGCGGCGCTACGCGCTAGGAATTTCTACTGTACTGCTAGTATGGTACTAGTACTGGAAGAAGCTGAGAACTGAGACTGAGAACAGCTGCGGCGCTCCGCCGACCACCATGTTTGTTTTTGGCTTTCTTTTTTTCGCAATCACTTCACCGCTCCGGCCTCCCTCCCAAAATACTTGTCTTACATTCAAATTTTTTTCCAAAATAATCATTATTTTAATTTTCTAATACATATTTCTTATCTTTTGATATTTTTTCCTTTTTAACGCATGTATATATCTTTATTTCTTTCTATTTCTTCTACTTCTGTTCTATGGACTAAACATTTTTACTATTTATTAATTCGTGTGTGTCTAAACATAAATAGCCTGTTCGTTGTAGCTTCTTAGGCTAGCAGTTTGTTTGGGATACAGTTTATAATGCTTTTAAGTTAAATAATTGTATCCAATTTTTGATAGTGGTCTTTTGCTAGCAGTGTTTTTCATGTGGTTCTATTTTTTTTCTACAAATAGAGATGCTAAGTCAGACTAATTTATTTTAATTAAATTTTCTCTATTTGTACGGTTTCTCGTGAAAACGCAAGGAGTAGTAACTCTTTACGCGTTCTTTTTCAGCGCAGAGCTACATTCTGTGGAAACTGATGTTTGATTATACGAGCCTTAGGAGCAAAGAACACGAGAACACGGATTTCTGCAAAGGTCTTCCCTACTTTCAAGAAAAAACATTCCGTACTTTTAGCAGGTACTGAGCCAAATTATTTTAGACTTAATTAACAAATATACAGAAATTTATAAATACTTATGATACCAAATAAGATATACTCCCTCCATCCATAGAAGAATAATGTAATTCTCAGATTTTAATGAGTCAATCGTTATAAACTTTGATTAAATTTATATAAAAAGTATAGGCATTCATGCATAATACAAAATAAGTACGGTTAAATTTGTTATGGAATATATTTTCATAATATATTTATTTGGAGCCATAATTGCTAATACTATTTACTATGAATTTGGTCAAACATGAGCTTGATTACCTGCACGGTTTTCTCATAATTACATTCTTTACTGAATGTAGGAAGTATCTATACTCAAGTATGTTTTCATTGTATTCTTATATACATATGTCTAATAGTACCTCCCTCTCTTTTTCATTCTTTAAGTTTTTTAGGACAGATTAATGCTCAAAATTTACTCAAGGTATCTATGCTAATCAAGCAATAAGATATTTATTAAAAGAAATGTATCGAAGGATGCAAACCACACAAATCTCAAGTTGATAGCTCGGAGTTCAATTTCCTCTTTGTGCGAATGTACGTGTTTAATCAAGACTTCTCTGTCTCAAAATGTGGATTGATGTCTCAAAATTTGTTCAGTATTACACCTATGTATAGCTACACCTAAGATGTGGAGTAACACGTGTGTGTATATATTATTGGTACCTTTTTTATTATATGTTTGATTGATCTGACTTCTCAAAAATAACAATTGTTTTGAGACAACAGTAATATGCAAACTTGGATTCGATTGCCACGATAACACGGTTGTGTAAGCTACTCTCTTTCTTGGTAGTACAAAGATGTACAATCCTCATGCGTATTAAAAAACAAAATATATTTTTCCAATATACAAAATTACATAAGTTCTGACCAAAAACCTTATCATGAATGACATATGTTTCTTGACCGAAGAGACGAGAGTATCGACCAGGTTTTAATTGACCAGCTAGTATTCTATTCTACTCAGAGTTGTAGCAATGAAGTTTATTGGGTTATTTGTATTATATATTTTATAACAATTAATGCTATTACTGAAAAATGTCTAATGAGGTTCTCACGTGGATTGATGTCTCCAACTCGGCCAGGTCACTCATAATTACTGGTAATTATTTTTTCTTGTGGGATGAGATAGGTAGGTAGGGTTGTTGACAGAGATGTATCCACCACGGTCTTGTCGTCGCTTCCAAGATATGCCAATCCAATATTTTGAATGTCCCCATATGGAGTCCTCCGTTCATATGGGCGAGCACTTTGGCTTATACTGAGAGCATTTTGTACTGTGCTTTAAAAATTACAAATTCTGAAATAATATGATTTATTAGAGCTAAGTAAATATTTGTTAGGACAATGACGAAGTACAGTATTTTGTTTACACTTATTTTGAGACGGAACATTTTATCATTGTAAAATAATCGCATGTCTCACTTTACAAGAAATCAATTTTGTTACACACAAATATATTAGGATATGATAAATACCATTAGTTTAAGCATTTAGTGTATTTTCATAATGAATTTAGTTAAATAAACAAATGTCCATTGTATTTTTTATGTTTTGTATTTAAATCTAAAAAAATATTCTTCTAGAATGGAGTTGTGCGGTTATTTTGAGAGCGAGGAAGGGAGTAGATTTCTTTTTTGAAACTAGGAAGGGAGTAGATTTTCTTGCCGACGGAAAAAAATGGTTAATATACGTGTAAGTATACTCGTACTACGGCGCGCGGCGCCGTCTGTCTACAGTATCTGCCAGTGCCACTGCCAGCGACATGCGGATACGGCCGGTGACCAAGCAGCATGAAAGCCCTCTCGCCCTCTCGGCACGACGCGAGACGACCACGCAAAGGAAGAGGCTGCCACGCCCACCCCCTTCGAACGGACGGATCGTACAGTGGATTTCGTAGTCGGAGTCAATTTTCGGTTCGGTGGCATGCGCACGTCGTCGCCCACCCGCTACCGCTAGCAGGACAGGAGTATGCGTGTGGGGCCGGCTGAACATGTGGGTGCGTGGGGCGGCCGGCCGTGGAACTGGTGGACGGCAACGGAAAGGAGGCGCTCTTGTCTTGTCCCAGAGGTGTCGGGCGGGGCGGTCATGATTTTCAAAACACCGGTCGTCAGGTCCGGCACGCGTGAGACCGCACCTCTTCAGGAGCGCCAGGTGTGTGCCCGAGCCCGCCCGTCATCGCGAGCCTGGAGTCGGACATGGTGGGCTAGTCACCAGTGTCCTGGCTAGTATTTTCAAAATTAAAAAGGAAAAGGACCTATAGAGCTTTCCTCGGCAAGTACAAAATGAAAGCCTAGAAAGTCGTTCTTCACGTGGCTACAGCCGTGGGCACACCCAACAAAGACAGCTTGTCAATTTCCATGGCTATTAATTAATTAGATAGCTATTAGTACTGGCTAACTAATCGTGGCGTGCCCAACGGGCCAGCGACGTCGCCGGCTTGCATCCTCTGTCATCCGACGTGGAGGAGAGAAAGTCACGAATTTTTTTTTCTGATTACGAAAGTCACGAAATTCCCATCGCTAGCGACTGTTTCGTCGTCAGTCTCCACGTCTCCCGAAAATGCCTGCAACCTCTCTTCTCGCTGGCCCACTCTCCTTTGCTCTTGGTGCGTCGAGTCCTTTTGTTCTTTTATTCATTGCCACGCTGGCTCATCCAGCGAAATCACGAGTGCGTTTCGGACTCCACAAATTTGCCCGTGTAAGTAATAGTTAGCGAGCCTTTAGCTAATAGTTAATCTATCAATGTCTCTATTTAGATCACTATAAGGGTCTTTTTTGATCCTATGCACCAACAATGTTTAGCTTATAAGATCTCAACAGGTAGACTAGTGTGAATGGATTAACAACTAATTTAAAACTCAACTAGTTGTCAGTTTACTAGTCCATAAAATCTGACCAGTGATTATCTAGTGGGCTCACCATTAGTTCTAGTTCATCCAAACAAACTCTAATATTAACATTAGTAGCTAACTAATTTAGTTGGTTCAATGAGTGGAACTTGAAGCTGGTTTTCCAAAGGCAGTTGCTTATCTTGTTTGTAGCTTTCTGCTTTATGTTTTCTTTTAAATGTGTAAAATTAGAAGGGCATTATGTTTCTTTCCCAAATAGGTAGATGGACGTTTCATAGTTGTTTCACAAGAGATAGAGAGACGGATTTAAATGTGAATTAATATGTTTGAATTTGTGGATTTTAGGACTATTATTTGTATAAAGAAAACATGTTATTATTTGAATTTATGTCAAGTGAAATACATAAAATACTCATAGATAGTAAACAAACAGAGAAAACAAGAATTAGGGGCTCTAATTTAGGGGTTGTTACCCCAAGTTATGGCATCTTTAGGAGGTACTGCAGAGATGCTCTAAGACCCTAACACCCCAGACTATAAGAGAAGCCCTTAGATCTTGGCAAAATATTCGGCGCAAACCACATTTTCGGTGCAATCATGAAAACCTTTGTAAAAATAAAGTTAGGAGTTTTCAAAAAAAAATTTTGAAACTATGCACACTAATATAGATATGCATTGTCACGAAATTTGAGATTTAAACTCATTTTGTAAAAATTTATAGGAAAATGACAAATTTCATTCTATGCAAGGGCTCTAATTTAGAGGCTGCTGCTGGCGATGCTAGTCGAATTCAAGAATGATATTATTATACAAAAAGTTACACATGCACGTTTGGAAAAAGAAAAATAAAGTGCTAGCACATGCAAATCCTTGCCCACCCAGTACAGCAGCGGACTTCTGTGTCACAACTGCTCTCCTATTTCTGCAGGTTACATATTGTCCGATTCACTTTCAGGCAGTGAGTCACTAGATACTCAGGATTAGACATTCAGGAAATTTTGACATCAGCATGACATACCTTTTTTTTTTTAAGAATCTGGAGGGGCCGAGACCCCTACAGCTTAAATTAATTAAGGAGACAAAAGCAAAGTTCAAAAGTACAGAAGTATTCAAGAGACAGAATTAGATGAAAAACAGTTCTGTTCGCTCATGCATCTCAATACACTTGCATAAATCAATGTCCTGAGCTCATACCGAGGTCTCAGCCTCGCAGGCATGATTTGATTACTGATCAATAAAACTGCTTAACAAAAGGGTACTGATTAAGAAAAATGACAATTACTTCACCAAAGGCTACAAATTGAACATAGATCAATGGCCAAATTTTTCTCATATGTACTACTAGTATATCTGCAATTCTATTTTTCTTAAGAATTAGGGCCTGTTTGACACAGGTCAAATATGTTGTCCCGATCTCCCTGCACAGGTGTGTGATTAGCTCACCAGCACCCGCACACACTCACGGCTAGGTAGAAGAACTCTGAGAACAGAGCACACACACACAGCTCACAGCTTTGAAACTGAAACTCTGAATGTGTTGCGAACTGTGACTTTGCTCTATTGCAATGCCTTAATATATATACAAGTCTAGTACATCTATAAGGTACACTAGAGTACCTCTGACCTCAGCCTAACTAATTTCTACATGGCTGATATATGCCCATATTGGTCCATTGCCATACTTCTAATAGTACATGAGGTACAGCAAGAGCTTGCCATACTTCTAATAGTACATAAGGTACAGCAAGAGCTGACCATAGTGCCTTCCCTCAAAAAAAGATTAAAAAAAAAAAGAACTGACCATAGCGCCAACCCTCTGCTGCAGAAAAGGACCAATCAAGGGCAGTAGATTATCTTACAGAATCCATAAAAGAGCTCTGCCAAACAGTAGTATTTGATAGAGAAGCGATTCTACGTTGATGATTCTTTGAAATGAACTAGAAGGCTAGGAGAAAAAAAAAAGATAGCTTCTTCTGATTCACTTGTAGAAAATCACTTTTCACCCATAGTATATCCTAGAGAATCATTTCTCATAGAAATCAAGAGGAGAAGAACAATATCAAATAGACCTAAGACCATGTTTGGATGTTGAAACTTTAGTTTTAGAACCCATGGTTTAGAAAAAAAAAAAAAGAGGACTAGAGTAGAGTTTTTACAGCTCCAAAAAGACTATAGTTTTAGAAATACAATGGTATTCATCAAAACTATAAAGTTTGTTGCATCCAAACACTTCATGTCACTCTAAAACCAAAGTACTTTGCATCCAAACAGAGCCTTATTGTGTTTTGCGAGATAACGCAAAAGTGGAGCAGCACAACATAAGCATTGGAATGTATGACAATGTATGCTGCATGGCAGAAACCATAGCAAGAAATTAAATAACATCACCATACAGCCTGAGAAGCACATGGCAAGCCTTGCTAGCCGATCAAGTATAATGGAATCTCAGCTAGACTGCCAAACATTATGTGATAAATTCAAATCAATAAATGCCTATCGTTTTAGACCCAGCAATCCCATCTTATATAGAAACACAAGTACCAAACAGATCATAAAAACTACAAATGATAAAGGAACAAAGGATGATAAAAACTGAGGCTCTGATGAATAATCAAATGGAACAAATGGTGTAATGTACATAGGAATACTGTAAACACAAAGCATGTCATCAGTTGTTTTCTTTATCACATGCAGCAACTACTATGAAAACATTGAAGATTATCTGTGCCTATAACATATGAAAATTCAAAAGCCCGGTAGTTTGTCAACGTTGCTGGTCCTAAAAACCAGGCCAATTTCCCCCTCGTCCGACCCCCCCCCGCCCCCCCCCCCCCCCCCCCCCCGGCCGGGGGGGGGTTGCTCAAGCAGTGCAGGGGGGCCACCAGCCTCACCGGACCACATGCTGGATCCTCCCCTTGCTAACAAGACGGGAACATGGCTTCATTGTTTGGTGCTTCGGAAGATGGAGAAAAGAAAACTGTTAATTTGGATAGCTATCATTTTTTACTTAGGCTGCGGAAGTCCTATGAAGTATTTGGAAACTAAAATAAGATTTCAAGTTTGTGTTTTTCACAAGTCAGTTCTTCATACAATCAATCAACAGAAACAGTAGACAACCCAAGGACTGAAAATTCTTTTGTTTTGTGTTTCTTTGCTTTTCCATATGGACCTACCAGAGAAGTATGCCACCAAAGCAAGGTAAGAGATTCTACCATACCTGATACTAACTGCAACTGAATATCAGCACATCAGCTACCAGAATTCACTACAAGAGCAGTTACCATCCTCAAAATGGTGAAAACGACTAGCATCTCTCACGATGATCTTCCTCTGTGCAATCCACTGATGAACTTCATTACTGTGTGACAGTCCCCGCAGACACGAAGATTCTTTACAACCCGGATCACTGATCCTGGAGGGGACTTGAGTATTCCAAAAGCTACAGCCAGCCTCTCGCTGTGCAAGAACAGATGCTGCTCCTTTTCGTGCTCTTCCAAGTCATGCATCACAGAGCTAGTATCAGGGACATAACCCCTCTTGCGCATCTCTGAGACCAATTCCTCAAGAAAGACAGTAATTTCTTCTCCAACATCAAGCGGAACCTCCCCAGCATGAAACATACGAGATTCCTTCCCAGCTTCAATCCAGCTATACCCTGGTTCTTTTTTTATACCCATCTCAGCCATGATTTTTCTTACCTTGGCTACGGAATCCCACTTGCAGTTAACTGCATAGACATTAGATAACAAGATATACGTTGAAGGATCTTTTGGTCTCAGCTCTAGTAAATTATCAGCGACCCTGAGACACATCTGAGTATCATTGTGCTTTTTACAGGCACTCAATAGGGCACCCCAACTAGCTTCATCAGGCTCATATGGCATTGTAGTGATGAGTTCTTCAGCTTCTGATAAATAGCCTGAGCGACTAAGAAGGTCCAGATAGCAGGTATAGTGTTGCAGTCTAGGCTTGATGCCATATTCCCGCTTCATTGAATCAAATAGCTGCCGCCCTTTCTGAACAAGACCAGCATGACTGCAAGCATAGATCAACCCAACAAATGTCACCTCATTGGGTTTCATCCCTGCAAGAAGCATCCTGTCGTAAAGAGCCAATACCTCCTTAGCTCGACCGTGCTGTGCCTCTCCAACAAGAATTGTCGTCCACGAGATGGCGTCACGGACTGTAACCCCCTGAAACACTTCCCTAGCAGAATGTATGTCGCTGCATTTGGAGTACATGTCAACCAGTGCGTTCCCAACAATCATACTGGACAGGAAGCCAAGCCTCATTGCAAAACCATGCAGCTGTCTGCCCAGCACAAGCGCGGCCAGGTCTGCGGCACCACCGATGACAGTCACCAGCGCGAACGCGTCATCAATCCTGACACCATCCCGCTTCATCTCAACAAACAGCCCCACGGCGCCAGTATTGTTTCCGGCCTTGACAAACCCAGAGACAAGTGCAGTCCACGTGAAGAGGCTGCGTGCAGGCATGCTCCGGAAGAGGTCGATCGCCTCGCCGGTGCAGCCGTTGGACGCATACCCGGAAACCAGCGCGGTCCATACGACACTGCTCTTGACACCGATACTTTCGAACACCTTCCGCGCATCCTGAGGGACGCCGCACTTGCAGTACATGTGCACAAGCGACGACTTGACGACGTCGTCGGCGCTGTACGGGGATGCGGCAAAGTGGGCGTGGAGCTGTCTGCCGAGGCGGAGGCTGCGCAGGCTAGCGGTGGCGCTGGCGAGGGAGGCGAGCACGAAGTGGTCCGGGCGGAGCGCGTCGTCCGAGAGCATGCGGCGGAGGAGCGGGAGCGCGAGCGCGGGGTTCGGGGAGCGGGAGACCGTGGCAAGGAGCGCCGAGTAGAGGTGGAGGTCCCGGCGCGGCGCGGCGCGTCGTCGAACACGCGGCGGGCGTCGGGGAGGAGGCACGACCTGGCGTAGGAGGACACGAGGAGCTTCAGCGTGAAGGGGAGGCCGGCGAGCCCCTCCTTTAGGAGACTCGCGTGAACGCGGCGTACGGCCCGCGGCGAGCCCGCCGCGGCGCGAATGGCGGCTGCGGCGGCGGGAGGGAGCATGCATGGGGAGGAGAACAGTTCGAAGTCCGAACGGCCGCCGCGCTACTGGTCTGAAATCTGATGCCTCTAACGGCGCTGTGCCTTTCCCTTAATCTCGGCGGGATCTGAGCCGCTCATCGTGTAGGGACGGCCGAGATTTCGTCGGGTTTACACACAACACCAAACAAGCCTGAAGAACCTCGACATTTCAGAGTTCAGACAAATCAGTTCCTTCCTCGCCGGTCGCCGTTGCCGGCGGTGTTAAGTCCGGCGGCATACACTTCAGTAGTTCATACAGATCAGTTCCTTCCTCGCCAGTCGCCGTTGCCGGCGGCGTTAAGTCCCGCGGCATACCAAGAAACGCCGCCCAATGGCCGGTCCGTTCACTGTTCATGATTCTTAGTGATATATAGCATGCTTGACAACCGAAAGAGTTGCAGTCCCCAGTGCCACTCACCATATCGTCGCAAAAAAAAAAAAAAAAAAAAAAAAGTCCCACTCACCATACAATGCAAGTGGAATACTCTGTCCGTTATAGTGTTATTAGAGAGGTATTACATGTACTTTTATTCATGGAAGCATACTGAGCACGGAGTACGCGGCAATTGTATCTCCGTGGTTAAAATTCTGTTCAGTTAATACAATCTGTACAAGCCTGCAAGGCCCTGTCTGAGCTTGAGCATCACTTAAAACTTTTTTGTTTTTGGGTTCAGAACACTGAAGACAAGTTCAGTGAAAGACAGCAGGATCTGAATCCTCAACTACTAGGTTATGGATTTGGAGCATTTTTTAACCTTGCGACTAGTTAGCTGCTGCAAAGTTGTAAGATAGCTTGGTATATAAGCTGTGCATCTGTGTGTCGCTAGAGTACAACTGATTGCGAGATGAATGATTGTGGTTGTGGCATGCAGCATGTACAATCGTACAGGAGTACGATACTGCATCTGTCTCCAACACATAAATTTTTCGCAAGAACTCGATCAAATTCGAGATCAATGGTAAAAGAAGAGTACGAAGTGAAACGCGCGCGTCCTCGCTGCACAGACATGATTCGTGGATTCTTTAGACTGAAACCTTCAGATATGCGACTATGTCTGAACTAGTACATAGGAGAAAAACACCAGCATGCGTGCTTCCAGTTCCAGGTCAAGCGTCAATGGGATTTAACTGAAGAATATGCACGGTAAATCGGTAATTAAGCTAATGTAAATACCTGATATCCCTACATTCTAAAATGTAGGTCTTTTAGTTTTGTTACAGTTTATATATAGCTTTTGACCAAGTTTATAGAAAAAATATATTAATATCTATAATAACGAATAAATGCACTAATAATGCATAATTCATAGTGGAACTGATATATAAAAACTAATTTTACATCACAAGTGTTAGTGTGTATTTCCTGTAACTCGGTCAAAATTAAAGAAATTTTAACTTCAAAAAAACAAACGACCTTCATTTTGGAACAATATAATAGAGTTTTTTTTTTAATCTAAAGCAAGTATGAAGAAATTTACAAAGCGCCAGTGCGGCAGTGCGCCACTGGCATAAACCAAAATAAAATTGACACAAAATGAATACGAAAACCACCGAATTGCTAATGTGTTACTGGGTAGCAGTAGCACATGCACCTTTGGCCTTCAAGAACACCAGCGCCCTACTCCTGACAGCACGGGCAAACATGATCTCCTTGTAGATATCCAAGCATGTCACCTTATGGACCTTATCTTCATATATGTGGGCTTGATCCACCAATGTACTTGCCATATCTGCCGACAACATCTGAAACAAAACGATGGTTTCTCACATTGCACACGGTGACAGTTTCTAGTAAATGCACAGCCGTAAGCTTATTGTACATCTGGATAGCATTACTAGTTACCTCATTAGAAGTGCCAGTTTCGATTTTCTCTTTTGGGTAAGATAATAATTTAAGGGCAGTAGCAATTTTCTGTAGGTCCCAGTTCTGATAATCAATACCAGATACCTCCCAAAGATATTTACCACAAATGTGAAAGTACGCAGCAAACCTATTCACACTGTAGTCAGACTCATACAAAGCAGTTGCTATAGCGATAAGTTCCTCATCGACCTGCACCTATGGAGTGGGCTCAGAGTAATGATACAAGAAAGCAGAAAGCACCGATCTGAGATATGGGAAAGGAAGAAATGAGCTCACCATCTCTGGCTTCACGCTGAAGCCATGCTTACTCAGGATCATTTGCATTCCTTTACTCATAGGGCAGCGTTCCTCCATAGTCAGCTCACATGTTTCAGCGGGCACTAAACTCTTCATTAAGTTCTTCAGGCCCCACATCACTTCCATCACGGGATCATCAAACAGGCAGTGTATTTTCTGAAAATTTCACAAGAAATATGACAAAGACACAAGACTCTTTGTGGTACGGGACACCCCGTCCAACCGTGCCCGGCCCCGGACGGCTTCAGCGGGGCATTCTACAAGGCGGCATGGGTAGTAGTGGCCGCGGACATTCTGCGGGTGTTCCAGACGCTATGGAGCCTCGACTTCCGAAGCTTCCATGACATCAATGGCGCGACCATGGTACTCCTCCACAAGACAGCGGCGCCAGAAGGATTGAAGGACTACCGCCCTATCAGTCTTGTACACTCCATCGGCAAGCTGTTCGCCAAGGGCCTGGCTATGCGGCTAGCACCCAGGATGAATGAGCTCGTCAACTCCAACCAGACCGCATTCATCCGAGGGAGGCGAATACATGACAATTTCCGGGCAGTGCAGCTCACATGTCGATTTCTCCATGCCAAGAAATTCCCTGCCATTCTGCTCAAGGTCAGACCTGTCCAAGGCCTTTGACACAGTAGCCTGGCCATTTCTCCTCGATGTCATGGCGCACCTGGGCTTCTCAGAACGCTGGTGTAAGTGGATCGCTGCCATCCTGCGTACTTCCAGCACACGCGTCCTCGTCAACGGACACCCTGGCCAGCGCATTTGCCATGCCCGCGGGCTACGGCAGGGCGATCCTCTATCCCCGCTCTTATTCGTCCTAGTCATGGAGGTCCTCAATGTGATGCTGGCTGAGGCGGACCGGGCGGGCATGCTCTCTCCACTGCCTGGCGAGGCAGCCCGGTGCCGGGCGTCGGTGTACGCCGACGACCTCGTCATTTTCCTAGCACCGACGGCGCGCGACGTCACCTGTGTGCGCAGGATCTTGGAGCTGTTCGCCGGCACGTCTGGGCTACAAACGAATGTCGACAAGTGCACCATTTCCCTTATCCGGTGCGAGGTGGCAGATTTGGCACATCTGCTTCACGCCTTCCCCTGCCGAGTCGAGCCCTTCCCTACCAAATATTTGGGAGTTTTGCTCTCCATCACCAGGATACCACGCGACAAAGAGCAAGTGCTGGTGGACGCGGTTGCGGCGCGCATCCCCACCTGGAAGGCAGGTATGCTCAACGAGGCGGGGCGGGCGACTCTCACGCGCTCCACCCTGTCTGCTACACCGGTCCACCTCTCCATCTGCTGCGCCCTTTCTCAATGGGCGATCAAGGCAATCGACAGATCCAGACGTGCCTTCCTCTGGGCCGACTAGTTCGTTAGGGCTACTCCCAGTTGCTAGGAGCACAATAGTTTCATAGCCAGTACACCAATCGAAGCCGCGTCGTATCCAGCCAGCGATCTTTGTAAGTGTGTCGTCCACCATCCCAGGGCATCTTTGTAAGTGTGTCGTACACCAATGAGATACGTGCAATGTACGTTTTCGAAAAAAAAAACTTTCAGACATAAGTAAACAAGGAAAGCTCATACTCACCAGTTTTGCTTCAATGATCGTTTTGTAGTCACTTTTCCCAACAGCAAGTTTCTGCCCACTCCTATGATGTAACCTGATCATCTTACTAAGCTCATCACTGAGACCAGTTTCAAGATTGATAGCAACAGACTTGTCCTTAAATATTTGAAAATCTAGCAGGGAGACAACCTAATAAACAAACAAACAAACAAACAAACAAATATGAGTATGGTAACAGCTGGGAGGTTTCAATCACGATGAGGGAAGGACACTTCTAGCATCAGATGTAAGTCCTCAATAATCCTCATACATCGAACTATTGTAGTGTAATTCAAAACAGTGTTGAAAACAAAATGCAGTGTTCTGTGGTAGAACCAATCATCCAAGCACATCTACAGGGCAGAAATAGGTGCATAGCAATACCGTCACAGGTTACACCCCATGCCAAGTGTTCATGCATGTGAATATGTTTTGAAATTTTAAATTAGTATAAACAACCAACAAGCTCGTTCGTTATTCCCTTTAATTAATCGATGAATAGAAGAACATAAATACGAATTAGGACATGCAATACAGAAGGGCTACTGACATCGTTTCCCCTTTTCTTCGTCGTAAAATCCACCCAGGTTTTCTGCAAAAGGTTGAGAAAAACCAGGAGAAATAGATCAGTGACAAATACGTACAAGAGACAGAAAAGTGCGTTGGTAAAACAATTAACAAATCAAAGTACCTCCAAGGCTCCACTGCGGAAGAGATCGGTGCCATTATAATCCAGCAGTGCAAAGCCAGAGGGCGTCTCAAACAGCACCAAGATGACCCCATCACCCCCTAACCAGTTTGCTGCGAACAGAGAAATCAAACGAAATCAGGCAAAGCCTGCAAATGGAAGGGAATGAGGATTTTCGGGTCTGTTCAATCGAACCGGAGTGGTTGGATTGAGAGAGGATGGAGACACACCTATGTCAGCGCTCGAAGATCCGGGGGGAGGAGGAGGAAAGGATGGTGGCTAAGCGCGATGACCGCCGCCGCGCTTCCCTGCCGTCAGTCGCACGGCCCTCCGAGATTTTCCCATGATGAGTCGGCGCGACAATGGAACGTGATGGAGTTTTAGGAGGAGACCCTCCGAATGCCCAGTGGCAAACTGGCATTCGGCCCATTAGGCCCACAAGCCCAGGAAGCGAAGCGAGACAGCCTGCGACACATCTTTCAGACCAGCAAATGAAGCAGCCCAATAAACGAAACAAGCAGCTCAGCACTCCAATCCTGCCATCTGCAATTCGTCCCTCCCTTCTTCTCCTTCCCCAAGCTATCTGCTAACAATGGGTGCTTCCAGTTCCAGGTCAGGCGTCGATGGCACAGTGTCGACAATGTTCTACAAGCTTTTGAGGTTTTTTTTGGGGGGGGGTTTCAGAAAAGCCGGTACCTATACTCCTTTGCATGCTGTCGGTTTAGCAGGCAAGTAGGCCCGTGCTAATTTCCCTGTCCATCACATCATGAATAAGATAACACACAAGTGATTCCTTTCGAAATATTTGTTTAATCGTTTCAAATAACACAGCGGGAGGTTCCTTTCAAATTTGCTTTAGTACGTAGTTTCAGATAACAAACGAGATACATCTATTCATCCCACAGTATGCATATCAAAATATTTTCAGGGCCGACGACAGTAAGCTAGTCCAATACTGACGGCGACCAATTATTTGTGGTAATGTGTGATTCTGCTAATTAAATTGGTGTCGTCTGTGCATATTCATATACATTGAAAAACAGAACCTCCTGATCTCACGCATCTGATGGCGGTCATCATCTATATCTTTGCAGTGTGGTACGCATGTGTTTGCGATCATGGTTTTAGTGGGGCTAGAGATGAAACGAGAATTGTGGAAATTTGGAGGTTGTGGTGCTGCTTGCTCATCATCACACAAAAGCAAGCATGATCCAAACAGAACGCATACTAGCTAGCTAGCTAGCTTTGCTCGAAGAAGCTGGACCAGCTAGCTAGCTTTTGTTGATATAGCTCATGAGTCATGATGTAAGAGTCAATGCTAGCTTTTTCTTCAGTTTTTTTTTTTTTTGAAAACATAGCTTTTCTTCAGTTAGTGAAGGTGTATAATATGTGGATGCCCAAAAAGGTAGACGTGGGATCTTTTGCATGACAAGTTGCGCGCATAGCAGTATAGCACAGGAAGGATATGATCATGCATTTAACTTTAGAATATTTATGGTAACTAAGTTGACTACAAATCACTCCCTTTGTCTCTTGACACAAAGATTTAGAGTGTTATCTTAAGTCAACTTTTTTAAACTTCAACTGAATTTATAGAAAATCTATCAAGATTGTGATGTCAAATTAGTATCATTAGATTAGATATATATACCATATAGAATATATTTCGTAGTGTGCTCATTTTATGTGATAAATATTGTTATGCGCTTTCCTATAAGGTTAGTCAAACTTAAGATAGTTTGGCTTGCACGAATTCTAGGGATTGATTTATTTGGGGACGGGAGATATTTGATGATCCCTATGATCTAAAATGTAGATCTTTTTAGTTTTGTTATAGTTTATAGCTTTTGACCGAGTTTATAAAAACTATATTGAATAATATATAATAACGAATAAATACAACAATAATACATAATTTACAGTGGATTTGATAAAAAAAACTCATTTGACATCACCTAGGTGTTAGTGTATTTCCTATAAACTCGGTAAAAATTACAGAAATTCAGAAACTTTAAATTTGAATAAAAATAAAATACCTACATTTTGGAACAAAATGCCGCATAATTTTAGTTTAAAGGTACTATGAAGACATTTGTAAAGCACCAGTGTGCGCCACCAGCATAAACCTAAATAAAATTGACAGAAAATGAATACTGAAATAACAACCAAATTATACATCTACTTAAAGTTTTATGCCTTGACAACTTAAAATATAAATCTGTTAGGCTATTTTGACAAGGTCTTTGATGTGACCATTGGACTAATATGTGTATAATGTATAATGAAAATATTGTTTTTCGGAATAGTACTAATCTTGTGTTGTGACAGTCTATTTGAATTTTTAAAGTTTGATAGTCAAAGTTAAAGTTTGACTTTGGACATATTAGAGCTAAATATACATGCATTTGTGATAAGTGATTTATATGATTTTATGTTTACTTTTTTAAACTGATTGGGAATTCTTTAATGACTTTAATTTAGATTCTTCCAACGTTCTTGAGTCGCTAATTGACCATGTCATGTGGACAAAGTTTACAGAGAGAGACACCGCACTGTGTTATTTGACAATTTTCTGATATGGTGAATATAATGTCGTTGAAAAAATTAAGAAAAACAATATGTATATATCCTATGTTTCAGTCATTTATATCTTTATTAGATGATTGTCTATAAGATTTCCTGTGCCTGTGATCTGATGAGTGCATGTTCGTCTAATTTTCAGCACTATATCATGGACATGAAACTTATAGCATGCAAAAGTGAGAAAGCAATTCTACCAAAATGACTGATCCGTAAGCGATGCAAGATTCACGTGTGCGTGGCTTCTCAAGCTTAGCATTTTACTGTATTTATTTCTTACCACAAATAATTAGTATTTTTTTTTGCGAAACTACCACAAATAATATAGCAGCATAGGTAGATGTAGCATAGGTAGATGCATGTCTCGGAGAGGTGATCCAGTGGCTCAATTTTGTGGTTAAGGCAATTGAATTACCATGTTGGATTTTGACAAAAAATGCTTTATTATTAGTAAATAAACATTTGCTAGAGATGTTAATGCCAACCTTTATATCATCTCCTGGCAACTTAAAAAATGAGATGATGGTTATATATGTATGTACGTAGTACAAGAAACTCAACACTGTTTTGTTAAGGGCGTTATTGATTTTTTTTCTAACACAGAAGAGCATGTTTAATTAGTTTTGTTAGACCATTTTAACTGCTAGCTAATAGTGTAAAAAATTCACAGCACTGATTATACAAGCGCATATGCGTGTTTTGGTTCATTCGCCCATTTTTGCTAACTAGCAGCCTAGCTAGTGCAGTAACGAGCAGCAATATATATCCTTCTACCAGGTACATCAAGAATACTTCAAAAACTTGATTGGTAACGTACGTGATGCAATAATTACCAGCTACGAACACCGCTGCTCCGCTGGGAACACCGCTGCTTCTATAACCAGCTATCTAATATTTATAGCTGTCGAGCGACGTCCTTGAGTAGACTATTTGTACAGTACATTATATAAACCTTTCTATATATATAAATGCAACGAGAATTATAGACTCCAGAGAACACAACAAAACATGAAGCATCTAACATGGATGACCCATCTTGTTGAATTGATCGATAAAACAAATTGAGTAGTAGGCTTTTGATCATCTGCCAAATAGATCGTCTTTTCCATCAATCAAACTGAATATATATACTAGAGTACAACAAAAAAAAAACTAGCATCCCAAATTAACTTAGCCCTGAAAACATTATGCAGCTTAATTCCGCTGCTAGCTTGTCTTGTTTGCCCTTTTCTCTTGAGCAATTAAGCGTCAGCAGAAAAGAAAAAAACACATAATATATGCTCTTCTCGACTGTTATCACCAAGTAAAGAGCAATGAACAAAAATTCACTGTCGCAAAGGTAAAGAACAAAAGCGTGCTAGCTGTTTGCAATAATCACATGAATCATTCCATGGATGCACACTAGCTAAGATTAGATCTAAAAGAATACACAATTCCTGTGGGCACATGCATGCAAAGCTTTTTATCTAACCTTTGTCCACCCCTTGCAAGTCTGCAAGTCTTCCTCCCAATCATGCAGAAAGAAACAAACCCTGCTGCAACGGTCTGCGTCCAATCATGCTGACATTATTTCATGTGTCTTATTAGCTTGCAGTTAACAGCAAAATGAAACCTGCCAAAAACCCTTTTCATGGGAAACTAAGAAAAATACACCAATTCTAAAAACTACTTAGTTAAAGGCACACGCATGGAATTATATCAGGAGGAAAAACTCGCATGCAACTAATCATTGTTGATCCCATTATGTTTACAGACCACTTATTATCTTCAATTCTTCTGAATATAAATCCTGACCATTTAGTATTCTTGACCATATATACTACTAATCGACATGCATGCGTTGTATATAATATATATGTTAGCCTACACTGTTGGCAGGTTTTCAGAAAACTTAACAGTGAGTTTGGGCTCACTTAAAGCCAGAAGGATTGTAATCCCGGTCTGCCGTGTCAGGTATCGGGTTCCAGTCCCAGCTAAGCTTGTCAGCGACTGACGAAGACGACGGCGGCGGCGCCACGATCGGCAGCGCACTATGCGGCGTCATTTGTAGCATTGGCGGTGGAAGCGTCGTCAGTAATGGGAGGAGGTGGCCGCCTGTCGCGGCCGAGAGGCTGGCGTAGGCCTGGGTTGGAGTGGGACCAACCAGCGTGCTCAGCTCGTCGACGGATGACCTTGAGCTGCCGGCCATAGCCGCGGCGCCGGCGGCCATGTTGAAGAGCGAGTACGTGGAGGCAAGGGCAGACGCCGCGCCGGCCTGTGCCGCTTGCGGGGCAGCTTCTGCTGTTGGCATCGTCGTCACCGGCGCGTACGTGCATGGCATTGGGTGAGGCAGAAGCTGCGGTGTCGCGCTGTGCGCGATGACCACTTGATCCATTGTGGGCGCCGGGGGTGACGCAGACGAGCATTCTCCTTGGAGCATATGGAAGCTGCCGAGCGGCTGCGTCGGTGACAGTGGCGTCGATGACGGCGACGATCCGTGCCGAACGGTCGTCGTCGGCACACCAGTGCGGGAGGTGGTCCGCCGCGCTGAAGCTTGGTTGCTGGAGGACGACTGCCCGTGGCCATCGTCTATGCCAGAGCGCTTGTAGACGCGGCAGAGAGAGATCTCGGACTGTATCATCAGTTACCATGCACCGCAAGAAAATTAAATAGTCAGTAACTCAGTATCCATGCATTTCTTCTTGGAAGGAAAATTAAAAGTACCCCAGGAAACTGAAGAAATTAAATCAGCAGGTACCAAACATTCAAATATATAGACAGCAAAGAATCAGAGATTAAGATCAACTATTCGTCTTCAAGATTAATTGGTTGGTGTACATAGGTAGGAGTGATCAAGTGCTTAATAAATTAAAGTTCAGATCTGAGTGATTTAGCAAATAAAAAGGAATTTGATCACTTCAGCTTGATGACTGAAGCCGGGCTGAGGCTGCAAAGATCTTGCAGAATCTGGAGGACATGGTATCTAGCTAGGAGGGGAATTTTAGAGTGTAGCTTTTGTACATATCCGCCGGTGGTGCGCAAATGTGTGCCAAAAAGCGAACCCTAGCTCGTATAGATCTGAAAAGAAAAGGAATAGGCATCCACATCTATCTTGCATATTCATACAAACCATGCGACCAAAGTCAAATGAACCTCACAGACACACCAAATAAACAGCTCGACGAGCTATCCGGATGCCTGGACCTCGATCAATTAAAAAAATTGGAATTTGAAAGCGACGAAGACGAAGCAAGCAAGAACTCCGCACGCAAATCATAATTGAGCTCCTCCAGAACGGAAGCCCTAATCTTTGGGGATCTCACTATCTCAGTATATTTTTCACCTTGGGAATCAGAGGAGGGTCGGCGTCGGTGGGCGGTGGCGGGAGGCGGTACTCGTTCATGATCCAGCTGCTGCGGACGCCCTTGGGCGCCTTACCGGAGTAGAACACGAGCGTCTTCTTCAGCCCGATGGGGCGGTTGTTCTCGCCTCGGATCATCCGGTCAGCGCCCGTCGCCTTCCAGTACCCCGACGCCGTCACCCGGTTCGGCCGGTCTCCGTTCCGGTACTTGCGGTCCCTCGGCACGTAGAAGAACCACTCCTTCCCGCCCATCACCGCCATTGCTGCGCCGTCGTCCGTCGATGAGCGAACAATCAAGATTCAAGATCGAGCACCGCACACGAAAGCAATTACAAACAACGAATTAATTAGCCAAGATCAGTCCAGATTCTGTTCACAAGCAGAGAATTAACGAAGCTTGCATATGCATGCGTTATTCTTGTTAATTGATGATGATTACCTACCTGGGAGCTCCCATGGATCGAAGCGGTAGAGGTCGAGGAAGGCGATGAGCTCGACGTTGAAGCGCTTTCCCTCGACCTTGCGCCGGAGGTAGAACTCGATCAGCTCCTCCTCCGTGGGGTGGAATCGGAACCCCGGCATCACCACGTAGTTGTCGTGCGCGTCCCCGGCCTCGGCCTCGCCGCCGCTACCCACCGCCGCCTCTCCTCCTGCCGCAATAACGCTGCCGACGGCGCCGTGCCCGTCCTCGAGGTCTCTGCTCATGGCATAGCGCGCGCCGGGAGCGACGGCGAACCGCCAGCGGGGGCTAGGGCAACGCCGAGGGGAGCACTGCGCCGAGGCCGAAGAAGCGGTATAGAATTTGGGGGCGCGAGGCGAGTGGGAGGAGAGGATAAGAGGGTGGTGCTCGCACGACTGATGAAATGAAATGATGCATGATATATACTGGAGTGGAGGTTTTTGGTTACTGATCAGTCCTTTTCGCTGGTATCATCCACAGTAGCCAGTGCCGACTTGACGATGCCTACCGCCTTTCCTTGTTTCTACCCTGTGCCTGTGGCAAGGGCTACTGGAACTCTTGCACACATTTTGCTATATATGTTGACAGCTATGAGAAACGCCAATGTTCAAATTAAATACACATGACTCATTTGTTGTATTTGTTGTAGATAGTGTCGTCTTGTTTGTTTAGGCCTTGTTTGGATGTCATTGAATTCACATCAATCTATATGGGTTGGATGGATTGGAGTGGAATTTGAACTAAATTATTACACCCTAATCTAACCCAACACATGCACGTGGATTGAGGTAAATCCGATAACATATACAAAGAAGGCCTCAATGATATATATAAAGTTCCGTCAAAAGAAATGATATATATAAATCATATTGATTGGCATTTTCCTAGTAGGTAAACATCTTGCTTGGATAGTTGGATATGAAGCTTATATTCATTTGTTGGACCGACAAAGATTGATGCCTTGCGCAACCGATCAACTGGTTGCTCTTGAAACCCATGGTTGGACTAAGGGAAATCCTCTACTATCACCTTGAGCTCTAGAGAAGTCTAGCTTCTATATATATAGCGCTTAAATGGACAAGATACAGCAAAAAAACAACTACGGTACTTTTATGATTAGCCCACATTTGTGAGTCATACAAAATTCAAATTAAATTTAGGCTCATAAATTTTCTTAGATTCATTTTCCTTTGAGAATTAGGCATTGGAGTCCAAGGTGTTAAGCTACAACGCGGTCAATGTTTCATTAATTTGCAATGCATTGAGAAAAGCAAAAGCTAAACGTGAAAATAAGTAGAACTAGAGTCAAATATAATATACCCATCACAATACTGAAACAGATCAAATAAATTTCTCTAACTTTTTTTTTCTATTGTCAATACAATGTTAACTCTTTAGTTTTTCTATCCAAGATTTAATTAAAACTAGTATCTATGGCAATTGGGGTAATATATGTTGGAATGGATGAGTGAAATCCACTTGTAAAATTCTGAAAAAAAAAATCTTCTGGATTTGAGTATAGCCCATCCCCATGTCCAACAAGGTTTGATGGTGCTGGCCGGAGAACCGCTTGATTACCAGCTAGCTAATTGGAAACCAATGCCACAGTGACCTGTTAGGAAGAAGTGGCCAACAACAAGAGTAGGACTTAAAGCAGCTATACAGGGACTGGCGCGTTGGTAGTGTATAAATTGTGCAGGACCTTTTGATTGTATACATATATGGTCCCTCCAGCAGGCTCCAAGTAGAAGGAAAGGGACTGAGTGGTGGAATTAAAGAGGGAAAGAGACTGGGCAAGATGAGTCCCGCTTTGGGCGGCTGCCTCTTCCAGGCCTCTGACGTGGATGTCTACTTCTACCATCCTTCTCACTTCCTTGACAATTTTTTTTTCATTCGCACGACCAAAATACTTGTACATCATATCTTCTGGCAACACACAGGTTCCCCGTTGGGATAAAAGCATTGGATTTTATCCCCTGTTCTCTGTTTGTTAATCGTTCTAGAATCCCGTGATGGCACAGTTTTACTCACTGTCAGAAGAGTCGGATCTAGAAGATTGCAGGAGTGACAGAAGAATCATGTCAAATTGCTTGAGGCATGGAGAAGACTCTGACAATTTCTGAATTGATGCCACACATGCACGCATGGGACCGGGCAGCTCATATATGTGTGCAGGGCTGGTCCATGCATGGAGGCAAGGCACACTCCCTTGTTTTTAGCAATATACCACAGGAAGTCAACAACCAGTATCCCTTGTTTTTTAGCAATATATACCACAGGAAGTCAACAACCAGTGTACTTATTCCATCTCCGAAGTCCCCAAACCATATATACTATACAACTCTAGACTCTTTTCTCCCTCATGTTCCAAAAAAATGCAAGTTTTGATGGGTCTCACAGTAAAAGATTCTACTAATACTTTGTAAGAACTTTGTGAACATTAGATAAGCTACCTTATCAAATATGCCGACAAGGTCAATGAAGAGTTTCATCAGGTTGAAACTAATCTACATTGTTTCCAACGCATGATAGTTATAGAAACTGGAATGTGAAACCAAACGAGTTTGACGATCATTCCTATCCATAAATCCTTCTCTCGAATAGCCCCTGCCTCGCACCCATCGTCATGTCCCGTTTCTCCTGGTCCCCATGCCAGTGAGTTCTAGGACATGGCGGTTAGCTCCGCAAGCCCGTGCGGGTAGCTACCTCAGCACCAACAGGCTTGCCGGAGGGACGACGCCCCACCCGACGTCACCGTCCACCCGGAACAAGAATAGACATGGTGTACGCTGCCGCCTGGGGTCCTCCTCGCCGTGCATATTCGCAGGAACTGCGGCACGACGGTGAAGTCCCTCTGCCGCCGGCGCATCTCTGATCTCTCTGCTCCCTCTTCCTTTTTCTCTCCCGTCGTTGTCTGCGCCGTCGCTTAGAAGAGCCACAAAGGACCTTGACCCGCCGGTGGCCTCGCCGAGCTATCACCTGGCTCTGCTCCGGTGGTGACATGCGGACGGCGATGAGATCTATCTTGGGGAGTCAAAAGAAAGGAGAGGGGGCTCCGGTGTAGAGGGAGGGGAGTGGGAGCTCGCCGATGGAGAGAGAACCGTCGCAGGAGAAGTGACCGCGATGAAGGCTCCGCATCACCGGTAGGGTGTGTGCCAAGGACACACGAACACCAAGGAGGTGATGCGAACGAGAAGGGGGGCTGGCTCAAGCCAAACTAGGGGAGAAAGGCCAAATTAGGCATTGCTATGCTGGGTTGCATAAGGTTGTATGGTTGCACAACCTAAGCCAGCTTCCAGAGGCTGGGCAGGCAACCAAACTGCCAAATTTTGGCTCAACCAAAGCTGGCTAGGACTTATGCAAGGAACCAAACACAGTGCAAGTGACTATGGTAGCGCGGCTTTAGGGTTGTCTAATGGGCCAAACCTTATTATTTACAAAGGTGACCTTCTAGCTTATTAGAGGAATACCTCTATTAATTGATCTTAGAAAGCGGGTCTTTATTAGTTGTTTCCGTAAATAACTGTATCAAAAAATCCTTGGGCACTTTAGGGTACTTTTATATTGCATCTGTCGTTTAGTTGTCTCTTAAATTCTTTTTTAGTCCACTGTAGGACATTAGGATATTTTTAGTCTGCATATGTTTACTTGTCTCTTAAAATCTTTTTTTAGTACCGAATACCATGTCCTTGTCCAATTTTGTTCGTCAATAGGATGTCATAAGTATTGGGTCAATCCAAACATAGTTTGGTATGTGTATATATCAATGCTCGTAGAAAAGAAAATTGGGTGCTTTGCTAGAAGGAACGGGGATGATAATACTTCAGCACGCGCCACTGTCCACTTGGTGCCATGTCGATATATGCAAACTGTAGCCAAGTGAACAATCGTGATGGGCACATCTTCACATATACCAACCTAACCCTAAACTTTTTTGTTTAGAAACTTAGCTATATATATCTCCACTCCTGGCTGAGTTGAACTACACCTTAGCTGTGACAAAGCATGAGAGACACACTGTCGTTTTATGAAATACGTAAATAAGAAAACTAAGCGCACACATATATGTGTACGTATATAGCTAGCTATACATAGTTATATACACCAACAACATATTATGCACATCTCCATCGTCAATCTAAACTAAGGGAGTAGTATAGCTGTGTAGGCTATAGATATATAGAGCGGAGAAAGAGAGGCATATCAGACGCTTCTCACAAAGTCACAAGTGGCGCAGGAGATCCTGTACTCATGCGTTTGCATTGCGTGGACTGTACCGTGACTAGGGCCCAGATGAAGCCCGTGACTGACCTCATCACAACTCACGCGCACATCACAGCGACGAATTGATTAATACATCTTCAGTACAGAAAAAAGCATCGCCGGATAACGAGACATCATAGGCATGAGCACTTTCATTCCAAGACCTGAGTCGAGCACTTTCCAAGATTGACAGTTTGACACGGCTATTAAACTCATTTTAATTAATATATGAATTATTCTTGCATGTAAATCTACTCTTCTTCGCCAATGGGCCCATATATATATATATGTTTATAATTAATTAATTACGGAGTAGTCCGCTGATAATGTTCACACCTTCAAAATAAAATGCACACATATAACATGTCCCATGAAAAGGTTCACAATTGGCGATGCCTCAACTAACATGCCACCGATATTCATGATGCGATAAACTGGATGTGTGTGCATTTATAGGAGGTAGATCAAGGCCCTACATTCATGCACATAACACATAATATTGCTCGTTCTTGGACATCGTACTTACTCCTCCGGACAATAGTCAACTAATGCAAAGAACATCCCACCTGAAATACATTTTCTTAGCGAGTCAAAATATCTTAAGTTTGACTAAATTTATATAATAAAAAAATAATATTTGTGATACCAACTAAGTATCATTACATTCTTCATTAATTATATTTTTATATTATATCTATTTGATGTCATAAATCTTTGTAATTTTTTCTATAATTTTAGCTAAATTAACTTGAGATGCTTTGAACAAATTATTGTATGATATAGCCTATCAAAATGATGAAATAATCATAATGTATTCTGAATAAAGTTTGATGCCCTATATGACCACACAAAATTTAACTTTAAATTCAAATTATACATGGAGAAACAAAAATAGAAATCTTATCTGAGGATAAATTACCAGAATAAATGGTTGGAGGGAGTAAATGAAACCTGAAATTAGTTTAGGGGTTATCCTAAAACATGTCCTTACTTGGGGAAATATTTGGAATTTTTCATAGTTTTTGTGTAATTTTGTAGTAACTATGGTGCAAACAAACTTTGGGTACGAAGGTCCTCCAAAATAAACGAATTTTTTGTATAAATTGAATAAATAAATTCATTTTATTCAAGTGTTAATCACCTAAGAATAACTATTTTTCTAATAAAAAGTAGCATGCGTCCACAGTTTTCTACCAAATTAGAGGCTAGAAGGAGGACCCAAGTTGGGTGGTGTCTTTGGGTGGACAATCCCCAGCCATTTACATGTTACTATTAATATTGATCGGAGAAAAAAAAAACATGTTACTAGTCATGAACTACACTCTACAATGTAGTCCCCCCGTCTCTAAATGTTTGACGTTTTCATTTTTTTAAAAAAAAACTTTAGCTAAATATATATTAAAA
Source organism: Bothriochloa decipiens (assembly GCA_023333625.1). Lineage (NCBI taxonomy): Eukaryota > Viridiplantae > Streptophyta > Magnoliopsida > Poales > Poaceae > Bothriochloa > Bothriochloa decipiens. Next base: position 12,833,903 of record CM041641.1, read on the forward strand.
ACTATGAATATTTATGATACATAATTATTATGATTGATAGAAATTTAAATATATTTTTTAATAAATTTACTTAGAGATAAAAATATTATGCATATTATCCATAAATAGAAATACAATCGTCACGTAAATCATAACGACCAACATTTAGGGGCAAAGAGAGTACAGTTTATCACTGAATACTGAAACCTGTGACTATTGAAAAAGATGAATAACTTGTGTGTGTCGGTGTGTGTAACATATATGTTGCCAAAGGCATGTGTCAGCATATAGACACGCGACAGCATCTTGGGTCGTCGGATGGGTAGTGATCAATTCTGGTATACCCCACTGCATACGTGAAAGACGACGCCTGATCTGATCTGACCTGCCAGTGCCGGTGGACTTGGTACACATTGAGTACCTACTCTCCGTTTGTCTTTTAGTCTATCCAATAGTACGAAACTGCTATATATGCGCAGAGTCGCACACACCCCATGAACATTGCACTGGCGCAAGGGCCAGTGGCCGTCGTTGCGCTTGTACGCACAAGCGCGTGCGTGCAACGCTGACAGCGTACCGCGCGGCCGGCCGGAAGGCGGATGCATGGCCTGGGCTGGGTAACACGTCAATGTGCATGGCGTACGTACGACTACCTACTCCCATTTACGTACGTGTTCCTGACAGGTTAACCCGTGCACGCACGTTTGGGTGCATTCATGATGACTCGTGTAATATATGCTTGACGACAACATTTGCATTTAGTGCAAGTCAGCTGTATGTAGTCTGTACGGAGTACATGCGAGATCTACTATCACGCGACTGTGTATATGCTGTGGGGGAGAGCAGGACGATCGACCTATATATGCCAGTGCTGTCGAGAGACGACGCTAGAATGCGCTGGAAATGTGTTTTGACTTTTGCTCACTCGATCCGATCTTGTCGCGGAGATCGTGCTCTTGTTAGCTCCGTCCCAAGCCATTTCAAAAATCTTAAAGAATCAAAACATACTATTTCAAAAATTTTAAAGAATTAAAACATTTCAAGTTTGACTAACTTTATATAATAAGATAATAATATTTAGCATATTAATTAAGTATAATTGGATTTGAATTTTATATTTTTTTTATAATTTGGTCAAACTTGAGATGCTTTGATTTTTTAAGGTTTTTCGATGACTTACAATTTAGAATGGACATGAAAAAAAGTTGCTCATTATAGTTTGAATTTTTTCTTATGTCTATATGATATACTCCAACCTCCAAAAATAAGTGACGCCTTCTATTGTTTGATAAAAATTAGAAAATTATATGTTTTTCTATGACTTTTTTATCCTTAGAGATACGTTAATAATGATTTACTTATTTTTGAAATTTACATAAAAAATTAAATAAGACGAATATTTTTTAGGTTGACACGTTAATGGTGTGGTGGTTTGTCCTCTGGTTATGAGGCTACTGACAAGGATTAAAATCTTGAGTCAGTTGTACGAAAAAATCGTTTCTTGTTGGGAAATGTCCACAAAGATATATAGTGTTGTAGACACGAGCAACTTTTGAGGTCTTTTCCTGACCAGTGGCGGATCTACAATCACTAATAAATTATTATAGCAAAAACTTTAAATCACCATTAAATCTTCATAGAAATCAACCTCTCCATTGTTTTAGCCCCTCACCCCTCCCCCCCCCCCCCCCCCCAGCTTATCCCCCATCCTGCATCCATCATTGTTCCTAATTCTATAGTGTATTCCTTCCTGAATACCCTAAGGGTCAATTTTTTTATATAACTAGAGGACTAAGCAGGCAACTAAAGGGTGGTGAATAGACAATTCAAAATTCTTCTCTAAGAATCTCTCCTATGTCCCTTACACACTCCAAGCGCACCTCTCAAGAGTAAAACCAAGTTGCCAAAGCCCAAACCAAAAGAGAAAAAGGCATGCAAACTCGATAGGTGAAAGCCCTATTGAGCTGAAATTTTGTACACACCTCCTCTAGGGTGTTTCAAAGTGTCCACAAATTTCACTTTGAAAAGATCAAAGCTCCGGAGGAACAAACATCGTTACTTATCTATCGACATCAAGTTTTCTATGACAACATCAACGCTATCAAGTTGTTAGTTCGGTCTTTCAGATATGTTTATAAGGATAGGTGTTTTATAGTACCATCTTTAAAAAACACCTTGATAATTTTTTAGTAGCTATTTTCACGAGTTTTTATATCACGGAGAGGAGAGGATGCAATGGGCTTCTCCCTATTCTGAATCAATGATGCAATATGAGCTTATTCTTAGTTTGAAGCAAGTGCAAAAGAATAAAACGGTAGAGCAATAATAGCGCCAGCTTGTGGATTAAAATTTTGTCAAAGCAGAGTAGTAGGATGCTCCAGCGAAACCATATCACGATATACAGGAGGATGCTTTGGATTCCATCGATGAGGTGGGTACATGATGCGTTGCATATATAAATGTGAAATAACTTCTATTTCTTCAGTTATTACTGTACTACTCTATCTGTTCTAAATTATAATTCGTTTTAACTTTTTTGATGTATACATTTTGTTATATATCTAGACATATTATTTATTTAAATATAAAAAAAAAATATATAAAAAAATCAAAGTGAAACAGAGGGACTACATACTACTCCCCCAGCTGTCTCCATGCATGACCGGCGACAGATCAACCGCCGGCCGGTGGGCCGTGCTGATCCCATAACTGGAATTTAATGCCGGCGGTGAGGTCGCCGCCGACGCCGGCTCCCCACTTACTGCGGTACTGCTGCCCCCACTGATCTGATTACAAATTGCACGGTGTCGTTTGTGGTCTACCCGTTTGACGTACGCGACGTCCATGCGTGCATTGGCCCTGTTGGTTGACCTGCGCCATAGCTGACTTGTGGGGTTGACTTCCTCCCCAGCAGCCGGCGTGCGTGGACCTCCACGTATTGCTCCTGCCCGCGGTGGAAGCCAGCATCCAGAGGACGGTGCTGGAGGCCTTGAGCTTTTAGTCTTGAGAATACTTATACTTTTCCCTAGTTTGAAAACGGTGAACGCGACCGTGTTGTGTAGTGCAACGTCTCTAGATCCAGACATTTTTTGAGGGCGTGTTTGATTTTTGAACTCAGCAGAGCCAGGCCGTGGCTAGCCACGGTTAGGCCAACCCTAGACATTGCAGGTGTTTGATTGCTTTTGAGGAAAAGAGGCCCAGCAAGTGCAGCTCCTGTTTGATTCCCTTCTAGGAGCCTGGCCAGCAACTAACTACCACCAACTACCAGGTTGGGAAGGTGTTTGATTTGGGCCAGATTTGAAGGTGCAAAGGCAAAGGGCATGCATATGATACAAGATACATAACGAGATGCAAAAGTATTTGCCTCGGATTTTAATTGCCATATCATTTAACCTTGCACTTGGAGCTTACAGAACATTTCCATGTACATAATTCAAACTTAGACAATTTTAGTTCAATCATCGGCCAACATACATCACACAAACGAAGGCAAAAATGCATTACTTGAACCAAAGAGCAATGAGCAGCAAGACAAGAGCTATGATTAGCATATTCCTCAAATCAATCAGCTTATCATCAGGTCCTTGACTGGTAAGCAGAGGAGTGCTTGATGTCTGAACAAAAACATTGTCGTCCACTGCATTTTCTTCAATTTGAGAAGAGGAAACTGTAGGTCATGGAACAAAGACATGCAGCAACATGTGCATAATTGATGTATGCAGCAACATGTGCATCATTAACTAAGAGACACCCAAACAAATGTCACAGTAACATATGAATAACATGAGTAATGCATGTCTGAGGTAATAACCAAGCAAATGTTACAGTAACACATGAATAACATGAGTAATGCTTTGGCCTCAGTTTTGCATAATTTTCTGGTATGTTCTCAAGTCAATCATTGGCGCCTGCCACCCAAATCAAACTGTCAAACATCATATGCATTTTAAAAAAAAATCAAATACATAGAATCTACCAGCCCATCCATTCTCTGTCATCACCTTGGGTTAGATTCAAATGTTGCTACAAAATGGATGACCAGCAGATTTGATGAAAAACATGAGAAAATAGCAAGAAAAGCAATTACAAAAAAAGACAGACACCTCAGTTTAACATATGGTTTTGCATCATCAGCCATGAATTCAGCCCTCTCATTGCAGCAACAACCAACAAGAACATGAAATAAAGTTGACAGATGAAGTATTGTATAGTACAAAAAAACAACAACAGGGGGAAAAATCAGATCACACAAAATTGGTCTCAGTTTGTCCAATAATTGTTACATGACCAACACACCTCATGAGTTCCATATCCAGGGTCTACAAACTGATATTTTGGATGTGTGGAAGTGATAGGAGGCATTTTGCATCAGTGGTGTTGTATGTCATTTGGAGGGTTTGTTGCCTATGTTGTTCATCGACAGTTATAGGACCATAAGGAATTTCTCTCAGGTTGTGCACAGTTTCTTCTAATCCTAGTGAACACAACTCAGTTTTAATAGACCTTGGCTGGCCTCTGCATGATAGTGTGGGGTTTTCACTAGAAAAAATGGATAACCTCAGAATGCCTCCTATGCAATGGACATATACATCATCGACCAAGTAAGCAACTCGCAACATAATGACATGAACCAGTTCATCAACTTAACATGGATGACCTTAGTATAGCAGATTTCAGAAACAAATAAACACATTTGAGGATCTTCAAAACCAGATCAGCAACCAATCGACCCATCTCAGCTCATTATGAAACCCTAGAATCAAAACAAAAAGAGATATAGGGTGGATTTCACATCGGGTGATTCGAAGGGGAGCTGAGCGTGCATAAATTGGAGAGGAAGAAGAGCCGCCGGTGAAGAAGTAGCAGATCCGACAAGGGAGATACATGATCCACCAAATCCAAGCACAACCGCACCACCAGAAGACGAACAAGACAAGGGAGGAAGAAGACCGCCTCCATAGAGCTCGGCAGCAGACGGCGCGGCACCGCGTCGCCGCGGATCCGAATCAGGGGAATGGAGAAGAAGCCGGAGCGAATCCAATCTCATCGCTGCGGATCCAATCTCATCACCGTCGCTAGTCACTCAACGGGAGTGGGGCGAGTGGAAATGGGGACGGGAAAGCAAGGGAGAAGAACATGGCGAGGAGAGGAGCGCGTGGAAGTTTCTCAATTTCCGCGGGAGCCCGCCAGAGCCGCCCGCCGCCGCCCCAAATCGCCCACGTGAGCTCGGGCAGAGCCAGGCCGAGAAGAAACGCAACCGAGGAGTGTGCGGCCAAAGCCAGGAGAGAGAGTGGAAAATGCACGCCGGGAGCCAAGCTCGCAGCTGGGCCAAAAATATCAAACACGAGCAGCTATATCTGGGGGGCTCAGCCACGGGATTTTGGCCCATATCAAACACACCCTGAATGAACAGGGAAAAGGAGTCTGTCTACTCCAGTCTATAGATCGAAGACTGGGCTGGGCACATTTTCCTCCAAAGCCGAGGATCGAACAAAACTCTCGGTTTCTTAGCCCATGAAGGCCCAACACCGCGCAAAAGCCAGACATGCACACACCTACCACATGTTCTCAATCGGCCTGTAGCTTATCCCAGTGTAGCCCATGTAGCGTTGGGCTCCGTTTTCCCATGATTGCCAAATGCCGAGCCGCCGACGCCGGCGAGCATGCTCCATTGCTCCTTGTTAAAAGACCGCGGAAGTACTCGACGCGATGAACTCAAATATCGAAGGTCTCACTCCCACTGTCTCTCAGTGATGTGGCGTTTTAACATGAGAAAAATACAGAAAATTTCATTTCACTATATGTCTCACAGCCAAATAGGCAAATAACACTCCTATACAGATGCTTGCATGCATTTACAATTTTACAGTACATCCATCCACCGGCCACGGCCGATTCAACTATCTCCGAGACTAAACCGTCGTCGTCACCGCGCCGGCCGCGGGCGGCGGGAGGGTTTCCAGCCACGGAAGCAGCCTGGCGTGGACGAGGTCCGGCCGATCGTCGTGCGGGCAGTGCCCCACGCCCTCCAGCATGTGGAGCGTCACGTTGGGGAGCTCCAACGGCAGCTTCGAGAAGAACTTCCCCACGGGCCCGTCGATCGGGGTGAAGGGGTCCCGGTCGCCCCACAGCACCAGCACGGGCAGGTCAGCCAGCCGCGGCATCAGCGCTATCGGGCTCGGCCCCGGCGGGCCGGTCACCGTCGACACGAACGCGTCCAGGGCACCCTCCGTGTCAGCCGGTCCGCTTATGATCTGCATGAGCATGTACATACTTTCATCAGAAAAGATAAAGGAAGATTCAGACATAAACGGACTCTGTTCATTTCAGCTCCGGTATTTTTGTCCTCTAAATTCTATTTTTGTCAAAGACATGTGCCTTGGGACAATGGCCGATGTCGATCAGTAAGGCTGTAAGGGTGAATGGAGTTTCAGAATGAATTCTTCAGAAACGGACCTACTCCTAGGCTAGTTGTCTGTTGGGGAGATTTGGAGATGGGCGCCTTACCTCAACTAATTCGTCGTCCACAGCGTCTTTGTTCCCGTAAACAGAGAGCAAGATGTCCTTCAGATTGTCCCTGTTGAAACCAAACTGTCACAAAACAGCATCAGCAGGTCAGGCCAGAGGGAAGTGTGCAGATCGGCATGCCTGTTTTTCACTCTGTTAAAGAGCGCCGATGCTATCGGCCGTTGTTTCAGCAGGAAGTCAATCAGCCAGAGCAGAGGCAGGAGCAGCTTGATCCTCCAGTCGTCGACGATCGCCTTGTTGTTCATGCCGCCGGCACAGTTCAGCAGAACAAGCCCCCGAACGGCTTCTCTGTTGGACTCTGCCCATCATTAGCAGGAGCAAACTGAATATCTTAAGTACTGAGCTACTCCAATATCGGTAGTAGTTTGCAGAAAGAGAATTTACAGGCATTGGCTGATTGGAACCTGAGGCTGCAATGACACACGCAAGGCTTCCAACAGAGTTGCCGACGAGCACCGTGGGCATCCTGACCACCTCCGCCAAGAAATCCAGTATCAGCTGCTTGAGGCAATGTTCAGAATGATCAATCTAGATTTTCTTAAGCAAATGTTATGAGAGCAACTCAGTCCAAATGTCGTCTATGTTCAATTGTCAGATACGGTATTATCTCAGACTGAAAGCACACTTGCCTCAGCCCATGTCTCCATGGTGTAAGAAAACCCAGCAGGCTTGTCCGAAGCACCGAACCCCAGTAAATCGATCGCGTAGACGGTGTAGGATTCAGACAACACCCCAATGTTCCTACCGACGAGTTGATCAAATGTTCCCAGCAATGACGCATGCAAGGTTAAGGCACAAGGTCGAGCACATGGCGCGCGTGCACCATCGATCGCTCGATGAGCTCAGATTTCGTCAGAAAATTAAGATCAAGGTGAGCTGACGGACAAGGCCGGCTCACCTGCGCCAGTGCGCGACGGAGGCGCCGAAGCCGTGGACGAGCAGGACGGGCGGGCCCTGCCCTCTGGCGAGGTAGTTCACGCGCATCCCTCGCCATGTCCAGGTGGAGCAGCCCCGGCGCAGCTCCTCCAGCGACAACGACGGCGCCGTTGTCCCGGCGGGCGTGGCGGCGCTGCTGGTGCCGGTGCTTCCGGCGCGCGTGAGGACGCGGGTCGCGGCTCGGGAGCTGAAACGGCCATGGGAGGAGGGCCGCGCCGCGGAGAAAGGGAGTGACGAGAAGCGGTGGCGTCGGCCAGGTCTTGGAGTTGGAGCGGCGGCGGAGGAGAAGGAGAGGCTGCGGTGGTGGGCGGTGGCAAGTGCTGCCATATCCGCCCCCGCTCCCTCGTCTCAGTGGTTGTCGCGGGTGTTCGGTGTTCCGTTTTTACTCTGCTTTCGTGGCACGATCGGCGTCCGTGGTTGTCCGGCGGCGATTGTCCATGTTGACCTTGGCCCTTTTGTACGGCTTAGATTTTTTTTCTTTTTTCTTTCTTTCGAGGTAGCATGAAAAAAATGTCTTCCTCCTTGCTAATTATATAGTTTCTTGACCACCATTTTTTTACAGGACTCATGTGCTTAATTAACTGTCAAAACGTGTTTGGTTTCTCCAATATATCCAATTCATTGTGATGGGATCTCAAACTTAGGGTACCGTTTGATTGAATTATCAACCATAGACTACTAGTTTCTGGACCTTTTTAAAACAAAACAGCTCCCATAAAGCAAAATTCCAAAAGCCTCACTATAGCAAGCTTGCTTTTGGTTTCTGAGACTTTTTTTTAAAAAAAAAGGTTGAAATTTTGAGGCCTAAAAACTCAGACGAAGCTCAAACAAAAAAGCTCTTATATTCTATAGTCTTTGCTACCGTTAGGAGTTCAAGTGAGTTATCTTCTTTCTTACAGTATATATATATATATATATATATATATAAAAGATAGACCTATCTTTAAGGCAATGATTCGTAGAAGATAGACCTTAAACCTGTGTCCATTTTTTCCGATGAACGACGTTAAGGTTGATTGAGACCTTAAAGTAAGTAAGAAAATAATTTGTGTTGCGTTGTTCTTTTGTGAAACGGCCACTTTATTATTTCCGTGAAATAGAAGTGAAAATAAACCGGTACTCTATGATGCACTTGGGTAAAGGAAAAAAAAAAGGAAAGGAAAATCTCCCGGAAATGCCCGCAACTTTGTCTCAAAATAAAACCTCACCCCTCCTTAGTATGCGGCCGTGTCTCCGGCCTCCTCCCACCCTCTTGCCTGTGTCCCCTCCTCCCTTCGTCTCCGCCGTCGCCGCCTCTTCCTCGCCGGAACCCTAAATGGACCCCGGCGCCGGCGCGCACTACTCCGCCCGTACCGCGGAGGAAGTCTTCCGCGACTTCCGCGGCCGCCGCGCGGGCATGATCAAGGCCCTCACCAACGGTACTCTGCCGTCGCCTCGCTCTTCTGTTCCGGATTTCGCCTGCTTATCTGGCGGCTTTCGCCGATGCTGACGTTGTTGCTTTGTTCGGTGGCTTGCGCAGATGTGGAGAAGTTCTACCAGCTGTGCGACCCCGGTGAGTCTGCTCGATCTCCTCCCTCGTAGGAGTCGTAGGGTTGGGGCCGCCGACAGTTACTTGGTTGCTAGGGTTCGGGGGTTCTGTCGCCCTGCTTGGTGTCCCGAAGCTAAAATTTCCACTCACTGGTCTGGAAATGGGAACCTAGTACTGGTCCGCTGTGGTTTCGGTTGATGATGTAATGGTTTGGAGTGTGATGACTGGTGAGCGATTGCAATTGTAGATTAGGCGAAAGGTTGGATGGAATCCTCGAATTCGTGACGATGTTATTGTTCATGCATTGGTTAGCTCGACTTTTGATTCGTGTTTGCCCTTGATGCTGCACTGGAAATTGTAGGAATTTATGGGAAGTTCCAGGTTTGGGGGCTGGGATTCTGTAATCAAAAGTAGCCACCGTTGCTGTCTCTTGGTTTATTTTTTTTCTGTTTGTATCATATTCCATAAATGCAACATAGGGTCATGAGTTATGACCCATGACCTATCTTAGAGTTAGTTACTCTTTGTTTTAGTGAAGCCAGCGTACCATTTTTTGTGCCAATTGTGCTATAACATAGGTTTATGAGTGTGAGCTTGCTTCATTTATCTTGTATTTTAGTGCAACCATGTAGCCTTTTTCTTTTTAAGCCTAACGCTGTCTGCTTGCAGTTTGCACTTCACTGAGTAAATTACAAGTAATACAAAACATTGGTCCTTTGTATCTACTAATTAGGTTTTTCTTTTACAGAAAAGGAAAATTTGTGCCTTTATGGCTACCCTAACGAAACATGGGAAGTAACTTTGCCAGCAGAGGAAGTTCCTCCGGAAATCCCTGAACCAGCTTTGGGCATAAACTTTGCTAGGGATGGCATGAATGAGAAGGATTGGTTGGCGTTAGTTGCTGTCCACAGCGATTCCTGGTTACTAGCTGTTGCATTCTACTTTGCGGCCCGGTTTGGGTTTGACAAGGAGGCCAGGTAATGATTCCAGGCACTGAACTTTTCAGTTTCCTTGAAAAAGAAATTTACATATCTATGGTTTTGTGCCCTTTATTTGCTCGAAGCCTGCGTTTCACAAATTCATCTACGGGTTAGTGTTGACCAACAGATACGAAAGATTTGCAAAATGAAATTCATCATCTCTATCTTGTGATTCCCACCTGATTGAAAAAAATCATTGCCGTTTCTCCTTTATTAAGGATCAGTTTGATTCTCATATTTAGTGTTTGGTTGTGCAGTTTGTGCATAATCAAACATCAGAGTTGGTTTGAAAGTGGTCTCTGGTCTGCAGTTCCATTTGTACTGTTTGGAATACCAAAGAATTGACAACAAGGATTAGGACTCAAATCAATTGGCAATTGAGCGTTATTTGCCAGCATGTTTTTTTCGAGTCTAAACTAACATGTTTACTGGGCAATGTTTGGCATAGGCTATGATATGGTAATGAATAGCATCGTTAGCACTTTGGCAATTTCAAAAACTGATGTGTGCACCACGAGGAAGGCTTAGGAATTTGCGGTTGAATTTCACACATACTCATGCCTTCCATACATTTGTGGAAATGGGGAAGAGGCCTTCCAGAGACAGACTAGCTAGCATAGAACGGAGGATGAAAGGATGGGTGACTAGCTAGCATCGTTAGCACTTCGGCAATTTCAAAAACTGATGTGTGCACCAGGAGGAAGGCTTAGGAATTTGCGGTTGAATTTCACACATACTCATGCCTTCCATACATTTGTGGAAATGGGGAAGAGGCCTTCCAGAGACAGACTAGCTAGCATAGAACGGAGGTTGAAAGGATGGGTGGCAGCCAGGAGAACTCATCGGTTTCCACTAGCAATGATAAAGAAACAGCTTTGCCAATTAGGAAGAGGCAATTTCAGATCTGAAGCCATGGAACGAGGTGAAATCAGTGCAATGGTCGAGGCAAGGACTAGGCAGAGACGCACAACAGTGGCTGACAGATGGTAGTGAGTTTCAACCAGAGTGCACATAGCAAAATGTAGGCCTGATTTAGGGCCTGTTTGGCAGGGCTTCTTTCAGCTATGGCTCATTTGGAGGAGCCGGAGCCGTTGAAGCCAGTTTCAGGTTTCACGCTCCTAGTTCATTTCTAGAAGAGAGAGATAAACAGCCCCTTGCTGCAGGAAGAATATTCCCTACAAGCCGGAGCTGTTTTGGGAGGAGAATCCCTTCAAACAGGGCCTTAGTAGACCACCTTAAGTGATCTCCTTATTTCAATGGCCTCTCCTTAGTCTCCCAGCACATCCCTTTTTGCTTAAAAGATCTTGTACTGTAGTCTTGGTAGGGCCATGCAACCCACTCAGTCCACCCATCCTAGGCCCAACCTAGCCAAACCGCTAGAAATATTTTTACATGGACTGCGATAGACAGGCTGGACCCATCAGATTAGTTGAAACGCTCTAGAACAAAGCGTCATTGTCTTCCCCTCGCAAACTTTCACTCAAGTAGTCAAACCAAACCCTAGAATCGATCTGACCCCTTTTCCTCTTCCTAAGTCCAGTCGTGTACATCTAAAAACGGGCATGGTAGTCTGGATTTGGATTAGTTCCTAGATTCATACCAGCAGGCTGCCGGATTAGGCAAATGCACATGGTGTCACATAAGTCTCTGGAGCTAGGAACCACGATAGTTGAGCGCTGCTGCCCACATTGCAGGTGGGGCAGCGACTGACCAGGAGTGGCACAGAAGCTCGGGAGCATGATGGTCAGGAGGCCTCACACTTTGGCTAAAAGGTGGAGCTCTTTCAATCCTCTTCTTGTGGAAACACTTCATGTTATCTGATAATGCTGCGAGTTCTTATAAATTTCAAAACTTAACCTTATGTATATTTATGTGGTTTTGTTCTTTGAAATCGGAAGAATGTTGGATGCCTATTCTCATCTCATACTTGGGGAGAGAATAAAGCAAGGACTGGAGGAATACATTTGATTGCCACAGTTCTGTGGTTACATCCATTATTAGTTCAATATATTCCTATGTAGTCCATTTTTTGTTTCTTCCTTTTGGCCTGCCTAAATCCTACTAGGGGCATGTTTGGTTCCCAGCCACAGGTTGCCACCATTTGCCACATTTGCCTATTGTTAGGTGCTCAAAAAGTCAAAATATTGCCACACCTTAGAGCATCTCCAAGAGTATTTCTAAAGCTCACTCTCTAAAATTGCTTTCTAAAGCCTTAGAGAATCTTGTCACCTTTTTTCGGGTCATGGATGTGTGGGACCTAATTTACTAGAAGAGAATATTGCCACACTTTCTGGTGGCAACCAAATAGTAGCCAAAGTTGGTCAAACTTGTGTAACCACCATACTACCTAACCGTTTAGTGTACGCAGGCCCTTTTGGACATGTAGGGGTGCAAATGGAACCGTTTGACAAAAGGTGTTCAGATGATAATCTGTATCTGAATTCACACATTCAATATCCATGCTGTATCCGAATCTGAATACTCAAAGGATAATTGATACGGATATGGGATGGATATATCAATCACATCTGACACTATTCATATTTTTTAACATGACATTGTCTCACTGCATATTGGAAAGTGCTAAGTTAGCTATTAAATTGATACAGAGGTATGGTACTGATTTTGTGGCATTCTAGGGGAAGAAATGACTTGTAGACAAGGATTGAGTTCTGGGTTTGACTCATGATCTAGCATAAATCATAGCGGCATTGTGCACTCTTCATGACACTTTAATGACATAAGACTAAAGTTTGTTGCTAGCAGATGTTTTTTTGATTGAAATCATCATTTGTAAAGAAAAGGAGGAGACTCTTGGTTGAAATGATGATATTCCCTTTCGGACATCTTAGAAGTAACAAGTACTGTAGAAAAATGTATATTTCTGGGTTTGCAGCTCTTTGGTTGTTGCTTTACTTTACAATACATATTCCTGATGTCTCCTTACTCAGCATCTTGGTTCTTTAGGGGGTTTTGTAGTTGAGCAGCATGCTTGTTGGCAAGCAAGAAAGTGTCTTTTTTTTTTTTGAAAAGGAACATGAAAGTGTCTCAAACTGCCTGATGAATATTTGATGAGTCTCATTTGGACTGAAAACACTAAACATCGCATATTTTCAGCTTTTGCCATGATCTTGATGAAGGCTCAGTAGCAAGTGACTGAAAGTTACTTAAACTTTACCCATCTATAGAAAAGAGACAGAATAAACGTAAAGATGATTGGAATATTCTTCGTTTGGCTTGTTACATTGTTCGTACAATGCATTTTCACAATTGATTATTCTTTAAGTTCCCTGCTCAACTCCAAGTATTATGGTTTTGGTCATAACCTCAGACCTTTCTTACTTGTTCTCCATTATTTTTATGAACCCTTTGTTTTAGTTATAGAGTACATTCGGTAAGAGCATTCATTCTACAAATCTGTTTTTGTTAGAGAAAGCTAATAACTGACCACTTGAACAACTGTAGCTAGTTGTTATCTACTGGGTGGATTGGTAGACTGACCAGAATGGATGTCTCCCTTTTTGCCCTACTACAATGGAGTATGTGCTGGTGATTTTACAGACTTCAGGATACATGGATGCGGAAATATACTAGAGCCAAGGGGTAGAAATAACCAACTGATAGAAAAAAAGGAATCTGATAGTTTTTTCCTTACGGGTGGCTTACAATGATTTGATCAAACTAAGGCAATCTTCTCAAGTTTGGAGTATTTAGATTACTATTTTTGCATAGAATAAACAGGTTTATGCTTTTATGGATATTTGAGAATGTGTGGTTTGCTTATCTCTTTTAACAGGCGGCGACTCTTCAACATGATAAATAACTTGCCCACGATATTTGAAGTAGTGACTGGGGTTGCCAAGAAACAAAACAAGGAGAAGGGCCCCAATAGTACCAGCAAAAGCAACAAACCAAGTTCAAAAATGGTAAGTTTAGGCACTTATTGTGCTGCCCTTCAGTATTTTCATCACTGATGATTTTCTTTTTCAGACATCAAGACCTGAGTCTCATTCGAAGCCAACAAAAGTGGCAGCGCTCCCCAAGGATGACGATGATGAGAGCGGTGAAGAATATGAAGAAGAGGAAGAGCGGGATAACACCTTATGTGGATCCTGTGGAACAAATGACGGCAAGGACGAATTCTGGATCTGTTGTGATAGTTGTGAGCGGTGGTACCATGGGAAGTGTGTCAAGATCACGCCTGCACGAGCCGAGCACATCAAGCACTACAAATGCCCAGATTGCAGCAACAAGAGGGCAAGAGCCTAGCGTCAAGCCCCTGGTTTGACCCTTGAGTTAAGCGTGCCAAATCATTGATGTCTGCAGATATATGCCTAGCTGTCTAGCTTGTAGACTTGCTTTTTCATTTCGAACGAACGTTGTTGATTGACTCAGTTGCCCTCAGCAGCTCATGTTGCTCGGGCTTAATTGTGTTTAATGTTTTATAAGCGGTTGCTGTTGTAGTACCAGGCAGTCTTGCAGACGTGTGATGGACGTTTTTGGACTCAAGGGACTCAACTGACCGTTTCTACATCGCTAGTCTAGTTCTAGTTGATGGTTGTCATTCGACTGTTTGCAATGGCCCAGATGATTCGAAATTTGACTGACCATGGTTTCGTTCTGATCTTCGAACCTTTGATCGATTGTTTCATTCCAAACCAATATATGTCCAAATTATACTTCTGCAATTTTGTTTACTCACAGGACAGGTTATTCAAGATTTTGTGAGCTAAGAATAAGAGCAACTCTTATTATTTATATCTTTTGTATTAGTAGAAACAGAGATTTCATTAAAAAATGGGAATTGTTAACACATAATTCATTGAAAGATGGCGCTCTCCTGGGGGCGTGCGCACTATTCATCTTCCTCTTGCGTCCACAGTTCCACACTCGCCGCTTCCCTCTTCCCCTCCCCCCTCAACGAGACTATCTACAACAACCACAACCTAAATGCAAGATGCAATCGCAGGTTTGAGTCGTGGCACAGTAGAAGGGTGTGGCACCCAAATCATCCCTTATCCAATAGAGGACACAAAGAAGAAACCCACGACACCACCCACCAACGCTGAGAGCCAGCCTCTCCGTCCTCTTCCCCAGCACCCTCCGTCGTTTGCATAGGGGACTCCCGGCGAGGACGGAGCCTTATGCGCGACCAGAGGGAAGAAGGCGCCACAGCGAGGACGCTGGTGACGATGTAGGAGCCCACGAGGCGGAGGGAGGCGTCGTCGTAGGCCGTGGCAGCCTCCTCGACGGTGTCAAAGGTGTCGAGTCACTATGTTGCCGCTTCTACAGGCAGTGGCGACGCCCATGCACTCGGAGATGTGCTGCGTTAGTGCAGCGCCATGCACCCGAGGCCTCTGCTGTTGCGCCGTGCAGGCAGCTTGCTCGCCGCCCTCTTGCCGTTGATGAGGACCACAACGTCGCTGCTAGGTTCCCTGCCACCACCGCCATCAATTTGAGCAAATTAATTGGAGCACAACCAAGGCCTCTAAGATTCGATATTGATTGATTTTACCATGGATATTTCTCCAGCAGCATCCTGGCGCAGAGCAGCAAGAGAAACACAAGCTTGAAGTTGGAGTTGTCCGTGGGCGGAACGGAAGCGAAGGGGGTGACGGCTGTGCTAGCTAGCTAGCTGCTTGCCCCACGGCCGGAGCCGCACACCGGGAAAACGCCGGCGGAACCTAGACCCGGAGGTGTGGCACCCTGAAGGCCGCGATTCCGCCTCGCCGCGCTGGCGGAACCCAACCCCGGACTCCACGATTCCGCCTCGGCACGACGGCGAAACCCAGACCCGGAGGCGCGCCGCCCTGAAGGCCGCAATTTCGCCTCGCTGCGCTGGCGGAACCCAGCCCCGGACGACGCGATTCCGCCTCGGCACGCCGGCAGCTCCCCACTGCGGTCCTGGCTGACCGCACCGGCCGCGACGCACCTGCCTCACCCCGCCGTTGCGACGGCTCCCCGTCGAGTCCCGGCTAGCCATGCGCCCGTGCCCCGCCGAGCCAGCAGCTCCTCTCCACCTCCTAAGGGACCACCATATCGACGGCGCAGGATTTCGGTCGTGGAGGACCGAGCACGCATATATGGGTTTTCTCTCTCCTCTTATCCAAAATAGGTGCTCACGTTGCCTATCCTGTTGGAGAGCGTTTTTGCACTCAGCAGGACGTAAAATTGGTTTGGGTTATTATATGCATCTCTTGTTGGAGATATAGCCTCAACAGCCGCAAAAGCCTACCTGCATCCTCAGAGCCACACCGCCAGAGAGAAAAGAACCAACATGTAATCATGTGCTCGATAAACCCCACTAAAGATTTCTCTCAACATAAGCTATTTAAATTAACCCCACTGAATAATCCGGTAGAAATTATAATTAAAACTAACTAGCACATATAGTTATGATAGTTTTTTTTCATCCACTAACATGCATTTAGTTATTCATAACATGTGTCAAACCATTTACTAAAATTAATTTAAAATAATAGTTTCATTCATATAACTAAAGATAATTTCTTTTCAAATTATGTGGATTCCTCGTAGCAACACGCACAATATTCACCTAGTATAGTAAGGTGTACACGCCAATTGTTAGACAAAATGGGCAGCCCAATGGACCACACAACATCGTAAATTGATGGCTAGTTGGCTACACCCCAAATTTTATAACAGAACACCTAATTTCTCTTATGTATATAGCTCAGGTATACATAGGGTCTCAATGGCTCAGATATACAACATCGTAAATTAACATCTACTAACTTTTCTCGGCTAGAAGCTGCATCAGGTCAGGCCCAAGAGCTCTAGCCCTACAGATTGAGGGTCTATTTGGAACGCAAGAATTTCACAGAACTAGTGCAAAGATTTCGCAGAAAAAACACAATTTGCATACAAACACAGCTATTATTACGAAAACTGGCATGTACAGCCCCTCAAATTAGGGAAATGAGAACCATAATACCACAAGGCCAGCAGGGAACTTGTCAGATAGTCAAAAACAAACGAGCCGATGACCACTTAGTCCGGTCACATTAGAACGGATAGCCGTCTCCATTATACATGTACAATACCGAAAGAATATACAAAAGGTTTGTTAATTGGTCTTCCGCAATTAGTTTGGAGCCCCTTCACTGGTACTTCATGAGTCAGCATCCCCCCTCCCATAGCATGTTTATCATGGTGGCTGTTGTAATTCTAAATAATGCTCCTGCATACGGAAAATCATGCAGATAAGAGTGACTTTACATTTAGTAAAATAGTAGAAACATTGTGTTCTAGTGGGAGAACCAACCAGGTTCGAGTACTGTTCCTTCTAGGCTCATGACGATTTGGCGCATTTTATGTACTTGAGCTGATTGTTGATTTAAGTTAGTTTCGCTGACTCATATAGGGCTGGACTCCAATTGTATGAAAATAAACTCATCCTCTTCATCATGATAAACGAAAAAAAAAACTTGGATCATTGTTGTACTACTCCACACAATCGTGCTCGTCCCGGGTTAAGAAGTGATTCAGACATTATCCATCCCTGTGAGGAAAAAAGGGGGTTATTAACTACAACAAAAGAATAAATCATGTGCCTTGTCATGCCATTTGTTAGTCAGTAGTGCAGCCAGAGTGCAGGAGTGAACTGTAAATTTGTAATCTTACAAAGTGATATTTACCTGTTCTCTTGCTTTCTTCTTGAAAACTCCATAAGATGACATGACGATCTTGCACGATTCTTCGATGTGTGGTACAAAGTCCATGTTCAGTGGGTTACTCTGGTATAAGCGATTGGCGTTCATGCGCTTCCTTGCATTCAGATTAGCATGTGAAGCATTGATAAAATGCAGTAACACATGTGCCTATTAATCAAAACACAATTGAAGAGGATAAGAAATCACAAACAACCTTAAGAAGTGGAATCTTACTATGGAATAGAATGCAATAAAAGCTTACATGAAAAGCAGCTTTGAGAATGTCATCTGGCTTTGCTTGGTCCTTGAGCAAAGCATATACCTTGTCCTTTGTCGGGTTATACGTGACAATATACCTCTCATCCTGCAATCAAACCACATTGCAACGTCAACAGACCGATCTTTTGACTACACCAAAGGAAAACATACTGAGGAGCAAATAAGATGGTACCTCGAACAAAGGTTTTATAGCAATAAACGAAGCAGGTTCTTGAAATGCCTCCCCAAATCTTGATCCTGTAAGGGAACAGAACTGATTAGTAGTGGTTCTACACTGCACCTGCACACAGGAATATATAAGATTATTATTAGGAGTGCAAACCTATTGCAACTGGCTCATGTCGCCAAGGTGGATTAAATATTGTCTCTTGTGAATTTCCATCCTTCAGTGAGGGTACGTACCCTGCATCAGTAAAACAGGAGACATAAATATAACACTGTGACATGCAAATAACAAATGGTGACTGAAGGCTGAAAGCTTTCATTTTAATAAACTCCATACTTCAGAAACTAGTTTTTAGGCTATGTTTTTCAACTAACTCCACTATAAAAATTCTAATCTTCTAAATTCAATTGCATGAACTGACAGGCTATTTACGGATACAATTTCAGTTCCTTCTCATGAACACATCTGGTGTATTTAGAATGATGTCACTAACGATTTATTTGTTTCTATGTTGACTTTGAAACATAATAGTATTTGCGTAAAAATCTCTTTGCAGAACTTGTACAAAAGTTTGATTAGTGCGGCCGAAAAAGATATGCTGGCATACCAGTTCTGATGAAAGAATCCACAGCCACAGTGAACCTTGCCCTATTCAGGGTATTCAGTACAACAGATCTCACCTGGTTATAAAATAATATTAGTGTGCTGTTACCTGGAAGTTTATCAGAAAAATAATAAATCACAAGAGCAACACACTTAAGTGATTTGAAAGCATACCTCATGATATGAACTCAGGAGATATCCACACGATAAGAAGGCAAATGAAGTTACCAGTGATGGATTGCTTTTAGAGATTAGAATGCTCATTCCAGTTCCCAACTTCACAAACAAAAAAATAACAAACAAAAAAAAAATCTTACAAAACTAAATCAGAGAAGGAAAAAAAAAGGAGAGCAATTGAGAAAGCATAATATAACACAATGGCAGCAGCAAAGAAAGCTGAAAGTTCAATGAAAAACATGACACCAGATCAGCAATGTTTCCAACACTTTCTCCTTTAGCAGTGACATCACCGATATTTTCTCCTTTTGCATATGCCTTGTAGATTGGTGTTCGAGTAGAGGTGGAAGTGACAGCAGCAACATTCTGATTGAAGCAAATGCATCAAACAAGTAGAATACATTTCATCACTCATTTTGCAAGTAAAGGCAAGTTAAAAATATTAGCAATATACTGTAGCAAGAACCTGCTGCGACAAAATAAGTAGGACAAACCTTAACAACATTTGCTATGCATGCCATTGGTAGGAAAAGTTGTGGGAAAGCTGCAGTAGCTAATTCTATCCCAGCTCCTAACTCCATCAAGAGATCGCCAGAGAAGCGAAGCTGTAGGTAATTTTCATTTAAGTTAGTCATTAGCATGAAAGAAAATTAAGCACTGCAGAACTGCACACATTGAACCTAATATATGCACCTGCTTCAGGTCATAATCAAATTTCTTCCCTTGGCGGGCAAAAAGCATCTTTCCAACACGCCCAGCCCCATCCTGTAGTAGCAAAACAATACATATATCAGAAAGTAGTACTTTTTGCTAACTGCACATGGTGAATCTAGTTAAAATAAGTCACCATTCACAAGTGCTATTTCTGTAAGAAGGGCATTAAAGACACTGTGTTCTTCCTTTTGGATACTACATTTCAAGCTTTGTTGTTATCTTTGAACATGGCTTCGATGAATATTACAAGAGGAAAACTCGATTGATCAGTTTTTCAATAAAGAAAAAAAGTATTTTTACCTTGAGTATCCAGTTGATAGCCACAGCACCAGATGCAGCCCTGCTTTGGGAGACTCCAACAGAGTTGAGCAAGGTTCTTGTTGTAAACACACCCATTGCTCCACCAAAGAAATGCTGGCAAGAGAAAAAGAAAGGTAAATTTAAACAAAATGCATCTATCCAGAAGATCATGGAATCCAAATATAATGTAATGAAAATATACCTTCATTGCTCTCCATGTCATGTATGGAACATATGAAGGTGTAACACTATCTGGAAAGCCTTCGGGCACAACATATGATCTTATGAAGGACATTATTTCCTGCAGCAATAAAAATATGTGGAAATTGGAATCAGTAAGTTCATCATTCTAAATCATGATCATTCATTTTATTTAATATTTGTATAGTTGAAAACAAAGGAGGCAATTAACACCAAAAGATCACGATCACAAGGAACAGTGTGCTATTGAGCGGCATCCAACAAACAATTAGCTTCAACGAGACACCAGTGTCACTTTGCCTAGAAATTGCAACTTTGCTCCACCAGCAAGGCAGCAAAGTTCCTAAATAGATAACCGTCAGGACAAGTTGACCCTGAATCACATACTCGGCCATGCAAGATAAACCCAACTGAGGAAATGGAATTCAAAGGCAACCACCGATTCAATACCAAACCACATTTACTGAAAAAGTTGAATTTAATTGAAACCAACAAAACAAATAAAAGACCCAACTTTTCTTTACAGAAATCAACAAGGAGGCCTACAGTTGCGGATCCAATCTGGACAGAAATAATTGAAATTTTGACACTTTCCCTCAAACAACCAGACACAAGTGCAATTAACTTGAGCCAAATCCCGACCAAATTATTGTTTCCAGCATATCCATGCACATCATATCGGATCCAACATGAAAGTGCAAAAATTCTGATCCGTTGCTGCTGCCGAAACCTCAAATTCTCGACAAAGGAAACAGCAGCACACGACACCACCAAAACACCAATAAATCCACACATCTCACCTCTTTGTCAGACCATACCATCGCACCCGTATAAACAAACAGAGCAATTCGACGGAAAAAAAAAAGAGCAAACCATCACCAACGGTGTCAGAAACCCCTCGTGTCCAGGGCGGTAAGAGGAGGTGGCCGGCCTCACCTCGACGGGTGGCAGCGGGGACTGGAGCGGGACGGCCTTGAAGGCGCCACCGACGGACGCCCTTCCCTTGGCCTTGACCGCGGCGCCGGCGGCGTCAACCACGTAGCTCCACCGCCTCCCGTCGACCTCCTCCAGGCACAGCACCCCGTCCCTGGCGATCTCCGCCGGCACCGCCGCCGCCGTCGCCGGGAACCTGGCGCTGGCGGCCGGGGCGGTGGTAGCCTTGGCCGCGGTGGCCTCGGCCTCCCGCACGGCGGCGCGCACCGCGTCCCGCACGGCCGGCGCGGACAGCGTGACCGTCTGCGCGGCTGCCGCCGCCGCCCCCGCTCCCGCCGCCGCCGCCGCAGCCGAGGGCCGCTTCAGCCCCATCGCCGGCGCCATGCGGAGGGGTGAGCGGTGGTGGGTGGGTGAGATTCAGATGTGGTAAAGGGCGTTGCGGAACGACAGCGAAGCAGCGCGGCAGTCCCGGGGAGATGGACGAGGCTTTTATACGCGGCTCACCGCCGAGGCTCCGGCTCGCTCGCAGCCAAGAGAGATCGTGCGACTACTAGTAGGCTACGAGTACTCGTGTAGCCTGAACACGATATTTTTTTATCACTTCTGATGACTGGCAGAGTGGGGTCTGGAACCTGTGGGCCCATGTGTCGGCGTGATGGGCTGGAGTTGGGACGAGGGCCTCGTTCAGTTCTTCAAATTGGGCTCTAAATTTCAATATTTCGTAATATGAAAAAAAAAATTTATCACATCAAAATATCAGCATATGTATAAAGTATTAAAAATAGATAAAATCAAAATCTAATTATACTTTATGAGACATATATTTTAAATCTAATTAATCAAAATTTAGATAATTTTTATTAAATACAAATAAAATATTATAAGAATTAAAGGCCGAGGCGGGGGAAGCGGTTGACAGGTCGACGGACGTGTGGCCGGCTGCTGGTGCCAGCTGGAGGAAGGGCCGCGTCCGCGTGCCCTGCAGCGGGCTCCGGCGCTCTGACCGCCAGGTGGGACCAGGTGGAATTTCGGGCCCACATTTCACGGTACATATGTACTAGATTGATTTAGATACCATGAGATGAAATGTGTTTTGATAACGTATTTCTGTTTATATGTCTTCCAAAATATAAATTTTTACGCCATCTCTCCATCACATAACATCTTTGGACACATGCATGGAGCAGTAAACATAAATAAAAAATAACTAATTACACAGTTTGATTGTAAATCATAAGACGAATCTTTCGAACCTAGTTAGTTTATGATTTGACACTAATTGTCAAATACAAACAAAAGCGCTACATTAAAAAAAGTTTCTCCAAATTTTGCATCTAAACCTAGTTGACTAGTAGACATGAACGTGATTACTGAAAGCAATTGTTGTATTTTGAAACACAATCGTTATATTTGAAAACATAAAGAATCCTGTGCAAAGTTCTATGAATAGAACTAAATATTTGTTTTATTCCCCTTATCCCACCATTACATTGAAGAGGTGTCAATCATATTCAAACTCCACCTTGGTCTTTTTATTTTTATCCCACATATTTTTTTAGAATTGCCACAGTATACAATTGGTGGAAAGATCCTGGGCAATCACTTTATACAAAGAAAAGACCAACAAAAAATGGAAGTCACCACTCAAGCGGCATGAGTGCCCTTGCAGAGTTCGAGGATGAAGTTTGCCAGTGCTGAAGAACTGAACAAAAGTAGAATTGTTTCAGGATGTGCTGGGACCCTGCAGCTGCCAACAAGAACCGTCTACGCGACCACCTATGAGCCGCCTACCGCCGCCGTAGACCGAACCCATCCCCCTCGGCACCTACAAAAGGCGAGAACCCGCGGAATTCTGCCATGGACACAGAGCACGAGCAATCGAGCTAAAGATCGGAATTTTGGAGCGACCACAAGCCCATAAGCACGGCCCTGCCATCGACGGCGCATTGCCGACCGGGGTTACTGTCATGACCCATGAATTTAAATGTGTGTATGTTATGGCTCTCTTGTTTGTTTGGACACAAAAATGACGCGAGAGGTGGGTGGAAAGCTCGCGGCACCACGAAAAATCGGATTTCTCCAGCGACGGCCCCTTCCCTTTCGTGTAGATCCCACGCGATCGTTCATGGGTCATGACAGCGAGCAGCAGCCAGCGGCGGATCAATCTGATGATAACGGACGGGTTGGTGGGCGCCACCGCCGGCGGTCGCGACCACCCGCCGCATGTGCGGATGTCCTGCCAGCACCCAGGCGCGGCAGCCGCGGGCCACGGCCGGGATCAACGCGGCGCGGCGCTTGATTTTTCTGGCCCGGGGGGAATCTACCGAATCACGCCTTTGTTTTCGTGTGGACGCAGATTTTTGGCCGACGGGCCCGCCCGACGCCCCGTCGTCGGCTTGCCGTCCACGGACCACGGGACGTCGTCCACCACCGGCTACGAGGACGCGCGCGCGCCCCGGTGCCCATCGCCATTGGCGACTCCGACGCGCGAGTCCTTTTGTCATCTGTGCCGCAGTAAACGATTCCTTATCTCTTTTTTTAGCGTAATCTCACGGTAATCACTGAGGACCTCGTGCCGATCCACGTGAAAACGTACCTTCGTTAAAGAAAATCGATCCCTGCACCAGCACACTAGCACGAGACGAGCACGGCGGGCACGTTCGTTCTGCGCCTGTCGCCGTCGGTGTCTGGATGCGCGGATCCTTTCAGGGTGAGCGCGCTGAACGTGCTGGGTTCAGTTCAGGCAGGCCATCTCGCCGCCGCCGCCGGCGGCGGCGATTAGGTGGCGTTCGGCTTCGAGCCTCGTTTGATGAGGGAGGCCAGCATCCATGTCTTTTCCTTTGGTGTCCAGTCACCGGCGCGGCGCGTTCGTCGCGACTTGAACGAGCCTTTTTTTTTTCTCCCATGCCTACGCAGCATCACTGGTCACTTGATAGGATGATAGTCGCCGGTCGATAGTCGATTTGTGTACGCGTGAGACAACGATGGTCTGACCACTCGCGATGCCAGACATTTCTCTATGGCTTCGGCGACGGTGAGCAGAGCACACCACCACGCATTCTTGTCTTCATTCATGCACCGAACAAGCCGGCCTAGTCTTATTCGTGTGTATTCAGTGGAGTATGAGTGTAGAAAGGGACACATGAACTCAGTTTTCCCCGCTAATAAGGACCAGGTCACCATCTCTGCACGTTGCCATCCTAGTAATAATCTAGTATATTATGTAATTATGTTCCTGCCTAATGATGTATTGTATTATAGAGCCACGCACCATCTATTTGTATCTTTATATCACGCACACCCGTCTTATTAGTATTGAGAACACACAAGGTGACAAATCCATGTATTATTAGTTTAAGCCGGTCGGTACTCCCTCAGTCCAATGCAAGTCGTTCTAGCCTTAAAAAAAAGTTCCAGAAAGAAAGACGTTTTAGTTCTGCAGTGCCTACTCTGCTAGTGTAGCGCCTATTTCGTCAGAGGACAGCACTTGTCATCCATCAGCCAATTCGTCCACTATGAATAAAAAATGGAAAGAAACGGACGCACTGTGAGAGGAGGCTTCAGGCCGGAGCTGCTCCCAAGAAACATGCTGCTGCTGCTGGCAAGATTCCACTAGGGTTGACAGTGTTTTTTTTTTATTTGCATTGGTGCACGGGATAACCTACGGGACGTAAGTAAATTGAGACGGAGGGAATATGTATCAACTTACTCAACGCTCTTTATCTTACTACGATTAAAAAGACGGATGTTTGAATTGTGATTTAATGTAGTTAAATTGTAAATTTGGCTATATATGTTTGTAATTTTTTGGAATGGTAAACTTTTGGTAAAAATGTTGAGATTGTTAGTATAGATGATGACGAAGCCAAATCAAGGTTGGGGCAAATATTTGTGCTCACGATATATTGTCCTTTTGTTCAATACATGTTTCTAAATAGTCACTATAGCTTTTCAGAGGACATATTGGTATGATATTGTTTGTTGTTCGGCTATTGCAACTAAGGTTGCTTTAGCCTGAGTTGAGATGACTATTTTTTGTTTGCAATTCTTTACAGCATGTCTAACTTTTGGAATCAAAACAAGTTAAGTTCTATTTATTATTAATCACTAAATATAGATGTGGCACACATGCTATAGCCAAACATAAACTAAAAACTTATTCTTGATATCAATGAGTACTATTCCAGCATGGATCAAGTGTGTTCGTTATTAACATGGAAATCCAGTTCAAGTGAACATTGTCACGAATTTTATGTGATCTGAACACCCTAGGATTGATATAGTAGCACTTCATTTTAATATTTTTTGTGTTCAATTTGTTATTTGTTTCTTGGAGACGATGGATAATCTAGTTCCCTTTTTTTTAGAAAACTCTAGGCACCACTAGGAAGCATCCATTAAGAATAATATTATGTAGTACAACTCAGATTGAAAACACTTATTAGTACTGGAGTATATCGGTCAACATCGGTAGACACTTTTCTTGTGCGTGAAGCACATTGATCAAATTTTTAGTCAGAAGATTCATAATTAGTCCATGTCTGGTGGCTAATCACTGGATGATTAACTTGATGATGGAATTAGTTGACCCCACAAAATATTTAATACCCATTGTTTTTTCTAAGTGAACCATGCTCTATGACTAGTAGTCTCTCTCATGACAGTCAATTAGTTGGTTGTTTCTAGTGTAAGTGCATTCGCCTCCGAAGTGGGTTTTGGATAATTAATGATAATTAAATTAGAGACTAACAATTTTATCTAAGTAAATATGCAGTGTTAATCCATTGAAAGATTTGAATGACAATATTTGGTAATACAAGCACCCTAAATTTTATATGGATGGACGACGTTTTTACTCAAGAGTGCCCTCAATGTTTATCTTTACTTGAGTTATAGGAAACGCCGTACTATCAAGAGAGATACAAATTAGGTTGGTAATTCGAGGTCTAAAAGTGCTCAAGTCTATATTTAGAGCGTTTGGAGAGTCACCGTTGCACTCACATTACTTAGAAAAGTCCATTGCTTCAGCCAGCCTGACCTACCGAAAGTACCAAAAATATTAGAGTTTTAAACCGGAAGTAACCGTGCTACTTTTTCAGAAAGTCGAGATGTGCAAAGTTGAAGAAACTTTATACTACCGGTAGTACCGGTTCCACAACCGGTAGTACCGGTGCTCTCCGGTAGTACCGTATTTTATTAAAATTATACTCTGAAAGTATCGGGCATATTTTCCCAAAGTCGAAGTCTGCGAGTTGGTGTAGTTGTGTACTACCAATAGTACCGCTGGTAGTACCGGCTATATATATATTTATTTTTAGCCCAAGTCGCACACGTCTATGGTTGCCCAGTTTTGTACTACCAGTAGTACCGGTCTTACTATCGGTAGTACCGGTATGACTCCTTCTGCACGTTCTGACACACGACAACGGTCACATTTGGTGAGGTACCGGTAGTACCGGTGGTTCCATCAGTACTACCGATAGTTGTTCTGGACAGACCATATATATACCCCTCACCTCTCTTTTTTCTTTCTCTCTTGCTCATTCCATTCATTCTCCCGACACACACCCGAGAAAGGCTCCTTCCAAGCACCAGCTCACCTGCTCTCTCTTCCTCCCTTGCTCCCAAACTTCATCCCCTCATGGATTCGAGCTAGGGACGTGAGATTAGAGAGTAGGAACTTCGATCTACGACTTGAGCACTTGGATTCCTCGTCTTGCCGGCTTGATTTGTGTTTGTTACTCTTGGGTTCTTGGAACCCTAGCCGGCTAGGCATTCTTTGTGGTTGCCCGTGTTGTCTCATTTGTGAGGGCGCCCCGAAGTGTTTGTATTACCATTGATTCTTAGTGAATATCTCAAGTTTACCTTCATGGTTGCTTGAGGGAGGAAACCTTTGTGGTAACCTCATCAACGGGGACGTAGGAACTCCTTTGTGGGGATTGCCGAACCTCGGATTAAATTATGTGTCTTGCTGTGGTGGTAGCATCGACTACCCTTATTCTTGTGTTCTTCGTGTTCTTCATCCCTACCCCCAAAGTTCATAGGTTGGAGGACTCGATCTACGATTTGATACGGTGGAACGCCTCAAGAAGTTCAACACCTTCATCAGCAACATCAACAAAGGGGTGGTAACAATTGGATCTGAATTTACAGCTCATTTTACTCTGATTTTCATTTCAATTTCGTAGTTTCGTAGGCTACCGGTAGTACCAGAAGTTTGTATCGGTAGTACTGGTTTTTGTACTACCGGTAGTACCGGTGCTACTTCCGGTAGGTATTTAACTTCCGCATTTGAGTTTGTAAGTTTTAGGTTTTCGATAATCGCCTATTCACCTCTCCTTAGGCCGATTAGATCCTTTTAAGTGGTATCGGAGCCGTGGTCCCTCGGTTTAACGCTTCACCACGTGAGGTGTATCAATGGCCAAGATGGATGATGCACAAATGAAGGAATTAGCTGCACAAGTGGCAGCACAGCTCACCATCACAATGCAAAAGCAGCAAAAAGAGCAAATGAACAAGGTGCAAGAGCAACTAGATAAGATGAAGAAAATTCTTGATAAGAAGAATCAAGAAGGAACTAGTGTGAGGGAGAATGAAGGTGAAAATGAAAATAAGACACCAAAGAGCTATACAAGAGCAGGCTATAACTATGAAAGCACAAGCAAGAACAATCCTCATATGCCCATGATCAATCCCGGAAAGCCACCTCCGTTTGATGGAGTAAGATACACCGATTGGGCTCATAGGATGAAGTTGCATCTTATAGCCGCAAGATGTTGGCAAGCGGTTGAGATTGATGTGAATATTTTTCAAGATCCTAAAGATTGGACACCCGAAGATGAGATGAATTTTCATCTCAATGCCATGGCGGCAACCTTGATCTTGCAATGTCTCACTCTGGAAGATAACAACAAGGTAAATGGTATGGTGAATGCAAAGCAAATTTGGGAAACCTTGAGAATATCATTTGAAGGTGACAAGAGTGTGAGAATAGGAAACATTGAGCTTCTCCAAAACAAGATTAAGAATTTTCAAGTGATGGAAGGAGAAACAACAAAGGCAATGTATGATAGATTCATGATTTTGATCAATAGAGTAAGAGCTCTTGGATGTGATAGATGGGATGAACAAGCTATGAAAAGAAAGCTATGTAGAATATATAGAGACAAGAATAGCATTCTAGCTTCCGTGATAATGGAAAGAGAAAACTACACCACCATGACAACACAAGAGATGATTGCGAAAATCATGCATCATGAGGTTCTAGATGATAAGACCAAAGAAAGACTTAGTCAAAAGAGAAACATTGCCCTTGCGGCATACCATGCAAGTGAATCAAGTCA
Source organism: Bothriochloa decipiens (assembly GCA_023333625.1). NCBI lineage: Eukaryota > Viridiplantae > Streptophyta > Magnoliopsida > Poales > Poaceae > Bothriochloa > Bothriochloa decipiens. The sequence goes on from CM041641.1 coordinate 12,862,243, forward strand.
TTGCAACAAAGGATGTTGTGGTCACAAGCAAAATGATAGTGATGAAGAACTTGATGAACAACAAGCTCTCATGGTGAAAAATTATGCAAAGTTCTTGATCAAGAAGAAGCAAAAGATGAGGAGTAGTGGTGGAAACAAGCAATATAAGAAGAGATTTTGCTATGAGTGTGGTCTCACCGGGTCACTTTGCTTGCGGATTGTTCCAACAAAGACAAGATTTCAAGGTACAACAAGGAAAATGACAAAAAGTACAAGAGCAAGAAGAAAGGTGAAGCACATATAGGTGAAGAATGGCAATCTGATGATGATAGTGATAAAGACAATGACAATGAAAAGAAGAGTGTAGCTGCAATTGCTATACATGATACATCATCTCCATCGACATCGTTCTTCATCAACACTTCTTCCTCAACAAAGCTTTTCGCCAACCTCTCCGACGACGATGACGTCACTCCTACTTGTCCTATGGCAAAAGAGGAGAAGGTATCATCCCACACTCCCACTCACTCTAATGATAATGATGATGATGAGTTTGATGAAAACTATGCTATCAAAATCATTAAGAAATATGGAAAAGAAGCTGCATCTATAATCTTAAAATTGAAGTACACCATAGATGAGCATGAGACATGCTTAGAGTCGCAAAGTGAAATGCTCCTAGTGGAAAGGGAGAAGAACCAAGGGCTAGAGGGATGTCTCACCAAAGAAAAAGAGAAGGTTGAGAAGTTAAGTGTAGAATTGTCTTTGGCCAAGGACTCACATGAGCGATTGACTAAGGAACATGCCTCACTTAATGACTCTTTGGCTAGTCTAAAGAATGACTATAGTTTAGCTCAAGAAAGCCTCACAAGCCTGACAAATAAATATCATGAGCTTGAGATAAACTATGACTCTCTTTGGAAGAGCACTTCTACTTCTTCTAAGGACTCCAAAGCCTCAACAAGTAAAGGATGTGAAAAATGTTTTAATGTTGATATAGATGCTTGTGCTACTAACCTTATTGAGCTAGAGAAGAAAGATAAGGAGATTCTTAGGTTAAAGACCATTGTGGAGATTGGTTACAAAAATAAGGATACGCAATCAACTACAATCTACAAGGCATCAAGGCATCCACTCATAAAGGATGGCCTCGGTTACAATAGGTATGATGGTAAGGCAAATGGGAGAAAAATAGTAAATGGTGTGCCTTGTGTGAAGTTCAACAAGAGTGTGCCTCTTGTTGATCTCGTCAACAAGGTGAATAATGTTGAGGTTTCTCCTAACACTTCCTCCAACAACAAGAACATCAAGAAGAAGGAAGCAAATATTTTTATGCCACAAGTGCCTATCTTAAGGAATAATTTTTGTGATTATTTATGTTGTTGGGACAAGGATGGTAAAATTATTGTAAAGTATGTGGGCGCTCTCAAGAAGAGGCAAATCTTTAGGAGTGTTTGGGTGCCCAAATATTATGTGTCTAACCCCCTAGGACCCAAGTCAAATTGGGTACCTAAAACAAAGGCTTAATTCTATTTTGTAGGCATACTCCTCCGGTGGACCATGTTGGGTGCTAGATAGTGGATGCACCAATCATATGACCAGAGCGAAGAAAGTGTTTGACTCCTTCCAACCAAGTGAAAGCATGGGTGAAGGAATCACATTTGGTGACAATAGCAAAGGAGAGATTATTGGTTTGGGTAAAATTACTATATCAAATTACAATTCTATTTTAAATGTATTACTTGTGGATTCATTAGGATACAATTTGTTATCCGTTTCACAACTTTGTGAGATGGGTTATAATTGTCTCTTTACGGATAAGGGTGTGAAAGTCTCTAGAAGGGTGGATTCCTCTATTGTCTTTATGGGTCAACTAAAGGGCAAGCTCTATCTAGTTGATTTTACAGCTAGTAGAGTGGGGTCCGAGACTTGTTTAGTGGCAAATCCTAGCATGGGTTGGTTGTGGCATCGTCGGCTAGCTCATGTTGGGATGAGGAACTTGGCCAACCTTCAAAGAGGACAACACATTCTTGGACTAACAAATATTTCTTTTGAGAAAGACAGGATTTGCAGTGCATGTCAAGCGGGAAAACAAGTTGGAGCCAAACATCCCGCAAAGAATATTGTGTCAACTTCAAGACCACTTGAGTTACTACATATGGATTTATTCGGACCCAATGCTTACATAAGCATTGGAGGTAACAAATATGATTTTGTAATTGTTGATGATTATTCTCGCTTCACTTGGGTGTTCTTTTTGAAAGATAAGAGTAAAACCCAAGAAATCTTCAAGAAGTTTGCAAGAAGAGCTCAAAATGAGTTTGATGTGAAGATAAAGAGAGTGAGAAGTGATAACGGGATGGAGTTCAAGAACACCAACATTGAGAAGTTTCTTGATGAAGAAGGGATCAAGCATGAGTTTTTGGTTCCTTACACTCCCCAACAAAATGGGGTTGTGGAGAGGAAGAACCGAACGCTCATAGAAACCGCAAGAGCAATGATGGATGAGTACAAGATTTCGGAGAAGGATTATTGGACAGAGGCGGTCAACACGACATGTCATGCAATCAACCGCCTATACCTTCACAAGATTATGAACAAAACCGCCTATGAACTACTCACCGGTAAAAAGCCTAAGGTTGATTACTTTAGAGTTTTTGGATGCAAGTGTTTCATACTTAGAAAGAAATCCAAAAGCTCTAAGTTCGAACCGAAGGTTGATGAAGGTTTTCTTCTTGGTTATGGTACTAACGACATGGATATCGTGTTTTCAATAAGACCACCGGTCTTACTGAAATAACGGTAGGCGTGAATTTTGATGAATCCGACGGATCTCAAAAGGAGCAAGTCAATATGGACATTGTAGGTAAATAGGAGCCTTCTCACAAAGTGATAAAGAAGCTTGCAACCGATGAAGTAAAACTGTAACACCTCTGGTGTTATATTAACTAAAACATGCCATGTCATCATACGTATTGCAAAGCATTCATGTTGAAGTTAACCTTGATATGCATCAACTAAAACAAGTTTACATTTCATAGGTTGACTGTGTTTCTGGGATGTTTTTTCACATGAAATAATAAAACCCTACTTTTGAATGTAATCTAAAATACTTAGTTTATATTCTATGTACTTGAGGTGTAAACTGTGTTTACACTAGTATCAAGCATAGTATATAAATCTAAGTTCAACCCTTAAAAATGATTTCCATATTGAGGTTGAATTTGGATTTCAAAGCTTATTCCCGAGTCTTGAAATTCAAATTTAAATTCAAATTGGAAAGCTATAAAAATGATTTTCAAAAGTCAACTTGGTCAACCAAGGGTGTCATCGGGTCATTGAACTAAAAATGTCCTTGGATGATGTTTGTGATCACTAATAACCAACCAATTAAATTAGAAATCAAATCGAGTCTGAATTTGGTTTGAAAAACCCTTTATTTCAAAAGCTTGTTTTTTCCCCTTTTATATAATTCAAAATCTATATAGAATTTGGAGATACTATAAAAAAATAGTTTGTAGATCTTGACAAGAGCTACAAAGTTGGTATTCAAAGTTTTTCAAGTTTCCAAAAATAATTTCAAATGAATTTTAAAATACAGTTTTCCAGCAATTGTCCCCTTTTGATTTTAAAACCATAATTCAAAAATTATGCATTATCTGAGAAAACTTTGTATAATAAAAATGTTTGGTTTGAAAATTTGAGAATTTCATAGTTTTGGAGATTTTCAAGTTTTATTGAAAAATCAAAAAGTAATTTTAAATATTTGTTTCTAGGGTTTTATTCCCTTTTTGAATTTGAATTCATATTTCAAAAAATAAGTAGAATTTCAAAATTCTGGTTAAATAAAAAGTGTAGCTCTTGAAAAGTTATGCAAATTTTATTTTTGGAGATTTTCAAGTCCCTATATATTTTTGAGAGTAATTTGCAAATTACAGTAGATGGTGACGTCATCTTCATCTTCCTCCCTCACTGTCGTCGGTGTCGCCGTGGCCTCCCTCGCCATACCGGCTTGTCGCGGCCGCCAGCTCATGCCTCCCGCTCGAAGGATCACCGCCTGCATTTCGGCCATCCATTTCTCGCCCCTGCACTATAAATGAAGGTCCGCCATCGTCGTTTCCCTTCTTTCCTCTCCTGCCGCCACCGCCGACGACCCCACTCCGCCGCCCAAAATTCGCCACCGCCGATCCACCTCTGTCCACTTCATCTTGCCAGAAGATCTGCAATATCCTTGCACTTTGATTGAGCTAGCTCGTGCTGGCTCTCCCCGCCTGAGCTGCCCGAGCGCCGTTGTCTTCCTCGGGTCCGGCCGTCCGAGCCGCCGTGAGCTCGACACCGTCGACCGTCGTAATTGCTAGTCATTTTCCTTCATATTCTACCCCGTCATGCTTGCCTTGATGTCCTAATGCTCATGTGATCGTTGGTTGGCTTCATGATGCCCAGGAGACGCCGGAATCGAGCCTTGCCGCCGCCGGAGCTCGTCGTTGTCGCCGCCGTACACAGTTGACCTCGCTCCAGTCCACCATCGACCTCACCAGTTAGCGCATCAGTCCCGTGGTGAGCCACTGGTGCTTATAGCACCCTCCTTTTCTTCTTTAATGCACCACAGCCGCCGCTCCGCAGTCAGCCGCGCCGCCATGTCCGCCGTCGCCGCCGGCGAGCATGCCGCCGTGACTTTGCCACCGCATTAACCACCCCATCGTGTTCGCGAGGTTGAGTAGGTCACGTTGGTGCCCTTACCGCGCTCCAAAACCTCACCGCCGACGATCACCGGCCGGTCAAAGTTCGCCGCCGGCGTGGTCAACTCGGGGAGGAATTTTCCTTTTTATTTATTTATTTCCAATCATTTAAATGCCATTTTCTTTAGAAATTCATAATAATTCATGTATAGCTCCAAAAATTCTAAAATTTTTTATGTATGTTCTTTATGATGTCCTCTACCTATAAAAAATATGAAATGCCAAAATTGAGTACTTTTTAAATACGTTAAAATTAGCTCTTTTAATTGTAAAATGCACCTTCAATGATTTTTAATAAATAAAATAATTGTCTTTTATTTCTAAAAATTGTTTTGCCATCCAATTAGGCCAAGAGCTTTTCAAAATAAAATTTTGAGCTCAATTAGACAATTTTAATTTTTATGTCTTTATTTTTATGCTTTTAATTAATTAATTAACCCCTTTAACCATGATTAATCACTATAGGATTTGTTTGACTTTGAGATTGATTGATGACCTTGGGTTATTAACCCTAATGACCTTTGACACTTTAATTAATTATTTGCGCTTAACTTAACCATGTCATTAGAGTTTAATCAACGTTATTTTATGTGTATAATGAACTTCTTTAATAACGTAGTTAACCCTAATGAACTTAGTAAGTAAGTTTTTGTTGGCTTGCAACTTTATCATGAAGGAAAGTTGTACTCAAGTCCTTAATCCGATCATGCATCCATCGAGCATCATGTTTACTATTCCATCATGTTGAAACATATCATTTTATCGTATAGTTTCCGTTAACGGAGAATTTAACGTTGTCGCCCCAGATCCCAAGGAAGAGCAGCCTCAGGAGTTGGGAGTCGATCCAGACCTTGAAACCATCTACCCCGAATACCAAGGCAAGCCCCGGATGCATTTAAACCCTTCCTTGATTTTATAAAAAGTTTATCGCTTTAGTTATGTTATGTTGCATTAAGTACTAGGCGCTAAGTGATAACCTACCAATTGCATTACCTGTCTTAATTTCATATTCCTTGTTACCTGATTTTGAAAAATGCTTAGTTATTCTTAGCCCTGCTTAATTAGTAGGTTTTCAAAAAGAAAAAGAATGAAAAAGATGAGGATGGCCTTACTTGTTGGAATCATGATAATAGTTAATAAATCGAGTCCGGACGGGTAATTTGCATTGGGAATGGAGTCTCTGTAGTGTTTCCATCTGTTGATGCCCTAGGTCCCGTGTCGATGGTGATCTGGTGATATCGAGAACTAGAAATCCACATGCATGAAGTGACATCCTAAGGGTTGGAGCCCAGGTATGTCATGGAGTGATATATAGTGGGGCCAGAGTTCCCACATATTTCGTAGTGTGGTATACCGTGGGTTTAAGTTCCCATGTATATCGGTACACTGGGTCTGAGTACTCACGTGTATTATGTGGTGATATATGGCTGTGGTTGTTATCCCGGTATATCTTTGGTCTGGTATGCATTTTGGTTGGAGCCTCATGCATATCAAGATCTAGGTCCCAGCTGGGTATGAAAATGGATTCGAATCGCCGTTGCTTCTCGGAGAAGAAGACTCGATCGTTGTTCATCATCGTAGTAACAACTTGAATAATACTTAAGGTTTAAGAATGAAGTTGGTTGGTAATCTTGTTCTAGAGCAGGACAACTTTACTCTCTGTCGAGCTTTTCTGCAAAAATTCTTATCTTTTGCAAGCCTTACCTTGTCCCTCTAGCCTGCATTTCTGAGTCTTCACCCCTCTTTTTCGTCGGGTCAGTCTTGTTGAGTACTTTTGTACTCAGGGTTTATTAAACCCTTGTTGCAGGTGAGTTTCATGGGCAGGAGTGCTTCGCATCCTGCTACATGACAGTCACTACGGAAAGTGGCGACGAGTAGGATATTTGGCTCTTGGGCAGAGCTTATCGCCTGGTATTGTAATAAAGTTATCTATCACTACTCCACTACTACTATGGTTTGTAATAATCAAACTTATGGTTTGTAAGTTTTGAACTAAATGGTTTGTAAATTTATGTTATTGTAATCCTTCTGCTATTTTACTCTGACATATCTTATTTGTATAAAACTGTTGTAATACTGCAATGTCTCTTTGTAATGATTGATCCTGCTCGGAGAATCAAGGATGATTTGAGATTTACCCGACAGACCTTTAAGTCTTATGGAACATATTCATGGTTATTTAGAGTCTGTTTAGACAATAATCATGCATGTGGGCCATATAATTTAGGAGGTTCTGCCACAAAAACCCATTGAACAAGATGATGATGATGATGCACAAGTGCAAGTCCATCATGAACCATACATGCATCATGGGTCAACCGATGCCCATGGTGATGCTTCCACATCAAGAGATGGACATGATTCAAGAGAACAAGCAAATCAAAATCCACCACAAGTTGAAGAAAACAACCAAGATGATGATCAAAGGGGAGTTCTTCATGGAGTTTCTCCAACCGGCATTAACTATGATAGTGAAGATGACGGCCCAATTCAAATAATAACAACAGAACCTCACCCAAGAGCTCGTCAATCCATTGAACGGAACCATCCCGTTGAAAATATGATAGGAGACATACGCAGTGGAATGATGACTCATTTTCGTTTAGCATCTTTTTGTGAGCATTACTCTTTTGTTTCCTCTATGTTACCTTTTAAGGTGCAGGATGCCTTAAAGGATGAGCATTGGGTGATGGCTATGCAAGAAGAGTTGGAAAACTTCACCTAGAATGAAGTTTGGTCCTTGGTGGAAAGGCCCAAGCAAAATGTGATAGGTACCAAGTGGGTCTTCCGCAACAAAGAAGACGAGTATGGCGCGGTCACAAGGAACAAAGCACGGTTGGTTGCACAAGGTTACACCCAAATTGAGGGTTTGGATTTTGGGGAAACATATGCACCGGTAGCTAGGCTTGAATCTATTCATATATTACTTGCCTTCACTGCTCACCATGATTTCAAGTTGTTTCAAATGGACGTGAAAAGTGCATTCCTCAATGGCCCCCTCTCCGAAGTGGTGTATGTTAAACAACCACCAGGTTTTGAAGATCCACATTATCCCGACCACGTCTACAAGCTTCATAAGGCGCTCTATGGGCTCAAACAAGCCCCTAGAGCTTGGTATGATTGTCTCAAGGAATTCCTTCTCAAACAAGGGTTTGAGATAGGAAAGGCCGACCGTACTTTATTTACTCGCAAATTTAATGGTGATATTTTTATTTGCCAAATATATGTCGATGACATAATATTTGGTAGTACTAATAAAGAGCTTTGTGAGCAATTTAGTAGGATTATGACCAAGAGGTTCGAGATGTCCATGATGGGAGAGTTGACCTTCTTCCTCGGTTTTCACATCAAGCAACTCAAGGAAGGAACGTTCATTTGCCAAACCAAGTACACTCATGACATGTTGAAGAAGTTTGGTATGGACAAGGCCAAGCCCATCAACACACCAATGCCAACTACGGGACATCTTGACCTTGACACGGATGGCAAAGCCGTGGATGAAAAGGTATATCGCTCCATGATTGGATCATTGCTTTACCTTTGTGCATCTAGGGCCGATATTATGCTTAGTGTGTGCATGTGTGCAAGATTTCAATCTAATCCGAAAGAATGTCATCTCATGGCCGTTAAGAGAATTTTTCGGTATTTGGTGCTCACACCTAATCTTGGCTTATGGTATTCCAAGGGCTCATCTTTCACTCTACTTGGCTATTCTGATTCGGATTACGCCAGTTGTAAGGTAGAAAGAAAGAATACATCCAGGACTTGCTAATTTCTTGGTAGGTCTTTGGTGTCTTGGAGTTCTAAGAAGCAAAACTCCATTGCCCTATCCACCGCGAAAGCCGAGTATGTGGCGGCCGGCTCTTGTTGTGCCCAACTACTTTGGATGAAGCAAACCTTGAGAGACTTTGGTTACAACCTGTCCAAGATTCCACTCTTATGTGACAATGAGGGTGCAATTAAGCTAGCCGATAACCCCGTCAACCATTCCTGCACAAAGCACATAGACATCCGTCATCATTTTCTTAGAGACCACCAAGCCAAAGGAGATATCGCTGTTCAACATGTGAGAACCGACAAAAAATTAGCCGATATCTTCACAAAACCTCTAGATGAGTCAAGATTTTGTGCTTTGAGGCGGGAGCTCAATATCATGGATTCTCATAACGTGGAATGAGATCTTGCATACCTTGATTAGCCTAGCATTGGATAAAATGTTTACAATCTTTTGTGTGCAACTTTCAAAATCTATTTTTAAATATCTCAAGCTTGACCATAGCTTTGTACTGATTTGATGAAATCTGGTCATGATTGAGAGGGTTCTAGTTCTCTATATGGTTCACCATCTGTTTAAAATTGTTTCCAGCCATTTTTGACCTAGCGGTAGTACCGCCGTTGCTACCGGTAGTACCGCTAGTTCAAAATCTGGCCTAACTGTACGCGTTCGACTTTTGCCCAGCCTTGCCCACCAGTACTACCAGACCCAACCGGTACTACCGGTCAGCCTGTTTGACAGCGGTACAAAGGGGCCGCCGGGTTATTTTTTTTCTTTTCTAACTTACCCCTTCACTTGTTCCCTCCCCCTCCCCCTGCCCGAACGCTTGCCTGGCGGCGCCGCCGCCCGCCCTGTTCGCCACCCGATCTCCCTCCCCTCCAGCCATTCCTCATTCCCTTTGAGGGGGAGCTTCTCCAAGCCTTGGAAATTATATTGGCGGTGTTCTTGAGCCCCGGAAGGTCTTGGCAAGCGCGGATTCGGCCTCTTCACTTTGAGCACTGAGGTACTAGGGATTCATGCCCGATCTCCCAATGTACTTCGTTCTAGGCCATCTCCTTGCTCGTGCTAGTTGCCTATGGTGTATACATGATTTGTCAATGCCTTTTATGCAATTTCTATGGTTGGTTGTGTCGATTCCCCGGTGGATGCCTCGCGCGGAAGTACTACCGGTACTACCGGTCCATGCGACCGGTACTACCGGTTGTGCTCTGCTGGCTCTGTCCATGGTGGTTTGACCCTCCTCCTTTGTTGCGGTGTTTACACATGTGTCTAAGACTTCCCTGCCCCTGTTTTGGCCTTTGCAGCATGTCGAAGCATTGGCACAATCCCTCGCAATGCTCATCCTTGTCCTCAAAGTTTGGGTGATGGAGAGGATGACCGTGCAGCTAGTCAGCGTGCTCGATGGCGTAGCTCGAGCCATGGGGAGTCCTCATGTGGCAGCCGTCGTGAGGAGATTGAGGTTCCTGCTGTTCCCCTTCATCGTGGTGGCTCTCCTCCTCACCACCGTGACATGGTAAATGGTGCTTAACCGGATAATGTGAGGGATGTGCAGGGGCTTGCTTTGACTGCAAATTACAATGTTTCCCCTCTGCACATTGATAATATGATTGCCACTCAGACCCTTGTTCCTTATGATGGCTCTCGTCTTAGGCCTCATCGTCGTGAAAGGCCTCAGCTGTTTTTTGATTACATGTGGGTCAGATTTCCAGGCGTGGAAGATAGGTTTTGGTATTTATTTCATCATGACTATTATATCTCTGTCTGCCTCAACAGTGGATTCAATGGCAAACTTTTTCAGCATAAGGCATTGATTCTTGAATCCATCACCTCAAAAGCCCATCCTGACATAGCTGAGTTGAAGACCAAGCTTGAAGCATGGAACCTCTTGTAGCTTGTGACCTTTCAAAAGGATTAGAATACCGAGATTCTTTACCAGTTTTGGTCAACCTTGTGGATTGATGAAGAACACAAGGTCTTGCATTGGATGTCCAACAAGCAACACTATAGGTGTTCCTATGTGCAGTTCTCTCGTCTCCTAGGCTTTGATCATGTGGATCGGGATGCAGATAGTCTTTGGACACTTTATGCTGAACCTGTTGGCAAGAATGATTTCATTCAAGCCAAGATATACTTAAATGACAAGTATGCTGATGGCACCAATACTGAGCGGAAGCCACTCTTTTATGTCCTGAACAATATTCTGAGGAACACCCTTGACCCTAAGAGTGGTGACTCTGCTCATATTCAAGGCTATGCTCCTACCATCCTGGTTTGCTTTGGACTTGGCCAGCGGTTCAGCATTTCTCAGTTTATGTGGGTTAAGATTGGAGAAGCTGCTAATGATCCTCACAGGATGCTCCCTTATGATCCATACCTCATGCATGTGATTGAGCAGGTGACAGGCCGCTCTTTCCCTCCTAATACACATCACTCTAGCTGGGGCATTCGGAACTTGTGTCCTCATACAAAGAAAAAGTCAGACAAGGCAGCTGCTTCTACTTCTGCTAGTGCACCCACCGATGATGTCGGGACTGCGGGCGTTGAGAGGGAGGATGCTCCTCCTATGGACCCTTCAGCTGGTGTTTTTGCAGGTCATGCTAGTAGTCCTAGCAGTGGTCATGGCCGTGGTCATGGCAGCGGTCGTGGTCGTGGTCGTGGTTCTATTGCTAGTGCTTTGAGGAAGTTCATGTCTTACATGTGCTACTGTCAGGCCAAGACTCACAGCTCCATTCGCCGTCTTGAGAAGCAAGCTGGCCTTTCTCCCTCAGCTCTTCTTCGCCCTCCTCCGGACTTCTTTGCAGATGATGATGATGAGCCATTTCAGCAGCTGCCCTTTCAGCAGCCTCCTCAGTAGCAGCAGGACTTTGAGCTGCCTTCTCAGCACCAGCAGTTTTTCCCTCAGCCAGGTTATTATCCTCAGGGCTCCTCTGTAGGATACACAGGATACACAGGATATGGCTTTGAGTCCATCTTTGTTGAGGCTGATCAGATTACCCGCACCTCTACCAGTGTTCCTCCATCGTTCATGCCATCTTCTTCTGCAGATCCTCATGGCAAGAACAGATACATTTGCCCTGATGATGATGAGGACTTTGCCGCCTTCTAGTGGTTCTCTACCCATTGCTCTTTCTCATTGCCTACCCTTTTTGGCACTTGTTGCCAAAGGGGGAGTGTTAGGCTTACCATGTTGTAATAGGGTAGTTATTAATTTGGTTATGTATAACTCTATCTCGTGGTGAACTATGTGGTGAACCTTGAACTATGTGTGTGATGGATGCTTGTAGGCTAAACACTTATGCTTATTTGATATATCATGTTGTGATGGCCTATATTTGATATTTTTATGATGATTGTTGTTTTAGAATGGTTATGTCACTTTTAAGTCATATTCTTTCTTGCATAACCATTCATATTCTTTTATTTATCTTTATGTGATATATCTTGTCATAAGCATCACGGAGTATACTTGTCACTCACACCTCTTAGACACCTCACGGATTGCAAAATTAGGGAGAGCTTGCTCTAAATGTATGTTATCTTGATTTTACTCAAGATTTGAAATTCAAAATCCTAGGCATATATTTAGGGGGAGCTCTTCATAAAATTTGGGATTCAAAAGCTTTAATTCTTTCAATTTATTGTAAGCCTAAGTTGGTTATCATCAATTACCAAAAAGGGGGAGTTTGCAAGTACATTCACCTCCGAAGTGGGTTTTGGATAATTAATGACAATTAAATTAGGGACTAATAATTTTATCTAAGTAAATATGCAGGTGTTAGTCCATTGAAAGATTTGAATGACAATATTTGGTGATACAAGCACCCTAAATTTTATATGGATGGACGACGTTTTTACTCAAGAGTGCCCTCAATTTTTATCTTTACTTGAGTTATAGGAAACGTCATACTATCAAGAGGGATACAAATTAGGTTGGTAATTCGAGGTCTAAAAGTGCTCAAGTCTATATTTAGAGCATTTGGAGAGTCATCGTTGCACTCACATCACTTAGAAAAGTCCTTTGCTTCAGCCAGCCTAACCTACTGGAAGTACCGAAAATATTAGAGTTTTAAACCGGAAGCAACCGTGCTACTTTTTCAGAAAGTTGAGATGTGCAAAGTTGAAGAAACTTTGTACTGAACCGGTAGTACCGGTGCTCTCCGGTAGTACCGTATTTTATTAAAATTATACTCCGAAAGTATCGGGCATATTTTCCCAAAGTCAAGTCTGCGAGTTGGTGTAGTTGTGTACTACCGATAGTACCGCTGGTGGTACCGGTAGTACCGGCTATATATATATTTATTTTTAGCTCAAGTCGCACACGTCTATGGTTGTCCAGTTTTGTACTACCGGTAGTACCGGTCTTACTACCGGTAGTACCGGTATGACTCCCTATACACGTTCTGACACACGACAACGATCACATTTGGTGACGTACTGGTAGTAACGATGGTTCCATCAGTACTACCGGTAGTTATTCTGGACAGACCATATATATACCCCTCACCTCTCTTTTTTTCTTTCTCTCTTGCTCATTCCATTCATTCTCCCGACACACACCCGAGAAAGGCTCCTTCCAAGCACCAGCTCACCTGCTCTCTCTTCCCCCCTTGCTCCCAAACTTCATCCCCTCAAGGATTCGAGATAGGGATGTGAGATTAAAGAGTAGGAACTTTGATCTATGACTTGAGCACTTGGATTCCTCGTCTTGCTGGCTTGATTTGTGTTTGTTACTCTTGGGTTCTTGGAACCCTAGCCGGCTAGGCGTTCTTCATGGCTGCCCGTGTTGTCTCATTTGTGAGGGCACCCTGAAGTGTTTGTATTACCGTTGATTCTTAGTGAATATCTCAAGTTTACCTTCGTGATTGCTTGAGGGAGGAAACCTTTGTGGTAACCTCATCAACGGGGATGTAGGAACTCCTTTGTGGGGATTGCTAAACCTCGAATTAAATCGTGTGTCTTGCTGTGGTGGTAGCATCGACTACCCTTGTTCTTGTGTTCTTCGTGTTCTTCATCCCTACCCCCAAAGTTCATGGTTGGAGGACTCGATCTGCGATTTGATGCAGTGGAACGCCTCAAAAAGTTCAACACCTTCATCAGCAACATCAACAAAGGGGTGGTAACAATTGGATCTGAATTTATAGCTCATTTTACTCTGATTTTCATTTTGATTTCGTAGTTTTGTAGGCTACCGATAGTACCAGAAGTTTGCATTGGTAGTACTGGTTTTTGTACTACCGGTAGTACCGGTGCTACTTCCGGTCCTACTTCAGGTAGGTATTTAACTTCCGCATTTGAGTTTGTAAGTTTTAGGTTTTCGATAATCGCCTATTCACCCCCTCTTAAGCCGATTAGATCCTTTTAAGTGGTATCACCGCATGAGGTGTATCAATGGCCAAGATGGATGATGCACAAATGAAGGAATTAGCTGCACAAGTGGCAGCACAGCTCACCATCACGATGCAAAAGCAGCAAAAAGAGTAAATGAACAAGATGCAAGAGCAACTAGATAAGATGAAGGAAATTCTTGACAAGAAGAATCAAGAAGGAACTAGTGTGAGGGAGAATGAAGGTGAAAATAAAAACAAGACACCAAAGAGCTATACAAGAGCAAGCTATAACTATGAAAGCACAAGCAAGAACAGTCCTCATATGCCCATGATCAATCCCGAAAAGCCACCTCCGTTTGATGGAGTAAGATACACCGATTGGGCTCATAGGATGAAGTTGCATCTCATAGACACAAGATGTTGGCAAGTGGTTGAGATTGGTGTGAACATTTTTTAAGATCCTAAAGATTGGACACCCGAAGATGAGACAGATTTTCATCTCAATGCCATGACGGCAACCTTGATCTTGCAATGTCTCACTCTGGAAGATAACAACAAGGTAAATGGTATGGTGAATGCAAAGAAAATTTGGGAAACCTTGAGAATATCATTTGAAGGTGACAAGAGTGTGAGAATAGGAAACATTGAGCTTCTCTAAAACAAGATTAAGAATTTCCAAGTGATGGAAGGAGAAACAACAAAGGCAATTTATGATAGATTCATGACTTTGATCAATAGAGTAAGAGCTCTTGGATGTGATAGATGGGATGAACAAGCTGCGACAAGAAAGCTATGTAGAATATATAGAGACAAGAATAGCATTCTAGCTTCCGTGATAATGGAAAGAGAAAACTACACCACCATGACAACACAAGAGATGATTGCGAAAATCATGCATCATGAGGTTCTAGATGATAAGACCAAAGAAAGACTTAGTCAAAACAGAAACATTGCCCTTGCGGCATACCATGCAAGTGAATCAAGTCATTGCAACAAAGGATGTTGTGGTCACAAGCAAAATGATAGTGATGAAGAACTTGATGAACAACAAGCTCTCATGGTGAAAAATTATGCAAAGCTCACCTGCTCTCTCTTCCCCCCTTGCTCCCAAACTTCATCCCCTCAAGGATTCAAGCTAGGGATGTGAGATTAGAGAGTAGGAACTTCGATCTACGACTTGAGCACTTGGATTCCTCGTCTTTTCGGCTTGATTTATGTTTGTTACTCTTGGGTTCTTGGAACCCTAGCTGGCTAGGCGTTCTTCGTGGTTGCTCGTGTTGTCTCATTTGTGAGGGCGCCCCGAAGTGTTTATATTACCCTTGATTCTTAATGAATATGTCAAGTTTACCTTCGTGGTTGCTTGAGGGGGGAAACCTTTGAGGTAACCTCATCAACGAGGACGTAGGAACTCCTTTGTGGGGATTGCTGAACCTCTCATTAAATCGTGGGTCTTGCTATGGTGGTAGCATCGACTACCCTTGTTCTTGTGTCATCCCTACCTCCAAAGTTCATAGGTTGGAGGACTCGGTCTATGATTTGATGCGGTGAAACGCCTCAAGAAGTTCAACACCTTCATCAACAACATCAACAAAGGAATTGGATTTGAATTTACAGCTCATTTTACTCTGATTTTCATTTCAATTTTGTAGTTTTGTAGGCTACCGGTAGTACCAGAAGTTTGTATCGGTAGTACTGGTTTTTGTACTACCGGTAGTACCGGTGCTACTTCTGGTCCTACTTCCGATAGGTATTTTACTTCCGCATATGAGTTTGTAAGTTTCAAGTTTTCGATAATCGCCTATTCACCCCCCTCTAGGCCGATTAGATCCTTTCATCTAGGTACTATGTGAAGCCAATATGGATCTAGTTTGTACAATTTTCTAATTTTTTGTGATCGAATGATAACATAATAAACACGACTATCATGATTATCATTATCATGTAGATGCAATACAAAAGAAAGGAAAAATAAAGGGTCAAACACACCCTGTCTCATGAGTCACGAGATGAAATTTCAGGTGTTGTTGCCAATGCCAGTCACATACAATGCACTCAAATGTTGACAAAATGTAATTCAATGGCAGGCCACCACCGCCGATGTGTGAGAGCGTTCCCCTCCCCGCCACCACCGCCGCCGCCACCGCTTGAGCGCATGGCGGCTCTGCCCCCCACCTCCACCGCGTCAGCATCCGCGTCTGGTCCGGCTCCCAGCACCTCCTCACCTCCATCGATGCCTCCCTCATCCAACTCCACTACTTCACCTCTCTGCTTTGGCTTCCTTCCGCCTAACCTACTGCTTCCCCACTCTCACCACCCCCCTTTCTCGACTGCCCCCACACCGCCCCCTCGCCGGCGGCGAACATCTGCTGCTGCTGATCTCCGAGATTCCCCTACGATTCTGGGTGTGAAGGGTACGAAGGGAAGCAAGAATGCGGGTGCTCGCCAGGTGTTTGGTGTAACACCCTAGTGTTAAGCATGCATTATCTTACATATCATGAGCATAACCATCTCATTTGCATCATCATTGTTACATGAAATGATAAATTTGAAATATGTGCTTACTTAATTTGAACTAGAGCTATGTGATAGGTTGCTTGTTTGGGGTTGAGTGTTAAATGAAGTTTGTAGAGAAAATTATTTGGAGCAAAACTTATTTTAGGGTCATTTCTTGAAAAGGCTTGGAAGTGGGTCAAAAATGTCAAAAACAGTTTATAAAAATATTTTTCTTTTAATTTTAAATGGATTTTAAATCCCTATTTTTGAAATTCAAATTCTAGGCAGAATTAGGTTTTGATGTTTAAAAGTGAAATGTTCTACTCATCAAAAGGAATATTTCATCTTTTAAAAGTTTTTCAAAATTAGGATTTATTTTGGAAAATATGGAGGAAATCAGGTTCTGCACGAATCTTGGCACAGTGAGACCCACCTGCCAGTCTCTTCTTCCCTCTCTTCTTCTTCCTCGCGACGGTGTCGCAGCCGACGCCGGCCACGCGGCGTCCGTACGCCGGGCGACGCCGCTGCCCGTTGTGTGGCCTCCCTATCCGAGCGCCGCTCGCACGCGCCGCACGCCCGCACTCGGCCTGGCCCCACCGCTCGCCCACTCGCCCTCCGCTCGGCCCCGCTCCGCTCGCATGCGCACCACGCACTCATCGAAGCCCGACGCCGTGCTCCGCCTGTCCGAGCCCGAGCGTCCGCTTCAAGGCTTCACGACCGCGTCATTCTCTCCCCCTGCTCTCTTCTCTTTCACCAGACGCCCCTCCTCACCTCGCCTTCCTCTTCCCGAGCTCAAGCGGACGCGGAGCCCGCCATTTTCGCCGTGCGAGCTCGCACCGCCACCGCACCTCACAGCCTTGACACATTTTGCCCTTAACTCGCTAGCAGCTCTGCCTTGACATGGGACACGTCCTGCGCGCGTTCCCTGCCCTCGAGCCATAAGGTATAGGTCGAATCGGCTGATTCCCCTTTCGCCGGTCATGGCCGCCTCGACCGTCGTGCGGTCTGCCGTGGCCAGCAACCCTCTCTCCCTCTATTAGCTTGCGCATAGTGTTCGCCTGCTCGAGTAGTGTAGGTTGGTGTAGCTTATGGGACCGATTAGGGTTCGAGTCCGTCGGATTTGGCCGACCACCGTCGCGGGTCGCGCCGCCGCTTGTCGGTGTACCTCGCCATCATCGTTTTGGCCAGTATTTCATCTCATTGACTGGCTAATTCAAGTTGCCTTGGTCTGCTGTAGCTGGTAGGCAAGCCCTTGTGTCCTGCCGTGACTGATCCCGGCGAGCTCACCGTCGAGCCGCGCCGTCGTCCGCCGTCGCGCGTGGCCGACGGTCAAAACCCCGCTAATAACTTGCATCTTATACACAAATGAGTCCGCACTGTTGAGACGAGTCGAGTGATTACCGTAGTGTCACCGGAGACCTCGCCGCCGGTGAGATCCCGTCGGCCGACGACCGGTTCCCCGCTGTGTCCCGCTGACGTGTGGGTCCCATGGTGACGTCAGCACTGACGTCAGCATAGGTTCGGTCTGGGTGCACAGCGCCGTGTGCACTTAGCAGAGTCAAGTCGCTGGGTACATGTCGGGTACGCGTAGCATTTTCAGTTCAGTTAGTTTTCGAAAATGGATTTTCCAGAATTTGATAAAAGCTTTGAAAAATCATAACTTCCTCATTTTTAGTCCAAATGAGTTGGTTCAACTTGCAGTATTTTTCTTATGAAAAGATCTATGCATGAAAATATGAAATATGGATTTTGTGATACTTTTCTGTATAGATTTATTTATTCCTATTAATTGCTTTTATCTTGGAAAATACATAAGTAATTCTCTGTTGCTCAGAAAAATGTGAAACCAAGTTTGTTAGTCTTCTTATGTCATGCTCTATCTGTGAAAAATATTATGAGGCTATGTCATGTGGAAACATTATTCTGTCTATTTATGGTGCCTTTTCCATTAGATGATAAATAATTTATAATAAATAATATATAAGTGATTTGTACATGAAACTTTTTAGAGGTGTTTTTATATCAATCTAGAGCTAAAAATGTTCTGAGATCTGTTGTTTGATATTTTTCTATATACAAAGTATTTTATGCCCATTGAATTGTGCTGCCTTGTCATTTTTGTGTAGGATAAAGTACTTACTGTTTTAACCTAAAATTTTTCTGGTAGTCCATATTAGATATGTTTAAGCTCCTGTAATTTTTACAGAATTTTCTGAGTAGTCTAAAGTCATATTGCAGTTCTACCCTGATTTCTTTTAATAAGTAATAATGCTTTAAAGCTATCATTTCATGGGTGTAAAAATGGTTTTTCTATTATTTGTGATGTGTATAATCTGTTATTAGTTTTGGTTCAGTAGAGGGTAGTGTGAAAAATAATAGTCGTTTATAATTTCTTTTAATGTGTAAGTAAATTATAATGCGAGGCTTGTTTAAGATTTGTCGGTAGAAGAGAATGCAGATGACATGTGCTTATCTTACATGTTTCAAAATCATATCATTTATCTTAGCTAAGCATTCATTCACCATCAGCATCAGCATTGTATTTCTATGTATACATGGTATTCATACGCACTATGCATCATACAGGATCGTCAGAGCTCGAAACGATAGTTCTCGGAGCACCAGAAGAGGAAGGCCAGCAGGAAGCTCTGGTGCGAAAGATAGCAGCAGAAGAGGATCCCGAAGCTGATCTTCCCGAGTGTCCCGACCACCAGCCAAGCTCTATCCTAAAAGGCAAGCCCCGGAGCATTCTCCTGTGGTTTGCAAAATATCTAACTTGAGTCCTTTACTTGTTTGATGCATTAAGTTATAGGCGTTGTTTTATACCGTTGCTGCATTACTTATATTCCTTGCCACTGCTTATACTTCAACCCTGTTAGGTTCAGGTGCGATTATTTGCTTAGCCCTGCTTTAACTAGATCGGTAGAAGTCGGGTGATTTTCTGTCATCCGCGAGTTATAGGTGGTGACTCGGAATGGTTGAATACATTGTTATCTTGAATAACCATGTGGAGATAATAAATTGAGACCAGGCGAGATTGGTGTTGAGACTGAACTGAAGGTTGGGTGAGGTTATCCCGTCTAAGTCAAACTAGGACCCCGTCCGTTGTATGTCCTCAAGTCATATTGAATTTATGCCTCACATTTAGTTGGAAGGATAAGTCGTTCCGACCGCGAAGCCTGGATTTGGTTTGGGCCGGGAGTCGACCTGCTGTACGCATCGTATTGGTGAAGATGGAGGTCCACGGGTTACGCGAAGACTAAGTCCGAGGTCAGGGTCGCCCTGAATAAGGCAGCCGGGCGATTCCTGGATACGATGGTACTTGTTGATCCCGTGACTTTTCCCGAATTGAATTTTCGGTGATCTGTAGCTCACCTTAGCGGGTGAGTGTGGTTTGTATGAGGAATACCCCACTAGCTGGTTAGTAATCGATTATAATCGCCATCGTTCCTGGACAGTGAACACTTGACTTGAGCAGTGGCATCGTAGTAATAACTTGAATAAAGAGATGAGATGGTTGAGCCGTGATGTTGAAAGGCACTCAACCGGAATTAGTTACTATTCTTGTTGAATAATTATTACTATGCTTGTTTAGTACAGGTGCTAATTTAGCATGATAAGGTTAATCAAATTAAAATACAATGCTAGAAGGTTACGAACAAATCTTCCTTTAATGCAAGCTTTTTCGCATTTGATGAGTCAGCTATCCTACTTATACAGCCTTGCATACTCCTTAGAGTCAATTTATTTTTAGTTTATGACGGGTAAGTCTAGCTGAGTACATTCTCGTACTCAAGGTTTTTATTTCCCATGTTGTTGCAGATGGTGAGATGTTTTATGGCTATTGTCAGCACTGTTTCAACCCCGCGTTGGGTGATGACTAGACCTTGGGCATGATCACTCTACTCTACCTTATGCTTTTGCTGGATATTGACTGAGGACTTGGCACTGTATTTGAACTAAGTGTGTGTGTGGATTTGAACTAAATCGCTTTCGCTTTATTTCGAATTTGAACTTGGGTTGTAATAACTTATTTCAAACTCCGATGTTTTAAACTATGTGTGAACTATGTATGTTGTGAATGGTGACAGCTAAACTTATTACGATCTTGGCTATGCCGAAAAGTTTAAAATCCTTTAAGATTTTGGTATGACTACCGGGTTTATTAGGTCTCAATCATGTAAGTTTGCTATCTAATGGTGAATTACGTGCTTGTGCTCTAATAAATTGGTCGGTTCTGTTACATTCGGCGATTTGCCTCACCCGCCTGGTTTCCATCTAGATGGGCATGTGATTCAGCGTGGCCCCAATCAGAAGTTGCTGCTGGCGGTCGCAGATACGGCGGTGCTGGGACGTGCAACGAGGACAGCGCAGCCGGCTTCATCCTATGGCGGTCCTCGTGCACGCCTCAAGCCACACCAGGAAAAAGTTGTTGTTGCTGTCAGGGCAGATGCATCTGCTCACCTGGGTACGTGATTTCAAACCTTTGTCTTGGCAAATTTTTCCTGTCCGGTTGTTAGGCCTCTTGCCCCTACTGTTCTCTCCTCATCGGTGATATGGATTTCCCAATCAACCAGGGGACATCCTTCGTCCCTCGAGTTTGTTGCCTCTGCTCTGAACTTCCATTTCTATGCTTTGCCTGAATCTTTCTGTGTGTCTGCTAGCAAGCCCTTCACGTATTCTGCCTCCATGGCCTCCGAGATGTTGAGAGCTCTGCTTATCAAAATCGACGTGTTTGCTCTAGATAGCGTGATCTTCAACATCCATGTTGATGAGACCACAGCTATCAAAAAAGCAACTCCAGCTACCTTCTTCTCGTCCGCGGCGACCAACACTCCTTCTAATTATGAAGCGAACTTTATTGGCTAGAACCAGAAGTACTATGAATCCATGGAAATTGGAGCCGCCTCTGGTGGTCAGATGGGATCTACCTCTTCCAACGTCGGTGAGACTGCTATGGGCCCCATGCCAGCCTTGAACACTCCGCTGAAGAAAAGTGCTAGTCTTCCCATCTTTCTGTCCAATAGTGGCACACGGACGACCAAGAGATGCTTTAGATGCTTGGCCTCCGATCACCTTGTCCACGACTGTTGTGACCCTATAAAATGTGACTACTGCTATCGGTCTGGACATAAGAGTTACCAATGCAAAGACACCTCTCCTAACGTTCGTCCTGTTAACACAAGGTGTGCTACCCCACCCCAACAATGACACTACCATCAACACTACCATCACCACTCCTACTCCTCCTGCCTCTGTTGGGCCACTCCTTTATCTTCCTTGGTATGGAGTGGGTGGGGTGCCTGATCTTTAGCGCACTATTGATCTGGAGGGTGCGACGATGTGAGGGGTGGAGAGCTGAATTGTATTTCAAAAGACAAGGACAAGGAGGATGACGTTGAGGAGCATGAGAGCTGGCTTGCAAGCATCGTGCAAGGCGCAAGCGTGCGGTGGACAGTGCTCACAAACTTCATCGCAACACTAGACTCATGGCTAAGGGGGAGCCAAATTTCAAATTTTCGGCTGCCAAGGCGGCCCGTGTCCAAATGGCTAAGTTTGACTTCTCGGGTGCATCTCGCCACCTCCGTGCTATTCTAGACCACTCCAAACTCCTCTCTGATCCTACTTCTCCTTCTAATGATGGCACTTTGACCGAGATCACTATGGCCTGTGGTGCCACAGAGGAGGAGCAGGCGAGCCTAGTGGGTGCGATGATCATGACATGAATAATAAGTTTTCTATCTCATGCTGGAATGTAAGAGGTTTGAGTGATTTTGTTAAGTGTGGTGACATCCTCGCTGAGCTCTTATCTGCTAAGCCAACGATCGTTCTCCTTCGAGAAACTAAGCTAGCTGACATCACCCAGGCTAAGCTTCACTCCTTCTTGCCCTCTCGCCTTGATGCTTTCGACTATGTCCCTGCCTCTGGTGCTTCAGGCGGCATCCTGACGGCGTGGTCAACTAATGTGTATACTTGCCTGGGCACTCACACCACCCCTCACTCCTTTTCTATCCACCTACAGTCAACTTCCACAATTGCTACCTTGCTCCTTCTTCCCTCAAACTTCGCTCTGGCTTCTTGGATGAGCTTAAATCTCTCTCTCTCCCTCCTAACACTCTGTGGATGCTCGCCGGGGATTTCAACATGATTCGTTACTCTCATGAGAAAAACAATAGTAACTTCCATTTCTCGGAGGCTGAGTCTTTTAATGATTGCATCAATGACCTCTGTTTGCTTAAGCTCCCTCTGCTGGACAGGCGTTACACTTGGTTTAACAGACGTACCATCCCTACCCTCGAGAGGCTGGGCAGGGTGTTTATTAACCTGATTTGGGATGAGAAATTACCTAATTCTATTCTATCCTCTCTTACTCGAACCACTTCTGATCATGTGCCTCTCAGGATTGATATCTCTTCCAAGGTCCCTAAATACAATATACTTAGGTTCGAGAATCATTTGATCAATGTTGCTGGTTTCAATGACCTGGTCCCCAATGTTTGGACTGCCCATAGTCACGATGATAACCCAGTTGCTGCCATTTCTTCAAAACTCAAGGCCACCAGAGCTGAGCTCAGGGCTTAGCAAAAGTGCAAACCAAGTTTTTCACAACAAGAAACTGACTACAAGATTGTCATCAACATTCTTGATCACGTTGAAGAATTTCAACCACTCTCTGGCCCTGAATTCAGATTTCGCTCCATCATTGTCAACACCTTTGGTCGTGCTATGAAGGCTAAGCTGACACACTGGAGGCAAAGGAGCAAAGTCCGTGCAGCCATCGATGGGGATGAGAATACTAGATTTTTTTAATGCTTGTGCTAATCAGCGATTTTGGAATAACAAAATTCAAATCCCAGAACACAATGGTTCTGAACTCACTAACCACGACCAAAAAGCTCTTGTTCTCCATACTTTTTATAATAATCTTCTTGGTTGTTCAAATCCTACTGTCTGGAATTTTTAGCTCAATGACATCTATCTTGATAACACAACTCCCCTTACCTGCCTTGATAGCCCTTTCTGTACCTCTGAAATCTCATCAGCCTTCCGCCGCATGCATTCCAATGCCAGCCCCGGGCCTGATGGTTTTGGCCCATCCTTCTTCAAGGCTACTTGGAACATTACTTCTCCCTATATTTATGTTGTATTTGATTCATTCTATAATCATTCAGCTGACCTAGAGCGCATCATCGGTCTTACCTTGTTTTATTACCTAAGAAAGACAATGCCCGCTCTCCTGCTGATTTTTGACCTATTGCTCTGCAAAATTCTACAATAAAAGGCATTTCTAAAGTCCTCATGATGCGTCTACAACCTCTTATTCTGTCTCTTGTTGGTAGGGATCAGTCTGGTTTCATTCTAGGCCGTTGCCTCGCTGAAAGTTTTGCGTATGCCACTGATCTTCTACATTGCTATTACCAACGAAATGCTCCTACTATTATCTTAAAGCTTGATTTCCACAAAGCTTTTGACTCGTCCAATGGGATAGTCTAATTCAGATTCTTCGTTTCCGTGGCTTCTCTAATAAATGGTGCGATTGGATTCTTATCCTGCTGGACTCTCGTAAAACATCAGTGCTCTTGAATGGCGACCCTGGACGGTGGATTAACTGCAGGAAGGGGCTTCGTCAAGGTGACCCCCTCTCTCCCTATCTCTTCATCATCGTCGCCGACGTGCTTCGTCGTCTGCTTTAGCAACCTGAGATGTCCTCTTCTCTCTGGCATCCCCTTCTGCCAAATGACCCGTGTCCTGTCCTTCAGTATACTGATGACATACTAATTTTCCTCCACAGCTCCCGTGCTGCTATCCTTTAGGCAAAGCATGTCCTTGCAAACTTTGAACTTGCCACTGGGCTCTCCATTAACTACCACAAAACCACCTTTCTCCCCATTGGCCTAGACACCTCTACTGCTCAGGATCTTGCTGCCCTCTTTGGTGCTACTGTCTCTTCGTTCCCTCAAACTTACCTTGGTCTTCCTCATTCTCCCGACAAAATTTCGGTCAGCGACTGCCTTCCTTTCATTGCATCTTGCGATAAATACCTCTCTGGGTGGTGTGCTTCTCTTCTCAACCGTGCTGGGCGCCTCACCTTGGTTACTGTTGTCCTCAGCTCCCTCCCACTTCATTACATGTCAGCCTTGAATATACCAAAAACGGCTATCAAAGCTATAGATCGGCGTCGACGGGCTTTCTTTTGGACAGGGGATGAGGTTTGCCATGGCTCTAAGTGTTTAGTAGCCTGGGAAAACGTTTCTGTCAGTAAGAATGATGGGGGGCTTGGAGTTAAAAATTTGGAGCTTCAAAATAGATGCATGCTCATCAAATTCATTAATAAGCTTTTCTCCAATGAGCCTGCCCCTGGAAGCAATGGATTCTTCGTGATGCTGCATCTTTTGACACTCCCTCTAACAGTTCAACATCCTATCTCTGGCGGATCATTAATGATGAGCTTACCACCTATCATTCAATAACTTATGTGAAAATTCGAGATGGTGCGTCCACCTTTTTTTGGTTTGATCATTGGCTTCCTGGCGGCCCTCTTTACGTTTCCCACTCTGCTCTTGTCTCTCATACTACAAGGCCTAACATATCGGTTCAGGATGTTTTCCAAGCTAGGTTTGATTTGTGCCTCTGGTCCAGATTGACAAATGCTGCTGCAACCCAGCTAGCAGACCTCCTTTTATGCTTGCAGGAAACTAATCTCGGTGATGGGGCTGATGAGCGGCGTCTGAAACATACTGGCAAAGTTTTCACCATCAGAGATGCTTACGCAGCACTTGATCGCCATTCAGAAACACCGGATGTGCATGGGCGTCACATATGGGGCACACGACTTCCAAAAAAAGTCAAGATTTTCGCCTTTCTCTACTTCAAGGATAGATTAAGCACGAGGAGCAATCTCTTTGCAAAACATGTGTTGGATAACGATGCTCGCCAACGGTGCTCTAGTTCTGTTGAAGACCGTCAGCATGTTTTCTTTAATTACACTTCCAGTGTCGAGCATTAGCGAATGCTCCAGTTGAGCAGTGTTGTCGATCTGGCAGATGCTGATGTATGGACTGGATGCCCTCTGCCCCACTTGGATGCAAAACTCTGGCCATTTGTGTTTCTAACTATCCTTTGGTGGATATGGGATGCTAGGAATGGCGAGGTCTTCAGAAGTGAGCCATCTTCAAGCCATCGTATTATCACTAGAGTTTGTGATGATCTAGTTATTTGGCAAGGCGCATGTTCCTGTCATCTTGTATTTCTTTGACAAACTCCGAGCTTTGATCAGAGCTCTTGTCTCTAACTAAATCAGGTGGGGAAGCTCTCCCCCGTTTATTTTCAAAAAAAAATGTAAATCAATGGCCTAGTTTTCAGGCACCGCCAAATATTCATTACAAGTCATTGAAAATGAACCACATTCTTGGTATCCTTTTTCAGTTTTTTTCTACTCGATTATTTGGCGGCCATTTAAGAGCCAGGCATTGTTTGTTGAGCAACCGGCTGCCCCCCTCCCCTCCTTTCCCCCAACAAACCCCGCATGGTCGGCTAGGGATGATGCTCACCTGGCAGAGGATGAGATGGGACCCAGGCCACTGACCAATGCTGTGCGAATGTACAATTCCCAGCTCTCAAGTTTCGGATATCTCAGGATAAGCAACCCATTAAGAGAGAGAGAGAGATAGAAAATAGAGGCTCGAATAATATTTGGAGAAGGCCTCTTCTTGTGAACATGATTGAAGTGTAGCTGGAGGTTACGTTTTTGTAAAAATTTAATAAAGAAAATAGATGGAGGTTACGGGCCAATCATAAATTTGGTCGCTGCTGGTAAAGAAGTAGAACATCACGGCACTTCACACAGACGTCGTTCAAGCGAATTCAGATGCTATGGACACAACAACCTGTGCAATGTGCATCAGTGCATGAGACCACACATGTGACCATCCATGGGGACGGCCGGACGGAACGGGTGGTAGAACTGTCCTGTGTCCCTGTCCGTATGATGGAGGAGGAGGATTCCCAGAGAGCATATATATCGTCGGAGTAATTCAGAATTGTGTTTCTCATCTCATTGTGTTGTCATTTTTTCAAAGTTCATCCGTTGTGTTGTGGCATGTAGCAAGGCAAGGAGACACGAAATGTTTTACTCTAATTTTTATGACATTTAATTCAGTAATACATAATTGATAATATTTCTAAACAGAACAATATACTCTCTCCATTTTAAATGATTACTGTGCTAGCCGCGGCATCTTATGTGTGGGTGTGCAGGGTCGAGAGGAGGCCGAGGAAGAGGATGGGTGGACTGGAGAGTGAGGAAAAGAATAAGCGAGTTGGGTTTATGCAAAATTTTAGCTGACGTGGCTATCTTTGGACTGGCAGTGCGTCATGGAAAAAAATGAGTACCTCAATAGTCGTTTTAAAAATTTGAGTACTCAGATGGGAGAACGCTAATAGTTTAGGTAATCACGATGCATTTTACTCATTTTAAATTATAAGTCATTTTGAATTTTCTAGATACATAAAGTTTAGATATTAGAATTTATACTACTTATAATTTGAAATTAGAAATAGACGAAGTAGTAATCACTTTTGAGGTTTGACCACAAATAAATGAGAAAAAATGTTTTTTTAGAATCAAATGAGAAAAAGATGTGCACTCTTGCCAGACAACTCGAAGCCATTCTGGCCCAGCTTGAACCTTACTGAGCTATTGGAGCCCAAGGCAAAAACCCAGCATCAAAAGTCTCTGGGCGAGGCCGTGTGAGAACGTTTTCTCCTTTTCCTTTTTCGGTAGTACTTATTATTATATTACTATTTAAAAAATCAGCACGAATCTCCGCAGGATCAATCGTTCATATCGCTGCCCGCGCTGGTTCAGTAGTTCTGGTTCCACTCTGCATTCTGCAGTCAGCCAGTGACGAAGCGTGCGTGCGTCCAGAAAGCATCTCTGAGTCGTGCGCGGGGGCGAGGCATGGGCGGTGGAGGAGGGCGGAGGGGTCCGCGGGGCCTCCCGCCGGCGAGGTCGAGGGTGCTGGGGAAGCTAGGACCCTCCTTCGGCTTCGGCGCCGGCTGCGGGTTTGGTGTTGGCATCGGACTCATCGGCGGTAGTACACCTCCCTTGAACCCTAGACTCGTTCTTGCTGCTAGCCTGCTATGGAAGTGGAACCGTCCAGAATCAGTCTACATGTACATGTTTGTTATCTGGAGTATCTACATCTGAATCTCGTGGCACTTCACTCCTTGCAGTTTAGGTTCATCGATTTGATCGAGTGATTACCAACCCTGATTGGAGACGGCTGGAATTGGGGATAGCTCATCATTTTCTGAACTTCAGTCTAGCAGCGTAACAGTGATACATTAATGAAATACAAATGGCACCAATGCCAAGGGAGATGGTACTTCCAATGACTGTTAGCCTTGTATTTAAAAGGAAAATGAATAAATAATTCTCACATACTCTGCACCTGATTGTTGTGAATTATACATGGATTCTTGGTAAAAAATTACTTCCCCGGCGCAGTCAGTGGATTTACCTTCAAATTTACGTTTAGATTCAGGACGTTTGTTGCATGGTGTTGCTATCTTAATTGGTGGTGAATTATTTACAGTATGTATTTCATTGCTTGATGCGTCCAATGATGATGTAAAGACTCTGAACTTTCAGTTAACTCCTATTTCTCGTATTACCAATGTGACTGAACAGGTGCAGGAGTTGGTACTGGATTCCCTGGATTAAGCTTGGGCTTTGGAGTTGGTGCGGGCTGTGGTATAGGGATTGGCTTTGGCTATGGTTTTGGAAAAGGAGTCGCTTATGACGAGAATGGGAGATACTCAAACATTGGGAGATCAAATCAGAAATCTAAGGGCACTCCATCTGAGTAAGATATAACTTCATGCAAAATACCTGTTGCAAGATGATTTCACCTCATTCCCTGCTGTATTTGTGGAAATCAGATTCTTCGTGCGGAGTATTTTTTTTTTGGAAAGAAAGCTGAGTAAATATTGTTGTAATTTCTCCAATCACTCTGATGACATAAGGAACCACCAGCATATATGAAATTAATTAACTGTTTCGATACCTTGGGTACATTTTCCTTATGCCTATTTCAGAATTATTCAGACCTTAAAGAAACTAACTATTTAGATTATAGATTCAAAACAGTAATGTCTAGAAATCCTGCAGGTATTTATGTGAATACAATGTACCCTTGCAAATTTGGTAAGACTAATAATCACTCAAAACGACCTTTTTTATTGAAAGATGATGTACGCCCAAAAATTATGACATTAATACTGCTGGTCAATGGCCTCTTGTCCAAATGAAGCACATTTTCCTTCAGCAGCATTTTGATTTCTTCCCAAGGTTATCAAGTCGTCTGACTAATCATGATTAGTCAGTCTCATCAGTTATGCACTATGATTAGTCAGGCTGATTAGTGCCATGGCGACTAGGTTTCCCAGATATCTTGGCATTGTTACAAGCAAAAATATCTAATAGAGACGTGATTTTTTTTCAGAGACCAGATCGATATCCTGGTTGATGAACTGATCGAGAACGCAAAGAAATTAATCAAAGCAACATCAAAGGAGATCGATAAGTGGAGACGAGCTTAATCTAATTGGCACTGGGATCTGCTGGTGTTTATATGCTCAGGACATTGTGGATTGTGGTAGGTGCATAAACCTCATTGAAACACGCTATTGCTTGTGTGCGATTTGAGTTAATTCTTTGTAGGATTCTGTACCTCGTGAGAAATGCTGTCCATATTTTACTTGTAGCAAATGCTAAGTTTGCCCAGCGTGCGCTCGGATATGATTGAATCTGATCAGAGTTGACCATTACATTATAAACAATATGCAGGGTCGCTGTTTCAGATCCTTGAATTGTTTAGTATGCTCGTGGCCATTTTATAATCGTGTAACTGTTGACGGTCGCGGACTCTACACTCCGTAGCTTACTCCACTATGCCACTCACTCCTGTCCCAGACTCCTAGCTATTGTATGAAGTACTAAAGTGTAACCTTAATGGCTTAATCTTTATGTATTCTTGTTTAACAAGGCTCAATGATTATTATTCAACGTAATTTTGGGTCAAGTGAAGTGGGAGCTATTAAGTTTTCTGTCAAATCTCTCCCACTTTTGTACCAAAAAGATTCTCCATGATAAATAATTTAAACTCCATTCAGCAGTCCTTAAGAGACAACCCATGTAGCTTTAATGATTAAGAATAGGAACTCCATTAGAGGGCACTATCTTGCTGCTGCTGAGTGCTACATTGTTACTGCTATGTCGACTGTAGTAGAATAGAATTGTAGAAAGTGCATGTGGCCTGAACAATGCTGTTGAAATATATTTGTACTTCAGATTTCGAGGAACCAAATTTTAAATCTAGACACTGAGATGATCGACCCAGATATCTCAAATTTGATAGCCTACACACGGAATATAGGAATTTGAGAGGAAACAGGGAAGATCACGCGTGATTCCTACTCAATTCTCACAAACTGAAAACGTCTAACCCAGGCGCTAGATGGCTGTCTCATAAGAGCACCGACTGATGCATATCATATCATGGATCGTGCCTGACAAAGCTGAAGCACTACAAATATGTACAGGCAAAATGATGGTGGCATCGTTCCTTCCAGATCTAACCAGAGACATGGTCGTAACGCAATGGCACCCATGATTACCTCGCCACGATCCGCTCATGGATTCGTCGAGCACGTACTATGATGACCGCACACCCCAAGCCACTTTGGGAGTTCATGGGACATGCCAAAAAAGGCATGTACTATGAAATGATGGGCGACCTTGCAGCATAACGGCAGGAACGACCATGATTACCACGCAAAGAGACAGATTTATTGCAAGGCAAGGGAGTGATCTCCATTGGTAGATGCGCGCACTTTGGTTTGGTCATTTGGTCTAATCTGATCAGGTAAACATGCTGTCAGCTTAGCATAAGTTATCGAGACAAATATTCTCTCTGTTCTAAATTGTGAGTCATTTTGGCTTTTTTAGATACGTATATATTATTTATTATGTATCTAGAATATAATGTATATCAAGGTGTATAGAAAATCTACGTATCTCGAAAAGACAAAATGAGTAAACAACTTATAATCCGGTTGTTGCCAAATTTTGCATCATTATTGAAGGGCAAAATCAGAACTTATAATTTGGTTGTTGCCAAATTTTGTGTCATTATTGAAGGGCAAAATCAGGTCAGCAATGAATCCTAATAGATTTGGCAAAAAATAAACTGGAGCAACATCTAGTGAAAAAAGAATGATCAGAAGAATTCATGCCCATACAAAGCGGAAAAGATATTCATGCTTTATAAATGAAGCTTAATCAAATTCTGTGGGCTAGTACAACTAGCAGCAACAAAGGGAAGATTGTTCATCCAAGTATCCAACTGAATATTGGAATAAATGTTTGGTAAGGAGATAAAGGACAAGAGTATGAAAGAATAGGTCAGTGCAATAATGTTATTGAGACCACAGTCGTCCACAAGAACATCAAAACATTTTCAACAAATCAGAACTATTGCTAGTACATTAAAAAAAACCTGATTATTATTTTGAACACTACAATCCCAAAACCTAGAACCATCAAAACCAATAATGTTAAGTCAGATAATCAGGGAATAATAAGACTAAACAACAAGCCCTTGAATAGACTAATTTCTTTCACGTCGACTGTCCATTCCAACGATGTCCACTAAATCGGATAGCTGCACATCATGACAGGTCTTGATCCATCCCTGCCGATCCCTCCTATGCACCAGCAATAATCTCCAGCGGTGGAACATATTGATACCATTGATCACCTCTAGCACTGCATTTTCAGAAATAACATCACCGCCCTTTCTTTGCACGCTTCATCCCCGCGGAATTGAAGGGGGAGACACTGGGACTAAGATTGCTTGGGCTTTCCTCCCTTAGAGTGCCATTAAGTATAGCCAATTCTCTTAGCTGTTGTTTCTTGTAGTAGTCCATGGACTCATCCTGATGAGGACAGCAGCCAGGGAAACATGTAATTCCAGGTTAAAAGCAAAAAGAAATATTTAAAGCGAGAAGGAATAGACAGGAAGTGGAGAACATACCACTGGTTTCAGAAGATCTTCCAATATGGCCACTGCTTGGTTTAGTCGAGCATCAACGATATCTGCTGGGAACTCAGCTTCCACAAGCACATGCAATGGATCATTTAAGTGCTCATAGCCAGGCTTGTCTCTGAGTTTGTCTTCCTATTTTAGGGGGAAAAGGTTTTATCTTTAAGAACCTCTCCATTATAATTTTATGGTAAGGACTTAAAATATTGTTAAACACAAGAATAATGCTCACAGAAAATGATATATAGTCGCAACTACAATAGTTATTTGTATACAAACAAACAGCTGCCACATACCAAACTATCTATGATTCAAATTATTATTTTGGTAAGATCTAAGCACAGGGCTATAAGTCAGACACAAAAGTTACACCTGACAAACTGAAATCATGATAAGAATTCAGTTAGGAGGCTTCATCACTGTAAATTTATTTTCCACACCCCATCACTGTAAATATGAATTGATTTCTGTGATGATCATAACTAAACAGGGCATTCCAAAGATATCCTAGGAATATCAATATGTTGAAACTTTCAAATTAACAATTTAAAATGATAGTATCCGCTATACAGTGTATAACACAAGAATATACATGGAATGTATCTAGTAAATAAAACATTATACCACTAGTGCTTAAAACTCAGGAGTCATAATAGAAATATGCTAGAAGGTTTGGTTCTTTCACTATGTTTCCTGGCTAACGTACTGCAAAGTTCAAAATTATACATCTTGACAAGTCATGGATTTCAGCATACGATACTTCATAGCAAAAACAGTGGAGATCGAAACTTCATACATCAAAGGAACATAAAATAGTGCCTATTATCGGTTTAGCAGTTTGTCTGTTGTTCTACTTTAAAACATTTTTTAGATAAGGGAACATTCTACTTTAAAACATAAATGATGCCTCATTGTAAATACAATTCAATCAAAACCATCCTTAGTTTACTAGTAATGGAACACAGGCAATTACTAGTCAGATTCTGGTGGGAATATTGAGAGCAAATATTAAGTATTGTGGCGAAATACAAGTGCTCTTAAAAGGTTACGAGCCTTTCAATAAGTATAGGCAACTACAACATGGCAGTTCTAATTTGTATTTATTTACCTTAACAGAGTCTTTCACTGAACCCCGTCCACGAATATAAACTCTACATTGGGTTGTAGCTTCAACTCTTTTCAAGGAGTTCCCTCGTGGCCCCAACAAACGACCAACAAAGTTGTACTAATAATAGCAACATATTATGAATAATTTGTATTTGTGGTAGCACATAATAATGGAAGATATGAAGGTTCCAGATAGCTAAAAGTAAGTTGCACATACGTTGGGATACTTGATAACAGGAACATCCATCCTAACAACCTTTTTCACAGTAGGACTCCCAACAGCACCAGGAGTCCCATTCCAGTTCGTGGATGGCGATTGGAGTACACCACGATACTGAGAAAAAATGGCACTTCAATTTAATATAAGCATGGAAAATGAGGCAGTTCATGCATGTAAAATGAATAGGGGAAACAACTATGAATTCAGACAACCTCTGTTTGCATTCCTGACCATCCGTCTAGATCCATTGGTTGGCCATTCATTGGATGACCAATTAATCTTAGTGGGCTTGGGCTGCCATGATCGATTCTTCCAGGTTCAACAAAATTTGGGTTAGGTGGCAAAGAAGATGCTCGCAAAATTTCTGCATTGATGAAAACAAACTGTTAACCATTTTTTTAGATTAAGGAATCAAAGAATTCAGGCCTTCAACATAACAGAAGTTGGGATGAAAACAACCGTTAAACCTTATGGGATGGAGCCAGATATATCTTATCTTAAACACTACCATATAATATAAGATGCTAGTAATGTCTATTTGAAGATCAGAGAGAAAGGGAGACCATCCAGGCAAGACTTTGAGTTCAGACATATCTAAAGCAGGAACTGAAACTACTGCAAGAAGCTCGAATACAGAAATCACCACACTGAGCAGTCAACAGTATAATGGCCTACATAATAAAGATTCTAAAATAACAACGGTCCGTTTCACAAAATAGGTTATGATTGAAGTGTTCTAACTAAACTATATGATTGAAGAATTTAGCAATTATGAATTTCGTTTGTATAAACTCCTGTAATTTAAGACGCTGACAAAATGTTCATGCATTCACACAAATGGTATCCATTAGCGGTGTGTATTAATTTACGGTTGGCCAAAACCATAGTGTGTAGGACAAGTTAATGTTGTACACCCTTGGTGTGAATTAAATCAGTAACAAAGTTAGCACAAACGACAACAACACAAACTAAGGAAAAAGATCGACAGGATTTTACAAGAAGATTACCGGATTATGTCGACAGCAAGGATAGCTAAAAATAGGAATTGGCTAAATAATATTCTTATATCAGCCTGTATGAAAAACTATTAAGTGCATATAAGAGCAACAACAGCACAAATACAGAAACCAAAAGGCAAAGGACGCCAACCTTGGTTCAGAAGTCTGTTACAGAAAGGAAGAACTTGCATGAATGGGGCTAATTTCTGCCTCTCCGCAAGTAATTCAGCAATATATCTGCCAAAGTTCCAAGCAAAACAATTTCATTAGCCCGACCAATCTTGTAGCTATTGTAGTACTGAAATAACAACAATGATCACCCCACGCATATTAAAATAGAAAATCAGAAAACAGAAGCGCCGAATGATCAGTACAACGAGCAGCAGAGCAGTAAGAATTATCGATCGAGCTTAAAATAACACTCTAAGAATGAGCTGGATGTCCTTCGTGGCCCAATGGAAGACACAATGCCGATTTATTATTCCTACAAGCCGTCTAACAACCAGCAACACACGCACAAAATCCGTCATAAACACGCGACCCGAAAAGTCTTCGACTTGGCAGATATTGGCAGAACGACAGCATTGATCGACGCCGTAATCACACCAAGGCGGTCGTGATCAAGCTCGCGCATATCTCGCACGGCAGTAACTTGAACTCGCATTTGAATCGTTTCGCAAAAGAGATCAGCGAGAACACGAAAACCAAAACCTGGCAGAGATGTCAGAGGGGATGCAAAAAAAAAAAAAACAAGAACAGGAGGCACCGGACATACCTCTCCCTGTCTGAGGAAGAATACCTCATGGAATTGTGGTGATGAGGGGAGGAATGGACACCTGATGGGGAGTACTGGAAGAAAGGGGGCTGTGGGATCCTCTCATCCATGTCCCCCAACAACAAGGACACCAAAGAATTCTAAAGAAAACAGCAAGATTGAATCTTCAGGCAAAGAACTAGGGGCCAAATTGAACTGGACACAGGGTGCCGAGAGCCGCACAAGAAAGAATCAAGCAATCAAGAAGAGGATACAGCTTGAAACTGTCAGGGCAAATGGATGAGAGTGGATGCCTGCGACCTGTCTCTACGGAATCCAAGGAAATCTAAAAGGACAGAAAGGTGCCAAGAACCAAGGAGCAAGTATAGGGATGGGTGAGATTATATATGTATGTATTTGCCCATAAAATAGAAAAGGGAAGGTGATTGCTCGGGGTTTTTTTGTCAATCAATGATCAAGCCCAGGCTGTGCAGGGGTTGGCAGAGCAACAGAGCTCCGCTGTGGCCGCCTGCTGTTGTTCTTGCTCCTTCGCTTTTCCTCCTCTGCAGTAGAAGCAACAGCAGGCCGCCCTGTGTGAGATGGAGGAAGGTGAAGGTACGGGGGATGGTGGGTGGGAGGAAGCGAGACAGTCACAACTCGAGAGGGAGGCAGGAAGAGACAAACCCAGGGGAGGACACAGACAGCCTTGGATGCCCATCGCTGGCTGACGTGTGAATGTATCTCACCGGTTGGTCCAGCTCAGATGATATCCCTTTTTTACAAGTACCATCCAGCTCACACGAACACGATTGAGCTCCGCCTCCGCCTGCTTCTAGAGATGGTTACTCCTTTGTTTCACCTTTTAGTTTTCAATTATTATTATAGTTTTCTAAGATCATCAGTCCCTTTTCGCCTTTTTTTCTTTTTTTACTATATGTAAAATCTCCTTATTTTGATAAATTTGCAGAGGAAAAATAGCTGTAGTTGTGAGCTTATCAACAACTAACTGGCACAAACCAGACTGCAGGTAAAATGCTACAGCATATTTTACAAGGAACTTAAAAAATTATCTCATCAAAGTAATGTTATGTTCAGTACAATTTTTTTTAGCCCGCTCCTCTTTTTTTTCTTACTGGCCACTTGGAAATTCCGTAGTCATTTATATGCCAGAAGTTGTCTCAATGATGTGTGGGCCCAAAACATATTATCACTGGCACATGGCCGGAATGGAATGAAGAATTCCCCCTTCAAGGAACTCCTACTTTTGTTGACTATAATTCTAGAAATAAAAATGCAGACTTTTTCTTGTTGGAAAGAAACGTTGGAGACCACACTTTTTCACTTAAATGCTCCATACATTTCAACTAAAAATAGGAATTGTTCTGAAAATGCTAACTCTAGATAGATTATGATGGTGCAATAAGTCTTATGTAAATTTAGGCTAAGAGGGATTCTCCTCTCAAACTTTTTCCTGTTTCTAAGAAATCTTATGCACTATAATATGATGAAGGAGTTTTCTATCTCTTCCTAAAATGAATTGAAAGTTAGTAAATAGAACAACTTTAATGGATCAGCTCTTCCCAGATCCATAGCACAAATAAACCCTCTGAAAACGCCTTGTCGTAAAAGAGAAACAATAGTATATTGTCTCTTTTCATAACTTGTTATTAATGAGATGAAATGAGCCTAGAAGTCATAGCATAACTATGGGCTCGTTACAATCCACTCGAAACAACTCTATTAGTGGCAATCTATTAGCAGTTATAGTATGCTCGAACCATATACAACAAAAAAATCTTATTAGAGACCAAATCAACTTTCGACTTCTCAAGTACCAGTGAAATTGGGATAGATAGTGATTCTAGATAGTGATGTGGAATCTACATTTTAGATATTAAAATGTTAGGTGTTTGGATTCTAGATTATTTTATTTAAATAATGATAATAATCTTCAAATAGTAGGGTTTAGATAGATAGTTGGATTCTCATTTTTTTAATCCAAATGTTCATTTTTTAATCTCATTTGTCTACCTCGTTCTCATAATCTCATTTTGTCTTAGGAGATCCAAACAAGGTTGAAAGGAGTATGCAAAACCACCTTTTAGAAACCCTTGTTGCTTCTCCATCGATGTTGGGCTAAATGTACACAGCAATGATCTCCAGTGTTTCGTGCATCGTTCAGATGGTACTTAGTTCCATTAGGGTTATAATCCTCATTATCTAGATATTCAGAGAGTGGCGTAACTCGAATTGAATTTCTAACTAGCTAGATCACGTCAAAATCTCTCACTTTCATATATGTTTACTTCAAAAAGAAATGCGCGTCCAGAGAATTGACATATGTGAACCACCTCATTAGTGTACTGTGTATAAGATAGTAAAATGGGGAACTAACAGCTGAACCTTAACATCAAAATATTCTCAAAATTATTAATGTGGTTGCCATTGATTTCGATAGGATGATGATTGATGCACACAGAAAGGGGCGTTCCATTACGGCAGCAGATCGTATATACAGTATATCCTCTTTTACTTCTCTAATAAAAATGAAGGAAAATAAATGGAAAGCGTATGAACTCGTAGTTTAAGTACGGCGAGTGTGCTATCAACATTGTCCCACGTTGCCGGAGAAGAATATCAAATGCGTGTGCATTTGTGGACCAGTTGGTCGGACCAAATTTTAAAACATCATGCGGTCTTCAGCTCTAGTGCTGACCACTTGTACTGACTTTATCTACTAAGGCTTTCTATAACTGAACCTAATCAGCATTTTTAAAATTTATCTGCTATATAGAAAAACAAAAAAAAAAGAGACACACTTGATTACTTGTCGATCATGCACACAATAATACCTCGGTTGAAATCGATTTCGAAGTATTGTGTGATGGTGGCATTAGCATGCAAAAAAAGGCGGGGGAGAGTTTTATAATTTACATCAATCAAATCAGCTCGTAATTTCAGTAGTTCATCTTTTAATCAACTTCATCATTATATATGCAACCTGTGAGGACCCGACCCCGCATCCTGCTCAAGGCTTTCACGGTCGGTAGCTGCGGCATCTGGCATATGGCTACAGATAGACACAATTTTCCATATGTGTACACGTCAGCACGGTCCACGTGGATCATGCCGGCTCTCGAGTCTTGACAGGTGGGGCCGCCGACCAACACGTCACACTCGAAGACCGACCACCCACCCTCCCGTTCGAACCGAGCGCCTAAGGTTCGCGGTGCTTTTTTTTAAGGAAGGTATGCATATTATTTATTTCATATTTATAATGTTTTGAGGTACATGTAGTATTTTCGGCCTATTAAGGAGCCAATTATATCTCATTGATATCATATTATATATATTTTTAGTAATAGCATGAGCCTTATTGTTGAAACACCTACCTTCATGTTTGAAGATAACATCCTGAAACAATGAACTTCTAGTTTTAACATCCCTTGGAATGGAGGAGCAAGCACATAGGTTTTGCTTGTGAAGATTCACTGTCACTTCCAAGCCTGAAGCTATAACACATTTTCGTTCACGGTGCATCTAGGAGCGCCGTACTATGTGCGAGCGGCCACGGCCCGGCACGGGCCGAGCTTCGACAGGCCGCGGCCCATCGTCCTGCCAACCATGCACTGATGGCACCACTCGACACAACGGCTGAGTCTACGACCCGGGTAGGTAGGAAAAGAACAGGAGTGAAGCTGTATTTTAGAATCTAGAGCTACGTCTCTGCCAAACACCCTCCAGGCACAACTATCCATTATGCTGTACACGCAGGCACAACTCCAGCAAGGGCTTTGGTCTAAACAAAGAATGGTCCAACGCCTAAACAATTAAATGTAAACTGAACTAGACTAACAAGGCCAAATATCTGAAGATGATGGCGTAGGTTCTCATCATTCATCAACATTGAATACTTGTGAATCGAGAAGTTTTAGGTTTAGTTGGTACTTGTGACATCCAAAATTCAACAGGAAGTGATAAGCAAGCTGAACATCAATAGGCAGAGATGATGTTTATGATTCAGGCAACTGCAATTTTTAGGAAGGATTGGTGATCGTAGGATGCTGCAAATAACGCGAATCGCATACAGATTGAGAAGCTTGGAGGGTTACTACTCGTGGAAGGAGACATCTATGTTGAGGTTTGTAAGTCACCATTCTGTACTTTGTTATTGACTAATGACTATGATCAGTGGATCATTGTACAGATTGAGAAGCTTGGACAAACAATTGCCAAGCCTGGTTGAACAAGTGAACTCTCTTAAAACAAGTAGCCTATTTTCTGGATCGAGAGCTTTCACTTGGAGATGTCGCAACCTCTAAACAGCAGAAGCAGAGGTTACAAACCATGGATATGTCTCTGCATGCTGCCCACAAAGTCATATTGTACCTTCAGAAAAGGCTTACCTTTGATTGCCATAAACCATGCGGATCTTCTTGGGTTGGAGCCGCTTTGCTCTGAATCAACATCACACGTATCTTTTTTTGAAGCACGGCACACAGAGCTTAAATTATGTGGCGTTATGTAGCTCCCCGTTGCAGCGTCATTGATATGATTATATTGTGTCATGGAGAGTAAAAACGCTCAGCCCATCCACCCGAGTTCAATCCCTGATCGACGGTTCGATCCCTAATCGATACATGGAGTATGAGGGAACGAACCAAGTTGGTGTGTACTTTGGTAGGTGTGTTCCAAGCTTTCTCGAATAATCTCATCTATAAGAGTACGTATGAGCACGGTCAGCGCATATGTGAGTGCTTACGGTGGTGTTAAGAGAAAACTAAATTTTTTTCTTTATGCATTCAATAGAACTTTGTTTACTAATTAATTTTCAATGATCCACTCAAGTACCCAAATATTGCACTGCTACCAACGTGTTGGTATGTAATTTTGTTTTGTTTATATTCTCATTCATGGACATTCTTATATCAACATTTTCCATCACGCTGGTCATCATATTTCATGAACAAAGTTGTTTGACGAATGACGACCATTCCCTAAACTATCTTCTAACCTATAGATAATTTGTTATGGTGTTCCCGATCATCCACCAGGAGGAATTAACCTAGTAGCGTGGTATTAACAGCACCAGAAGCAGCCGCAGCATTCAGGAATTAACCTAGTACTTACAAAGAACAAGACGGACAAACTAATTCCAGTTTGTGTCTCTTGAACCCCAAAAGGAATACAGTGGGGGTCATCACACCAGATGATTTAATTATCGATGCGCATATATATTCAGAAAACTTCAAAAATCAAAGAATGTTCCCCAAACCTTGATACTTCCTTCTTAAAGCTATTCTCGAGCATCCTGCAAGCAGAGATGTTCATCATATATAAAGCTAAAGTACAATAGACCTTTCTTGTGGAGGTCAGCCAAGTTTAAATACAACAAATTCTTTACATTAACATGAAAATGCTTTGAAGGCAAGCCAGAAAAACCTGTGGAAAATTTAAAAACATTTAAAAAATATATGCACAGGGGGAAAATGCTTTCATACTATAAATATGGTACCACAGAAATCACCTTGTCAGCCAAGATACTCTTGCTGTACATTGAAGATTATCAATCTCTAAGACCAAGCTCAACCTCAATGTCATCATCCTCTTCAAATAGCTTTAGCAGACGTGCATGTTGCTCCTCCCTTTTCTTCTTCTGCCAATACTTGAAAACAGAAAACGACAACAGAATGACAGCCCCCACTCCTAGGAGGACGAACAAAACTGTTTTGCCAGTATGGCCCTTTGGCTGAGATTCAGCTTTCTTATCATCGTTGGATGTTTGAGGATCACCAGCTAGCACTGCAAAACATTGTAGGAAGTTAGTTGCCTGAATTGAAAGTTTGTGTAATAGACACCTATATTTTG
Organism: Bothriochloa decipiens; assembly: GCA_023333625.1. Lineage (NCBI taxonomy): Eukaryota > Viridiplantae > Streptophyta > Magnoliopsida > Poales > Poaceae > Bothriochloa > Bothriochloa decipiens. The sequence continues at coordinate 12,902,610 of CM041641.1, forward strand.
TTAGTCTGCACTTGCACAGATTCTAACAGAAGGGAAATGAAGCAGCATAACAAAAAATGGATATCAGTATTATCAAATCACAATTATATAAGTTACTGTCTTCAAGAATCCAAAAATGTTATAGCAAACCAGAATCATGAATATTTGTCACTAGTTAAAAGGCAAATTTATCATTATCAGATCTTAAATGAAGAGCTATTGCTTCCTGATCAATGGACCTAGCATTCCAACTGCACCAACCACGTCTCACCACCCAGTCATGTGCACAACTTACAGGGTGCTGCTGCTGGCAACAAAATCAATTTTAGATGGTACCCAGAGGCCATACATAAAACACTGGGTTTTTGTTCCTTCAGCCAAAAGTTCTTAATGCCAGTAAATCACGAACATAGATCTCAAGGCCTTCCCTAGCAGTCCATTCCAAATTATAAATCGTTTTGGCTTTTCTAGGTACATATATTTTGTTATGCACCTATATAAACGCTATGTCTAGATACATGGTAAAAACTACTCCCTCAATTCCAAATTATAAGGCACTTTGGGTCTTCTAGATACATAGCTTTTGTAGAAATCCTAGTATCACCAGGCCAGCCATGGACAGCTTGAATAAATTTATGAGAAAGTTGACAGAACCAAGCCCATTTATCAAGTGTTTAAAAGGAATACTGTTGTGAATACTTTGTTACTTCAAATAACAGCAAGTACTTTCACATTCACACTCACACCACATTCATTCAATTGCAAATTTTTTATTGGACCTTTTTAGCACAAATAACCACAGCCTTGGCCAGTTAACCCAAGTTAATTTAGCTTAACCTTCTGAAGTTTAATCTAACGAAAGAAAGACTTTGGTAGTTCAATAGGCTGAAGGAACAAAAATCAAGGGGCAGTAGATAGGACTGTAAAACTCCCTGAGACCCTCATTAAGAACTTTTTCCATAATGGGCAAACCCAAATTTCATCACTCGATGTTAGAAGAACTGAAATTATAGCAAGAGCTGTGTGGTCTTTGTTCTTTTTTCAGAGTCAAGAATCTAGGAAGTAGTATCATTTGACGTTTGTGTTGTTACGATGTCAACCCAAAAACTAAAATATTAAGATACATCACTTGCATTTTCACATCCTGTTTTCTAGGCCAAAATGATTTTCCTTGTGCTAAGGGGAGTCTCTACATTTAACTTTCATAACTTTATCTCAAAGAAGGAGCAACCATGTGGCTTTACAACTCTATATTAAAATACCTGTAAGCTGACATGTGTGAACTATATCATGGATGAAATATGACAATGGCATATGCCTAAAGGAAGTCAAAACAAAGTAAAACATAGCCGATAACACATATCTTAAGACAATAGAATGATCAGTTCCTTACTGCACACTATAGTACCAATGGTGATCGGGTGATCTTTCAATCAATCCTATAAAGCATGGACTTATCCTTTTTAACAGATATCTCTTACTAGGGTACACCTCAGTAATGTACAGAAGTGCTGCAATTTCGTTCAGGATTAGAAACATGCAGCAACAAAGACAAACTTTAATCTAAGAAGAGATGTTTTAGGGTAAAGTATTACTCTTTATACATTTTGAAGCCCAAGAGAATTTCAATCTTCCAATGAAGAGATATCATTCTTGCTGCACAAGCAATGCAATGATTCGAACGAACTATCTGTAAGGATATTAGCGGGTACAGGTCCTCGTCATACATAATAGCTTGACAAACTCCCATCGGAGACGACAAATTCATCCCTCCCTAACCACCCAATAATTGTCGACGAAAGTGTCGTCTCCGATTCAATTAGACTCGCAAACCACAGCAGGGAATCGGAATATATTCAATCAAGGAAGGAAAATAATCGTAGTAGCGATTCCTCAATCCCCCGCCCCGTCTTCAACTAGATCTCGCTGTATGTAACCCTTCTCCCGCATCGACCCCGAATCCCACGGCCAACGAGCAAGCAGATCGAGAGCGCGAACCTGCGGTGAACTGGGCGCAGATCCCGGAGGCAGCGAGGAGAAACAGGGCGACGGCCGGGGCCGGTCTGGATCCGCCCCTCATCTCCGCCCGTCACGTCCGGCCGGAGCGCGCCGCTCCCTCGGCTCGCGGCGGTTGGGTGGTGGTGGGTGGTGCGCTTGCCGGCGCGGTGGTGCGCTGGTGCTGGTGCTGGCGCTTGACGGCCTGGCGTTCCTGCTGGTGGTGCGGTGGTGGTGGTGCGGTTGCCGTGCCGGTCTGGCCTTGGGACGTTTGTAGTAGCCCGTGGCGACGGGTCGGAGTCGGAGTCGGACACGACCGGACGCCGGGTTGGTTCGCATCGAAGGCTCCGCTTCGCTGCAGGTGGATGGTCCTTTTCGGCGGCGTTGTGTCGCTGCTGGTGGGGCCACGGTGGGAGATTCGGTGCGACCGATGACGCGTTTCGTTGCCCGACACAGCCTAATCCACTTGTGAGCTGCGACTTGTCCAAGCTTGTCGTCAAAAGAACAGTGCACGCAAAAGAACGCATTTTTGTTGCCCATGTATGAGCCTAGCTAGAAAACGAGTCTGGTAAATATCCATGCAAATCGTTGCGAAAAAAACACCACTTTTGCCAGCTAGTAAGCATTAGCTAAAGCGATGAGTATGTTCTCTTGTTGAAGGAAAAAATTATTTGAATGCCTACAAAAAAAAATGTCCTTATTGCATCCTAGGCCTTGTTTAGTTACTTTTAGAATCGCTAGTTTTTTCGCTCTCTTCTCATCACATCAATCTTTAGCCACTTACATGGAGTATTAAATATAAATAAAAAATAACTAATTGCACAGTGTGAGACGAATCTTGTAAACCTACTTAGTCCATGATTAGACAATAATTACCAAATACAACGAAAGTGCTACAAGAGTTCAAGTTAAAATTTCTAGCCATCTAAACAAGGTCTTAGTATTATCCCATGTTATTTGTTATTTAGGATCGTCTTGAATACATGATTTTTTCCGGCCTTTCCTCTCTTACGTAGGTTTGTCTCCATGCTATCTCTTTGTTCTATTATTCGACACGGTCTTCGTTGAAATATAGGATGCCACTCAAACAATGACACAAAATCATAATCGTCTCCACTTGTACCCCTTGTTTCTCTCTTTGCCATGTCTTCTCACCCAAATATACCTCAAGGTAACATATCCTAGCCACTATGACCCTACCCAAAGAATAATCATCCGCTTTGCAGTGCCAACAACTTGGGCGTTGCCTTGCTATTAGTTTCGTCCCTACACTTGTGAGGAGCTACTATCGTAAAAGAGCTGGTAGTTATCATGGGTTTCTCCATAACTTGTTAAAAATTATTCTCAACTCTAACCCTAACCTCTAGGATCCTCTAAAGATGTTCCCAGGAAACATTGGTCATTCTACACAGTAGCTTTACACTCTCAAAGGCTGCAGCGACAACCGAGGCAACATCGTCTTCAAGTGTAGCTGAACAAAGCCAATGTTGTTTCCCCCATCCCTAGCCTAGTCCTAAGGGGTCGTTTGTTTTAGCTTTTTGTTAGCCTTTGCTGGTCAAAACCTCAAAAAAATAGTGTAATTGTTGAGTTAGTTTTTGAAAAATACGAAAAATTGGATTACGAGGAAATAAACTGAAATAAAACTTAATTCTAAGAAACTTTTCTGACTTTGGTATGCTATAATAAGCTAAAACTATGTTTAATAAACAACTAAAAGCAGAAATCTGACAACAAGAAAACTAGCTTTTCTGAGCCGAAAGCTTTAAAACTTCGGCTCAAACAAACAGAAAAAACATACCAGGAGAAACGAGCGATTTAGGCTTGTTTAGATACTAAAATGGTATCCAAAATTCACTATGCAGAATTTCTATTCTCCATCACATCAAAATACCGGCACATATATAAAGTACTAAATATAGATAAAATAAAAAACTAATTACACAGTTTTGTTGTATTTTACGAGACGAACATTTTAAGCCTAATTAATCAATATTTGGACAATTATTATCAAATAAAAATAAAATTGCTACAGTGTGACGGGACACTCACTATGCAAAATTTACATCTCGAATTTGGTATCTAAACAAGGGCTTAGAAACAAAAGGAGCTCTTAGTCTAGAACTTTAGATGGCCTCGATGCCCACAACAGCCCAGATAAGCGACCCGTTGGACTGAGCGTCCGAGCACGGCCTGGCCCACGTTCAACAAACAAGGAGGGGAGAAACAACGCCGTGCCGCGTGACGGCATCAGGACCGCGTCCCGCCATGGCCGCTGCCCGCTGCAGTGGCGTGCACGCTCCCCAAGAGCCAAGACCAGAGCTCCCATTTACTGCGCCATGCCAGCAATGGCAGTAGGAGCCCGGTGCCGCATTTACTCCCTCGCCAATCCACCCACCAACCAACCCAAAACCTCTCTCCACAGCAGGGCCACGCCGCATCAGCCTTCTGCTCCGGAAGCTAGCTAGCTCTGCGGCCAGCCACCACACCTCCACCCAACAATGGCGGCCGCCGTGGCCCTCCTCATCCTGCTCTCTGCCCTCGGCGGAGCTGCGGCGCAGGTGTTCCCGCGCGCGCCGTGGAACGGCACGTTCCCGTTGGGGCCAGGGTTTGGAGGCGGGAGCAGCGGCGGGGACGCGGGCGCGGCGGCGGGGACGGGGACGGGGACGAGTGTGCCGGCGATGTTCGTGTTCGGGGACTCGCTGACGGACAACGGCAACAACAACGACCTCAACTCGCTTGCCAAGGCGAACTACCCGCCCTACGGCATCGACTTCGCCGGCGGGCCCACCGGCCGCTTCTCCAACGGCTACACCATGGTCGACGAGATTGGTACGTACTACCCCCGCCGCTGCATGCATTCGTCTCTGAATTCTCTGGTATCTGTTCATCTCAAGCTGCTAGCTTATTTTTAATTTACGTAGATTTAGATGTGTTCTCTAGCTAGTAGCCGTCAAGTGTTTCTGCAGATAGCTTGTTCGTCTTGAGTTCCAGCTGGTAGCTACTAGTTCAGAGTAACTTTGCTGACAACTGAACGAAAAAAAGAAGTAGGGATCAGATGCACAACTCTGTAAATATTATAGATGTGTTCGGCAAGGGGCTATGGCAGTTGCTCTTGGCATAATGAAAATAATTAATCCATCCAGGTTACTAGAGCCAGTGCAACATTATTGTTGTTTTCAGGTGTAGAAGATCAAGCAGAGTAGCACAGTACATGCATACGCTTAATTTTAGTAGAAATGCTAGTTCCAGGCCTCCAGCACATCTTAAAATATCTTTTCTCTGAATATCTCAACGAAAAGAATGAAAAGAAATAGTGTAGTACAGCGAGCATTGTTCAGAGTTTTTCTGAAACAATACTGTTCAGAGTTCATTTACTGAATGAAGAAATCCTCACGACTTTAAACTTAGATTTGTTTTTTCTAATTTGTTGTCGAAGAGTATGCATGTAGTTTAGTAATTCATTTTAAACACTAGTTTATTACTACATACTCCGTATATACACGTTTGAAGCAATTTCCTCAAACGTGTATGTTCGAGGATAGATTCTTTGATTTGGGTATACACATTTTTCGGGGAAGTAGTAGGTTGGTACGCACATCAATTCTACGAGCTTGCAACTTCCTGCGACCATGCAATAGATATGCCAAATACGTTCACTGCCTCAAATTCTAGGCGTCACATCTGGTATACTCGAAGAAGCAACAGTGCAAGTGTGCAACTGCTAGCGGAATGACACACTGAAGCCTACATTTGCTTAGCTAGGGCCGGCGCTTTGTTGCTGTAGCTTTAATCTAAGCATGGAGATCTGGTGTGGTGTGCGTATGGTCCACACTGGTCTGAATTTATTTATTTGTAGTAACAACAAACACAAAAGTCTCCTTGACGCGGTAAATTGGATCGACCGGCTCCTTGAACAGTGGTGACATAATGCTGCTGCCGCCCGATCGAGCCATTGATTTTCACCTCATACAGTACGCTAGACGCGGTAACATGTGGAATTCACCGGGTCGTGTCATGTCAATCTGTACCGCTGCCGTGCATATATTGCATCAATGTTTCCATGTGACTCTGCTATACGACGGCAAAGCAGTTAATGCAGCATATACAGTAGTACGTGCTAGAACATGGTGTCCTGACCGATGATTCGTACCCTCACAAAGAATCTAGCAGCAACAGGGCTCTCACGCGAGATCATAGTTATCACTGCAGATCAAAGAGCTGAATCCCCGTAATCCGTAGTTCAGCATGGCACACGATTATATTATACGTACCGTGCGTAGTAATTAAGAACTGATTCCGTGCATCTTCAATCCGTCGTCATGTTCATCAGCTCAACTCCTGGGCCTGCCGCTGCTGCCGTCGCACCCGGACGCGTCGAGCGCCGACGCGGCGCTGCACGGCGTGAACTACGCGTCGGCGGCGGCCGGGATCCTGGACGACACGGGGAGGAACTTCGTGGGCCGGATCCCGTTCAACGCGCAGATCAAGAACTTCCAGCAGACGCTGGACGTGCTGAGCCGCCGTCTCGGCGGCGCGTCCAAGCTGGCGCCGTCGCTGGCGCGGAGCATCTTCTACGTGGGGATGGGCAGCAACGACTACCTCAACAACTACCTGATGCCCAACTACAACACCCGCAACGAGTACAACGGCGACCAGTACTCCACGCTGCTGGTGCAGCAGTACGCCAAGCAGCTCAACACGCTCTACAACCTGGGCGCGCGCAGGTTCGTCATCGCCGGCGTCGGCTCCATGGCGTGCATCCCCAACATGCGCGCGCGGAGCCCCGTCAACATGTGCTCGCCCGACGTCGACGACCTCATCATCCCGTTCAATATCAAGGTGAAGGACATGGTGAACACCCTCAACACCAACCGCCCCGCCGCCAAGTTCATCTACGTCGACAACTACGCCATGATCTCACAGGTCCTCCGCAACCCATGGTCCTACGGTATGTATGCACTGGTTGTTGTCGATCATGACCGCCGGTGATGCCCGGCCGCCGGAGTCGTCTCTCCTGGCTGCTGACTACTGCGTGCATATGCAGGGTTCAGCGTGACCGACCGCGGGTGCTGCGGCATCGGGAGGAACCGGGGGATGATCACGTGCCTGCCGTTCCTGCGCCCGTGCCTCAACCGGCAGGCCTACATCTTCTGGGACGCCTTCCACCCGACGGAGCGGGTGAACGTGCTGCTCGGCAGGGCCGCCTTCAACGGCGGCAACGACGTCGTCTACCCCATGAACATCCAGCAGCTCGCAGCATGGCAGCCGTAGTAGACGTTTTTACAGCCTCTGCTAAGCTGTCGATCGATCTGTGATTTTGAAGCGCTAGTGTGTGGGTGTGGTGTACAAGCTGATGCATGTATGGTCATGAGTAGGAGGCAGCTGAGTGGAGTTATGGTACGGTGTGCCGTGTGCCGTGTGCGTGAGCGGAGTTATGGTACGGTGTGCGTCCGGTGTCCTGTTGCTTGTGGTCAAAATCGCGTCTCTCTGTTGTTGTTGTTTTTTTTTTGTCCATCGGCCATCAGTGTTCGTTCGCTTAGTCCCTGTACGGAGATCAACGGAGTTACTTTGCTGTGTGTGTTTGGCTCACGGAATCAGTACCAATTCTTCAATTTTTCAAGAATCACCCGAAACCGTGCCAAACAGCATAATGAATCGATGAAAATGTTTTTCGCAGTGATTTTCATTTTTCTGCTTATGAGAACGTAATTGACGAAAAATGTGGTTTCTCAGCGATTCTGATCATATAGTCATTAAAAGTTTATGCAAGAATTTGCATTCTTACCAAACAGGTCCTTTTATAAAAGTAATGTCTTCCTAACGTTAGAATCTTGATCCCTACCAAACGGGCACTTACATAAAAGCATTACCTTTCTAATACTACCTCCATAAAAAAAAAAGAATTGGTTACGTGTCAATAAAAGTGCGGTTAACATTAACTAAATTACTAGGGAATGGTATTCACAATTCTAACTCCAAATTAAATTAAATTTCATAATTAATCTAATATTATTTATTCGATATCATAATATTTGATGTTTTTATCTATAATTGATTAAACTTATAAGATATACCAAAACATAACGTGCTATAATTGCATTGTTTCTAAGAAGGAGTATATTTTTGAATTGACACATAAGTTCGTTACTTCATTTATATATAAATGGATCATTTGTACCATGAGTTACTCAATTTAATTAAATCTCTCTTCATGGAACAAGTTAAATTTACCGGGTAAATACATTTGCTCACAATGTTTACAGAAGAATATGCTTTTTATACGGATAAATAAAATAAGTACAAAGCTACTTTCAGCAGCTCCCGTAGCTCAGTTGGTTAGAGCGTTGGTCTTATGAGCCGAAGGTCGCGGGTTCGAGCCCCGCCGGGAGCATTTTTTGAACTTTCCTCCTTTTCTTTTTTTCCAGCCCTTCTTGTTTTGGGGTTTTCTTTTTCACAGCATTGCCCTAACATTTCAATTGTTTCGTTGTATTCAAAACATTTTGCCAAAATTCCATGTGCTTTATCTTCTCTAGAAACTTTATATCTATATAGAAAACAACGCTTCCTATTTTGGTCCTGAGAGCCTGTTTTTTCAGAAACAGCATACTAGTAGTTGCTCTTATCATTTCAATGTTTTGTTTTTCTGTTGTCTCGGTTTCACATTGACTTTATATGTACAAAATTCTTCCTATTTTCATACTACTTTAGTGCATTATCAGCTATGGTCTTTTTTGTCACAGTATCCGAGTGGATTTTTATTCAGACACAATGCCAACATTTTTTATAAAAAATATATATGTATTTGAACGGAATTCGAGTTGGAGGCGGATTTTGGATCTACGTTAGGACAGTTTGTTTGCTTGAACGGCAACCACGCCAGGTTGGCACTACGTAGCTGTGCGTGTTTGTTAGCCTCGTAGAGACTTCCATGAGCCTGAGCGGCGCGAGTTAAAGCTGTCTAGAGCATGCCCACGGGGAAACAAAACTCTCCCGAGCGCGGCTGGCTCGGGCTCCGGGGTTGCTCCGGCGCAAGTGTAGGGGCGTGTTTGGAACGCTGCGTCTAGGCAGCCAGGCCCAGCGACCAGGCTCATGTGATGCGACCGGTCTGAGCTGGTGCAAGGCCTCGTGTTTGGCTGCCGGTACCAAACGAACTTGGCTCTACAAAGATCGTGTTTGATGGAAAGAATAGATTGATATGGTCACCCTCTTCGAACTGGACATGGTGGCCTTACCTCCCTCTCTTTCTTGTGGTCATTCCATCAAACGGTTGGTGGGCGCGGCCTCTTCTTCTTGCTCATCGGTCGCTGCACATGGCCGACGCTCTCCGCGGCACCACGCGGCCTCTCAGCGGAGCGGCGCGTGTAGCCAGCTCGGGCGCGGGGCTCGATACATCCGCTCCGGTGGAGGTGTTGGAGCGGATTCAGACGAGGAAGAACGGAGAAGCGCTAACTCGGTGAGGAACACGACGCGGCGCTCATGCTCGTCGGCGCGCACCCCAGTGAGGATGAGTCGGCCGCCGCGGCGCTCCGCGCGCAGGAACAACACCCCGACACCCGAGGCATCGACGGGGAAAGCCCCTACGCCGCCTCTTCTCCGACGCCATCGCAAGACAGGACTCTGCTCGCGCCTCCTCCTCCGCCCCACATTGAGCCGCATCGGCGTCGGTTGCACCAGAACCAGCCTCAGCTCTGGCGCGAGCTCCGCCGGCGTCGGCGTCGGCCGCACCACCACCAGCCTCAGCTCTGGCGCGCTCCGCGGCCGCGGGGGTAGAACGCGGTGACGGTGCCGTCGGCGCCCAGTCCACCCCCGCATCGTTGTTGTACCCGCACGCCATGGACGACATCCACCGGCAGCAGCCGCCGCCGCCGCCGGTAGCAGCCGAGGCGCCGTGGGGGAAGGGGCTGTGACGCCACGGTGGGAGAGGAGCTGTCCGTGGCGGCGGCGGCGGTGGCGGACAAGGGGCGCGTAGGGAAGGAAGGAACCTCGAGCGGTGATTCTATCTGGTCGTTGGCTCGCTGCGCTCCACCGAGCCGCGTGAGCACCACACAGAGCCAGGCCACGGAGAAACGGTGGGGGTAGCTTCGCTCGGGAGCCAGGTCCAGAGGTGGGATTTGCAGCTAGAGGGCCAGGCCGGTTGGTGGGGCATTGTAGCTCCTGGGCTCGGGTCACCCTTCTGGCCTCCAACCAAACGCCGCCTAGATAGCTGTGACGCGGGTCACAATATATTTCGAGACAAATGAGCATCTCTATAAAACCATGCTTAAGTGATGCAAGACCACTAAACAAAGGAAGTTGCACCGGTCTAGCCTATATATAGCACGTGGCTCTACTCATCCGTCCATGCCAATTTAGTCCAGCAAACAAACAAACCATATTTCTCGTGTGATTTCTACGTCGCGCGATTCAGTTTTGGTGTAATTTTTACGTCGTACGTAGCACAATTCAGTCCTGGCTGAGTAGAGACAGAAGCTTAGGTGCATCCACATGCGTGTGTTTGGTTGTGCTCCCCTTTGAGCTAAGCGTAGCAGGTCTAGTTACATTAGATTAGATTGTGCGCAGGTCTGGTTACATTGGATCGTGCAACTGCTACTCACACACGGGTAGTCTTATATGCCCTCTCACGTGGAGCGAACCAAGCTTCAAACAAATAGATTTTAAATAATGTATTTTAATTTTTCTAAATATATATTACCTTTACTATACTATTCCCGACGTCCCCCAATTTTTTTTACTTTTAGACATCGTTTTTGACCGTTCATATTATTCAAAATTATGTGTAAATTATAAATAAATAAATCCATGTTACAATATCTGTAATGATAAAATAAGGCATAGCAAAACATATGATATTTATATACAAATTTTGAATAAGACAATGATCAAATAAGATGTCTGAAATTTAAAAACGACACTCTTTAAGAACAATGGGAGTATGCATGTATAGTGTATATTTAATTTCATAGAAAAACTATGAATCTAAAAATCAAAATGTATTATAATCTAGAATGGGAAGAGTACATTACACCTGGATTAATTAAGCAGAACAAAACTCTAATAAAAATTCTCCAAGGAAAATGGCTGTTGTACCTGTCCCACGTCATCATCATTGTTATATTTTGGGTCGAGATATTTTCCAGGACAAGAAAGGCCCTTTCCACACTCGCCAAATCCGCCTTCATCGCAACACGCGACGAACTAGCCATACAATCCATCACTCGCGGACTGGCCTCGACCGGCTCCAATTCCAACGCACGCACTCTCTTTTCCACTCCGTCCCGGCGACCCGACCGAGCGAGCCCCCGGAGCGGCCGAGGCCTCGCACGCCGACATGTGGGCCCTCAACAACGCCAAGGCCGGCGGGCCCTGCCTCACGCCGCGGCACCCCGCGCCGCCCTCCGTCGCGTCGCCATCGATGGCGGCGGCTGGGCGGAGGCTCTGGAGGCGCAGCCCCGTTTGGGCGCCCCTGGTGGCGGTGCGCTCGTCGGGGGGCACGAGGAAGGACGGCCCCGGCGCCGGCGGTGGCGAGGCCAGCAGCGGCGAGGAAGCCGATAGCAAGGCGTCGTCTTCCGGTGAGGCCCTTTCTCGTGTGTATCCGATGCCTTCGAATCGTTGGGCTCTATAGGATGTTTGGGCGATTCGCATCGCATGTGCAGTATCAAAAGGTCGCAGCCTTTTCGTCGATCCGGTTCGTTTCCTGTTGATAGGATGCGATTTGGAGTCGGTGCGCCGTGCCTTTCGTGACACTGACGACACAGATATTCCAGATGTGATCTTGCTCCGCGTCGTTCATAGGATTTTGTTGATTGTGAATTGTGATATACTGTGTTTCTACGTTTTGTTAATTTTGGTATACAAACTGCATTATTAGGCTTATATGATTTAAGTATGTACAAAACATGTGATCGATCCAGCGTGATGGACACATTAGAAGTGCACTGAAGATCATCAATTAGGACCGCCTTGGTTCTGCTCAATTGATTGTTTTTTGTTCGTGCAGGGCAGGATGATGCATCTATCCCAACAGGGGATACCTCTGCAGGGTTGAACCAACCCCGTGACGACGCAAAAACAAGCAAGCCGATTAATGTTTCTAGCAGCAACTACTGGCGAGATGTCAGGGCAAACCTTGTGCGCCGGGAACAGGTGAGCCTGGCCTGTTCTTAGTTACAATCTGTACTGATTTTACGTATGCTTGAAATAGATGTCAGGAGATGCAAATGTTTTTTTGTTCAATCGAGGCATTTGCCATTTCACTCCTTGCTATCTTCCTGAAAACTGGTAACAATGTGCTGTTCTGAGTATTGCTAAGCTTTCACCAATTGTATTGTTACTGTACTTAGGTTCATAACTACTGTGCGTCTGTGCTACTATGGTCCACATTCGTTTAAGCTTTAAGTGTATAACATCATTATGGCTTGCATTGGTAAATTGCACAGGGATCAACAGGGTATTTAGCTTGTCATGTACTAGCAGGAAATGGTGGTTGGTCGTGGCAAGCATTTTGTGTAAGCTTAAACTCTAGTCCTGTGCCATCTGGGGCCTGTCTCAGACTGGCGATATGAATGGTCATGCAATCTTTGCTCTTATTTGTAATGCAAAACACAATTTTCTTTTGAAAAAAAAAATGTTTTGGCGGGGTGGTCCTAGAATTAGGATTTTGAATGCTGCACCATGGAATGGTGGTTTCAAATGAATCATTCTGAATAATCTATCTGGGGGAATAAAGGAGCACTAACAGTGGATTTTTCATTCTTGGAAAAATTGCTGCTATATCATTATTCATTATTATCAAAGCTTGTATCACATAAGCTATTGTTTCCCATCTCATTACATTTAATTGCATGTTGTTCTAGGTTTGTTTTCATTGTTTAATAAAATTGTGTTGTAGAGAATTTCCATTCTTTGCAGCAAGTCATTCACCAACTGATCAGCACAGCCCTATACCTTCTGTTTTCTCATATCTGCTTCTGTCTCTGAATCAGGAGCTATTAGTGGATCCAAGTACTCCCACAGAGTCAAAGGCATCCTCAGGAGTTCCATTACAGCTCCCTCAAAAGTGGGCTCATGCTATTACAATGCCAGAGGCAGGATGTGTTCTGGTTGCTACTGAGGCACTTGATGATGATAGCATCTTTGAAAGAACCGTGATCTTCATCCTTAGACTTGGTTCAAGGGGTACATTGGATGGCCCGTTCGGAGTTATCCTGAATCGTCCACTTTACACAAAGATCAAGCACGTGAATCCAACGTTCCAAGACCAGGCAACCCCTTTTGGTGATTCCCCCCTCTTCTTTGGAGGCCCTGTCGACATGAGCATGTTCCTGGTGAGGACCGATGACAGCTCGCGTCTCAAGGGGTTTGAAGAAGTCGTACCAGGCATCTGCTACGGCTTCCGGACTGACCTTGAGAAGGCCGCTGTTCTGATGAAAAGTGGTGCGATCAGGACCCAGGACCTGCGGTTCTACGTCGGGCACGCTGCCTGGGACTATGAGCAGCTGTTGGGTGAGATCAGGGCGGGTTACTGGGCTGTTGCGTCTTGCAGCACGGAGCTGATCAGTGACGCCTTGACAGGCGATCCTTCTTGCCTCTGGACCGAGATACTGCAGCTGATGGGAGGCCAGTACTCTGAGCTCAGCGAGAAACCGAAGCAGGACAGTTCGTAGGTATTTGGTCGTTTGAGATGTAATAATAATTTGTCGTGGTCAAGTCAGGTCTGTACATAATTGGAATAGGGTGATTCGCTTGGTACCCCTAGCTTCATGTAGTGACTATGCGTTGATAATACTGAAACAGGCCTCTATATATAATGTAATGGCTGTCTGCCAATGGATTTCAGCAATTGCTGAATAGTATGAAGATAGCGATTCTGATGAATGACACATCATAAGGGTTCCTCTATTGAACTATGCAAATAAGGGATTCTATTCCGCTGCATTTCATGATACCTGTGCATCAAAGGCCATATTAGTACACATGCATATCTTCTCTATATAATATGTTCCTCGGTTCTGTGTATAGTTGTAAGTCTGATTGTGTACAAGTGGTGTGTGGCGTGCGTGTGTGTGATGGTGTAGGTATGTGTTTGTACACGAACAGATGCTCCAGATGAGAGGTGAAAAAAAAAATATTCCCCAGCTTTACTGGCGTGAACATATTAGTCTTTTGGAGAATAAACACCGTTTAGACAGCTACGTGTTGTAGCATGTAGCCATTTTTTCTTCACTAAACTTGCCATTACTATTCACTACTCACTTAGGTATGTTGGATGAAGTGCTGAACGGAAGGGTTGAACAGAATCTGCAGAGTTCAGGTGTGTGGTTAGGCGTAGGTGCCTCCAAAGGGTGCTGTTGAATGATGAATCTCCTGTGGGTCTGCGACTGCCGACCGGCGGTACCCACCCGTTGAAACTTGAAAGTTGATATAGCTCCTGGTTGAATTGAAAGTGAAAAACCGGTCAAGGTTGCCGAACCCGTGGGTGGGTTCTGGAACATTCTTCTGCTCCGTCAAACGGAAGGAGTGGCATCTTCTGGCGGCTAAGCTAGTAGTAGAACGAGAGAGGAGTGCAGGACCAAAGATTCCACCGAGCTCAAAAGACGTTGCGCTACCTTTTGGTTGGCAAAACTGAAGTGATGATCCGAACCTAGAAAAAAAAAAACTTGCGCATCTGATTCACGGACTTGCCACTTGCCCATTCCTGATGACGAGCGGCGACCGATCCATCAGAAAATGAAAAAATAAATAAACAAACAAGTATAGGAGCGAGGACCAAAATTGTCACGCTGAGCGGCTGACCGCCGGCGACGGCGAACAAGATTGACGTCGGCACGTACTCGCTCGTAATTGGAATAGGCTGGTTCGCATGTTACTCCAGCAGCAGCTTCACGTGGCAAGTGATTAACTGTTATGCGATGGTTGTACTACTGAAAATAGGCGCTGCTTGTGGATGTTTGCAATTGCCAAATGTGAAAATACTAGCATTTCCACCTGAGCTCTTTTAGTAGATTAGATGGATCATGGATGGATTCTAAGGGAAGTGCGTTTCCTACTGTAACAGAAGTGCTGTGCGTGGTAGCCGGTTTCCGCTGGTATGAGAGCACGCGGACCGGACGGACCAGTGGGTTCTGCCTGTCGAACATTCCACTGCCGGTGGAACATTCCACTTCCACTCCACCGAGCTCAGAATCATTGCGCTGCCTTTTTGGACGGTCCGAGAGAGCCCACTGCTACGAGTACACCTCAAAGAAAACCTTGTGCTTCCTGATTCATGAACGTTGCGACGACGAGCCACATCCATCTGAACAACGGTATGTAAGCGGAGACGGAACGCAAGCCAGCGCCGCCGAGCAAGTTTGACACCTGCTACTACAGACTACCGGAGTGAGTGATCCAGGCGCTGTGTTTGCGGACCCTACCTAGTGCCGCACGTGCGCATAGACGAAGCACCGAAACGATAGCAGTCGTGAACCTCCAACTCCAAGCGCTACAGACCACGTCCTCTCTTCAACTTCAAGTCAAGGAGTCAAATTGGAAGACAATCATCTATCCAGAACCTTCTGTTACAGTAGCCTTTGTATTTGGACTTGGTGGAATTCTCCTTTGTTTGAAAAACAAAAACATATATATTGAATCGAACTTTTAAATAGCAACAGGAATCTTTGTTTCCATTTCTATATAATAATCCCACCGAATTGGTACATGTAGTCTTTGATCTATACTGTCTAATAATCAAATTAAGATCTCTATGTCGTCTACGCTAGTATCCCCATAAACAAGCGGCTGCTCACTGCCAGTGCTGGACGAGGTTCTGCTGGCGCTCGCGCTCGCGCTCGGAGTGGACCAATACGCACTACTGCTGCTGCTAGCACCATTGCTATACGGCGGCGCGCATGCTGCGGCGCCTTGCACCGTCGCACCTCCAACACCTGATCGCGCGGCGACGCCAATAATGCCAGCGAACGCGGCGGGCAGGACGGGCGGCGTCGGCGCGGCAACAAGAGCCGCTGACGCCCGCGCGTCGACGATCTGCGCGTCGGCGGCCATGCCGGCGTCGGACGCGACGCGCTGCACGGAGCGCGGCGACAGCGCGTGGCCGCGGCCGCCGTAGGCGGCGTAGTAGCTGACGGCGCGGTCGGGGAAGTTGAGGTTGAGGTGGCCCTGCACCGGCGCCCGGCCGTCGCGGAGGAGGCACGCGGCGGCGTCGTGCGCGACGGCGGCGGCCTCGGGCGCGGCGTAGGAGCCGAGCCACAGGCGCTTCCGCGTGCTGGGCACCCGGATCTCCGACACCCACTTGCCCCACGCCCGCCGCCGCACGCCCCTGTACCGGCACCGCTGCCGCTCCGCTCCTCTCCCGGCGCCGCCGCCGCTCGCCGCGCGGCTCATCGTCGACCGACGGTCCGTACAGGAACTGGCTGGGCTGGGGTTGGCAGCGGCAACAGTGTCTGTCCTCGGTTGCCTTGGCAGGGCGTTGGTTGTGCTGGTGGTTTTCTGGCCGTTTGCGATGGAGCACACGAGCGACGTGAGCGTATTTATAGGGTGTGGTGAGATGAGGAGAAGCGTATCAAGTCAGCGCGGGGGGGGCGTTGACATGATCGGCGTGAGTAAAATACGTGGGGATTGACCTCAACTTTATTCTCCGGGACCGGGTGGATATATAAAGATGAGGCACGAGCAGGAGAGCAGAGGGTAAACCATGCACGTGAGGGCACTAGCTCGCGGGCCAAGTCAGACGAGAACGAGACGACAGCTTTTGGCTCTCTGGAATCTTTGTTCGTTCTGCGACGGTGACGTCCGGGTCTCGTCTCTGATTCGTGGGCCCACGCATGCACGGTCAAAGCTTCCACTGGTGTCGATCAGACGCGGCACAGTGCTCAGCTCAGCACCCTCTCGTGCCGTTTAGCCATTTTCGCTTTGCTTTGCGGTGTGCCTGCCCGAGCGGGGACGGGAGAGACCTCTCACACAGCGACAGCCGTGTGTGCTAGCGCAAGCGCTTACGCAAATCTGCGTGCTACCGCTCTCGCTCATGCGCGGTTCACGTTTACCGTGGGCGTATGTGGCGACTAAACTGAGACTGAACGAAGGTGGGGTGTGACTAGTGAACATCACTGTTGGAAGGCCGGCTTCTAGTATAGTAGTTCTAGACTGCAGGTTTAATTAGGCAGTTGACGCCATATCATTAATTAATCTACGCGCGTCTCTGCTTGTGCTTCGCAGTCGACTTGGAAAGAATCGACTAGGTTACAGTGGACTTTATTGACGGCTGACATGATTTGAGAAGGGGGGTTTTCACACGATTCAACGAGGCTAGAGGACCACGACTATGGACTTGCTTGGTTAGAATTTAAAATTTGTCTATCCAAAACTAAGGCAAGTCAAAACTAAGACATGTCAATCATGGTTGTCAAAATTTTGATAAGAATTTTAGTATAGCACTTGGTTGGTTGTCAAAATAAAGGCTTGCCAAATTCTTTTTTATACGTAGTTAAGAACATTCTAGAGATTTGCCAAAATCTTAACAAAAAAATTGGTGATACTAATTCTTTGGCAATGAATCAATTAATGACTATAAATTTAACATGTCATGATCTTGGTTTGGCAAGAATTAGGTGTCAGCCAAGCATCTAGCGTCAGGAACTAGAATCATCGGCAACATGCCTCAGAACGAAGCATGTAGCGGACACAAAAGACCAGGCGAACGAGCTCTGGTGGGCGTCGAAGCAAACACACTCAAGGGAACGAAGAAAGTGCGCAAAGCTAAGCAAAGAAGACGCTTCGGTAACGTCCTACCAAAAATCAACTACCTTCATTTTATTATAAATTATAAGGTCATTTGATTTTTTTTACCTCTATTTTGATATTCATCGAGACATATTATCATATAATCTCTTTGCCATAAAAGAATCAATTTCTAGAAAGTTTTAGGCAGATAAGTATAGCTACCAAATGACATGAAACATATTTATAACAGATAAAATATCTAGAAACATTGGCGCGCATTAATAAAATTAAAAACAATAATGGACACGAAAAGTAATAAATACAGTCAATTGACCAGTGCAACATCACCTTTATATTTTATCTTATATATATAGAATTTGTTGGTATATTTCTAAGAGAAATGCCGCTTTTGATCAAAACACGTGCTCACGTGAATAAGACTAAAGTGAATTATGATAGCCAAAAATACATTCCGCTGCTCACGTGAATAAGACTAAAGTGAATTATGATAGCCAAAAATACATTCCGCTTTTATCCCCGAACAAGGGGACGTGAGGGCTCATGTTGGTTTTGACGCTCGTTGAACGTCGTTTGCAAAGGTCTCGACGAGAGAACACTCTTGGTGGCATGCACAAATGGCACGAAAACCATTAATCACATGGCAAAATGATCGATCTGAGTGGACCGAACTGCTGATTGTTGACTTGACGCCGTTCCCCAGACACCTGTACAACCCTTCTGGCTCCTCTTTAGACATTCCTTTACCACCTTTTTTTTTTAAAAAAAAGTAGTACTACATATGCGTCCAATTCTCGTATTTCGAAAATAAGCGATTTCAAATTTAACTAAATTTAATGTTAACATTTATTTATAAGACAAAATAAATTTCAAGATTCTTTTCGTTATGGACTATACTTTTGTAATAAAACGTTTTGGTGCATAAATTTGAATACTATTTAACATAAACTTAGTCAATCTTGAACAATTTTAACATGCACTACGGATATAGTAGCATTCTTTTGTGGACAAAGGGTGTATAAGACCATATAGTGTATGCATCCTACTCTTGTAACTTTCAAACATATCTATAAAATATAGATCGCCAGGTTTCAACATTGATAAAGTATCTTTTGTGAATCACAGTACATATATAAGCTGATATACATGTACTGATGTATCTTTTGTATGGGCATTGTCGAGAGGTTGGGCTAGCAGATCTCGAAATTGATGAAATCTCCATAGCAGTTGGCTGTCGAGGGGCACGTACATTATCTATCATGGAAAAAATAATGACTCTAAGTTGTAAAATAAATCTAGAAAATATGATCAACAACATCAATTTAAAGGACTTAAACCTGCAAATCTCGAGGTTGACAAAGTCATCATAGATGTCTCACTACCTGCCAAGAGATACATCAGTTCAAGAACTTAAACACTTGAGATCTCTTATTTAACTTATCTCTCTTTGTTTAATTAACTGCGATTGTCCAGCTAGGCACGCAAATATAGAGTAAAATTCACTGGTAGCTGTGTCCCTAATAAATTTGTATACATAAATGTGCCAACTAGGTCGCCAACTCTCCAACTCCAATTTTGATGTTTGAGCTTGATCTATAACTTGTATGGCGGCGTCATTTAGGTATCCAAATTTGCATGTCAATATACAGATGGCGCTAATATGGTATGCTAATTATGTGTTGACGTGTAAGTTTAGGGAGCTAGATGATACCTCTATATAAGTTCTAGGACTTATAGATCAAAATTCAAGAGCTAGGGACCTGAATAATACATCCGTGCAAGTTTTAGTCAAGAATTAGGGGCTCAGATGGTACCAAGTTTAAAGAACGCTAATGAATTTTACCGTATATAATATAATATAGGAACCGGATATAAGATGTCAAACGAACCTGTGTCCAATCGCATTGCCTCGGGCACGCGAAGGGTTGAGGCGGCCAAGGAGCGCCCCCGCCGCATATTGAACCGTTCTTCAAAACTTGAATAATAGCAAGGTCAACGACACAAGTGGCGGTGCGCGCTGTCAGCGAATTGAAGTCAAACGCGACCGACCATGTTGATATTGTCGACGTGTAGTACGTACGACTCGGCCTGTCGCCATACATGCAGACGGGGGACATTTGGTACCAATCGTATAATAATCTAATATACGCATTGTTGACTCCTTTGTTAATGTTAATTTAGGAGTACAGCACGTGATTGCGGCGGAATACGGGAACGCCTCATTGTTGACTCCTGCTCTGTGGTCTGTATATGCAATTTGTACCGTGAGACGTGACGTGAGCACGCGGTGGTTGGTTGTTTTGGGCTGCCGGCCCAGAGACAATGCCTCCATGCCAAGCCAAAGCCAGTCGGTCGACTGCGACGGCCCAGTCCAACGTGCGCTGTTTACAAACAGCCGGGGGGCCCGGGAGAAAACTTTCTCTTTTTTTTTCCGGCGAGGAAACGTGAGATTTCGGCGGAAGAACGGATGGAGGACATCCAGTGCGGCAGTGTGCAGAGTGGTCTCTCTGTCTGGCCATGCCACGAGCTGTGAGATCCCTTTGATCGCCAAGACGTGTATCTTCTCCCTATGATAGCCACATATATGGCTTTCATGTGGCCGTGCGGCGTCTGTGTCCTCATCCGGCCGTGCCCGTCCCCGCCCCTCCCTATCCTCGTTGTCATTAGCGTGTAGCAAAGTGGAGCGAGACCCAACGGTCGTGTTCAAAATTAATTAATTAATTAATTAATTAAGTAAGTAAGTAATTTAAAAAATAAAAAATCGCAGGTGCTTTTGCAACGGCTCGCTCAGTCTGTGGGTCAAGGTAATCACTATATTATGACGATGCTCCATCAATTGGCACTCATTCTCATCTAATCTATCCTAGAAACGCATTCTATTTTTAAAATCATGCGCCACACGTATTTTATTAAAAGAAGTTGGAAAAAAAATACACTGACCGTTTGGTCTAATAGCGAGTTGTTTGTAAGCCACACGGGTTGAACACTACCAAAAATCACCGTCTTAAACGGTGAAGCTTAGGGTGGTGTACTGAGAAATAAAACTATTATATGACTAACTCAACGTGCACGGCTAATGAGTCCTCGTGCATTTCTTCAAACGCCGCCAAAGTCTCAGTCCACTGATCGCTGTGTAAGGGAACAATATACTCGTCACTTTTCATCTTGCAGTTGGGGATGTCTCCGCAGATACTTTTGTGAAACTCTATGGTGATTGTTTCATCCGGCGTATCAGCATCCTAGAAACGCAGCTGGTTAAACCAATCATCAGCAAAGGCACGTAGAGTCGTTGGCGTATGTAGCAAGTGCCAAACTACCAAATGACATAGTGTACTCCGTATGTCATGTGACCAAGCCAGTGCTTTCTCTGTGCTACCTGCTACTCTCCCATCCCATGCAATCGCTTACCAAACACACATCAATGAGGTCAACCGACGCATCTATCAGTTCTATTATTATATAATTTACTTACTAATGTACTCTGCTTAACACAATCTTCTTCTGATTTTGACTTGACCACGACATACGTTCGGCGTGTGGGAAGCAGGGATGAACGAGGACATTAAAAAGAACAAAAAAAAAAAAACGGGCTCTGTTAGTTTCCTCGGAATTTGACATTATGCAAAAAGAAGATTCTTCGTCACATCAAAATTCCGACACATGTATAGAGTATTAAATGTAGATAAAATTAAAAACTAATTATATAGTTTAATTATACTTTATGAAACGAACATTTTAAACCTAGTTAGTCTATTTGAATAATAATTCATAAATACAAACAAAATATTACGATGCGTAAATTCTGACACGCCCCCGAACTAAACAAGGCCAGAGACGCCGAGCGGGTTTAGCGGGCAGCCGGCCAGAGAATGTGCGCCTGCGCGCGTCGCCTACTGTACACAGGACCAGAAAACAGAAAAGACGCGGCGTCAGAGATCCGATCTCATCAACTACGGCCGTAGAGGTACGTACGCTACTGGCCGGTGCGCATGTGGGCGCACGGGGAATGGCGTCGTGCATCCCGTTCCTGCCGTCTCCCCTCGATCCCGTGCGTGATCCATGGCAAGAGGCATCTGCTCTCCACCGTAGAGCAGTAGGCGCGTTTGCATGTGACCGTATTTACGGCAGCCGAGCAAAATTTACAAGAACCAACACCACCACCCTGTGTACAATTTGATTTTTAAAGTTCTAGTATCACATAACTTATGTTCTCTCAGGACCAGAGTACGTATACATGTTCGTCGTGGGAAGCGGACTATCTATCACCTTATGCAGATACTATGCTTCAATAATTCTCCAAAAAAGAAAACAGAAAAATAATTCACATCTTTTTGAGGTCGCAATAATATAAATTCTAACCATACAAATGCAATGATAAGATGGCACGCATATGATAGATACCTGTGGATATGTAGTACGTGTCGGTGGTTACTAGCATGTTTTAGGGCAGTCTGATGAGGAGATATCTTGACGATATATACAATGATTACAGATATTTGGCAACAAGTGTATTTATTTGTATATTCATGAAATCCTGATAAATGCCATATTACTGCTACCTTCATCCGTACGCCCTAGCGTGGTGGTCCATGCGCTTGGGCGTGGCCATCTCCTACTCCTATCTGTGGGGCGCTCTCAGGTCTCAGCAACGAGAGGATGGTCCATCATGAGTGATGCTGCATTAGCTCTCCTCCGATAGGACAGAATATGAAATGAAATGAAGTGATCTTTATCTCTCTCATTTCCAAATTATAAGTCCCCTTTAAAGTTTTTTAAATAGATTTTGCTAGAGACCTAACAAAATTGATGCATAAAAAAATCAAAGCAAATTATAATTTAAAACGGAGGATAATGATAACTTGTAACCTTTGGGCTCCGTAATTATTTTAATTTCATTCATTCAAGGAAAGGGTTAAGGCTCTTCACGCTCTCTCAGTTGCGCACATGGTTATCACTGTACACGCGTGGATCGGATACACATGCTATCAAATATTCAAATCCCTATTTACACATAATAAAGCGTCGAAAAATCTCACACGTGCGCAAATAATAGGCATCACATGTTTTAGATTTTGGTGGGTGTGGGTTTACACTCTCATCCATCACTTGTTCCATTTAAGTGTATCAGGTGTGGTAAATTTGTTTCTCACTTGAAATTTGAATTTTACTAGTCTACCACATAAAAGTGTGATATTGTACTGCACCAACATAATTGTTGTATTCCAGTTTAATATTTTAGAAATGACTTGTCCATTTTTCTATAGAATCAAGTCATTTTTTAAATTTTGACAGTGAATTTTTAAATAAACCCTATAATTTGTTTTATCAATGATGTTCGGTGGTTTTTTGCTACTACAAGTAAACTAAACCCTCCATTTTCCACGAACGAGGGATATGGCGTAAATGTCCCGTTTGGTAGAGCTCCTATCGGCTCCAACTTTTCTCATGCATTTGCAGTTTATGAACTGTGTTCACGGAAGCTCTTTTTATCTCTCATCTCTCGTTCACAGAGCCAGCGGGAGCAGGAGAAGCCAATTTTTTTTTATTCACCTATCAGCTCTATTAGTGAACAAGGGAGGAGATAAAAAAGGATCTCCTATGAAAAAATATTGGACAAACTTGAGCCAGAAGGAACTCTATCAATTTGCGCCCAATTTGTGCGCGTGCATGTGTCTGAGATGTCTATGTCTACACAACTAACGCCTTGTTAAGATGCATTCTAAATTTTAATTTTTTTCACTCTCTTCATCACATCAATGTTTAACCATTTACATGGAGCATTAAATGTAAGTAAAAGAAATTACTAATTGCATAGTTTAGTTGTAAATTATGAGACGAATCTTTTAAACCTAGTTAGTCATGAGTGGACAATAATTATCAAATATAAACGAAAGTGATACAGCAGTAAAGTTGAAAAAATTTCAGCATCTAAACAAAGCCTAGAAAAACTGCATAAAAATATCTTTATGTTTTGCTTTTGTTCCAACAAAAATATTCCTCTCATACGCCACACTTTTTTTTTTTTAAAACTCTCTTCCGCTCGGCGGGGCAAATACAGTCTCCTTGCCCACTCCCCAGCGTCCTCTCTCCCTGCTCTCCCTGCCGCCGCACCCAACTAAAGCGCAGTGCGTGGCCAGCAGTGGCTTCACGCTCACACCGCCTCGCCAACCCCCCGACCCTAATCCGCGGCGTGCTGGGCGCGAGCACGGAAGGAATCCCCGTAGCGAGGAAGGAATCACCGGCAGCGGGTGGAAAGCTCCACGGGGCACAGGCAGGGACTGCAGACTGCAGGAGGCCGCGACCGGGCTGTTTCGGCTCATGCCTGGATCTGGGGGAGAGGGACGCGCGGCGCCGCGTCTCGCCGGATCCCGCGCGTCGGCGGCTGGATGGTGACCAGCGGTTCCAGGTATGGGTGGTTTTGCCCTGCTCACTCCTGTCTGGGTTCTTGCTTGGGTTTGGGAGTGGGGAACCGATGCTGTTCCCGGTTTCTTGGTCGGTTTCTCTGGCTCTGAGGACAGAGTCGTGCGGGAGATGCCGCCTCGCGAGGTTGGATGTGGTTAGATGCGGGTAGGGTGAGGAATTCCGCAATGCCGCTGGATTCGCTTGCAATTTCATGGTCCCTGCCGCGTTTCTTGAATCCCCATCGTTGCTGTTCTTTTGCTTTTCCTTGCTATTACTATTCTTTCTTCCCTGTGAAGGTGTTTGCGTTTTTGGAAAGATTTGTGTTTTATTTTGTTCTGCGTTTGGTAGATTCTCATGTTTTCCTGTTCTTTCCAAATTGTTTTGCTACTAATGATGGCAAGAACATGTATGGGCGTGAATTTTGAACCGTATCTGTTTTGAAGACTATTTTACAAGCTCTGGCTTTTCTCGTGGTGTTCTCTTTCCCTGATTCCACCCGCTCAAAAAGTATCGAGGTTTCACTATTGCAGTTTGAGGTCTTTGCAGCTTCAGTTGCTAGTTCTTTGCAGATTTCTTTTTTTCCTTTTGCTGGAACACCCATTCAATCTGCCAACGTTTGAATTTACCAATTAGCTTGTTTACCGTCGCATGAGGCGATCTATTTTTTTATGGGATTTTATTCTTTTCCCAACCTTGCAATGTTGCTATCCCATGCTGTCCTAGTTACTCCTTATCACGTGGTACTTACTATAGATGTTCACTGGTTTATCTGCTTGTCATATATAGTACTACAATAGTAGAACATCGTGTAGGTGAAGTGTTGATTTCTGAGGTTTGGTGAGGCGCGAATGATTTCAATGGTCCCATGTTCGGTTACAAAATTTGGAATCTATCATGAGTCCCTGACCCTATCATGTATTATTTCGCAGTGATGGAAAATTATTGATTTCTATACAGTGTACCTTAGAAGCTTGCATCACACTCAGTGCGTCTTGACAGCATTTATGATCTTTGTCCGTTCTTTTGAAATAGCTAGGCAAGGATCCCATTTTTCCTTGTGAGACACTGCTGGTTCTTACACGGTGACATCAAAGTTGGGCCTCACACCAGGGTTGTAGGTTCCATTCAGAGATTTTCCTGTGTACCTAGCTTAAATTGTCTGACCAAAGGATTGCCTGAAAGCACGCATTGAACAACTTTGTTAAGTACTGTTCTGCCTGTATGTCAAAATGAAACCTCAATTCTGGCTCTATATATGAATTTCTCTTGTTACTTTGCAGGGTTTACAAGTAAAGTTTGCACAACATTAATGAATTAGGTACACACTACAAGATGGCAACTGAGGTCAATCAAAACTTTTTTGCATGGTCACAGGAGGAAACTTCTGTGCAAGATCTTTCACAGGTTATCTCTCTTTCACCATTCATTTTATTGCCACGTACAATGTACAGTCAAGGAATTTAACTGAAGTGATAGAAATTGCTAGAATTTCTATGGCCACTATTAGCACATGTCTGTCTGCTGAACCTTTTTTTTTTTTTGGCATTAGACTAAATCGATTCAAGCCAACACCTAGTGATAAATGTGAACCTATGTGCCAGTGCAGTAGAAGTTGCTAAAATTCCATAATGAGTACTCTTCCATAATACATGGTATCCACCCCTGGGAGGTGTACTAGTTAGTGTTAACCCCAAAAGGTTCCTTGGAAGTCGGAAACCTTTCTATAAGTGAAGTATCATTGCATTCTTTCTAAGTAATTATTATCGTCTGGTGACATTCTCGCACTTCTTTACTATATGTCCTATTTCTTCCTTTAGGGAACATCACAAATGTTTGGTCATGGTTCCATATCTTTTGGAAGATTTGACTTGGAATCATTAGAATGGGAGAAGTGGTCTGTATTTACCAATGACAGGCGTCATGAAGAGTTTGGAAAGTTCAATGGATTGGTTGCGAAGAAGAAGGCATACTTTGAAGAATACTTTAAAAGGATTAGGGAGCTTAAGGCTTTACAGCAACAGAACCAGCAAACTGAACTTCATCTGGAGTACAATGGTGATGGTAGCGATTCTAGTCAAACAGGAGAATATGAAGCAGCCACAGCCCACAGAGCTCCCACTGAATCTGAAACACCTGTTGATGCTTCCACAAAGCAGGCAACAGCTGCAACCACAATTGAGCATGGAATGAAATGCTACGGTTATCATGAGAATGGTAGTTTAATGAATGAAATTTCTGCATCAACCCATTCTTCACCAGTTGGTGATTTGTGGCAAATTGGCAAACAAATGAGAGGAAGCGTTAGTGGCAAAATGGGTATATTGGAGCAAGATGCTAATTCAAGCCAAGATTATCCTATGGTCCATGACATTATGATCACTCCTAATAAGAGAATGATGGAGAAAGGCTCTCAGGTTGGTCAGGCGTCAAAAATAATTCCAAAGTCTGTCAAGATGACTTCTAGTAATGTTTCTGATCACACAAATGTTTCCAAGGTATTCACACATTGACTTTGGACATGTTTCCATCTTGTTCATTGTTGTAATCTGTATGTGCACACTTTTCTAATAAGTTGGCTATTGTCCTGGACCTGGCTTAGTGTGCAAGACAGGGTAAAAATGCCTTATTTCTTTATGGAACGTTAGAACTAGAGTTCAAAAGCTATGCCCTATCTATTTGAATTACCTTGATGCATGCCTAGATGGCTAGACTGATTTCTTTAGTTTCCTGCTACTTTATCCAGACATATATTATGTGTTTTTAATTTTTGCTATGTAGCCCAAAACGCAAAACCTGTACATTTTTCATGAAGATATAAGCTATTTTTCATAAATATTTCAGGGACCATGTTCAGGCGAGCCCAGTGTGATAAACCAGATGGCAAAACCTGAAAATACCCTGTCATTGCGAAGGCCAAGAGAAGCAACGAGCGATTTAGTTGGCACCGCTGCGAGAAGTGGTATTACAGGTTTAAGAAGACCTTCATCTGCAGCATTACAACGGCCCTCTACCAGAGAAAGGCGACCTGTCACAAAAGATGCTTCAAGGAAGCATGCTGAGGTTACCACTCCATGCCGTCCATCAACTTCTGAAAGACGCATGTCCATCAGAGATTTGGCACTAAAGCATGACAACAATACTATCCCATGCCCACCTTCTACCGCTCACAGGCGCCCTATCGCCAAAGAATCACCAACAAAGCAATGCAACATTGCTACTCCACGCCGGCCTTCTACTCCTGACAGGCGCCCTGTCACCCAAGGTTCAACACCAAAGCTATCCAACATTGCTGCCCCACATCGACCTTCTACTTCTCACAGGCGCCCTATATCCAAAGAGTCAGCTCCAAAGCATTCCAATGTTGCTAGCCCACATAGGCCTTCTACTGGTCAAAGGCACACTAGCGCTAGAGATAAGCATATTGGTATTGCTACCTCATATCTGCCATCTGTTGTCAAACAATGCCCTATCACTGGAGAGGGTGCACATAAGCATGCTGATGTTGTCACCCTGAACTATTCTTCTACTGCTGATAAGTGCCCCATTGTTAGAGATGTTGCACCAAAGTATGCCAATTTAGCTCTGCCGAGGAGGCCATCTACTGCCGAGAGGCGCCCCATTGCTAGAGATGTTGCACCAAAGAATGGTCTGCCACACAGACCTTCTACTGCAGAGAGGCGCCCCATTGCTAGAGATGTTGCACCAAAGAATGGTCTGCCACACAGACCTACTGCAGAGAGGTGCCCCATTGCTAGAGACGTTGCACCAAAGAATGGCCTGCCACACAGACCTTCTACTGCAGAGAGGCGCCCCATTGCTAGAAATGTTGAACGGAAGCATCCACCAGCACAGAGGCCTTCTACGGCTGAGAGACGTCCTGTTACCAGAGAGACAGTACTGAAGCAAACTAATGTTGCCAACTCACGTTTGCTTTTGACGCCAGATAGATGCCTCACCAAAAAAAGTGTCATTTCCACCCCTGAGCGCCCTTCTACAGGAGGAAGGTGCCCTATCACCAATGGCGCTACAGTCTGGTCAAGAGCAATGCCGAACTATTCAAAGGGTGCTATGGTCACAGAGGTATGTTTGCACCCATTCTTTTCTAAAATGTATTAATTCTATTCTAAAATGCAGAAAGGGATTAAGATAGATAATTTAAAAGACAATATATTTTGTCATTTGAGTGTTTGTTTCCTCTCTGTTCCTCATGCAGGTTACTCCCCAAAAGGCAATAACTCCCAGGGTTGTTAGAAGTAGCAAGCTAGAAAACCTAAGATGGTTGTAGCTATCTTTTTCAGGGATACTCAGACTAAATAGCTAAATAGCTTGCACTGAGATTTGACTGCCTTTTTTTGTGTTGTTTGGCAGCTATGCAAAAGAAAGGGTGGAACTTCAAGTGGATAGAAAGCAAAAGTCAAGGTGTTACTTCTATCATGGAACTCTTTTCAGAATAATTCTACTAGGGACCTGTAATTCTTTGGATTTCAAAATTGGGTCTATTGCTCTAACTGCCTTGTCTTATTTTTCAGTCCTTTTAACCTGCCTTCAAGGAAAATGTTGACTTCCAATGTTAGAGATGATCAAGGTCTTGAAAAATTCAAAAAGTCAGAGAAGGAGGTGAGAAGCTTCTTTCCTTTCGTGCTGCTGGTCCACTACATGTGAGCCTTCAGTGGCTAACAATATTATTTGTTTTGTCGGTATCTGAAATGCTTCTATATACACTACTAATAAACTGAGTATAACTGTATAAATTAGCTTCCCTTTTTCAGAAAGAAGCCCTAGAACAAAGGTTGAACCGATGACATTACATTATACAAAGATTAGGCTCATACTGAAAACTGGTGTACACCTAACTATGGGTTGTGGAATTGTCGTTTCCAGCTTTACTCTCAAGTCTAGAACCTTTCATGCATGGGATCTCTTGGTAGTACTTGCCATGGTTATGACAGTTGACAGCTGCTAGTAACTGGCTGGTAAACATGAACTATCTAGTTCCGCCTCTCAACCCTGACCTTTTCATCCTGAATACAGTAAGGCTTCCCAAAATGTAATCAACATCTATTGAAATATGTAGAAATTTCGTGTTGGTTAATTGCATAGAAACCAATAGCCTAACCAGAATTGGTCCTTCGGGTCCAAAGCTGATAGCTTGACTTTTTTTGAAGGCAAAGCTGACAGCTTGACTTAAGTTAGTGAAACCTGTAATTGTTTTTATTGGGGACACTGGATCTGAAATGAGAATTTTAAAAAATGTATATATTGAAACTCTTCACTAGCGTGCTTATTTAGCAATAATAACAATTTGTAGGGCTTGCAGGAGGGAGTTCGGGCTCATGCATACAAATCAAATAATCTAACTCCTTCACAGACAGGAAATGTAAAGACAAAGGCTCCTGTGGTATGAGCTTTTATCCTTTCCGGTCTCCGCCTGATTGTCCAATTCTCAAGCATTCATGATGGCTCGTACAATTCTGAAGTCCGTACTCTTGACCTTTAATTTACCTTTGCTCACCTGATCGTCCAGCCTCCGCCTCCACCGCCGCCTCTGCCACCGGGCCGACAATATTGCACTGAGAAGAAACTGAATGTCAACAGTTCACCTGTTGGTGTAAGAAAGCCAAAGTAAGTTATTACTAGGGAGCACCAGAACCTGTCTCCACGTTTTCATTTTGCCGTTAATCTAATCTTGTGCATTTCTATGTATTCCGACTCACCTTGTCTTTTGCAGGGCTTCGGCTCCACACTGGCAGTAACCCAGTATCTAGGATCCTGTAGCATAACTGTGAAGCCATGAAGGTAAAGCTAAGCGTCTGACGTGACCTAGAAGCTGCAACCATCAAACAACGATTGATGTTATATGTTGTAGTTTACCAAGTACCAGCTCTCTTGTGACTAGTCACCTTTGTTAGAGTAACAGTAGTAGTGTATGTAGCAACGTGTATCATATATCCACTAATATCTAACGGCACCGTAGCCGTACTATCTGCCCTGGATTTAACTAAACATTGTATATACCTGGAATAATTGGAGCTTTTAGCTGGTGAATGTCGAGCCAGGAATTATCCCCTGGATTTGCAGGTCACATGCTGCTCTTGAACCGTTGAAAGATGTTCATCTGTAGCTATCAATTGACTAATTGCTTGCTGTTAGCGGGCCTGTGATTGTCCTGTAGGAGTACGTTTCTTCTGGACCCGATTGCCAGGGCTGTGTAACCAGCAGCTGAAATCTGACGAAAGGTTGGGATTTCGCTGATGTCACCTTGTGATCCATCAGAGCTTCTTTTACTTAGGCTAGTCTTAGTGAGAGTTTTTTTATGACGTGACAATATTTTTAAGAGAGAAAACATGAGTTCATAGGAATAGAACTTCTTTTACATGATTACCAACTCTTTATGAGTTATAAAGTTAAATTTGAAGCCATACCCAATCGAAAAAGGATATTATCCAAACGCATTTCAAGTAATTGTAGTAAAACTTGACCTGTGGATCTTTTTGCTTTTTCAGCGATATGTACATATCTAAGTAATTGTCTTTCTGTCAAATTTATATATGAAACTATAGAATGAAACTTTTATTGAGAGTGAGTATCATCTATGTTTTCATTTTATTTTATATGATACTTTTATAAACAAGTGTTTTGTTTGATTCCATATATGATATAACAGTTTTGGAAACCACGTTATCAACTTTCCATTTAGGCTGACTGGCCTTGCCTGATGAAAAATGCTACGCTTTCAACAGATTTGTTTAAAATCCGCGAACGCACGAGGACCGTTCGCTAGTCCGTCCTCTTCCCACCGACGGTGGCGATTCCCACAGCCGACCTGGCTAGCCACCGAAGACGACGTGTCCCACGAAACACCCTAGCACGTAGCGACCGCCCGTCCCCAACCGAGCGGGGCGTGGGGCGCCCACGCTTCCCGTCCACGCGCCGCTCACGATTTCCTAGCTCAACTTATTCTCCAAGCCACGGAAACTTTCTCGAACCCTCCCCTTTCCCCGTTCTGCACCTTTTCCACCGCTCGGCCCTCAGCACGTCCAGGGGCAGTTCCGTACTTTCGCGGCATCCACGCCTGCCTGGTGACTTGGTGTATAGAACAGCCGGGGTCCCTGCGAATTCGGCGCAAGTCCAAAGACCGAAGGGCACACCAGAACTCCAGAAGTTGCGGTTGGCCTCCTCCTCTTCTCCGTCGGCGGCTCAGACTCAGATCTCTGCGTGCGGCGATGGCGTCGTTCTCGGAGGCTCCCCCCGGGAACCCCAAGGCGGGCGAGAAGATCTTCAAGACCAAGTGCGCGCAGTGCCACACGGTCGAGAAGGGCGCCGGCCACAAGCAAGGTGAGCGACCCCTCCCCGCTCCCCCTACCCCGCGCCCTTAACGGGATCAGATCTGAGCTCGGGTAGCCTTAGATGCAGATTCCTTCGCGTGTGCGCTGCTCCGTGCGGGAGTGGTGTGCGTGGTGCTTAGATCTGTCCGATTGATGCGGGATTGGTGATAGGAACTCAGTCTAGTTCGTTTGCTACTCTTGTTTTAGGCTTTTAGCATCCAAACGCCTGCGGTCTGGGTGGCCTGTTTGATTTTGAGCCTGGCGTTAGTAGAGAGGGCATGCCTGTTCCGAGTTCGCGCTGTGTTGGAATGATCAGGATCAGGTGTTGTCTAGTAGTCTGGCTAGATTGATCCCCTATAGATTTGGTGATGGTTGTGCCTGTTCTGTGTGCTGCAGGCCCATCCGTTGTTTTGGGCTTACAGCAGAGGATCAGTTGTGGCAATTTTTGCCCGTGCGACTTGCTATGCAGTTAGAACTGGCATATAGAAAATGTACAAACTAGAAGTGGAAGCATTAGTTTTCGCCTTTTCCTGTTCTGAATTTCCTAACCGGAAATATGGAATAGTCAATCAATGATATTCATCACTTTGTCTTGCTAATAATCTGTAAAACCGACAACCAATGCATGCTTGATAGTGTATGTTTGTTCATGTCTGACCACATGCAAACCATGTATGTAATTTGCAGGTCCAAACTTGAATGGTCTTTTTGGGAGGCAGTCGGGTACCACTGCAGGCTACTCCTACTCTGCGGGAAACAAAAACAAGGCTGTGGTCTGGGAGGAGAACACTTTGTATGAGTACCTGCTTAACCCTAAGAAGGTACTGTGAACAATCCTGTTAGCTACTTGAGATGCTTAGTCTCTTTAGTGTTTCTTCTTTGGCTCATGGAAGGGCACAGATAGACCATTGTGAAGTTTTATAACCTTGGGATCTATTCAACAAGAATACAAATGGCATGCCAAACTTGCTGATTGTTATTTGAACGGTATTACGTTCAGATATAACTTAAGGCTTGGAAACTCGGGGGTTAGGGTGGCATCCTTTACTTCTAGCACCTACTAGGAAATTCATTTGATCTGATCTTTGTAGGCCTTCAAAATTGCCTCAGCTTTCAACTTCCTTATTTAGTTATTAGTTAGCATATACAAGTTTGTTGGATTCAGGCATGCAGTTGCTTCAAGTTATAAGCCTGTAAAATAATCGGAACTTGCATCCCTAGTGTCAGCTGCTATTATTTATACCTAATGTTAAAGCCGAAATGATTCTTCAGTCTGTCTCTTTTACGTCTTACAATGCCCTTGTGTCTCTCCAAACGCGACTCATGACCCATGCTCATAAGTCAGAATCGCAAACGTTCGTGTGTCAATTCCAATACATATATGATGAGTCCATTGTATAAATATCCGGCCACAAGTTGTTCAGCGACTGTGCTACAACTTGGATATTTATACAAACGCACAATTCTAATAGGCCTTTGATACCAATGTATCCTGTAGCAAGCTCATGGTGATTGTTATTCTTCTGACATTATTTTTATAGGCCTTTGAACTTTCTTGACTTTGAATTTTCTTGTTCAGTTGCTTCCTCTCTTCCCAATTATAAGACATTATGGCTTTTCTAGATATATATTATTTTTTGCAATGTATCTAGATAATTGCATATCTAACTATCTATAAGTAAAAATTGTGTATCGAGAAAAGCCAAAACGTCCATAATTTGAACAGAGGTAGTATTAGTTAAACTAATTCATTGGATTCAGGCATGCAGTTTTCAAGTTATGCTATAGTATAACTGCATTGAAGTTCCTAGTTCTACTATTTAAGATTGTAGGGCATATTGCATCAATGTTGCTAATGCACTACTACCATTTTGATCTCTTGGCTCTTTTGCACTTGCATTGCAACACTATTGAATGCCCTGATCTAAGCATGCGACACTATTGAATGCCCTGATCTAAGCATGCGACACTATTGAATGTCCTGATCTAAGCATGCATCAGTTGCCACAGGAGTGTGATATAGTCTAATCGCATTTGGTGTACACTGTTTACATGTTTCAGTTTTGCAATTCTTGACTGATGATTGACAATTGTCTGTCTTGTTTATATGCAGTACATTCCTGGAACCAAGATGGTCTTCCCTGGGCTGAAGAAGCCACAGGAGCGTGCTGATCTCATCGCGTACCTGAAGGAAGCAACTGCATAGTGCAATGACATGCCTTTGCCATGAAGAGATGAATTCTTTTTTGCAGTTTAATAAAGACATTTTAGACAATTTTGGTCACTCTGTTTGAACAGGGTGCAATCCATGTCAGTATTTTCGTTCTTATGGTGTCGTTAATGAATGCCTAGGTGTTTTAGCTGTGCACAAAAAACAGTTAAACTTTGACGCCTCCTATTTCAACTGCTGGAGAAATGCCAGTGCCCTATTTTTGACCACTTGGTGTGAAATTGGAAATTTGGAATGCATCCTTTTTGAAGGACCTGAGATATTTATATATGTTCTGTTGATCCTAATGTCCGTATTTTCATTCATGATATTGCGTATGGTTTCTTTTTTTATACATAAGCTTTGTATTCATTAACATCCAACTCCTGGTTGGTCCCTGGAGACTAGTTCAGATACAAAACGCGGTGCTTGGTTCATGAACACATGGGAGCCAGAGATGATAACACATACACCATAAGCAGCCATATAATTAGCTATCTTGTTTGTTACAGATCCTAGAACAAACAGAGATTTTACAACTGTTAAAATTAAAATACATCAGTTCTCGGATCTGTATAAACAAAGCACCAAGTGTGGTCTTCTATCTAACTCGGTCGATTTAAGCGCGCAACCCAGCACAGATGCATCAGTTTTTAAAATTACATTGGTCATACCCAATTGTACATCACGTTCCAGGAAATATAAGACAGCTAGCGCCTCTGCTTGTAGGAGACTGGCAACACGGGAAATATTTCCGACACCTCCTTCGAGAAATTGTCCCTTACTATTTCGAATAATAAAGCCCCAGCCTCCTTTTTTCATTTCAGCATGAAAAGATGCATCAATATTAATTTTGTATATGTCATCTGGGGGTGATCTCCAAAATTCCTCCTTGTTCAGCTTATTAGTGTCTTTTCCATCCTTCTTCAAATTCTCAAGCTCCATCAGATGATACGCTACTGAATGACACACTTCAGCTTCAGTAGCCATTCTCTCGCCTGCATTAGCTTTGTTCCGAGCTATCCACCACCTCCAAAGGAACAACCAAATTTTTAGTTGATCTTTTTCTGTGAGACTCCATATTTTCTGATCACTTCTTTATCTGATTTGCAAGTTTTCAGTAATTCTCTTACATTGTCCATGCACAATTCCCTCCAACACAGTTTAACTGCTTTGCATTTGAAAAATAAATGGCCACTATCTTCATCTAGTCTGTAGCAAACAGGACAACGGGTATGAAGCTTGACTCCTCGTCTTGCAACATTCCTTCTCAGCGGCAAGCTATTATGAGCAAAGTTCCACAGGAATATCTTGATCTTATTTGGAATATTAAGCTGCCATAATTTTCCCCACTTAAAGCCGTATTCATTTCGATTTTCCGCTATTGACGTAGAAGCATCGGCCCCTTTCTGCTGATCACGGATTTGTACTGCTAGCTTATATGCTGATTTTACAGAGAAAACACCTTTTGAATCATAGTGCCAAGCAGGCTAGTCAACAGTTTCATAATCGGTAGGAATCATAAGAATTGCCTCCGCATTCTCAGGCCAGAAAATATCAGTGATTAAACTTTCATCCCATGTCCTTGTGCTCGGGTCTATAAGGTCAGATACTTTAGTTAGACAACTGCCTCTCAGGGTTATCGGTCTTCTAGTAGTTCCTCTTGGTATCCAGGGATCAGTCCAAATATTAACATTGAAACCAGATCCAATTATCCAGACAATTTCTTCTTTTAGCAGATTTATTCCATCAATTATGCTCCTCCATGTATATGAGATTCTGGCTCGAGTCTTACATTGTAGAATATTTGAATTGAGGAAATATCTCGCTTTAAGAACCCACCCACATAGAGTATCTGGTTCTATTAAGAGGCGCCATGCTTGACGGGCCAACATTGCCAAGTTAAAATGGTACAGATCTCGAAATCCCAATCCCCCCTTTTCTTTGATAGAGTTAACTTTTCCCAACTGAGCCAATGGATTTTGTTGGTTTTGTCTTGTTGGCTCCACCAATACCGTCCAACCATTGAGCTCAAATCATCACAAAAACTTTTTGTAAGATTGAAACAAGACATCGCATAGGTCGGGATGGCTTGGGCCACTGCTTTGATAAGGATTTCTTTGCCTGCCTTGGATAACAATTTCTCATGCCAGCCTTGAATTCTTGCCCATATTCTTTGTTTGATATATTCAAAATCTTTCTTTCTTGACTTACCTACAGAAATAGGCAACCCCAAATACTTTTCACTTCTTGCTTCTTGCACAATGGACAACTCCCTTCTTATTTCATCTTTAATGCAATCTGTAGTATTGGGACTGAACATGATGGAAGATTTGTCCTTATTAATTACTTGGCCTGAAGCTTTTTCATAAATTTCAAGAATATGCTTAAGTTCATGTGCGTCTTCTTTTTTGGCCCTCAATAGCATTAGAGAATCATCTGCAAAGAAAATATGGTTCACCCTTGGTGCCTCTCTGCAAATTTTTATTCCCTCGATTTTTCCTGCATTTTCATCACTTTGAAGCATGGCTGACAGACCTTCCGCGCACAAGATAAATATATATGGCGATAGGGGGTCATCCTATCTTAAACCTCTTTGTGGAAAAATTTGATTAGTATATTCACCATTAACCTTAATAGGGTAGGATACCGTAGTGACACATTTCATTATTAGACGAATCCAACTATCATGAAAACCCAGTTTTTGCGTCATGCCCTGCAAGAAAACTCATTCTACCCTGTCATATGCCTTACTCATATCCAATTTAATAGCAGCCACTCCATTCTTCCCTTTCCTTCTTGATTTGAGGTAATGGGAGAACTCGTAGGATAACAACATATTATCTGTAATCAAACAGCCTAGGATAAAAGCACATGTCACCGCCGTTTAGAACATTATGTACCTCGTGCTTCACTTGGTTCCCAACCACATGCCAAAACCTCTTATAGAAAATAGCAGGGTAGCCATCAGCTCCTGGGGCTTTTAAATCTCCAATATTGTCCAAAGCTTGCCATATTTCCTCATCGGTGAAAGGCTTCATAAGTGCTTCATTCATTTCTTGGGTTACACGTTCCTGCACACAGTCAAGGATTTTGGTAATATATTCACATGAATCAGCACCTGCAGAAGAAAAAAAAAGTTGCTGGTAGTGGTTAGCTATAAATCTCCTTAGGTGCCGGCCATGTACAGTTCCACCGCCTTCATCCTCCAATTTCCTCACAAAATTTCTCCTTCTCTTTTCTGAGGCTTGAGCATGGAAAAATTTAGTATTCCGATCACCCTTTGTTAACCAGATGATATGGGCTCTTTGCTTCCAGTAGACATTAAGTTGGTCTTGTAAACGTTCTAGCTTATACTGCAATACATGTTTCCGGTTTACTTGTTCTTGTGATATGCTCATCCTTCTACATTTCTCCAAATTATTTCTCACCTTCTTAATTCTTTTATTCAATTCCCCCAAAACATTTGTGTCCCATTCTCATAAGTTATACAAAACCATACTTTGTAAATCCATCATATAAATGCCCCCATTCTGTGTAGCTATTGCCCACGCTTCTTGTACTCGAGCATTACAATCTTCCTCCTCCAGCCATTTAGCCTCAAACTTTCTCATTATTTCTCGTGGCTTCCTCCATTCGTTGAGATCCCTATCTGTAACAACCCGAAAATTCGAACTACAAAATTTTTCGATAAAACCTCGAGTGATGTGGTGCGACATGTCATCATCTACCCCTTACA
>CM041641.1:12959990-13011587 GCA_023333625.1 Bothriochloa decipiens
AAAGTGGAAAATTTACTGGTTTTAACCAATAACATTTAATGGTGTCTAATGGGCACCCTAATAATACAACTGTTAAAGAAATTGACTTAGCAAGTATAATTTTCTAGAATTCTTTTTTTTTGAAAAATAATTTTCTAGAATTCCTCCGTCACGGTTTTTCTTTTATATATATTTTTCCAAAAGGCGACCAACAGAACACCCACACACCACATTTTGCCGTCATCTCTTATCTTTTTGACCGAAGTCAGCATAGGAACCCCATGCCTATTTTTTGAGCTTTTTAATAATGCAGACCTGTTTAAATTCAAGCCCTGGTGCAAGCGGTAGAGCTTTACCGCCTGTGACCAAGAGGTCCAGGGTTCAAGCCCTAGCCTCTGCACATTTGTGCAGGGATGGCTGTTGGCTATTTTTCCTTCCCCAGATCCCGCAGTGCGGGAGCCTACAGCACTGGGTACGCCCTTTTTTAGACCTGTTTAAATTCGCTCCCACGGGGAGTTGAACCCAGGTCTGCTGGGTGCTACTCAGGTGCTACTCAGGTGCTCTAACCAGTAGGCTAGAGGCTCTTTCACCGTCATCTCTTATCTCTTGCACTAAAGTGACAAAACTGCTCCTATGCTTCCAAATCCACCAAGCCACCAACGCTTATGCTTTCCTTTTAGTAGGATTTAAAAACTGGAGTAAGTGGATACCTGGCTAGTTTTCATTGCTTTCTGTATTTTGAAGCAGTTACTACGGCCTACACCGACGGTGGTACCACTGTAATAAACACTCCAAATCAGAACACTAAAGGTTCTCTTATCATCCGTCTTTTAACTTAGTTTTCTAACAACTGATCTAGTAACCTTTCCTCTACCTGTATAGCTGCCATTGCATTTTCTCCTGTGCTACCAAAGTATTTGCACCGCCAAGCTGCCACTGAAGCCAGTAATGCTGGTGATATTTCACCTATTCAAAAGCTGGATGCTGAAGTCTCTTATACTAGCCCTGCATGTCTAATCGTGCAAATTGATACATCCACTTTGCTTTGTATTTTCGTCAAACATCTAATGCAAGCTTTTCTTATTTGCACTGTTCATTTGTGCGATGCAGGTGCTAATGCTAGCACTGATGGTGATAAAACTGGAACAGATGTTCAGCTGGCAGGTGCTAAAGCCTGCACTGATGTTGATAAAACTGGAACCGGTGTTCAGCATGGCATTGAAGGTTTGCTTGCAATCAGTTTCCAAGGATGTTCTTTTATTAGTTTTCCTATTTCCGCTGCTGTATTTTTTATGATGTATACACTATGTTGAGCTATCTGATGCTTTTCATTGTCGCTACTTCACAAAGCTACCAAAGCCAACACTGCCGGTGATCCACCTGGAGTATTTTTTCAAAAGCAGTGTGCCAAAGGTTTGTTCCACTGCTTTGCTGCTATTGTTCTCACGCTCGTTGATTGAAAACATGATGTTTCTGTCCTCTCAAGTTTGTAATCTCTTTTGTCGCTTCATTCTTATACCTAACTGAACGACTTGTTTCAGCTGCTGATGTTATTACAATTGAAGACGACGACGACGACAATCATCCTTGTGATAAAAGAGAACAAACAGTAGTAGTTGTTGATCTAGAAGCTGATGATGCCAGGGATGACCATCCCGTGCAACGTGAGACAGCCTTGCAGGACATTTGGTATTACATTGATCCTCATGGTGAGGAGCAAGGGCCATTTACAATACAGAAGCTGCGCTTTTGGCGGGAAACCGGTATCTTCCCCAAGGACTTCAAAGTCTGGAGAACAGGTCAAACTAGTAACGATGCCATCTTGCTCACAGACGCGCTACAGATGACTTGGTAGGCTTATTTAGGAGCCTCGTAGAAGATTGTAGGTGTATGTATCGTAGAAGACTATATATAAATGTTCTGCTTGGGTAGTTGGGTGTAAATCCTTTGTGTTGTATATATGATGATGACACCCTAGCCCAACCCTTTGCCCCCACCCACCAATCAAGAACACCACTCACCAAACAAAACAATGGCTGTTTGATGGGAAATATGATTTTGTTGGGATGGAATATTTCTGGACCATGGACTCATCCAGTATCCCCATGCTGTGGCAACGTTACTCCAAATCTGATTCTTTAGCCATGTTACGGATAACATACATGGCCATCTAATTTGTCTAATCTTCTGTTTAGACATGTGATGATGTTGAACGAGATGAGTCAATTGTTAGATGAACGCGTGCATATTGGTTGCCCGTGCACGTTATAGTGCGAGCAAGCAATCTTGTTGCTGTCCGTGTCGAAGTCAGGCTAGACCCTCACACCAAACCAACAGAAACAGATGTCATCACGCCTGATCCAAACGTCAATCCAAAACATGCAGCCGATTACGACTCCAATCCCCCTTTATAAAACTCGTTCTCATCAGCCATCTCTCAAGGGTCCAACAAATTCCATTAACCAAGAATTAACTCGAGCCACCGTCATGGCCGCTGCCACCGTGTGCCGCCGCCGCCTCGTCCTCCTCCTGTCTCTCCTCTCGCTCCTCCTGCTCACCGTGTCGGCGATCGACTTGACGATCCTCCCCACGGGCTCAGGCAACGACGAAGTCCCGGTCGCGGCCCAGCCGAGCGCGTACGAGATGCTGGAGGGGTTCGGGTTCCCGAGGGACATCCTGCCGGAGGGCGTGACGGGCTACACGTACCGGCCGTCGGACGGCGAATTCGAGGTGTTCAAGGGCGGGGACTGCGAGTTCGAGGTGGACGGCGGCTACCGCCTCACGTACCGGCGCAGGATCTACGGCAACGTCGAGGGCGGCAGCATACGCAACCTCTCGGCGGCGTCTCGGTGCGCATGTTCCTCTTCAACTGGGGCATCGACCGCGTCGTCATGGAGGACGCGGCCCACCTCATGTTCTACGTCGGACCGCTCTCGCAGGCGTTCCCCGCCGACAACTTCGAGCAGTCGCCGCAGTGCCGGCGTCGTCGCCACGGTGGCGAGAACGGCGTGGATGCCGCCGCCGTGGGCGCCGGCGGTGCCGTGGCGGCGATGTAGGATACCGGACGCTGGGTATGTACGTGGCGGCGGCCGGAGGAGAGGATAAACGATCGAGATGTGTTGATTCAATTCAATTGTACGTGTACAAATTCGATTTTCTTTGTTGCAATGAGACGCCTTATTTGGCTATGAAGAGATTGCGTTTGCACATGCAATATTTGTAGTGCTTTGCCTCTAATCGAAGTGACAATGATTAATGCGTAGGTGGTTAAAGTAGAGTCCATGATCCTTTTTACTTAAGCTTCGCTGCCATACATGGTCCATGATTAATGCGTAGCTGGCTGTTTATTTGGACTCGACGATCAGGATCCAAGAGCTATGGTCGAGTTTTCTGAAGTAGATTAGATTCATTAGATTGTGACTTTACGACCTGATACGGTTTTTGAAGTTGATCTTATAACTGGATACTGAATCTAGGCTCTCATACGGTTTGCTAGTAAGCTTGCTTGGCTAGGCAATTGATTATTGATTGGAATGCAGAGCTTTTTCCGATCCAAATGAGATGGAAAACCTTAGCTGGGTGTGTTACCTCTAATGGTTGCATTTTAGTTTCTAAAATTTGGCCAAGATCTATGTTGCAGAGAATCTATGAGCTAAGAAAAATCCTCGAGTTTTATAGTCTCTGGAGCTAAGAAAATTCCAAAGAGTTCCATAGTTACAATTAGTTGGAATTGCAGTCAACACTTGGCTTAGGGTCACTTTTTTATGTATTCTGTAGTAACCGCACGGGCGGAGCCCTGTGGAGGTGAAACTGGGCTCCCGCCCCCCTTGCCGTGAAACATTTTCTCCAGGCCTAATAGGATAGCTGCAGCAAAGCAATGACCACCAGCCATTAATTGCTCCTTCACGTTCAGGTAGTAGGCAGGAACAGAGGGACGGAGCGCCCCAGACTCCGCGGCCGCACGGCGATCTCCATACTCGGCTACTCGCATCTCCCATTCTCTAGCTCTCCACTCCATGCATGTCCTAGACGCAGTGCTTGAGTGGCGAGACGACGAGATCACGACGAACGACAGCTGCCTTCCGCCGGCCCGTTGCTTCCTCCTTGCAGAATGTAGATGTAGGAGCCTTCGGCGCTGCAATTTGCTGGCTTGCTAGCTAGTTTTGCTACAGGTTAGTTCGATCCCCAGTTTCTTCCTTCCCTAATTTTTACTAGGTAATTTTGCTAGCAATTGATGAGCTTGAGACCGGTCAAGGAGCAAATCAAATCCGCTCATTGATCAGAGCGCTAAGAATCTGTACTGCCGTGTGGTACGAGTGACTAGTTATAAATATATAAATTCGAATGTATATATTAATGATATATTTATTATATGTATTGCCATTTCATTTCTTGCGTCAATTACTGTTTACTATTTTTTTCAAATTCGCTCTCCTATAATTTGGCTCACGCTCCGCCACTGAGTAACCGTACCGTAATTAAGTCAGTCTATTACCAGACTCCAACCACACAGTATGACTCTTAAGTTTCCAATGATTATCTTTTGTTCAAAGTTTTTTGCGCAGCACTGCCTCAAAACTCTCGAACTTCTTAGCAAGCTCCTCTATGGACGCAGATATGTGGATCTCAAATCAAGAGTAGGAATGGTCTGAGAGGAAATTTGTGGGTATATGGGAGGAAAGAACAGCAACGGAGGTGCGAAGAAAGGAGCAGAGGGAGATCCAGATGGGGTTCATGTGTCTTGTTATAGAGTTCGTTTTTTTAACCAACGGTTTATACAGTACACACGGGAGAAAGTACATGGGCCAAGCCCCTTTCACAATGGTCTGCATCAGGCCTCCTCGCTCGAGTAACAACGAGGCCCAGTAAGCAGGGCTGTCTCAATAATTTTAGAGTTGCATTTAATTGTAAGGGTTTTTGGACAAGCGAGCAGCGAGTGTGCTTAGGGCATGTACAGCCCACGCACGAGGGTTGTTTGCAAGTTGTTAAAATTCACGATACAGAAGACTAAGCAGACATCTCATACAACCTTGTCTATTTGACTATTTATAAGTTATTTAATGCTTATATGTAGCCATGATCAATCATGAGCATCGTTTTTTATACTATTATATTGCTAATTGATACAAATTAAATGAAAACAAAAATAAGCGAAATATGGTTCCAATCTTTTAAGATCCATCAATATAAGTAAATATTATCCATATAAATAGGTTGAATATATGATATATTATATAATTTGATGAACATGACTGAAAGAGAGCTTCATGTACACATACTGCAATCGAAAAAAAGTGAAAACAATAGAGATCTGCAGAAACGAATCTTTCTTCTCCAATCTTTCTGATCCAACAGCAAGCACCACATTCGCACATCTGCAGAAACGAAGCTATACACACAATTGCAATCAAAATACAAATGAACAACCAGGTACACACATATATAATTCCAGCATGGATTCTCCTCCCTTGCTTGCGTTCTTCATTCCCTTCCTAGTCGTGCTGCCACTGGAATCGATCCAAGAGAGCACAGTGGTTGCACGAAGCCACTACAGATTAGGAGAAATCGGGTTGCTTACCAATGCATCCTCGATTGCTGTCAGATGGGGATAAATGGATGGCGCCAGATGCAGGCGTGCAGGAATCCGCCGCCACCAAGCCATTACCGCCGCCCCTGAAGGTTGGGACCCCGCCGCCATGATTACTTGCGGCCACAGCTGGATCCCAAGCGCGTGCCGCCTAGAGACGACGCCCGTACAGCGCTGCCTCTGCCGTCGTTTGAGCCTGGGAGCACGAGCCGCAGCCCGTCGCCTCGCGAAACGACGACACCACCCGTCTCCGAGCTTCCGAGGGACGTATTTGCAAAATATACCGTATACAGACGGCTGAAAACGACGCGCTGTACATGCCCTTAGAAATCAAACTTTTAGGCTTATTGACCACTGCTTCGGCTCCGGCAGCAGCTTCCACGGAAGAGCCGTACCAAACATTTTATGAGAATTAGTAGAGGAACGGGAAATGTTTTTGGATTGAAGGAGGAGCTGCAATTTGTGACTTCTTTTCAGGTGCTCTGATTCCTCCGAGGGGCACTTAAAGAGGAGTCGTATGACACAAACTCAAAATATGACGAATACTCGTAAGAGTAGTTAACTTGCAGCATACGGAGTAGGTAGGAAGAGACGGGGATTCTCGTGGCATGGGGGCAAGGGGCCCTAGTGGTCGCACCTGCTGTCCTCTAAGATGGCCCTAAATTCCTTTTTTGAAACGAAACACGGCCTTAAATTCTGAAATCTTTGAAAAGAATAGGACGGCCCTGCCACTATCTCGTCACCCCGCCGTCTTGTTTGTGAGGACGCTGTCATTAGTGAGTCATATATAAATGACTTGTTATTGGTTGTATTCTTCTTCTTCGCTTGATTGATTTGTTCACTAATTAATATACTGTATAAAACCTTTTCTTCAAAAATATACTGTATAAAACCTGGCTCTGGCTCGCTGGATCCAGTGTCACGGCCTGTGCCCAACTTGTACAGTCACCGTCGCCAAAGTGTGTGAGATTTCTGACGTACAGAGTGGTAGGCTCGATCGGTCTCAGGACGACAGCGGCTGCGCAATGTGACTTCTGACTTAGGAGCTGAAGTGGCTTTGCCACATTGCTTTCGTCCCCGTAGCCTACTAGAATCGTCATCATCATGGACACGAAACATACATAGACACGTAATAGCATCGTCAAGCAATAAATAGGTACGGAGTAATTGCAACAATACTATATGCACACCAAAGCCGCGCTCTCTGCTTTGACAAAATGGCGTTTTGTACACAGTAGTTTAGGTCAGCCTGCACTGCTGCCTCATCATTCTTGGCCTTCGA
This sequence comes from Bothriochloa decipiens, assembly GCA_023333625.1. Taxonomy (NCBI): domain Eukaryota; kingdom Viridiplantae; phylum Streptophyta; class Magnoliopsida; order Poales; family Poaceae; genus Bothriochloa; species Bothriochloa decipiens. The sequence continues at coordinate 12,966,839 of CM041641.1, forward strand.
TAATAAATTAAAAACAACACTACATACACACACACTGCTCCATATAAGATTATATAATTTCAGAACGCGTGCAGCTGGAACTTTATGGAACACTCGTATTATATTATTACGTGAGAATATGTATGTGTGTGTGTATATATATATATATGGTCAGCTAGTAGGACCTTACCCATCAGCGCGTGCATGCCGTCATGCTTGTGCCGCGTGATTAAGAGACAGCGCGACACACTTAGCTCGATGAGAGCTTGGTCTAGGCGTACGTCTGGCCTGAACAATTCATATTAGACGCTGGTTATGTAGATATATATATACGTGGCCGGCAAGCATCAGACCATCCATGATATATATATGTACGAGTCATCACCATCATATCTGCGAGATATCTTGGCAGCTGCTTCTGCTTGAATTTTCTTGACTTGATTTCTTCATGGCATCTACTTATCTAACTTGTTTGTTTCTCGCTCGCGCCCACGTACCTGTCTCTCTTTTGTTTGACGCTGAAAGTATGTACTGTACACACATCAATAAGAGCATCCACGTACGTTCACGGCTCACCTGCCAGTGCCAGCAGTCGTCTGTCACGACGCGAGGCCAGACGCTTTGCACGCCGCCTCGCCCACTTGCGGATTTTTTAAAATTTAATATTTTTTAATAAAAAAATAAAAAAAAACCTATCTGAAACACGATTCCACCCGTATTTCTTTTAGTCGCGTCAAAACGTTGGCGCGACCAAATATCACACCAAATGTTTTGGCGTCACTAAAAGGGACACCGTAGCAAGGGAGTTGACCGGAGCCACCACAGGTCCCACCCCGTCGCGCCACATGTATTGGCGTAACGGGCTAGTCGCGCCAAATCATTTGGCGCGACAGGGTGGTTGGCAAAGCTAACTGCATAGAGTACCAAGAGTACGGGCCCATTCAGCAAAATTATACGTTTTCTCAAATCTTAAGCTAAGGAACAACAAATTTTACTATGATTTGGACAACAAAGTCTAAGTGACTAAACCATAGTAAAAATTTTGTTGCATGCTTTTTCGTACACCAGCTTAAAAACCAAGTCGCGTCAAATCATTTGGCGCGGCAATGCATGTGGCGCGACGGGGTGGGACCCACTGTGGCCCTGGTTAGCCTCCTTTGCCAGGGTGTAATGCTTGGCGCGACAAGTGCTTTGGTCGCGCCAAATATTTTGGCGCGACCAAAGAGGATACCGGTAGAATTATTTTTCATACATGTTTTTTTGTTTTTCATTAAAAAGATTAAATTTAAAAAAATCCCCTACTTGCCCTGCATTCATTTTCTATTATTTGTCTCGTCAATATATTGTTCTACCCTATCGAATATATTATCAAATTGCGTAGATATACTCTTGTTTATAAATAAATATATATCATTTGCTTAGCAAGCGACACTCAGTACGTACAAATAAGCTCCGATTGTAAATAAATTTATTTATAATATTATCAAAGCTTGGATGGAGAGGCGGCACATCAGGTAGCGTCTGCTTTTAGTAGCCCACGTTCCCAACTTTACTTGATCGCTCTCCGCCTACGTGTCACCTCCCAAATCCGGACGTGCATTAAACAAACTTTCGTTCACAGACGACGACGCCGGACGATCCAACAATTAATTAATTCATTGAATTCAATATATATACGGTACTGAGTACTCCGATTCTCCATTCCGCCCGAATACGGTTACCTGCCATCACCATCAATCAGCTAGCCGATTCATCATCCACGTACGTGTGCAGCAGCAGCATCGCTAGCAAACGGCGGCAGGCAGGCCAGTTTCTTTCACCGGTCGATCGAGAAAAAGTTGCGTGCAGTGCGGTGGCGGCGATGGAGCCGCGCCGCCGATCGAATCCGCCGCACAGCGCTGTGATGTGTACGCGACACGCGTTCCCGGCCAGCGCGGCGGACGACGGCGGCGCCACCACGTACCGCATGCCGAGGCGCCGGTGCCCGTCGTCGACGACGAATTCATCGAACGACATATGCTAGATGGATGATTCGGTTAGACGTACGCGCCTCGATCGGACAGCTAACCATCCGCCGTCGGCACGTACGTTCGTTGCTGTCGTCCGTCCGTCCACGGTATGATCTGCCACACGTACGTACGGTGCGCATCACAAGTTGCGACCGAGAGTAAGATCGGCCGAAAGACCGAAAGAGGCCGCTGCAGGTACACCTCACCGCGCGTGGAGAATCTGGTGAACGTACATGTGTGAGAGCCTGCGCCGCTATCTCAAAGCAGCTAGCTAGTTCTTCGCGTTAGCTGGTCTTGCAGGATAACTACGTAATGCCATCCGTAGCATATCGTGTGCTAGCTGCTGGAGAATATAATATTACTATCCTGTGGTCATTAGCTAGCTGATAGAAAACGACATTAACTGGCGAAAGAGAGAGGAAAAAAAAAACACAGGACATGGAATTCATTCTGCTGAAAGCTACCGGATCCTAACAGTGCTCGATAAGCTTTGCCACCCATACGTGTCGACCCGAAAGTACTTTTCCAGCAGATACGAAATAAAGTGGGCTTTGACTGGTCTAATCCGATGGTAGTAATGCCAGCCAACCTAATCTCCTGTCACGTTGAACACAGAAGATCCCGTTCCACGGAGCTCCTTGCATTGGCAGCTACGTACCTGCGGCCTACGACGGGCCTTGAGCTACGGAGTAGGAGTAGTGGCATATCTACCTGCACTGCACGGGCAGGCGTGCCAGACGAATCACGCGGCCAGCGTGCGCGCACCGGTGGTGCCTGTGCGGCGGCTCAGCGGCTGGACTGCCCCGGGAATCTGGATCTTCCGCGCACAGCATCCATGTGGCTCCACCATTCTGCGCGCGCGGTTCATGCGTTCCACTGTTCGTGACCTCGTGGAACGTATGCTCGCACACTTTTGTGTTAGTGAGATTATTGTGTGTATCATACACACTTAGTTGATGTTAGTAATTAAGTAATATAGTTTGCAACACGGTAACATATGGAGTTAGGTGTGAAGTAGAGTTTCCTACAGAAAGATGAGAGTTAGGTTGCTTTCGAGCATGAGCGCCTTATTTTATTTTAGTCTCCATTATTACGTGGGATTGACGTGTATTGAGTTGAGTTAAGTTGACATATAAGAAATACTTTTTATTATAAAAATTTAATACTTAATGTTTTAAATATTGTTGTGCATCAAGCTTTGTCATATAAGTATTTTATTATGTATATCATATATTATAAAAATTACAAAACTATATCTAAAATATATACACAGCGTGTACACTTATATTTACTATTTGGGATGATAATAGAAAACCATTCAAAACATGACTATGCATGTCTTGAACTTCTACCATCATATTATAGTTTCCCTTTGCTATTTTTACTTTCAAATATAAGAACAACCACATTTGGATTTTTAATCTAACTATTTGATTTATTAGAACTTTTAATAATGTGTCATACGTGACCATAAACAAATAGGTTCAATGAGTGTAGGGGTGACGTGGAGTAGCACACAGGGTGACAAAGATAGACAAGATGTTTCAATTAGGTTTATTACATGACAACATTATTCCTGCTCATCCTGATAATTTGCAAGTGTCGTAATGATCATATTTTTGGATTGGATTACGCCCACTGCCAAATGACATGATCACATAATTTTGGATGAAGTAAACACTATGGTGGTGTCAGATAGGCGCAAAGGCTTTTAGCTTGCTGATTTACTTGCTCATTGTGTGCCCTGTTCCGGCACGTGTGGTGTGTTTATTATGACATTTGGCTTGGACATGCTGGTTGTTTGTCTCTTTTTCAATATCGGTTATTCCTTCCCCCTATAATAAAAAACATTTGTAGAAAATAATATACAAAGTTACATTCAAAAGGAAATTTTAATTTAGCAAGTTCAAAAAAATGTCACAACATTAAATTGATGAACCAAAATTAATTTAGGAGCTCAAAACTCAAGTGCGCAACCTAGGCTTAGAAAATGAAAATATTTGTTCTAACCTCTATAAGAGTGTGTCTCCAATAGTTGATATAGCTAGATGCTAGCTACAACGTATGAACGCCACCATTGTATCCAAAGTTACCATCAGTCCCATAAGGTAGGGAGTGAGAGTATTGATGTGGGTGTTGTCTTGGTTATCTTTAATCCATCATAGATTAGCTCTTGACAATTAAGGAGCCATTTTTCTCTCTATTCCCCTTCCATTTCTCCTTCGCATAAGAGAAAGGTTGAGGTGGTAAGATGGATTTAGTAAATAACTAAATATAGTTGATATGGCACCATCATAGTTGCTCTAGCAATTCTTACTTTGTCATATTGTGTTGAGTTATACTAGGAAACTAAATGAACTTACAACGCTATAATTCTTGTTAGAACCATTAATAAGAATGAAGAATCTACTTGATTCATATTTTTCCTACTAATAATATGGTAGAAGATTATTGATAAGTGTTGATTTAATGTGGCTTGTATTTTCTTGGCATCACTTCAATATTTTGGGACAAGTGTAGGTTGGGTTGAGCTGGGTTGAGTTGAGCTGGCTTCCAAAATAATATTGGAAAAACATAATTTATTAAGCCCTATGTACTTTACATAATGGTTGTTTTATGGTTTTGTGATATTATAAGCATGGTTCTACCCAAATTGTTGAAATAGGGCTAAAATGGTAGGATATACGAAAAAAATTATTCCATGTCATTGTTCTTTCGTTATAGGCCACTTCCTGTTCTTTTAATGTGGGTATCAAGTGGCTAGGGCACATGCCCCCCCCCCCACCCCCAACCCAAGTGTGCAACATTCAAAAAGGAAAAATACAATAACTTGACTATACGTCCAGCGCTCCAGCCTAAGCCAACCTATAACTCAACAAGGACTTTATTTGAAAAAGGCATCGTGTTGTTGCAATATGAACTCGTATATAGTGTTTACAATAAAAAGGAAGAAATTAGTGATTTTTAAGATGCCATACGAATTTACAACCCGAGGGAAATTGTTAATATTATAGTACAAACAAATTTTTTAAGGTGTCATAACAAAATGGAAAATCTAATGAACTCTATCCAAGATTTTTTCCTTACTTTTTGTGAAAAATACACAAAAACTGGGATGTCAAACAATTTTAAAAATCTAGAATGAACACTACCGGCATAAATGTAATATAATATCCGTAGTTGTTGGTGTTTATGTGTGCATGTTTGCATGTGAGTGTACATGTGCATGTTTGTGTCCGCGCCCGTGAGCTTGCGTGCATGCGTGTGTGCATGGGTGTGGGTGTGGGCATGAGTGTGTATTGTGTGCGCATGAGTGTGTGCTGCATGTGTGTATACGTAATATAAAAAATATTAGATTAATTTCACTCATGGTAATATAAAAAATACATAGATTAATTTCTTGTGTGTTCAAGAAAAAGGAAAAATATAACTTCCTATATTGAACACTTAGATATATTTGATGTTGTGGGTGTTGATGGTCACCAAGTCATCATTTCACGTGATCAAAAGTGCTTAATATGAGAGTGTATATCACATCCACCTTAGTCCTAGGTTTAATTCCAATAAATTCCATAAGTTTTGATGACTATGTGAGTGTTAGAAAAATGGACAAAACATGGGCTAGAATGAATTGGGGGTCACAGGAACTAGAGGACAGGGTCGGCCGACCTAGCCCAAGCCCACAACTTTTGATCCATCCAAAGAAAACACACTCATGATGCATCAGACATGTTGATTCAATGTCGGTTTGCATTAGTGACCATGACGATGCCAAATGGAGATCACATGGATTCATGGGCCTATCCATTAGGTCTAAATGAAGTTCACTTCAACCAAAAGTTGCACCCAAGCTCACGTACACCAAAGATCAATGCACCGACTCATGACGAAGGTCAAATGTTGTTGAAGCCATATATCATGCCACTATGCTAATACAACAAACCAACTAGAACAAGCACTGTATACTTGTTACCCACCACTGGGAGTGATCCTGAGCCGTGGATGCACCAAGACAGTGCATCCCACGGTCGGCTGACCCTCCTGGAGATGAATAAGTATTTAGTCCAAAAGCTTGTCGATCTTGAGCCACATGAAAGCCATTGAGGAAGTGGCTAGGGTTGTTAGATGCAAGGAGTCCAAGATGAGAGGATATGATGGAGACAGAAAGGGATGAAAGAAAAACCCTAGGAAAAATGCATATGAATAGGTTTTGCTTTTACCGATCGAATATTTTATAACACAAGAATCCTAGTTAGAATCATCAATAATCTAGTTGATTTATAGCTTTAAAATAATAATAATGTGGTAAAATATTATTGGCAAGTGTTAATTTAATGTGGCTTGTGTTTTCTTGGCATCACTTCTATTCTCCACAACAATTATAGCCGTATAGGTTGAGTTGAGTTGAATTGAGTTGACCTACAAAATAATATTGGAAATCAAAATTTTATTAAATAACATGTGATGCAAAATGTAATCAAAGTTTACATGATTGCTATATACTGTAACTATGCATAATGATTATTTTTGTGGTGTTTGTGATATTATAGTCGTGTGTTTCACTAATCTATGGAAAGAGGACCAGGGAAGTGTCTACGACACATGCCCCCCACCCCCCAACACACACACACACACACACACACACTCCCATCTAACTATGCAACATTCAAAAGGTAAAAAAAAGATTGTAACTTGACTATAGGTTCAGCCTAAGCGAACCTAAAACTCATCATGACTAATAGCATCATGTTTTAGCAACACGATCTGTGTATGGTGTTCACAATAAAAAAGAAAGATATTAGTGATTTTTAATCTGTCGTATCAATTTACAACTTGAGAAAATTTTTTAATGTTCTAGTGCAAATACATTTTAAGCTGCAATTACAAAATGAAAAATCGAGTGAGCTTTATCCAAGATTTATTTATTACTTCATGTGAAAATTGAACCAGAATGGGATGCATGATAATTTTTAAAGATCTAGAATAAACATTACGGGCACAAATGTAATATAATATCTTTAGTGTTGTGTGCATATGTGTGTGTGCCTGCTCATGCCCATGGGCATTAGCGTATGTTTCTTGCACGGTGCATGGGGTAACCTTGTGTTTTGTGTGTGTGCATGTGTGTGAAGTTTTGGGATGCTCCCATCCTATTTTTTGCTTGTAACATAGAGATATATATAACTTTCTTACATGTTTGAGAAAAAAAGGGACAAATAGAACTTGCCATATTAAACACCTAGAGAGATTTGATGTTGTTGGCATTGATGGTCACAAACTCATTATTTCCACAACATCAACAATACAGACAAATCGCATGCTATTTACTCAATGATCCTATAAATATTTACGTTTGGTTGTATTGTTGTCCATAAATTGTGTTTGGGAATTTCATAAAGATCTGTATGAAAATTCCTTTGTTGCGTCTCAACTTTATGATCCACTTTTCTTTGTTTTTCTTATAATATGAAAATCCGTTTGTTGTGCTTATAGTAGTAGTTGATTGTTGCAAAGCTATTTGTAATTTCCATAATGATTATATGTGAAAATCCCTTTGTTTCGATTCAAACATTTGTATTTGTAATGTTTACATGTTTCTTTTAAATTGCCATCTCGCCTATTTCTTTGATGTTGATTTCCAAACACTGCTGCAAGGTTGGCTGCAATTTTCATAAAGATCCATAGTTTCCTTTTGCATCATGCATTTGTATTTTAAATATGTAATTTGCTTCATTTATTTTTCATTTCATCTGTCTCTTTGATTTTGATTTTCATAGAAATTTACTACTTATAGTAGTAGTTAGATCACTGCAAATTTGCTTTTGGTTTTCATAAAGATCCATAAGAAAACTAATTATACCATGCATAGGAATTTATATTTTGTTATTTGTATGTTCAAAGTTCTCTCTCATGTTTTTCCTTGTATTTGTTGTCCAAACTTTTATTTCTTTCTATTTAATTATGTTTTTTGTTTTTTTGTTTATTGAGTATTGTCGCATTTGTTATTTTGGTTATGATTTATGATATTATGTTATATATTTAGGAAAGAAGAGAATTCTGAGTGATCCAATTTAGATATTATATTTAGAAACTTGGTGTGGATGGGGGAGAGTGGGGGAGGGAGGAGTGACACAATTTGTGAGAATCTAAACTTTGTTTCACCTGGTTTTTGTTTTCAGGTTTATTTGAGTGATTCAGCCTCATTTAGATTCCGTTGTTTTTGCGCATTTTGTGTAACCTTTTCTCTTATTACAAATTGTTTGAGTCATTAGAGGAGGGGTGGATCACGCAAGTTCTAAACATTTTTTATTTCTGTTATACTCTCTCCGTTTCAAATTATAGTTCGTTTTGATTTTTTTGGTGCATGTATTTTGCTATATAACTAGATAAATATGGAGGGAGTATGGAATTCTGTGGACTTACCCTTTTATTTCACTTTTTCTAGAAAACTTTAATTTCACTTATTTTGGGAATTGGGAAAATCTAGCTTCTGTATTGGAGACCTCACCACTCGCAGCTCTTGGCCGCCCAGGCGCTCTGTCGTCAGCACTGACTGGAGCGGTGAAGCCAGGCGCCCGATGCCCACCACGTGTGTCGCCCTTGACGGTCGCCATCGCTTGGCGCCGCACAGCCCGCCGCCTCGCGCGCTATATATGGCGCGCGTGTAGCACGGCGCATTGTTTCATGCCTTTCGCGAGAGAAAAGGGGTCGAATCGGCGGCTGATTTGACTCCCCTCGCTAGCTGTTCGAGCTGTGAAAGTGATCCGAGCAGTCACGGTTTCGGAAGCGGCCGGTCGGCCAGAGCCGGAGGAGAGACGTAACCAAGTCCGTCGAGGAGATATGAGCGGTGGCGGCGGAGGAGGAGGCCGAGCGCCGGCGGCGCAGTCGCAGGAGCTGCAGCTGCCGCCGGGGTTCCGGTTCCACCCGACCGACGAGGAGCTGGTGATGCACTACCTCTGCCGGCGCTGCGCCGGGCTGCCCATCTCCGTGCCCATCATCGCCGAGATCGATCTCTACAAGTACGACCCATGGCAGCTCCCAAGTACGTGTCGTCCGCCTCCGTGAGTTGTTGCAAGTTTCTTAGCTCGCCTGTACCTGAAATTCCTGATCGGTGCTATTGTGGTTCGTGCAGGGATGGCGCTGTACGGCGAGAAGGAGTGGTACTTCTTCTCGCCGCGGGACCGCAAGTACCCGAACGGGTCGCGGCCGAACCGCGCCGCCGGCGCCGGGTACTGGAAGGCCACCGGTGCCGACAAGCCGGTGGGCACGCCCAAGCCGGTGGCGATCAAGAAGGCCCTCGTCTTCTACGCCGGCAAGGCGCCCAAGGGCGACAAGACCGACTGGATCATGCACGAGTACCGCCTCGCCGACGTCGACCGCACTGCCCGCAACAAGAACAACAGCCTCAGGGTACGTTCGTTCGTTCACAGTCGCGGCGCGAGCATTTCATTCCGTGCAGATAATTATCTCTTGCTTGCACCTTAATATCTCTTATCCTGTCACTAGTCACTGCCGTATCAGAAAAAGTTGAGATAAGAACGTAATCATCGACACGTATGGATCATAAAGAATAATTAGCGATCGAATTAGCTAGGCACGGAAAGATGAGATATGATGGCGGACCCGCATTTCTGCAAGTGTGAACCCCCTAGAGATGCTGCGCCGTGCGTCATCTCCTTCAGCTGCCAATTATCTCTTGCGCTTTTGCGAGCTACGACAGCGATCGGATACGGTCGAAAAAGACGCATCAATAATGTCTACGGACTTCACCGTTAAGAAAATCGTATAATTGTTCTTGCTTTTTGATGGATTGGGCGGTATGGGCGTGATTAAGAAATTTGTTTTTTAAATTTCCTTTTGTTGCTGCAGTTGGATGATTGGGTGCTGTGCCGAATCTACAACAAGAAAGGCGTGCCGGAGAGGCCAGCCGGGGCTGCCGGCGGGGCCGAGACGAGCAGCCAACAAGGCGCGCAGCAGGGGTCCATGGGCTCGCCGCCGGAGCAGAAGCCGTCCGTGCTGCCGCCTCCGACAGCCGCGGCCGGGACGACGGGGTACGCGCCGCCGCCGTTCTCGGAGCTGGCGGCGTACTGCGAGGTCCGGCCGTCGGACTCGATGCCCCGGGCGCACGGCGCGGACTCGAGCTGCTCGGGCCACGCGCTGGCCGCCACGTCGTCGTGCGGCGGCAGCGAGCGGCCCGAGGTGCAGAGCCAGCCCAAGATCGCCGAGTGGGAGCGCACGTTCGCCGGCCCGGGGATCAACCCGGGCGGCTCGATGCTGGGGCTCGGCGGGCATCATCAGCTCGGCCCGGCGGCGGTCGGGGTGGGGCAGCTGCCCGCCGGCGACCCGCTGCTCCAGGACATCCTCACGTACTGGGGCAAGCAGTACTGAGGAAGGACGGTGTGGTGTGGCTAGCCGCGTCGCAGTTGGGCTGTATGTCGTCGTCGTCGTCATCGGGATGATTGGGCCGAGCCGCCCCCGGCGATGAGGCCGTGTCAAGCCCTGATCGTGGAGCAGAACTACAGGACCATTGCTTATTGATGCTACGAGAGTTGAATTAAGCTGTGTATATGCGATTGATTTGGACATTTGGTGCTGGGATTTTTGTGTACTTAGATTACTAGTATAAGTAGTATACACTGGAGTATAGTACTCTGTATATGTTTTTCTTATATGGTTATATATATGGAGTAATATTTATATAGCCTTTTGCTTTGGTATGGTATGCACGCAGGGGTATTGTTATGGACTTATGGACACTGCAGACACATTTGATGATTTGAATTTGTGGGAAGCTAAGCACTAAAAGAACCTCAAGTTCCAAAGAGTGCTCTTGATCCGACCGGACACCACACACCAGTTGCCACCGGGCATATATCTTAACACGACATGCGTGACCAGTGTCATCTTTGTGCCCACACTGGTTGCCCGAGTGTGTTTTTCAGAACGCACGTGTAGCGCGATGGGATATTGTGATGTTCCCGTTGTCTGGTTCCGTGGATTGGTTCGTTGCGCCAGGCCGCGCGTGCCATGTGCTGCACACGTAGCGAATGGTGAAATGTACGAAATGTCCCTCCCGGCAAGCTATCTTTTTCGACACCAACACCATCATGTGTGAATGTCGTTCGCATGGTGCATCCATAAACAATCGCAAAATCCACGTTCTCTTCTCCTAGTAAACTACTACTACCTTCGTCTTTAAAAATATGTAATTCTGACAAAGTATCTTGTTTTTTATTTTAAATTTAACTAATTAAAGATTAAAAAATATAAATATTTATGATATTAAATTAGTATCATAAGATTATTTATAAAATATATTTTCATAATAAATTGATTTAGAGTCATAAATATAAAAACCATTTAGTAAAAATTTAATTAAATGTGAACTATTTTAACCGATACGTAAGACATAGTTACGTTCTTTTTAGGACGGAGGCAGCAGCATCTTGGTTCGATCTGTAGTGGGGAGTACCGTGAAGTGCAGAATTCCCGTCCATACACGCGCACCAAGCTCCAATCCTCACACACACGGAGTCGCGGTCCCCAGCGTACCGCCGTCGCGTCGGTCGCCGCTAAAAGCACCGCCGTTTGGACTCTGCTCGTGCGGTCACGCTCACGCGCGCGAGCTATGTCGAGAATTCGAGATCACGCACGCCGCCGAGGAGGAGCCATGCCCTGAACCGCAAACTCTTCTCTCCTCGATCCAAGGAAAATTCCACTCCAAGTCATGAAGATTTACCAACAGTACGTGGTTCGTCATCATAAGCGCGTTCGGGGCCTATCCGGCTATCCCTCCGTACGTGGCAGAGCACCGGGTGCGTGGTGGGTGCGTACGCGGCAACCGTGGCACCTCGGACATGACACGCAACCCGGCCGGAGCGGCCGAGCGTACGTACGTGTGCAGGCACCGAGCCACACGAAGCGGCCGACGATAGAGCCAACAACGTACGTACACATCTTCAAAACCAAAGCTCTCGGTCAATTGGCACGTGGGCATCGCCGATACGGACGCAGCATCTACCGCCGCTAAAGCGCACGTACGAGACGCGGTTGCGCGCTAGGCCGGCGCGACGTTTTTTGATCTAGCCACACACGACACGAGTCGCCGTCGCGGTGCGCCGTGCCGTACGCCCGCGGGCCTCCACCTCTTGGCCTCTGTGGGGCGGCGAGGCGTGCGTGCGACGCTGACCGCCGTACGCGGCTGCGCCTGCGCCTGCGCGGTCGGGATCAGGGCTCGGACTTCCCTCGCCTAGTTTAGTTACAGAGACCGCCCGCCACGCTGCGGCACGTCGCGTTCGCTCGCGCGCCACCGCCACGAATGAAGAAGATCGAGCTTTGCTTTGCCGTGCCCGTGCGCCAAGCAATGCGCCAGCCAGCCGGGCGCCACGTACCGCGATGGCTCCGGAGCTTGGAAAAGTACGACCCGGGCTTACGTCTTGTTGGACTTTGGTTGCAGGGGCCTGTTGCCGGTTAATTGGATGGACTTCATCTAGCCTGGGCCTGCGTAATGTATTCCTGGTTGGCCTGTGTGGCTGGAAGGGGATTTGTCAAAAAAAAAAAAAAAGCTTTGCGCTATTTATTTTAATTAAGAAACGGCAAAACAGTCGCCGAAGGACAAGAAGACGCATCAATTGTGAGGTACTGTTTTTTTTTAAGAAACGGCAAAAGCTTTGTGCTATTTTTATATTTTTTCTGGTCGCAAGAAATCAGCCTCCTCTCTCTTGTAACCGGCGGTCACGCTTTGTGGTCTACGTTAAAATCTGTTTTTGTGATTTGTGCCAACATGCATCTTATTTATCATTATCCTTTTATAGAAAAAAATTATCTCCTGTGATCTGTGATAAAACAAATTAAAATCTAGTATTATCAAAGCAGATAACAAAATTGACCCTTAAACAATGATCCAAGGAACCTAGACATTGCAAAAAAAAGTTAGCTATTTCTTACGAATACTCCCTTTTTATTTAGACCATAAAAGGAAAACAAGCCCCGCACAAGGGATTTACAAACCTGAAGGAAAAAGACAGCCAGCTAGGCTACTAGACTACTCCGAAACAACTATACTAGGAAAAAACACACAACTGACAGATACGTTCCACCATGATAAGAAACTAAAAGGCCATTCAGTTTTATATAAGAGAAGTAGAAACCAGACAAAACAAGAAACACAAACCGTAGAGACAAAAAGAAAACGCTTCTAGAGTAAAAGAAAACGCTACACATTCTTTCTCACCCGTCAATCAACTAATCAGAGCAGTTAGTCACGCAACACCAGCACTCCCAGACGCTCGATTTCAGTCGCCCGGACATCCATGCACTTGCTGGTACAGGAAGGCAGGCAGCTACTCTGGAGTCAGGACAGCAAACAAATGGGGGTCCAGGCGGTTCAGTCTAGGAAAATTTGTCCCAGGGCTTGAACCTTAAATTAACTAGATAATACCCATCCTTTTACCTATTAACATCATAGAAGATTTCACAACCATTATCTTACCCAACAACCCGTTAGAGGAAGAGCCAAGCAAGGTGGACATATAACACTATTATATGAAAGAATTTATAGAGGAATAACAAAATCATGAAAAGAAACATTCTATATATCTCGCTTAAAAAAACATTCTATATCTAAATATGTGTTCCACTATCTTATGCTTGTCGAGTTACCAAGCACATTTATACCTGTAGCCCTTATTGGGTATAAAATAATCCATGCCTACATACGTATATGAATGGTCCAGAGTCTTCAAACGGTAATTACCTGCTGGATACGTTGTACACTTGTACTATGTGCCACTGGAGAGCGAGCCTGCATCAGTAATGAAATCAAGCAGATATCGCTTTTAGTCCCAGTTTATAACCCCCTTAGTCCCGGTTTTCATCCGGGATTGCCAATCCGGGACTAAAGGTCCCCTCTTTCTTTAGTCCCGGTTCTGACAACCAGAAATAAAAGTGAACCTTTGGTCCCGGTTTCAACTACCACCCGGGATGGATGAAAGGTGTTTTTTTTATCCTTTCCTTTCCATTTTTTCTTTTATGATTTTTTTCTTTTATGGTTTCTTTTCAATTCAATTCCTTTAGTCAGTACACACGCATTGCCGCAGGCAAACACATATTGAACAAGAAAAATCATAGTGACTAAAAGATGGATGCATTCGATCAAAATTAGGTACTGCTGCAACATGAAGGTTTACAAAAATTTCTAAAGGTAGTATATCCATAATCATGAGGGGCAAAACAAAGTCCCGTAAATTTAAGTACATCCAAGAATATGAACAACTTAGCACATCATAGGATAATGTCAGCATAGTACATGGATGTTTCAGTTGGATCTGGAAGCTGATTTTGGTATGGGCCAAAGAACTTTTAGTGATTGGCAAAGTCGTCCACCAGGTGAGCGAGGCTTGTTGTGGGATGATGTTCCAATCAGGCCAAAGAACTTTCAATCATCTGGACGCAAGCAAGGTAAAAAGAGAGCAGGAAATAAGACTGTTTTCTCACGGGAATGTTCAGCAGGTCCAATTGAAAACAAACAGCGATGGTTGAGGCTAGATTACCTTAATCTAGATGTTCGCAGCAAGCAAATACAGAACACAGACGCATATGTGTATGTCCCTTCGTTCCAGGCGGCGGCCAGCTGCATGACGCATCAGACCCCTCCATCGGCGGCACCCAGCCCGCCTCAGCTCGAACCCTGACTTTTTACCATGCGCATAAGGCCCCGAAACTTTTTACCATGCGCGTCTGATGCCTTCCATTCGCGCCGTCACAAGGGTGGCATATTGGCTCCATCTTGGTTCTTGTTTTCACCCATCATAAAAGGTCTATTTTTAGTTCTGATTGGAGTCACCAATGGAGACTAAAAGAACCTCACCTGTCATCGCTCTGCGAAAATTGCTGTCGAAGCCGGTGGCACGTGCTTTAGTCTGGTTGATGACACTAATCAAGATTAATCATGTTTTTAGTCCCGGACCAAAAAATAACCGGGACTAAAGATATGAATTAAAAACTATTTCTCTACTAGTGAAGTAGCTCCAGATCTTCATCTTTTAATTTCCCTGCCTTTTCTCAGATTTGTCTCATGGGCCAGATTCTACAAAGATCACTGCCCTGATGACCTGCTCTCATTGAATCATGCAGCTTGGTGACCTTCCAAAACATCAAAGCTGCTGCGTCCTGCGTGTGGCTTGCAGCCTGTCGACTGTCAAGGACGACGACGCCACCTCCTGCCCGCCCATGGATTGGCTCCCTCATATTCGCAGGTGGACCGTCGTGGCTCTAGATCACGGATTAGAACCTGGGCATAGCATAGCGCTCTCGCCACGCGTTCATTGGGGCCTAGGAGACGACGAGACGTGAAACAGAGAATTTATATGCTGGCTTGTACGAAACGGTGGAGATCGTGGAGAGTCAGAAAGGAAATGATGGGGCAGGCACAGTGGAGTTGTCGCAGGATTAACTACAGAAAACAAACGGCAGGATGAACTACAAAAGAAACGATGGGGCGAGGAGCGAAGAAGTCGTAGGATTAAGTGTGCCGTGCTGCCAAAATGTAACGAAGGTGAGTGATGATGCTTATTGGGCTACTGTAGGAGGACTTGTGGTGGCAGGACCTGTGTATAATATGGCTTCTATTTAAGTATAGTAGATCCTTGGTAGTAACTTGCAAAACCATTTACCAAAAAAGTACAGCTGATGCATCAAATAGATGAACAATACTCATGTGCTAGCTTCGAATTTTTGGCTACATGCAGTGCTTATTATACAGAGGCGCTGCCACCAAGGCAGCTAAACTGTGTCGTGGGCTTTGTCTGAGCTCTGCTGGGACGCCGACGTCGCCGCGGCGCAGGTGGGGCGGCGCCGAGCCAGCGCGCGAAGGCGTCGAGCGTGCCGGCGTCGGCGCGGTAGTGGAGCTGCGTAAAGCGCGCCAGGTCTGCCCAGGAGAAGTCCGGGTACCGCCGCGTCTGCTCGGCCTGCTGCTCGCGTGCGGCGGCGACGGCGGAGAGGAGGCGCGGCGGCGGGCGCACCACGCGGTCCTCGCGCGGGCACAGGAAGAAGACCAGCGACCGGCGCTCCCGCTCCCGGTGCACCACCGCGCGGTGGAGGCAGCTCCGGTACCGCCCGTTCCACAGGAACAAAACCCGAAGTCAAAACCCGAACCCGAACCTGAAACTAATTCGGGTGAAATTTCATAACCAAAATTAAACCTGCGGATACCCAACACACGAACGGATATCAGAAACACGAATAAATACCCGAAACCCGTGGATATATATACACATATTCACGCACATATATAATACATATCCACATATTCATATATATACACATATTTACATGTATATATACACATATTCACACATATATATACATATTTCGGATATCCATTGGATATCCACAGGTGAAAAACCGAACCCTAGGTTTCGGGTACCCGAACCCGAAAACCGTGGGTGAAAAACCAGCCCTAAACCCGAACCCGCAGGATCCAAAACCCGCGGATACCCGCCTCGAACCCGACCCGCTGCCATCCTTAGTACGGAGGACCTGTCGATATGCGGCTGCGTGCTTCGTCTTGGCCACAGTACCAGACGGGCAGTAGGACATGTGCAGAGACACCACCAGCGCCGAAACTAGCTCTAGGAAGACGACGACGTCAGACACCATGGATGGCTACTGCCGGCAACCACCGCCTGCGTACATTGTCCTTGGCCTTGTTTAGATCCCTAAGTTGTGGTTGACAAAGTTGTCATTTTGTCATAATGCACACGATAGTATTTCGTTTGTATTTGATAAAAACTGTCCAAACTTTGACTAATTAGGCTCAAAATGTTCGTCTCATAAAGTATAACAAAACTGTGCAATTAGTTTTTAATTTCATCTACATTTAGTACTCTACTATGCATGTGTGTCAGCATTCTAATGTAACGGAGAATCTTCTTTTTCATTGTGCTAAATACTAAAATTAGAAGCCTAATTCGAATGTCTAAGACCCTTGTTCGGCAAGGATCGAGCTAGCTAGTAATGTCTAAAGATGGCAACGGGTACATACCCGACGGGTAGTAGGCATCCATACTCGTACCCGTGAGGTGAAATTTTACCCATCGGGTTACCCGTAACTGTACGCAGATAGAAAAATACTCCCATACCCGTACCCACGCGGGTAATTTTTACCCGACGGATAACCCGTAGCCGAACCTATACCCGCTAAAAATCAAATCAACATGAATATATTATATTATTTTAAATCATATATTGTCAATTCTTTCTTAATGGAATTCAATAATTATAATATAGAAATAGAACTACTCTAATTAATAGTATAATCATCATAGATATATCATATATGTGTGTATTCCATAAGTAGTTAATGAATAAAATATGTGTTGCCAAGACGGGTATAAATTACCCGCGGGTATATGGATGTGGGTAGTATCTTCCCGTACCCATACCCGCGTACCCGATGGGTAGAGATTTTTACCCATTAGTATACCCACGGATGAGAAATTGTTTCCATATCCGTCTCTTTCTCAGATAAAACCCATCGAATAGTCAAATTTCAGGTACCATTGCCATCTTTAGTAATATCAAAAACCGACGAGCGTCCAAATGGCGCTAAAAGGGAAAGGACTCTGTAGCCATTTTTCAGTGCCCCCGATGCGGGGGGCATGGATCATAACGTGAAAGAGACGAGTAACAGCACACGTACAGCACCGTCACCCGGGTGTTTCGGGCGTAGGTTCCACTTAACTTTCGGCGGCCGTGATGTACTGCTTGAAGCCGCGATGTATACACCGTAACACGGATAGGTAATCTAAGACTATCTAATGGATTTCACGTGAAATGAGACCACTGACTTGGATATATTGTTGGCAGGACATTGTTAGAATGTGGCTTTTGCTACATGCCACTTAAAAAACATGCCTTTACCGAAAAAAAAAACTCACCATAATTCTATACTATTATGCTAGAAGACACTAAGCCCATTATTATATTCAGTTTTAATAGACAGCACGCGACGCAAATGAATGAATATGACATGTAACTATAGTAGGAAGAGTTGTCCCCGACTAGTTCTAAATATAGTAGGAAGAGCCATCCCGAACTCTACCACCCCCATTTGATCGATAAGAGATAACACCACCATGTGTATTATTGTGTTGGTTGATAGAGATGGGTACATGAGTTATGTCAACTAATGACATGTATAATACTCTCTTCATTCTAAATTATAAGATATTTTATCTTTTCTAAATATATAAATTTTGCTATATACTTATATACACACACATTATGTCTATGTACACTATTTGAAATAAAGGGAGTTTTTAGGATATAGTGGTATTAGATTTTTCTAGGGAAAATATTTTTAGATTATGAACATAGACTGTAGTCGGCCACTATCTTTAAATAGTAGGGTGCAGGTGGATAGTTCGATTCTCATAATTCGATGGTTGGGTAATAAAGAAAAACCTCCTCTAGAGTTTGCCAATTAATTTAAATTCTATTCGCATGCTGTTTAGGAAGATCCATATATATGGTCTTAGTATCGCTAGATTGTAACCAGATTAACAAAATCAAAGGCTTTCTTATTTTGTCCCTAAATGAACAGCAGCTATCTCCAGCTTCCTGCGCGCCCTTTGTTTCTTAAACACTTGAAATTGTTGTCTCATGAGACTATGAGAGATGATAAGAGTTTAAGAGTATTATCCTGGAAGTGGGATAAAATTCCTATATGTGCGCCTTATCAGTGCAAACGTAGCACTCCCTAGCTATAGCGGTATCGAGGGATATCCAGCAGCTTGCTAGAAAGTGGGAGCCAGTAGAACTGAATGACGACAGCGCGACACAAATGGAGACAATGACATGGCTGACACAGTACGGAGGTAGCATGCATCGGTTTCGCAAAATGATACTTAACAGTGAGGCAAATACGACATCTGGAGCGAGATCGACGTGCAGCGTGTATAGCTGGCCATGCAGCCCGTGGCCCGGTGGCACGGCCCACGGCATGGTGTTTTGGCCCAGCCCGAGCACAGCACGGCCCGATGGCCAGCATGTCCGGGCCGGCACGGCCCGACGCACCAGGCCGCTGGTGCGTCGGGCCGCCACCTAGGCCAGTGGCACGGCACGGGCATGGCCCGGTCGAAGAGGCGGCCCGATGGTGGCCCAGTAATGAAATTGCTAGCGTGCTGAAATAAAGCAAACAGGCCAATAGGCTGAAAAGGCCATCAGCCCACCAGCCCATCCTTCCTCCTAACCCTACCTCCACTCCACTCCCACGGCAGCACGGCCGCATCCCCACAACTCCATGAGCCGCGCCGCCAGTGCGAGGAAGGCGGCGACGCCATGGCGGGCACCGCCGCGGGGTCCGCGTTCTGGGCTGCGCTGTCGGCGCCTGCGCCGCGGACGACGACTGCGGAGGCCTGGGGCTTCTCGCCGCGCCGGCGACGTACGTCCCCATGGCGCAACGCAGCATCACCACCACCTCAACCTGCTCGCCGCTGGATCCCTCGTCGAGCAAGCCACTGCACTCACGCCTCCGGTCTCCGCGCCTCCAGCCACTGCCCCCTTCTCCCCCGCCGGCCCTCCGCCTCCCCGACACGCGCCACGTTCGCAGCTCGGCGGCGCCAGGAGCTCCTCCGTCGTGCTCTCGGGCCGCCCGCGGCACGCCGTGCTCTCCGGCCGGCCCGACGGCTCATGGGCCGTGCCTTGGGCCGAAGGCCAGGCACGAGCACGGCATAGGCACGCCCGTCAGGCACGATAGCCCGTCGAGGCACGACACCGTGTCGGGCTGGCACGGCCCAACGTGCCGACAGGCCGGGCCGGCACGGCCCGATGGCCATATATAGCAGCGTGCCGACACGTAGTACGTTTGCGATCGACGTCGCACTCGTACCTCATGCTTGTTTCGCGAATCGCGACGGTACACTATATTAAAATAAATAAAAAACCTCACGTACACGTACCATGAATGTGTCCCCGATGCTGACGACGAGCGCGCCGGGCCTCGGCCGCACGGTCCGCCACTCGCCGTCGACGAGCACCTGGAGCCCGTCTACGTCGCCGTCCTGCCGCAGCACAGTGAGCGCCGACGGGTCGCAGTGAGGCCCCGTCCCAGCGTCCGCTCCGGCTCCGGGCACGGCGGGTAGTAGTTGCACCTCATGATGGAGCTGCCGTCGGCGAAGAAGTCCCTGTAGTAGCTCCTCCCCACGCCCAGGCTCACCCCTATCACCTCCATTATCGCCTGCGACACCTCCTTCATCGCGTTGCAGTAGTCCTGGAACACCACCCTGCATATATATCATGCATGAATATGTATGCGTGCTTCCATGGATGCATGTTACATACACTCGTGTCATACGTATACGTGGTATATATACATACAAGTGATCGAAGATGTACAAAGCAGGTTTATAGAAGATGTAAAGTCGCATGGGGCATGTAGTAGATGTTTACCCTAAGGGTTTGAAGTCGCTTCCTAGCGTGGAGGTGAAGTAGTCCACGACAACATGGCGGCCGGCGGATATCCGGCTGTCACGGTGGCCGAAGGAGAGCGTCTCCTTCCAGGGCAGATTGGCCGTGAAACGGTCTGCGTGCCCGGTGGTGTAGCCAGCGACGTTCCCCGGAGCGCGGCTGGCGCGCTGCTTCGTGGCGAACGGCAGGCGGAAAAACTCGGCGGCGCCATGGAGCGCGGCACGGGCAAGCGTGGGTTCCAGGCCGTGCCCGGTCACCTGGAAGAGCCCGTGGCTCGAGCACGCCCCGGAGATCAGCTCGGCGGATCTCGACGCAGTCGTCACCGCGCATGGCGGCGCCGACGTCGACCACCGGCGCGTCCAGCTCCCTCTCCGAGGAGGCCACAGTTTCGGCGTGCGACCAGACGAACGGGCCCGGGATCTTTCGCTGGTCCCAGAGGTTGATGACAGTTGCGGCGTTGTCCTTACTGTCGTCGTCGGCAGGAGAGACGGGGAGGAGTACGCGACGATGTGGGTTCTCTGGCATTTTGTTCAGGAGGTACGGGTACGGGGTAGTGTTTGTGTCTGCGTGGTTCATCAAGTGGCCGGTTTGCAAGTGTGAGTGTGAGAAAGCCTCCTGAGCATATGTAAGCTATATGTAAAAGGGTTGGGAAGCTTGAGGAAAGCTTGAGGCTCCTGAGCAAGTGTGTCCTCGTCGTGTCTATGCGCGGATCGGAGGGAGACATCCTTGTTTGTAGACGATTTGGACCGTGTGGTCCGGTGGGTCATTTCATGCAAAACACGCATCTCTACTATCCAACTAGCTTTAGAGCATCTCCAAAAGACATTCTAAACTTTGTTCTATATCTTTATTTATCTATCCACTTTAGAAAAAATCATTCCCCATCATCCAGCATATTCCAATGGACTAGCTATATCTCAAAGAGAAAGGAATAACATTTAGAATATGAAAACATGGAACTTGTTGTCACCCTCACATACTCTAATATAGCAAGGCAGGACGACTAGCTAAATTTAGCATGCGAGCATATATGCTCTTAGGGACTAGGGACGCAACATAAGCTAGCAGTGTCGGAGGGGAAAAAAGAGGGTCTCCTTTGATAAATCGTTACCTACGGAGATAGGAGAGGATTAAGGTAGAAACTAGCTAGTCAATTATTTCTTGATCTCCTCCAATACTTATGGGGAATAGGTGTATTAAGAAAAAAGAGGGGCTCCTTTTGACTCAAGTGTTTAAGCATTATTGATATACTGCGACACTTAGACTAGCCGCAGTGTGTCGATGCTTAAATATTTGAGTCAACACCAGTGCTCCATCTTTATAAAGAGTTGCAACGGCAAACATCCCAGAGAAGAGAGAACAACACATGTCAGAATCAACTAATTCAGTCATCCAGTAGCATGTCTTATCTCATCAAGTCACTTACAAGTGGGGTCACATTTTTTTGCATCAGTGTATGAACTTCCCTCGATGCTTGTTTTTCCGATGTTTCAACTCAACCCTGCAGTGTGTGGCATCGATGCTCAAAGGAAAAATGAGGTTTTTCAAGCATCAGCAGAACAACACATTGTGGCTAGTCTTAAGATATGGCGATGTTGATGTCGACGGTCACGTACTGCATCACAAAATTCAACCATCGACGTGTACATATATAATTAAAGACGATAAAGACATGATTATCACCATATAGCATTGGCGGACGCATGAAACTTTTTTAGGTGGGACGAGTTTATATCTAGAGGTTAAATCCAAGACCACCCACCTGGAAAAAAAAAGAACACACATATTTTGTAATTGCCAAATTATAGCAGACCACGAGCATATTTACCATTTGTTTTGGATTCTAGTATCACCAATGCTGCTTCTGGGCTTCTACTTTCACGATTACGTTAATTTCAGCAGCCATGGCAGTGGACAAGAGGAGCAGACGCGGGACGATGATGAATTCGATCAAGACAATGCTACAAGTCAGGCTCCTGGGCCTCGAAGAGGAAGTCGTCACCGGAGGCCCAACATCCGTTTCCAAGGCCCAGATTGAGAGTGATCGTCCTCCGCTCCGCGTCACCAGTATAACACCAATTTCTCAAAAAAAGAAAAAAACCAGTATAACACCACACAGGAAGGAAAGGGAGGGGTATCAAACAATCAAACAATTAAACATCAACTTGTATCACACGGCTCCTTCTGTAGCCTCTGTTCTTCCCCGTTTCCCCCCTTCTCTAGCTAATTCATCCCTGTAACCGAATTCAGTTCTAATCAAACTCGATTCCTATCGTTCGCTATATGTGATTGCTTACAGTTAAATATATGTGGTTTTTATTGAATATTTTGTCTTATAACATCAATCTACGATCCGTGGTTATATGAGTTTTTTTGAGACCGTGGTTATACGAGTTAGGACAGCGTTTATTGAACAATAATGTCACATCATGTTTTAAGCTGTATTATACTTGTAAAAGAAAAAGAAAAACGATAAAAAAAAAGTAGGCCCCAGTGATCAGCACACATGCGCGCAGCGCAATGTGAACGTAATCAACACAGACTACAGCCACGCTAGCCGTTTCCATTTCCGGCCCTGCAATCCTGCACCGGCGCGAAAGCCCCCTCACGGCCTCACCTCCACCCCGTCGACAATGGACGCCTCTCCTTTACTCCTCAGTGCTCACGCCGTCCACAGTCCACTAGTGGCATCGGTTCCCGCATAAAGATCCACATCACTTGAGCAGCTAGCTCATGGAAAGCAGGAGGAGAAGGCTGAAGTGGAAGGGAGCAGGGGTGGGTGCTTGGTAGGTTCTTGCTTGAGCTGAGCTCCTGCTGCCCGTGGATCTCTTGTTGCCAGTGGTGAACGGAGGATGGGGCGCGGCAAGATCGAGGTCAAGAGGATCGAGAACTCCACCAACCGGCAAGTGACCTTCTCCAAGCGCAGGGCCGGACTGGTCAAGAAGGCCCGGGAGATCGGCGTGCTCTGCGACGCCGAGGTCGGCGTCGTCATCTTCTCCAGCGGCGGCAAGCTCCACGACTACTGCTCGCCCAGGACCTCGTATGTCCGTTGCTCTCTTTTTTGTATTGTGCTTGTTTATTATCGTTCATCTTTTCTTACGTCTGCAAAGGCAAGCTGATCACGAAGACGCAAATTTGGTTTGGTGTGGTAGGCTGTCCAGGATCTTGGAGAAGTACCAGACTAACTCCGGGAAGATACTGTGGGATGAGAAGCACAAGGTGCCAGCCCTTCAGTTCCCTCTTTCTTTGACAATTTGTTTCAGCGCCACGAGCAGATTAATGATTAAAAAAAAATAATGCTTGAAATGTTTCAGATCCTGAGTGCAGAGATCGACAGAATCAAGAAGGAGAACGACAACATGCAGATTCAGCTCAGGCCAGTGTTTCTGTTTCAGATTTGCTAGAAATGTCTAGCTCCTCTTGTACATGCACTTCACTAGTTCGCTGTGTGCGTGTTCATGTTATGATTGTGTTAGCATGCCCGTAACTTGTGATGTTGCAGGCATCTGAAAGGCGAGGACCTGAACTCCCTGCAGCCCAGGGAGCTGATCGCCATTGAAGAGGGTCTACAGAATGGGCAGACCAACATGCGCGACAAGCAGGCAATCCTTCTTCATCCAGTTGCTTCTTAGCTTATCTGTTTCTTGCAGCACGCAAGCCAGGCATAATTCCTCAGGCGAAGATTTTGTTTCTGATTCTGATGTTGGTTCTATTCCACTGTTGCTGCAGATGGATCACTGGAGGATGCGCAAGAGGAATGTACGAGCTCTAAACTTGAATCCTATCCTTTGTTCCTACTCTATACATTCTGGAGTACCTTTTTCTTTGTTTTTTATTTTATTTTGAAAGAAGTCGTTGAGTATTTTCTTGAGTAAAGTAAAATTACAGCTTCTGATTCAGTTTTTTTTTTGGGGTAGCTTTTGATCACTAATAGCCATTTGTGATTGATTGCAGGGGAAGATGCTGGAGGACGAGCACAGGATGCTGACTTTGAGGATGGTACAAATAATTCTCGCCTTCTGAATAGCAGTTGAAAGTTGAAACTTTGCTTGATCTTTCCACTCCTTATCATAACTTATCAGTAAGCAATATTCTAAACAAATTCAAACTAACCGAAGAAATCTGAACTACCACGCGGTGCAAATTTCCACGGGCATGAAAATTCTTGTCTTGGGATCTCTAGTTGGAACACAATTGTGCTCACCGATTGGTATTCAAGGTGATTTGTCAGATTTACCAACCCAAGACCAAAGTAACCAGACAAACTGAACACGAAAATTGGTTTCCTTATTGAGGTTACTGTATTATTACCAACCCAAAACCTGATGATCTGCATATTGATTAATATGCACGTTCTAGGAAAAAAAAATGGTCTGCATATTGATTACTGAACCGCCTAAACCCTCTCTAGAAGTTCAGACTTTGGTGAAGGTTAATCTCATTAAGCCGATGGCTTGCTGAAATTTCCCCCTTGCTGTTCCCAGCACCAACAGGCTGTTGATCTGAGCGGCGGCATGAGGGAGCTGGAGATCGGGTACCAACAGGTCCAGCATGACAGGGATTTCACTTCCCAGATGCCGTTCACCTTCCGGGTGCAGCCCAACCACCCCAACCTGCAGGAAGACGAGTAGCTACAGAGCTACAGCCTGCTGGATGGTGTTGTGCGTGCCGCTCTCAAATGAAGCTCCTCACCTGCAGGCTGCAGCTTCTACTATCTTGCATTTCATCATTCAGAGTTAGCTGTGTATCCTTGTTTCCATGATTGCCTGGATGAACGATGTTGTCTGTCAGTTAGTAGTACTATGTCTATGTGGTCGTGTCTTGTGCGTCTCTTTTGACTTTGCTGGGCAAATTTCTGTCCAAGTCGTGATGATGACAGCGTTAATAAAGTCCAAAATGTGCAATTAACTTGTTGCCCATGCTTTATCTCTGTTCTGGTTGGTGATGATTGATGGAAAACAGAAGCAAATCGATGTGAGCATTTCAATCAATCGTTCATTTGCCAATTAAGTATATTATAAAAGATGAATTTCAATCAATCAACAAACACTCTTAACTGCTATCTACAGCCCCTCTAATTCTTGTCTAGTTCTTGCGATGAAACAAACGAATTTCGCCTGCTTCGTCACCTGAGCATGTCTCCATTGTCGATGAACGGGACCAAGGGACCACTGAACGCCGGTGAGATGCTGAAGGTGCTCCCAGCTTCGCTGAACGCGGCGCCGTGCCCATATGGCAGCGGCCGGTCCGGCGGCTCCGGCACGTCCATGTCTCCCTCCAGCATCCTCACTGCGTCGCCGATGGTCGGCCGGAGCGCCACCATCACGTGCGCGCACAGGATGCCAACCAGCACGAACCTTTCCATGACCCCGCTCCGCGGGCTCTCGGCCGTGGACAGCGCCTCGTCGAGCACCTCCCGCGCGTGCCCGGCCTTGACGAGCGTCCACGCCCAGTCGGTGATCAGCACGGGCCCCGACGGCGCCGACATGTCCAGCACGTGCCGCCCGCTCATGATCTCCAGCAGCAGCACGCCGAAGCTGTACACGTCGCTCTTCTCCGTCAGCTGCCCGTACAGAGCGTACTCCGGCGCCAGGTAGCCGTGCGTCCCGGCGACGCGCGTCGTGAGGTGCGACTGCCCCTCGCGGCTCCTTCGGGCGAGGCCGAAGTCCGCCACGCGCGCGCGCATCTCGCCGTCGAGCAGGATGTTGGTCGCCTTGATGTCCCTGTGGTAAATCGCCGGCTTGACGCCGTAATGCAGGTACTCGAGGCCCCTGGCGATGTCCATGATGATGTTCCGCCGCTGGGCCCAAGTCAACGGGGGCCGCGTCTCCGCCGCTTCCCTGTCCCTGTCCCGGAAGATGAAGTCCTCGAGCGCGCCGTTGGGCATGAAGTCGTATACGAGGAACCTCTGCTTCCCTTCCTCGACGTCGTCGTCGGCGATGCAGCAGCCGCGGAGCGGCACCAGGTTGCGATGCCTCAGATGGCTGATGATCTCCACCTCATTAGTGAACTCCTCGTCGCCGCCCTCCATCTCCGTGTCGAGCATCTTCTTGACGGCGACAACGGAACCGTCCGCGAGCACGCCGCGGTACACGGCCCCGAAACCGCCGCGGCCGACGAGATTGCGCTCGGCGAAGCCATCCGTGGCCTTGGCGAGCTCGGCAATGTCGAAGAGAATCGACCCTGTGTTGGGCCGCGGGTGCGACCGCCGCTGTCCGGACCCCTCCTCGCAGATCTTGTGGTTCTTCCTCTTCTTGCTATTGGCACGCCTTCGCCTCCTCCAAAGAAAGAAGCCGAAGAGCGATGCGAGGAGCAGGAATGCGATTGGGATGGTGGTGGCGTAGACGGCCACGTTGCTGGACTTGGACGCCGTGGGGGCAGGGGACGAGAGGGCAAGGCCAAAAGCGCAGGCGGCGGTGGGTGGGTAGGTGGGTCCGTCGGAGTTGGAGATGCCAGCGGCGTAGAGGACGGAGAGGTAGAAGCAGGATTCCGACTTGCTATCGTTGGCCGCGGCTCTGGTGAGGCGCGCGGTGGCGGCGACGCCGGCGCTGTAACAGTTCGCGCAGGTAGCCTGCGAGGCGAGGTCGGGGCCG
Organism: Bothriochloa decipiens; assembly: GCA_023333625.1. Classification (NCBI taxonomy): domain Eukaryota; kingdom Viridiplantae; phylum Streptophyta; class Magnoliopsida; order Poales; family Poaceae; genus Bothriochloa; species Bothriochloa decipiens. Next base: position 12,993,888 of record CM041641.1, read on the forward strand.
CAGGAGGAGTTGAGGGCCTGAACGGAGTCGTTGCCGACGGCGGCCGCGAACTCCGGCGCGGTGGAGACGTTGGCGCAGTAGGACGGGGTGATGGCGAACTGGCTCGGGTCCGGGAAGCATTTCGGCACCAGGGAGGAGCCCGAGACGCCCGCCGGCGCGGCGGAGACGAGGTGGTCCGCGAAGCTGTCGATGCAGGCCGCGGACGCCGCCGCGGACGGGAGGCGGAAGTTGCCCGTGGCGCGGAGGCGCTCGGCGAGGCCGATGCCGAACAGGGAGAGCAGCGTCTGGCAGCAGGCGGTGACGTTGGGCGCGGCCCCCGCGCACGGCGTAGGGTCCCATGGGAACGTCCGCACGTAGCCCAGGTCGAGCGGGCACGAATCCGTCGTCGTCGCGTTCCCGCCGCCGTCCGCCGCCGCACCCGCCGGAGACCGGACCAGCAAGAAGACGACGACGATGACGAAGAGCGGAAAAGGCCTCAGCATCTTCGGCGTCGGCATTCCTGGCGCCCGGCGGCTAGTGGAGGAGGTCTGCTTGACGTCGTGGCGGAGAGTGAGACAAGGAGTGGTAAAATGGGGCGGCCGGCAAGCCATTGCGTGCACGAGTTATCCATCCGTCTTAAAATATTTGCGCGCGATTTTCTGTGTGGTCCGTTAGTATGACGGGTGGGGTCGGGTTGGTGGTTCGTGTGCGTCGGATTGAAGGCGATGTGGTTGGGGCGGCCTTCTGGGGAAGCGTCCGCCGGCTCGCCGGAAGGTGGAAGGAAATGGGTGCGCATCTTAGTGATGACGTGGCGTGGAAGCGTGGCTACATGATGACGTGTTCTACTGCTGATTCTAATGACAGCGTTCCCTTTTGCTTAAGACTGTCACCAACAGCACGGGGACCCAATATCCGTCATGTACGGTGAAAGGATAAGCCATCTAAAACTGTCACTCTCCAACAGCAACCGCAAAAGCAGCACCCAAAACTGTCGCTCGCCGCGGGCATGCCCGCGCCGCTACGGCCAACGGCCGTGGGCCACTCCTCGCCCCGCCGGCCACGTCCCGCTCCCCGTCGAGCACCGACCAGCCTCTGTCCTCGCCGATGCCCCTCCCTCCCCGTCGAGTTGTTGTCGTCGACCGCTGCTACCCGTCGCTAGCACGCCTCGCCGCGCGACCTGTCGTGGCCTCGTTAGGCCGCACTGGTTGCTCCCCGTCCCAGGGCCGCCTCGTCGCGCCGGCCATGGACTCACCTCGTCACACCGACCATGGACGCGCCTCGCCAAGCCGCCACTGCGTGGACACGTCCGTCGCCCCACCGCTATCGCAGACCGGGAACACCAAGAGCGTGGGTGCCTCCATCGTAGCCGCTGCCGCGGACCGTCCCACCCAGGGCCCACCAGGTTGACGGCACCAGATATGGGTTTGAGGAGAGAGACGACCCACATGTGTGTTTCCTCTCGCATTCAATACAGATTTGGGTCTCCATTTGTGTCCTTTATTGGAGGATGTCTTTACCCTATAAACTATGCATTTTTGCATATGGGTCTCCATTTGCCTCTTCTGTTGGAGCAGCCTAAGCGCGGCAGCAGTGGCGGCCATTCTAACTTTCAAATTTTGCCAACTGTACTTATTAGGTCAGCGCAACGTGATGAATAGTAAACCCAAGGTATCAACATGAGTTGGTTTATTAGGCATAGAAAACATCAACCGAACAGGGGCATAGCAGCTTGCAGAAACCTTTTGACATCTACCTAGAGTATCAGAGGTGCAGTGGCGGAGCGTGGGAAAAACGAAGTGGTTTTTGATAAATGCAGACCAAAATCTTTCTTGCAGGTACTCTTCAGGGGAACACATTGGCTTTCATCAGTGAGCAAATTTGCGGCGGCATGAGTGGGATCAACTAGTCCAAGTCGGACAGTACCTAGAGACATCTGCATTGCAGTTCTTTAGTTCCAATGGTTGGTTATCGTTAAGATATATTAGTCATGTTTAGCTTAAACCTTATTTCGTGTCGGTTATCCATTTGTCGGATTGTAGGTTAGAGTTATTTGTGGTCCGTGTTTATGCCTGTGGGCAAGACTTTGTAATGATTGGCTTGATTCTATGTTTTGATAGATGAAGCCGGGTATAAACTATCCATTATCTAAAAAAAGGTGGCGGAACGTGGGATGAAATTAGGGGGGGAGGGGGCCTAAATCCAGTATGTACATGTATACTTGTGATTTATAAGCATGTAAAAAGATGAATTGAGTGCAAATCTCGGTTAATGCGATTCAGAGAGCAAGGAGGCTTCAAGTAGACTGCAGCGCATGAAAGAACAGTTCCATGTTTGAATGGATATAAACACCAACTACCTACGTACAACATGTGCACAATTGTTGGGCAGCAGCCAGTGCAGAGGTGAATGCTAGAGTCAGTAACGTCTCATCAAATGTAAAAGATCGTGTGGAGTCACTAGCTAGCATTACATATTGTTAAAGCCTTCACTTCGGCAATTATTGTTACGAATTCACAATTTCACACAAATTTGGCTTCTTCTATTTTGCACTATACTGCCACCATTTTGAACTATGCGTGAATCTCCAAATCCTAAGACACCAAATGAACTACAAAATGGGTTTAGAAGTGAAGCTGCAATTTTTAGCTTGTCCTACTTTGGTACAATGTGTCTACATTGATGAAGTTGAAGCTATGTGAATCCATACGAGTGTAGCGCATTACAGACACCACTATGCATGTTCTTAGGCTCAAGTGAATATGACTTCTCATACAAAGTAACGGATCTAAGCGACATGATTTGCGATGTAGGGTTTTAGTAGCCCTTTTCTTACAATTCTAGCCGGCAATCACCTTTACATGAAATCACTGCTTCTTGTACCTTACGTTGGAGTTGGCCTCAGTTTACTTTATAGGTCCAAAGTGTTATCACTTAAAAAAAAACTTGGCGAAAAATAGAAAATATGGCATATATTCTATTGCCTCATTAAAAACCTTTTACGAGAAAAAAACTTTTAAAGGAAAAGGAGTACAGTATGATGTTTCAAAAGTTATTTTGTAGGAGATGATTCTCCTTGAATTTTGTAACTCAACAATTCATCGCATACTATTTTAATGAAATATATTTGTGAAATTATCATAATATTTGTTTTGCAAGTTATTTATTTCCTAATTTTCTGTCATGAATAGGGACACAACACATTTGGGGCAATATGTTTAGGGATATTGCTCTTATGTAACTTCATCAGTATTTGATCTGACTTTATAGGGGTAATAAGGTATCCAATGTCTGAATATCCACTAGGGTCATATCTTAATGATCTAATAATAATACAAGATCATCATATATGGATACCTTGTTTGACCCTCACCTTCAGATCATGCAGTGAATCGAGTCGAACACAATTTACGTCACGATTTATATTTTGATTTAGGATGTCAAATTCAGTGGAAGCTTATAAAGAGACAGTCAAACACTGTAAAGAGATAAAAGATCCATTCCTCAAAAAAAAAAAAAAAAGTTGCTATGAAGATGCTTCCGGAGGTGCAGGTTAGTAAAATGTGAGAGAATGCAATAAAGTCGCTCACGAAGTAGCTCAATTAGCTAGGGAGATGCTAAATGCATTGCGTTGTTTGAAGAGCCAACTACTCTGTTTATATCAATGATGATAGTGAGCTCCTGGATTATAACCTTACTATTGTTTAATGAAAGCGACTTTCTCAGAAAAACAATAGCATGAGCAAATGAGGAGGACATCTTAGGCTAGGTGTGATGGGGCTAGTACGTATCAGTATAAAGTAATAATAGTGTAGCGACCATGAGGGCAGCATAGCAGTTATTTAACTGCCAAATCGAGCGGCTAACTGGCTAAGCTGACACGTACTACTAGGCAGGTACATTGGCAGAGGGACGGGCCACTTTTTTTTTTCTTTTTTTTCTTTTTTTTTTTTTACAACGGCTCCTATTTGTTTGAGTGCACAAAGAGCGTAGCGGCTGTTCGGTATTATTATGTGACTTGGTCGTGGCTCTGGTACGTACCTGCTGATTTGGATCTGTTTGGGCGTTTGGCGTATGACTAAGTAGGAGTTTATATCTTATGGAGACAATTACCTTTGGTATTCTGGATGCTAAACGGATCCAAGGACTAAACATGGATTAATATATATGGACTAATAAAAGCTAAGGCAGACAAATTGGTAGTCACATCAGTGTTTAGACGTTTAACCTATTACTATTATATCGGCTAATTTTTAGCCCCAGGATTTGAGCACCCGTGTCACAGTCACAGATAACGCTGGCGGATTGCATGAGGGCCCAGCGACAGCGAAAGCTCAGAGATGCCATGGAGACTTTTCTGCGATTGGCAACGGAGGAGCGCGAGAACTAGAAGAATTTCGCTTCAACTGGTCTGTGCGTGCCTACATCTTTGACTGATCCGCACGATCGAGCGTGCGCATGGTGCGACTGCGGCTCGGTCTTACGGCACGCACGCAGGTACGCCCCCGTTATCAACTGGCGTTGCAGGCTTGCGGTGGTTGCGTGAACGGTAGCTAAGCTAGCGTCCAGAGTTCGCCGTCGGTGACACGGACGGACCGGTCGGGAAAACATTTGCTCATTGACGCCGATGGAGCGTGCGTGCCTGCTTGCAAAGAGAGTGTTTTTGCGGAGGTAGAGGACACGTTGCCCTCGAGCGAATTACGCGGGGCCTGGGAAGCTTCACTCACCGCTCTCCGTCCATGGCCTGTGACCCTGTGTGTTGATTAATAAATAATACAGCTGATAAATAATATTGTTTTGTACTAGCTGACTTTGCAGCCTGTCCCGCCACGTATGGCTTGGCTCCACGTTGGGTGTCGCTGCTGCCGTCGCACTCGCACCGTATCGTCCATGGATATGTTAGCTTCGGTCTCATCAGCAGTCGTCGGTAGGGCCTTCAAGATTCCAGTGCGGACGTGGTCGGCCTCTGGGCCCTGGCTGTGGTTATGGGCTGGTTAACGAACCAGCCGCGGCTGGGCTGGGCTGAACCGCTGAAGGCTAAAGCCCCACAAATCCACGAGGAACAAGGCCTCCACAGACAGTATCGGGCTGGATTACTTGCTGCAAAAGCAAACCAGTGGAGACGCGGCTCGACAGGAGATCCACTAAGCATTTCCCCCCACACAAAGGGTGTCCAAATCAGCCGTGGGCTAGGCCTTGTTCTGAAAAACTTGACTGGCCGCGAGCTAGCCAGAGTCCGGTACATGCCGACGCAATACGTACTTACTCGCTCCAGTACATGTACATACACTAGTTCAGTTCGTCGACGAAGCTCACGGGAGACAAATTGATCGAAAAGAGAGAGATGGAATGAAAGCTTGGAGATCATCATCATATCCACGAGGTACAGCGACATGCACGAACACGACCGGTGAGCCCTGGTCCGCCCCCGGGTTTCACCTCCAGACCTCGCCGTCGCTTTTCTCGGTGACCCTTCAACGCGCTCGGCGCTGGCCGCTTTTCGCAACCATGGATATACAGAATCCTGGCGAATCTGCCGGCAGGCGTAGATAGACCTGATTCTGCTTTGCCCGGCCCACGCTCTTATCGAGATCGTGTAAATAAAGCACAGGCCGACGATCATGACGGCTGGATTGTCGGCGCGTCACCGGCGGAAGAGATAAGCCGCTGCTGCTATATGTTGGTACTGCGCCTGAATGCCTCCTGATCGATCGAAGTGGCGCATCACGCCCGACGACCATCATGAGAGCCAGCGCGGCGGTGCTACGCTACGCCGGTTTGTTTAGCGCGTGCCGACGTACGGCTCTGCTGCTCCTGCTTGCTTTGCTTGGTAGGGCCATACCAGGAGTGGATACAGGCTAGGAGCACCGTTCCCACCAGCGACGGCGAGGACCCAAAAAAAAAAAAAAGTTGGTCTCAGGTGGATGCAGTGGAGCCGCTGATGTTGGTCGCTCCAAATGGTCGACGGCGGACGCCGCCGGCCCGGGCGGAAATCTGCCATATATGAGTACTGCAGCAGCGGAGCAGAGCATGGCAATGGTGCGGAGCACATCCGAAAATCGATCGGTCGTCGGCAGGTTTGCTCCGTGATCGGACGGTTGTACAGTAAACACATTAGACACGCGATGAGCGAGGCCGACCGATGCGTCCGTTCCGTAATGATGGTAAATCTACCAGATTTGCTCACGCTGCTTACGTTTTGTTTCTTCTCTCATCTCTTTTCTGCACTACTGTCGCTCTAGTCTAGGCTAGCTGTGCATGGAGCTAACGGGGAATTTAGGTAGGCAACAGCCAACAACAGTGCTCTTACGAATTTGTACCGGCATTGCACTTTTGTGACACTTTCCATGGATGGATCGTGGCGCGCACGTGCACGGCGGGCCCTGTGCCGACCTTTCCAAATGCGCCCGTACATGGCAGTGAACCTCCGATCCCCAACCCGGATTTTTCACATGCCCTTCGGACACCGGCCTTATACTGGCCGGACGTACGAGGGCGTCAAGATTCGCGTGGAACAGGCATCTTCACAGCGTCAGGGCAGGGGCCGGGGGGGCATGGGCAGAGTCGCAGGAACCTGGGGCGGTGGAGCCTGGGCTGGCGGCGAAGGTTGGGGCGTCAGAGTACGTGTCCGACGTGGAGGCAGAGAAGGCCGGTGCCGACTACCGGAGCAGAGGACACCAGGTCTGTCCCCGTGATGGCGTAGGCCAGCGCTCGGGGGTAGCACAGGTTGAGGTGGCAACAGGTGCCGGCGCTGAATAAGGAGGCCACCTGCCGCAGCTCACCGCCCCGGCGGCGGTGGGCTGCGGCACGCTCCGTGGACGGTGATTGCGAAGTCCAAGGCGACGGTGCTGGAACCGGCGGGGATCGGGGAAGGAGGGATAGAAGAGGAATCGATTAGATAATAATAAAGGGAGTGGGACCCATAATTGGATGGACGGCTTAGATAAGGCCTGTGGTCACAAGAGCATGTGCGCCTGCTTTTTCGCTTTGATCCTGACGGGTTACTACTACTAGTAGTAAGGAGTAGTAGCCATGTCGGCCAGTGCGTTGTAGCATGCCAGCTCGGCCATTAGCGTCACGGCTGACTTGGGAAATTGAAACCTAAGATCCTACGTTAACATAATGGCGTTAGCCGACACCACATCGACGGCTGCATGTTTGTCCACGTCGGCATTCACCACTCAAGTACTCCTCCCTTATTATGGAATGTGGAATTCAATACTGTGTTCAAGGTATAGAACATTGATCCTCGGTTGTTGTTAATCATATCTCAGTAGTGAGTCCCACTGGTGTACAGGAAAACATATGTTTAAACCATATGTTATATAAAAATTACGTGACATAATCAGGAAAGAATCCATGTCTTACAAAAAGTGACATGATCAGGAAAGAATGTTACCTCCTTACCGTTGCTTTTCTTCCCTCTTCTCCTCCATTGGTTTTGGGCGCAAGGTCAAAATAGACCAGGATTTGACATTAGTGTATGTAATCGAAAGTAATCTATGTAAAAAGGGCGAGTGTTAAATATTAATTAACCTCAAAAGATGAGAAAGGAGGGAATTTGTGTTTAATTTGTACTGGTAGGTACCATGATGTATGCTGTGTGTGACCTGTGTGGTGATGTAGCCCGGCATTTTACAAAAGGAGGCTGAGTTTTTGTCGTGTCAGCTCACCTTTTTTGGTTGGGCATCAGTAGATAATAAGGCATTGTTGATTTAACCTAAGGTTCTATGAGTGTTAGGCTATATATCAAGATTAGCCGCTAGCTCATTGAATACAACTTATATATCTAGAATTCAGCTGAATTTGGATTATACGGGACCATGTTGTGTGTTAGTATGTGACCTGTGGTGAGGTAGCCCGGTATTTTTACAAAAAGGAGGCCTGAGTTTGTCGTGTCAACTCGCCTTTCTGGTTGGGCATCGGTAGATAATCCGATGTTGATGTACCCTAAGGTTCTGTAAGTGTCAGGCTATATATCAAGATTCTAGCTAGCTCATTGAATAAAAATTTTATATATCTAGAATTCAACCGAATTTGCATTATACGTCCGGGACCATGAACCGCTTGCTAAGTTTGTCCCGGAGATAGCAAAGGGTGGGGCAATCATATACAAAGAGTTCAGTCTTGTGCGCTGTATAGTAGTATCAGTGGTTAAGAATTTCTTTTCAAATTTGATCAAAAAGAAAGAATTTCTTTTCAAACAAAGTGTTGCTCAGCTGATTAAAGTTTTTATAGTGGAGCCTGTCGAACCAAATTCAAGCTAACTAGACATGAGTGCACGTATGTTCTGGAATTAAACTTAATAACACTATTCTCATTTTTCAGGTGCTCATAAGGGTACGGTGCAGAGACGAAATTACATAGAGATGGGAACAAATGTACCCTTGAATTGCCTAAAAATTATAAAACAAATATGCACCCATAAAACACACACCTCTACATCATCCACAAGGCAAGCACACTCTCTCTTAACTTTTTTTCTAGCTTCACCACTACATGCGTGTCATTTTTGAATGCACATAATGAGCACCGTGTCCATCTTATTCATGGTCGTTCGGCGAAGGCCACACCAGTAATATAGATGCACATGGTTGACCACATTTTTCAGCAAGTCACCAGTGATTGGCTTTTCATGTTTCAAATTATAAATTGTTTTGATTTTTCTGTTGTTATAGTTTCAGATATATATTCAGATTTAGGATGGAGAGTAGTGTCTATAAAAAAAACAAAGCTTACACTTTACATGGAGTACCTCATTGTGTGCACCTCATTGATCTCAGGCTATTTGTGTGTTTAATAATAGTGTTGGACAATGTGCTAAAACACAGAAGGCCAGGTCTTCTCACTGCCGATGTATTGAAATCTCTGTGACGCCCACCTATATATCCCTCGTTGAGGGATTCTAGTCTTCCATTGTTTTTGATGAGATACATGTATGGCTGAATTTCTCTTAGCGCTCATTTGATCCACAACCCGCTTCTCTAAGTCCCTACATTTCGATCAACCTCAAATCCAGTTCTCGCTACTACAAAGTGATTTCGAGGCACTGCTCAATATTTAGGTGTATCATATATGTAACGGAGGCAGTCACAAATTACACATCTCCTAAAAATAGATTTACCGAGATGATAAAAAAGTTCATCTCCTAAAATACATTAACAGAGACAAAACGAGACCTAAAAGACCCATGAATCCCGTTATCTATGTTTGGATGATCCTCGGCTATTTCTCAACCTGCTCTCTCAAATCTCTTCTCTTTCAATATGCTTGAATACAAGGGTTGCTAGGACCGATCGTCCAATCGAGAACCCCCTGCTCCCCCTTATATACCTGGGTGAGTAGGGTTACATAGATGTTAATCAATTTATAGATATAATATTCTCTAATTAGTAGCACTCAAGCTTCGTCCTATGCCGGTTACTTGATCGCCACATCTGATGGTGTACCCTAATTCAGGTGTACCTAATCTTCGCTAGCCTCGACCCATCCCAGCCCAACGGAACTGGTCTTAATATCGAAGTGATAAGGTACCGTAGGCCTGTGTGGCCGATGGGTACCTTTTTTATTAGGAAAAAGAACACTATTTGGTTTATTTGAATGATCGTAGGTGTGAAGAAAAAATATTTAAATGTAGAATGTACGTATGTGGCATAATTTTTTGTTTGAAAATCCAGACTGTTTTAAATCATCAAATAAACTAATTCGTACATACTTTTGGATAAATTTCATAAAATTTTAATGTGTGTTATTTTAAACACTATTGATTTATTGTATATATAGATAGAATAAAATAAATGCCTCTGCAGTCTTTACTTACCTTTTCGACGCGCGAGAAATGCACAAAACCAACAACGCGGCAGAGTCTTCTTCCCATTTGCTGCGCGCGATACAGGGGTGATGACGATCTCCATTCGCGCCACCGGGAACAAAGTACATATGATGATACGGTGCATTATTGATACGATCCCTCGCGTCCGAGCTTATTAGCACCGAACTTATTCCACAGGCGGGAAAAAGGGTGGTGGAGAGAGACCGTGTGGCGCGAACGCCTCAGCACCCTCCGTCCCTAGCTTCGTCGTTCACTGATCCTACAACGCAGAAATCCCTGGCACGGCCTTTTGATTGATTATTAGCAGCAGCAGGCCGGCCGGCCACCACACTCCTATATAAACCCGGCCAGCCTGCATACATGTCACAGCACACCAAGCTTGGTCTGCCCTTGAACTTGCAGCAGCTCAATTGCTTTTCTCTTCAAAGCTAGTACCAAGCTCTTCTTGCATTGTTGCAAGAGGAACGCAGGAGAAGAAGAGAGGTGTGGACTTCTGCAAAGGTAATTCTTCAATGCACGCATGGCACATGTGCTTGTACTAGTAAGCACACCACTGTTGCAATCTTATCCTATCTCGATCTTGCATTGGTGTGAACTGTGAGCGCGTCTCAGTGGACATTATCCCGAGAGATAGATCTCTGATCGGGACGGTGCATCCAGGCAAGTTGTTACACCGTAGATAGCCAGCAAAAATACCCAGCAGTAGAGCACTGTTTCCCATATACATCAAATTCATCCCAAAGATAGCCAGCAGCTGGAACAGGATGCCAGAAGCGGGGGAAAAAAAAGCTTGGTTCCGTGCAACTGTGCACGATCCCCGGCCTGCCGTTGTCACCACCCACACGGACACGGCCACACCTTCCAGGCAACAGGCTATAAATTGCCGTCATCACCGCTACCCAACCACGAGCCAGTGGAGTGGCAGGCTACAGCCTATAGAGCTCAGTGAGTGCTGGAGTCATCGCCCGCCTCTGAATTCCACGCTTTGAGTCTTCCTGCGCGCTTCGTTCTACGTCTAATTCCGTGTCTTTCATCACGTTCTACCTCGGACGTCTTGTCGATCGGTGGCTCTATAAATCGCTGCCTAGTAAGCCACGTTGCTGAGCACTTCATCTAGAGCACCAACTACCTACGATATCCAGCTCTCTCTGTGCGCTAGCTGCAGTCTCACTGTTCGGGTGTTGTATTTGTAACTGGTGCAGATCATAGGGGAGAACGGTACCGGTGTGCCCGCCTAGAACTAACTACCCGGCGGCCATGGAGGTGACCTCGGTGGAGTTCGGCCACGCGGCGGCCTCCAAGTGCTACGACGACGACGGTCGCCTCAAGCGCACCGGTAAGGACAGCTCTAAGAGCTAGTGGCGTGGCAACAAGCAGCCCAGCTATACACATGCTTCTTCGTGTCAGATAGATGCAGAAAGCTGATGTGCTGCTCTGTGATGAAGGGACGATGTGGACGGCGACCGCGCACATCATCACGGCCGTGATCGGGTCCGGGGTGCTGTCGCTGGCGTGGGCCATCGCGCAGCTCGGCTGGGTGGCCGGCCCCGCCGTCATGCTGCTCTTCTCCTTCGTCACCTACTACACGTCGGCCCTGCTCGCCGACTGCTACCGCTCCGGCGACCCGTGCACCGGCAAGCGCAACTACACCTACATGGACGCGGTGAACGCCAATCTCAGTACGTGCGAGAAACCCCGCGCACGCAAGCCATTCTTGGCTGTACTCCGCCACCGTCCGTTGGCCCGTTGCAGAGCAAGAGCTGACTCTCTGTTCTCCTTCCCTGTCGGTCGTTTCGTCGAGCAGGTGGCATCAAAGTCCAGCTCTGCGGCTTCCTGCAGTACGCCAACATCGTCGGAGTCGCCATCGGCTACACCATTGCCGCCTCCATTAGCATGCTGTGAGTACATAGAAAAAGACCACGACAACCGCATCACGTTTTGAGCCGAGCTGAGCTCATCAGCTTGATCGGTGCGTGACGTGTGCTGCTGCGTGTACATACACAGGGCGATCAAGAGGGCCAACTGCTTCCACGTGGAGGGCCACGGGGACCCGTGCAACATCTCCAGCACGCCGTACATGATCACCTTCGGCGTGGCGGAGATCTTCTTCTCGCAGATCCCGGACTTCGACCAGATCTCCTGGCTCTCCATCCTCGCCGCCGTCATGTCCTTCGCCTACTCCACCATCGGCCTGGGCCTGGGCATCGTGCAGGTGGTGGCCAACAAGGGCGTCCAGGGCAGCCTGACGGGGATCAGCGTCGGCGCGGTCACCCCGCTGGACAAGGTGTGGCGCAGCCTGCAGGCGTTCGGCGACATCGCCTTCGCCTACTCCTACTCCCTCATCCTCATCGAGATCCAGGACACGATCCGGGCGCCGCCGCCGTCCGAGTCCAAGGTCATGCGCCGCGCCACCATCGTCAGCGTCGCCGTCACCACGCTCTTCTACATGCTCTGCGGGTGCATGGGCTACGCCGCGTTCGGGGACAACGCGCCGGGCAACCTCCTCACGGGCTTCGGCTTCTACGAGCCCTTCTGGCTCCTCGACGTCGCCAACGCCGCCATCGTCGTCCACCTCGTCGGCGCCTACCAGGTGTACTGCCAGCCCCTGTTCGCCTTCGTCGAGAAGTGGGCGCAGCAACGGTGGCCCAAGTCGAGATTCATCACGGGCGAGGTCGACGTCCCGCCCTCCCTCGCCGGAGCCGCCGGCAGGTGCTACAAGCTCAACCTGTTCAGGCTCACGTGGCGGACGGCGTTCGTGGTGGCCACGACGGTGGTGTCCATGCTGCTGCCCTTCTTCAACGACGTGGTCGGGCTCCTGGGTGCGCTCGGGTTCTGGCCGCTCACCGTCTACTTCCCCGTGGAGATGTACATCGTGCAGAAGAAGGTGCCCAAGTGGGGCACGCGGTGGGTGTGCCTGCAGCTGCTCAGCCTCGCCTGCCTCATCATCACCGTCGCCTCCGCCGCGGGCTCCGTCGCCGGAATCATCTCTGACCTCAAAGTGTACAAACCGTTCGTCACCACCTACTGATGACTGATCGATCGTCGTTCGGCCGCTGCAGACAAAACATATGCACATATGATTAATTCCATTGGCGCCTAGTATGTGCAGTCATTAATTGAATTAGCCACTAATTAGTTACCACGCAAACGGTAAGAAAAGGAAAAAAGAAAGAAAAGGTGATTATTGGTGTTCTAATGATGCGTAGCTTGCATCGCGTCGCTGATTTACCGTGTCAGCCTTGCTAATTTGTAATTTCCATTGTTTGTGATCTGGTTAACTGAAAAGGCTAGTGAATTAGCAGTAGTGTGTGTGTTCCCAAGTCAAATGCAAAGTACAGTATGTCGCAAAAAAAAAAAAAAGGCAAGTGCAAAGTTATCGGTACAAAACTCATGTAAAATGTCTATATATCAATCAAGAAATGTATTCACAAGGGGGCAAACACATGCTTGTTCCTACGAGACTCAACAACAATTTCTTACATGCCATGGTTACGGAATTTGAGGCTTTGACCTATTTCTTGGTAGTATTTAAGAGCAAAATTCCAGCATCCATCATTTCTTATGCTAGAGCTTGAATACAGAGATATTGTGTGTATACGCTCGCTTGTGTGCTTTGAAAGAAAAGGCAATTACCTACGATCCCATTATAAAAGATGCAAATTCCATCTTCCTTTTCAATCACCATTTCAACTTTTCTGACCCTTTGCATGCCACTGCCGTTTTGCCCCTCTTACAGGTGGCGCGTTGCTCTTTAAGTACTGCCTAGTGGTATTTGCATGTCGAGAACGCCAGAGTTTGTGAAAGGAATACAAAATTATCGTACAAAGTGCATCTCGCAACACACACACACACACACACACAAAGGGGGGCACGGAAGAAGTGGCTTTTATGAATTTCCACTCCCCGGATAGCCGGTAGGTACACGGCATGAACAACGTGATGATGATGCAGAGGCTGATGTGTGGTGATCACTGATCAGAAATGACCAGAAGCTAGCTAGGCTCCTCTGTACTCTGTTACACGGGAACTGGCTCGGTCCCGGGCTCTCGTGGCAGGATGGAACACGGACGTGACTCGTGAGTCGCGAGTGACAGTTCCTGTGTGATCCAAACGAGATAAGGTAGACAAAGCCACGCCCACAACCATGGAAGGGCATCGCAATGGCGGGACGGCGACACGACGGAGGCACCGGCGGTACGTTCCGCGCGTTGCAGCCACACGCCCGCCGCCCACCCGCGGAGGCACGGGAGCGTCTCGCCGTTTCGCGGCAGTAACGTACATCTCGCTTTCTTCTTTGCTCGCGCACTCGCGCGTGTCATGGATCACGAAGACGAAAGGACGTGAGCCCTCAGTAGTGCATGTTCCACTTCCGCGGCAGCAAGCAGCCAAGCACGTTCCACGCGGGCTGGAAAGACCCCGGCTGGGGCCAGCAGCCAAAGCTCCAGGGAGAAAGGGGCGTGGAGATCTTCCCGTGCCGCCGTGTCAGCATCGGAAGATCCCCTGGGCATGGGAGCCTGGCCTGCGACACGACGTGGCCTGAACAACCCGGCCACCACGACGGGTCGGGTGGATCAGACGGCGCCTCCGCACCCCTGCCCTTTGCCCTCCTTTGGTGATTTGATTAGGCGACGCGCGACGGAAGGAAAGTACGGACGCCGCATTACGGTCAAGCTTTTTCGGTTGATAGCTAACTAATCGCGGCAACGGTGGCGGCAAAGGGAAGATTCCGGGAAGCAAGAATCTCCAAAGATTCCTCCCCTAGTCCCCTGCTCTCTTTGGCGCGTGCCTCTCACTCGGCATGGTGGCGCATTGCTGCTGGTCCCGGGGCCCCGGCCGCTCTGCTCCTCTGCCGTCGCCGTCGCCGGGGATATTAACAAACAGCAGAAATATCCTGTCCGCCTCCGGTACAGTCTGGAAAGAGCGGCGGCCGTGCACTGGAGCGCGGGAACGTTCGTTCGCACGAACGTGGCTGTTGGTTGCCTGTTGCAACATGTGCCGATGCCGTTCTGGATGGGCTCTGGGGTCTGGGCTCCCGGTTCTCGGCTTCTCGCCTTGTCGAGTAGCAGCGACATTCCTGGCGGGCTCAAGTTCGGTTATAGGTCAAGCGATCGCTCAAAAGACTCTGCATATGTTCTGCAGGAGGTGGAGGACATCGATGGAGCGGGATGCTGCAATTGGGAATTCCCTGGTCCCTGCGATCGCGTTCAGTTCGCACTTGGCGATTGCTGTTGGGACAGAAGTTCTCAACTCCGGTTGCTTCAGCTTACAAGGACTCTTGAGCCGCTGATGAGTGGGCCAGGCGACCAGCTGAGCTAGCTAAGTACGGAAAAAAAAGCATCAAGATGTTGCCACTCCTGCCTGTGCCTGGTAGGGCAGCCAGCATCAGCAGCCTACGAGCAGTAGTATGTGGAGTGCTTTTCTCTTGATGTGAAACCTTAAACCAGGGCCAGAGAATGTGCGCTCACATGGCGAACAAAAGCACAAAGACGAGGCTCAACTCAACATTAACAAAAGCATAATTATGACCGCAGCGAAATAAAGGTCAAAAGGTGTGGACTGGCCTGTATTATTTTGGCCCGGGAAAGCGAGAGCCGAGCTAGTCCGGGCGGGAGTGGGACAGCATCGTATATATGCATATATGCGTGCGTGTAGCAACCAGTTGGGAATAATCCGGAGTTTCAATTAATCGGGGCCGGGACGGGGAGGGGTCGATTTACCGTTTGTGCTGTCATCTTCTTATCTCATCAGTACAGGATGCGTTGCAGCTTGCTGTTTTGCTTTTGACGGATGGTGTTTATTACACGCTATACCGGCACTGTTTTTCTACTGTGAGATGCCGATGCGATGAGATGAGGCTTGGATGTTGGGCGTGCATTATTGCATTGGATCGATATATGCTGCAATGTGCTGAAAGAGAGCGGCTTCAGAGTACGACGTACTCCATTGTGAACTGGGAAAAAAATGTGGAGTGCCTGTTCCTTCAAAACAGATTTTGTGAGTCGTCGGAAAATGGATGGTGCGGTGGTTCTTCTATAACGATCGATCCATTCGTTTCCTTTGTGCTAGCCAGACGCTTTAGACGTGCCGTGTTGATTCCGGACGCCTAGGTACAGACGGAAGATCGATGTCAATGTATTGGTCTACCTACAATAAGGCTCAGTGTCAGTCCTTGGATTTCGAGGGCCCTCCGGCTCTCTAGATTATGTATAAAAATCTTATCATATATAGGCACTAATTTTACTTACAAAGCAAAAGCAAATTCACAAATAAAGAAGAAGCCAAGAACCAAGATCAAGATGTCATTGCCATGGAGTTATGGAGCCTTGCAAGGTCGATGACTTGCCGCATGCCCGCATCAGCGTGTCGCAAACTCGTGACACGGTCAGGGTCACAGTGTGTGGCGTGGCTCCTCACCTCATCCCGAGCGCGTCACAACGAAAGGAAAACTAAGAAAGAAAGCTAGAAAGGCCGATACTGTCTTTTTGAGCGCCTGGCTTAGGTCTCTTCCTCTCTTCTCATTTCCTAATGCCTAATGGACTATAGTGTTTGGGGGTTTGTATACCTAGGCGGGCCCCTCCGCGGTCTGGGCCGATCGGCCCTCTCACCTCTTGCCACCCCTCTAGGGCCGGCACAGATAAGGGTAGGAACCAAACATGTCCTTCCTTGGAAGGATTTTAATTAAGGAGACGATGGTTCACCTCCTTTTTGTTTCAAGACTCAAAAATATCGTGGTGCCTTCATGATTTATTTATACGATCATAATTATAAGTTCGGTATATAGATTGGAATATGTATATATTATAAAAATATTATTTGTAATGAATCAAATATTGTAAAAATTGTGTTGTCACTTGTCGATATATGCAAAATTTTAGGTCAAATCCATTTTTAACCTCTAACTCACACAGAAGGTTGTTTTTCATCCCCAAAAAAATGACGAAACTGGGTACTACAACTATAAAAAAACAAGACGAATTTTGTGTATGAAACCACCACAAACCCTTGGAACTTGGATACTACAAAAAACAACAAGAGATACTCGATTCCTCCCCTTTGCAAGGCCCAATCAGCCCATTTAGTGTTGTTCTGGTCTAGGCCATGGACTTGGTCCATCGCACAAGCAAATCCTTCAAGGACCCTGGCCCATCTCCTCTTTCTGGGCAACCACAGAAACAGTACCAGCGACAACACCAAACGGGATGATCTGTTTTGATGATGAAAGTAGGTGAGAGACGTCACGGCCCGGCCCGTCAATCGGCCAAAAATCCTCAATGGTCATGGTTTCAAGTATCACATCCTGACGTCGAGGAGAGGTGATGTGTCGAATTTTTTTTATTTTTAATTTTTTTAAAAAAATTTACAAATTTAATTTTTTTTTCGAAATATGACAGAACTAGTCGCCTACAGTGGGCGTTTTTTAAAAAACGCCCACTGTATGGGCGTTATATGTGACGTGGCACAGAGGCGGCCGCCGCCGGTGCCGGATTTTACGGGCGGCCCCTGGCGTCCAAAAAACGCCCACGCAGTGGGCGTTTTTTGGTGGCGAGGAGGCCACCTACAAAAGTGCGCGCTGTTTTGCGGGCGGGCCTCGGAGCAGTCAAAAAACGTCTACTACGAGGAGGGAGGAAGTAACGGCGAGGCCCTATCAGTTTGAGACCTTGGCTTTTAGGTAAGTTTCTCATACATTACAAGTCTGTTGCTATGCATTAGTAAAATATAATGTGCACTAGAGTTGTTTAGTTTTTAGTTGACTCTGGGTAGATTTATGATTAGTATGTATATTAGATCTATAAATAATGATGTTAGAGCATTGCAGTTCATGTTAGAAATAATGATGTTTTTTTTCTATGCTTTAAACAATGGATTGCATGATTTGAAATGTGACGAATATC
>CM041641.1:13011597-13090476 GCA_023333625.1 Bothriochloa decipiens
CTATGCTTTAAACAATGGATTGCATGATTTGAAATGTGACGAATATCATATTTTCTCTGAATAGATATGTTTAGGGTTTAGGGTTTAGGGTGTAGGGTTTAGGAATAATGATGTTTATGCTATGCTTTAAACAATGGATTGCATGATTTAAAATGTGACGAATATCGTATTTTCTCTGAATAGATATGCAAAACTTGTGGCGGACGGAGTTTTGGAAAAAACGAGGTCGCCCTAGAGAATTGTATCCCTACGTGTCTAGCAAGGATGCTCCTGTTCCTCCTGCAGTCCCTGTCCCAAATTGTGACTGTGGAGAACCGGCTGATATTGGCCAATCTCGCCATGAGGACACAGCTGCTCGTTGCTACTACACATGCGGTGGATTCAATGTAAGTAATTGCACCTCTGTCACTGCGTCTTTATTCAATGCTAGTAATTGCAGCTCTTGCATCTCTAACAATGTCGTTACCAATCATGTTTTGTAGGCCCATGAGCGGTGCTTTTTCTTTCAGTGGATTGACGGTCCAGACAAATTCGACCCAAGGTATCTCTAGTTTGACGAATGGTGGAAAGAAAAGCATAATCCACCCGATCAATTCGAGCGGTGGGTGGCACCTCCCCCTGATCCCCCCAATGACAGACGAGGAGAAGAAAATAGCCCAATTAAGACGGCTTCAATCTCCGCCTCGTTGCAAATGCGGAGATTATTCTGTAATAAGTTTAGATAGGCCTAACGAGTTCGAATGTCCTAACCCCGCCGAAGTAAGTACAAATTATATGTGGTCATGGCTTTCTTAGTATTTGTGCATGTACTAACATTTTACATTGTAGGGTGGGTATTCCTTGTTGCGAAAGTGTAACTTCAGGGAGTGGTTGTGGAGTCCAAAGAACAAATGGCCCGAGCCGAAGGTGGACAAGAAGAGAAAAGTGGTTACCCCCAAGCCTCCTGTGTTGTGCAAATGTGGTGTCGAAGCGCAGTATGGCCTACTACCATCGGAGCTTGGAATAGGCTATTGGTGCGGCCATATGGTTGATTACGATGAGGTCCTTTTGTTCCACTTGTTGCTCACTTGATATCCAAACTTTTTGTATTTGCTGACTTTAAATTATTCCGTTCGATCACAGAGCCTTAGGAAATGCAAGTGGGAGGTTTTTGCCCATGTTGAAGACCGCAGGGAATACGTGGATACACTGAAGCAAAAGCAACTAATGGACCTAAAGTTCAGGTCTGGTACTCAGCTTGTGGACAACTACATTAAGATACGGAAGCGAGCGCAGGTTGACTATGCCCGACGATTGTGTGTCCAAACCCCAAGTGCTGCTCGGTGGAAGAAAGACTGTGATGCATGGAAAAAGAAGAGAGAAGAGGAAGCATCGTTGCATGCGAGGGAGAAGATGGAGGAGGCCGAAAAGAGGAGTGCTGATGCGAAGATGAAATAGAAGATGGCGGAGGCGGAGATGCCGATGAACGACGAGGACGAGGAGTATGATGAAGCGTTCACCCAAGCCCTCGATGACTTGGAGGCCGCTTACTATAAAAAAAGAAAGAAGAGGAGTATGATGAAGCGTTCACTCAAGCCCTCGATGACTTGGAGGCCGCTTACTACAAAAAAAAGTAAGAAGAGGCCAACGCAGCTGAGCGTAGCCGTACCAATGAGTTTGTGGGAGAGGATAGTGGTTCTGAAGATGAAGACTTGCTTCCCGGTTATGTTTTGGATTATTAGGGCCGTTTTGTTAGATGAATTCGGATTAGTAGCTCATCGCCCTAGCGGACGTATAATTTTATTGTAATGAACTGTTGCCGTGACTTTTAACTGTGCTGTAATGGACTATTATTACGGATGTAATGCAAGCATGTAAGGGTTTAGGGTTTAGGGTATAGGTTATAGGGTTTAGGGTATAGGGTATAGGGTTTAGGGTTTAGGGTTTAGGGTTTAGGGTTTTTAGGGTTTAGGGATTAGGGATTAGGGTTTAGGGTTTAGGGTTTAGGGTTTAGGGTTCATGGCCAAGGGCAAAGATGTTACAATCCGAGTTATTTTGGAATATATTAGTCGTGTTCGAAAGGGTACGAATAAGGAACCGACGGGGATTTCTAGATATAGTACTCAAAAGAATCGTGACAATATGCCAGGGCCCCGACGGTAAACGAAGAATATAACAAAAGGTAAATTTTGATAAAAGGAAAGTGCGTATCATACATCAAGACAGTAATTACATCGTACAGGGTACTACTGTCCCCGAGCCTGATCCTGCCCCTGCCCCCTACCCCTCTTCGGCCTCCTCGGTCGCACGTGCCCCGTCGAGTAGGTGTGGCGATCCGGTGGAACACGTCGAGTCGCACGGACGTGCTGCACTGGAGTCATCTGTGATAACTCCTGCGTGTAGGGCGGAGGTGCTCCTGCAAGCTGTGAAGGGCCGATCTCGACCTCCTCGTCGCTGATCGGTGCGTCAGTGGGGGGGTCATTAGGTAGTCGGTAGGTCCGCGACGAGGTGTCGGCTCCCTGGGTCGACGTCGAAGCTGCTCCCTGCGCAGAGGTACCCACTCCATGGGGCGAAGGGCAGACTCCCGAGGCTGCTCCCTGAGAGGAGGTACCCACTCCATGGGGCAAAGGCCAGGCTCCCCAGGATGCTCCCTGAGCGGAGGAACCCTCACCATGGGCCGACGCGCTGGGTGGAGCATGAGTGAAGTGCCTGGATGCCTCTGCTCCGTGCACCGAGGAACCCGCTCCGGAGGAACGAAGGTACGACGTAGAGAACGCTGTGAAATGTGTCGTCATAAGTCACACAGTCATCCACATTGGAAAAACATAGGTAGACGAGGTGGGGTACACGGAGTTACTTCTGGTCTGGGGTGCAGGAGGACGTGCTGCGGGTGCCGGTGCAGGAATTCGAGGCGCTGCGTCGGAGGTCCAACAAGTCAGAGCCCTCAGCACGGATCTAAGCGTCGTACGCATCCGCGTGTATGAGGTGCGCTGCTCGTCCACTGTCAACGCCAAGCCACCCTGCAAGTGGCGGCACACGGAGTCAACCTCCGTGTAAAGTAGTTGCGCACCGTTGACCTAATTTCAGTTTTAAGTTAGATGAAAGATATACGTAATGAAGTACTGGTATATATGAGAGATTCAAGTACTCACGGCGCGGAAGTAATCATGATCACGGTGCGCAGGGTAAGCGTCACCCACGGCGGCGACGTGTGGCTGCTGCTCCGGAGGAACGAAGGTGACACGTGTGCGGGGACGAGGCTGGTACCACCGGAGGTAGTTCATGTACGAGTCCTCGGTGTGGGGGCGGTACTCCTCAACGACGTCCTCTGTGGCAAGCAACCAGTCGTTCACGTATGGCTGCAGACGTGGAACCCATAAGTTACCGCCGACCTGTCCCCTCCGAGTCAGCCTGAACACAAATTTGAGTAAGACATGTCTATTGCGATTAATTTTTCAAAATCAGTTGTTAGTAGTACTTACCTATGAGCATCTGCAGGGACGGTACGGATGATAGGGGCGGGGGACGGCTGCATGAGACCGAACTGGCACAAAACACGCCCTGGGCAGTGCGGTTCGACGAATATGTCGAACACCATCGGTCGGAGCGTCAGCCAGAAGGCCTGGTCACGTGTGCACAACGTGGACAGCCCAAGGAGAGCTCGTGCGTGGATAGCCTCCTGGCTGTAAGGCTCCCAGATCACGTCGGTCAGCTGTATCCTGTCGAACTCCAGCATAAACTCGTTGTACGACCGCGTGATCTACACATGTGCCCATCGTCACAATTACACAGTGTGACGCCAATTTGCCAAACTCCCACGTCCTCTTGCAATGAGATACCACCGTCAGCCGTCACTGCACATTTGTGAGGTTGTGGAAATATGCATTTGCTACAAGATCATCTTGCACAAGGATAAGGATGTCCGGTCCCGAAGGCATTACACGGCACATATTATTGTTGCCATTTGCAAGAACATATATTGCTAATCTACTATCTGCACCTTATCACCAAAAAAAAAAAAAAACCTACTATCTGCATCAAACAGCTGATGTGCGCTGAGCAGCTGACGGA
Source organism: Bothriochloa decipiens (assembly GCA_023333625.1). Classification (NCBI taxonomy): domain Eukaryota; kingdom Viridiplantae; phylum Streptophyta; class Magnoliopsida; order Poales; family Poaceae; genus Bothriochloa; species Bothriochloa decipiens. The sequence continues at coordinate 13,015,648 of CM041641.1, forward strand.
TGAAGTAGCCTAACTTTTGCGAGTGATACCCGATATACAAGGCGCCGCACCGGGCAAACGAACGCGGTCGCCGTCTGTTTCTCCAATCCTAAACCGGCTTGGCCACGAGCAGGAGGGGCACCCGCCTGGGCGTGGCCAGCCCGGGCGCGTCCGACATGTCGAGGTCCCCCGGCGCATCGCCGCCCGGCATCGCCCAGTCGAACAGGCGTACCAGGTTCGCCAGCGCGAGCTCGACGGTGGCCAGCCCGAACTGCATCCCGGGGCAGACCCGGCGGCCGGCCCCGAACGGGACGAACTGGAAGTCGCCTCGGAAGTCCACCTCGTTGTCCAAGAACCTCTCGGGGCGGAACGACGCCGGGTCGCGGCCGATGGCCCAGGCGTTGACGAACACGCGGGTGCCCCGGGCCACGTGGAAGCCCAGCACCGTCGTGTCGCGCATGCACTCGCGGGGCAGGAGCAGCGGCACGGGCGGGTGCAGACGGAGCGGCTCCTTCACCACGGCCCGCAGGTACGGCGTCGTCGCCGTCGCCGTCGCCGTCGCCGTCGTGCCGAGCTCGTCGCCGGCCCCTGCTGCGCGGACTTCGCTCTTGAGCCGCTCCATGGCCGCGGGGTTCCTGACCAGCTCCGACATGGCCCACTCCAGCGTGATGAAGGACGTCTCGGTCCCGGCCGCGAGCATGTCCGCCAGCAGCGACTTGATGGCGTCCCTGGTGAGCTCGAACCCATCGTCCTGCTTCTCCGACTGCAGTGCCAGCAGCACGTCCACGAAATCCTCCTCCTCCACGCCGTCGCCGTCGAAGCCGTCACCACGGTGCCGCCGCGCCTCGTGCTCCTGGACAACTTTCTCCAGCACACCGTCCCACCGCTTGAAGTTCCTCCACGCCCTGGCGCCGGCGCCGGACAGCGCGTCCGCCCACGCCAGCGACGGAAAGTAGTCCCCGACGCAGAACCCGCCCAGCAGCGCCGTGTTTTCCTCGATCAGCGCCCGGAACAGCTCGCTCCTCCGGCCCTCCTCCTCCCGGGACAGCCCCTGCCCGGTCCCGGACACCGCCCGGCAGATCACGCCATTCGCGAAGCCGTACAGCGCCTTGCTCACGTCCACCACGCCGCCCGCGGACGACGACGAGGAGGACGACGCGCGCTCCCTGATGGTCCGCACCAGCGCGGCGACCTCCCGCTGCCGCATGCCGTCGAAGCTCTGCGACCGCGAGGCGCTGAGCACGTGCGCGGAGCAGAGACGGCGCACGTGCCGCCAGTGCTCGCCGTGGGGCGTGAACACGAGGTCCTTGAATCCGTACGTCAGGATCTCGGCCGTGCGGAAGTACGGCCGCGTGCCGAAGGCGCCGTCGTGCTCGCGCATGAGCGCCGCGGCGGCGGCCGGGGAGGAGGCCACCAGCGCTGGTACCTGGCCTAGGCGGAGCAGCATCAGGTCGGGCGCGCCGTGCGTCGCGGCGAGCGCGCGCAGGGCGCGGTGGGGGAGAGCACCCACCTGGTGCAGGTTTCCGATCAGAGGCAGGCCCCGGGAGAGGGAGGCGACGTGCGTTCCGGCCGGCGGCCCAGACCTTGGTGAGGTAGAAGAAGCCAAGGAGGAAAGGGAGGAGGAGAAGCAGGGAAGAGACCTCCATGGGCATCGGCTTGTTGCAAGAACGCTTCACCATGTCAGCTGAATTGTGGAACAGGGGAAGATTAGTGAGCTACTAGAACAGATCCTTGTACAGCATTGTTTCATCGATAGATTATTTTCATTTTAAAAGAGAAAGTCTATATGTTAACCGGTTGATTTGGACATTTGGCACAACCGGGTGTTTTAGCCGTTCGGTTTGCCCTGTGTGGTTCGATCCTATCGATGTGCCTTCCTTTGTTTGGCTGCCGTGTGGGCCCTATCTGTCGGCGCTTTCTTTTAATTATTTGGGACTCACGCCCGGGTCCGTCCGTTTCAGCTGCTCCCCATTTCATTTCGTCCGCTCGTCTCCTCGTCGTCGCCGATCTGCTCGGTGACCCCGGTCACCGCCGATCCGCCCCTCGCCGGTCGGCCTTTCTCTTCCGCTGCTTGTTTCCTCCTCATGTCCTTGTTCGTCATGGACATGGACGCGAATCTCCTCTGCGACAGATCACGATGCCTCTACATCTCCCATTCTGGTGATTGTCCAGGTTCGTCCTCTCCCTTACTCTTCTGATCTGTTCTATTGCCTGGAGACCGGAGGGTGCATGCTGCTAATGGTGATGGGGGGCATGGGGAAGGGGGCTGGATCGTTTGTGCGGCAGCTGCAAGGTGGCAGTTGAGATATAGATCTGGTGCATGAGGAACGATGGTGCATATTACTATATTTTTGGAATTTGATTCTGATTGTCGATTTACTCTATCCCTAGTTTTTGTTTATGAGATGGATTGGTTAGCATCTAATGTCCATACAGAATGAACTAATGAATCAACCCTTTTTAATTATTGGCATTTATTTTGTTTTTATTTAAGTAGAGCTCCAGCATGTGAACTGCTGGACTGTTATTTTTCTGATTGGGATGTGGACACCTCCTGAATAGTGCCTTCATTCTGAATGTGTAGAGCATTGATCCCTTTGTTTCTTTGGTCCTTTAGTCTATTGCATATGAGCCATTTCAAAGTTACAGTAGAATAAGACTGCACTTTTCTCATAAGTGAAGTAGCCTTTCCTTCCCTTCCCTTCAACTTTCCAGTTTAGGTGCTAGTTGAAATGGCCATTTAGTCTTCTTTGATGTTAGTTTCAGTTCATTTCAAGTTCAGTCGTGTTCATTTTACAATTTGAGTTCTAGTTATTGTAATTATATTTATAAATTTACAGTGCTTTGGTATTATATTTACACTCAGTTCTCCATTGTAATTTAGTGCATAGTGATGTAAGTTCTCCATTGTAATTTACAATGCTTTAGGTTGTACACATAGGTTCTATTCTTTAGGTTGCCCAATGTGCATTATTTAGCAATTCTTTAACCAAACATTTTTGCTTTTAAAGATTTTGCCATCTGCATATGCATTTGTAAAGTATCAGTCTTATTTCTCTTTGAATTGTGGCTACCATAGAAAATATTTGGAATTTTGTTCTTGAAGATTTTCTCATGTGTATTTGCATTTATGAAGTATTAGTCTTATTTCTATTTGAGTTGTGTCAAGATAGTGGTAATGTACCTGCTCTCGAGAACAATCTCTAGAGGTTTTGTGCATGTGGCCCTGAATGTTTTTAGCTTTTGTTTATGGCCTTATGGAGCAAGCTATGTGGATTTGGCCCTATTATTAGGTTTGGAGATATCATTGTTATTTCTACTTGACTTGTTTCTTCCATTGAAAAAATCTCGTCATTTAGTAAATTTTTATATGTTGTTTTAGCATCCAGTCACTGGTCTCATAATAATTTTTGTGTATGATCTGTCTTTGTGTTGTGTGCAGGATCTCGTTGCAAATCATGAGTCGCTTGCTAATGGTATGGTCAACTCGATGATCTGACAGTGGACCATCCTCAGCAAGCAATGGGTAAGCTACCTGCTGTCAGGAACCCTACCTTTGTCTAGATGAAACGGTGCTGGATATGGTTGGTTTGGTTCCGGCTCTTGAAGTGGCTACTATTTGTCATTTGTATTTGCATCTGTGGAGTATCAGTTTTATTTTCCTTTGCCTTTTGGCTACTATAGAAAAAATCTGAAGATTTTTTCCTTTGCATTTGAATTCTTGAAGTATCGTTTAATTTCCCTTTAAATTTTGTAATGATCAATAAATTTTTTGTCATTTATATGTGCTTTTGTTCACATAGATACAAGTGACTGCTTTGTTACAGTTTCAATTTTATTTTGATATGGATTTACCTGAATCCTAGCTTTGTCTACAAGAATCTGTTGCTGCTGCTGGATCAGGGCCACGTTTTGATACCAGTTCTGCTTGAATCCTAGCTTTTGTGAATTATGTCTTCTTTTCTAGTAGCCATAGCCAAGTCATTTCTCCTTTTCATTAGTTTAGCTGCACTTACACAATAATGGTCAAGTGTCCTTCAGTTTCCTAGTTCATCTATGGTATATTCTAGTGTCTATCTATGGTTTATTTTTGGACTCTTGCTACTCTGTTCATGGTTTATATATGGTTCAGTTAGCTGTTATTCTGTGTTTTATTTAGGTGTGGAGTTATTTTCGTTAACTGAATCTTGTGATTCCATCACTAGGCGATGCTTGTCACTATATTGCTAGGTGATGCTTTGTCACTGCATTTGTAGGAGGTGTTTTAATTTGCTTGAGATGGCAGGGATGGTAATGGTCATTGGCGGATGCGAGCCTGCATAGTTTGACTGAACTGTGCAATATTTCTGTGGACTATGACTGGTGTGACGTTATGTCTGTTATAGCATTGTCTATCTGTATTTTCTTAGTTGAGTTTACTGATAATATGAGAACTTCAACAGAGCAATTGCCTTGTCTTGTTTTGTTTGGCTGGTAACTTTGCTGCCTTATGGCCTTTCAACAGTTGAGAAGTAGGCTTCAGAATTTTATCTCTTGTTACACTGTGAAATATCTATATTTACATTGAACTCCTAAGTGTAATTTTATAAGATTGTGTGGTGTAAGTTTAACTATGGATGCCTGTAACATGTCTGTTTTGCCCTTCATTTTTATCTGCAGCCTGTGTTGAATTTCTACTGTATGTTGTTGTTTTGTAACCAATACATATTGTAAAATTGTCTCTACATTGGTCCTCACGAGTTCTGCCTATTATTTCAATTTTTTTCTTATGCGTTCAATTGTCCTAATTTGGTGTATATGTCATGCCAGCTCCTGCTACCCCGGAAATGGGCCAGCTCCTGGAGTGTATCTGTCAGTGCTACCGTGCCGGACCAGCTTGATTCAACTTATGAGCATGACTTATCAATCATGGTATAGTATCTTTCTCTCTCAGTGACTTTTTAGCGAAAATGAACAGGGCCTGCTACTCAGAAATGCCAGCCCTCGATTGTTCTTACACTTACTTTTTATGAAATTTACACCATTTGTAAGTGTAATTTTTTATTTGATGTTAGAAGTTGGATATATTTTTTGTATTTTTTTTCATTTCTTTAAATTTTGCTTTGTTATCTGCCTACTATAGAAATTTTTTTGGGATATCTGTTTTTTGCATAAGTAGTTCTGCAATTCCTTCCATGATGATATTTGTTTTGAGGTTTCACCCAACAGCCACTAGATTAATGGAGCTACTACGCTGTGCAACTTGGTTGGCTGTGTATGTAGATGTAGGGGTTGCCTTTGCTTGTATTCACGGGAAGTCTGATCTATGCTTGATTTAGTGTTGCGACCACCTGGCTGCCTCCTCCATCCAATCTTTCTCCACAAGTGACAAGGAGTAGTTCTGTTTTTCCCCTTGCGTGTCAATTATTGGTTTGGTGAATGCTAGTGCTAGCAGCTTTTGATGTGATGCTTCCCATTTTGCATAATTATATCTGTTTATTTCCTATTTTGCCAACTCTTTTATAGATAAAAAAGGGCGTACCCAGTGCCGTAGGCTCCCGCACTGCGGGGTCTGGGGAAGGGAAAATAGCCAGCAGTCATCTCTGCACAAATGTGCAGAGGCGGGTGCTTGAACCCTGGACCTCTTGGTCACAGACGGTAAAGCTCTACCGCTTGCACCAGGGCCGCCCTTCCAACTCTTTTATAGATGAAGCCAAATATATTGATTAGAGTTTTGATCTGTCTCCTAATAACACATAGGTTCCAAGTGGTTTCTTTGTCCAGGTTGATGCATAGGGAGGCCATGTCGTTTCTTCTGGGGTTGCATGCATGCCTCCAGGTAGAAATAATCCATGTAATCAAAGTTACACTTATTTTTAATGAAATTTATACTTCTTTGATAAGTGTAAATTACTGTATTTGGAGGTATAAGTCCCTGGTTTGCTCTTTTTTCTGCAAATTTTTTCATTTTTTAAATATTTCTTTTGTTTTTTGCTTACTATAGAAAAAAAATCTGGAATAATTTGTTTTTTGCACTTTGCTTTATTTCTTAAGATTCTTCTTTTGTTATCTGCCTACTATAGAAAAAGATTTGGAATATTTATGTTTTGTATCTGTTTAATGGCCCTCCTTTTTCATTTGGCTACTATAGAAAAAATTTGGAGATTTTGTATATTTGGATACGCATATGTGAAGTATCAGTTTAATTTTCATTTGTATTTTGGCAACTATAGAAAAATTCTGAATATTTTGTCATTTGCATTTGAATTTCGTGAATTATCATTTGCATTTGTTAATCATATTATATTTGTTCTTTTTGCCAGGGCCGGTCAATACTACATGCTGCCATTTCAAAAGAAAAATTTGCCATTTTTAAGATTTTCTCAAATTTTTTATGCAGTGTAATATTTCTGTTTTGGAGGTGTAAATTTTGACCATGTAGTGTGTAAATTTAGTTAGTTACAGAATTGATATGATAATATGTAATTATTTGTCTTTGATTCATTTAAAATTTTGACTTTCATAGTCTGGATGTGTATTGTAATACATTTTAATCTTTTTGATTTTTTAATCTGGTTAAATCTGATTATATCTGTTTCTTTTTATTTGACATCATGTCTCAACCGGTTGAGACATTTGGCAAATTACCTGGCTTTGCGCTCTTGCAAATGCCGGTTGATTTTTATGTTTTGTCTCAACCGGTTGAGGGCAACCCCTATTTTAACCGGATGTGAGGTAGACATGCCCTTTTAAAAAACAATATTGACTTCCTTTTTTCTATCTTTGCATATTTATTGCATATAGCGTATTTGTCGAGGTGGATCATAAAAAACTGAAACTGCTACTGAACCAAAGAGGTTGAATGAAGACTTTGCTGACCAATCTGAATCGGCCCCAGTCTGCAACCTGAATATGAAAGTGAGACATCGCTATCGTTTTGGTTGCGTTTTGCACATCACTGCTTCTATTTTTATATGGAAAAACAGCCTGGAACCTGAATGTTGTAGCTGTATAGGTGACCCAGCTACTGAAGGTAAAACGCATTGTCTTCGTTTTCCATTTATACTGAAATAAGAACGCAAATTATACAAAAATGGGTAATTCAATTATTTGACGAAGCAGCACCAGACACCACAACCGACTATAATTCGATAATATGCCGAATTTGGCACCTGACGCCACAACCGACTAATTCAACAATATGCGGAATTTTGCTCTTGGACACATTCACAGGGCAGTTAGGCGATGCATTCACATATGTGCAACCAACTATACAGGCGGGTTCATCTCCTTGCATTTATCTTTTAATGGCAAAGGGATGAAGGATGAAACAGCTACATATTGTCAAGTGTTCAGATAAAAACCGATAAAATGGTTAATGGCTTGATGTGTTTGTTAAATTCTTCCTGTATTTTGAGAGTTGTGTTGAAAGAATACAGCAATCAAGATAATAACCTATATGGCTCACTGCGATATACATATTACCCAAAACTTGGATTCTTGGTCATCCTGGTGATCTTACCTGGATGAGTATATAACTGATATAATCGTCAAAACTCTGTACCAATGCCTCAGAAATTACAAGGGGGGAGCCGAGCTGTTACCTTTTGAACCTACAGTTAAAACCTACTCTGTGTATCCAACTGAGGGAATGGAGGGTCATTTTCCCCCTTCCCATGTATGTATAGGACTGACGACTGCTGGGTATGCCTTCAAGTGAAATGATTTGAGTGCACTTGCAAATCTCAGCATGACATCATGACGAACGAAATGAATCTGTGGCCCTTGGCGACCGGAGCGGAATACCATCAGCAGCAGATCTGAGAGGAATTCCTTCAGCTGCATAGCCATCCTCATCCGCATTTTTAGGAAGCCGAATTGGCAGATTTGGTGGGAGACCTGTGAAGCGAATCGATGAGACATTATGACATTAGCAGTTACAGGTCAGAAGAAATGTAAATGTAGACATACCATCCACCATATCCTTTGTCTTGTGAAGAAGAAAAGTCCCAGAGAGGATTGTAACGAAGCCACACATCTCTGTTACTACTTGTGTTGGATTTTGACGATCCCAGTCCTGCATGCAATCAGAGTGCTTGTTAAAACAGTATCAAAGCATTGTGAAGGGGCGTTAGCTGGTGCACTATGACAGTTCATCTTACGTAGCAATGTTTCCTACTATGCTTTCTCGAGAATGTATTCAACACTGATACTATCATCGCTGATACATCTGACAGGTCTTCCGTCTTGAATTTTTTCCCCGTTTGCTAATACTGACTTAACAGATTTCAGATTTGTACTTAAGTTTAATCTAGTGTGTTGCATTGTATCATCACTGCACAATGATGAAAATGCCTGACATTAAAACTAGCAGCTGACTCATTCAAAGTAAAGATGAATATACAGTGTACTGATGGAAATCTTCATACTATACTATGCAGGATTACTAAATTAATTTAGTATGAATAGGTCAAAGTTTGATGCAGAATTGTGTGAACAAACATGTTTAAGGTCAGAATCTGTTACCTTGAACATTATTACACTAGCCAAGATGGTCAAGGATGTAAACATTGTGTAGTATATTGGCGAAACAACTGCAGTGTTGAATGTGTCAAGGGCCTGCAGAATTTAATTTTGGTATGTTGAAAAGTTGTAGGACAGAAGAAAACTGCGTAAGGTATCTAGCGAATATTTTTTATATGATCTAACCACTAAGAGAAACCTTTTCTGTTGCACAACTAAAGGTTGTACATGGGCACAACGTTGATCATACCTTGTTCAGATAGTTCATCTGTGTTACAATGCATGAGATTACAACAAATGAGAACACCCATGTTTGTGGATAGACTAGCTGGTTCATCCCTGAAAATGTCAGCTTCAGGGCTATGCCAAGAGCTTTGACACTCATGACCTGCCAAACCCAGACGAATACATAAGGGGAGCATTTATATCCTAGCTTCTTGAGAATAGCGATGTGAATTCACATGAAAATAGCTGTTATTCATGAGAAGATTACCGATAAAGATCCAACAAGAGAACATATGCCAATATATACCATGATATGTGTCTGACCATACTGAGGGACAAAATGGAATATGAGCACAAAAGCTGCTGCAAGCACAACAGCTGCATATAATAGGAATGCTGCAGGATATAATTTGAATCTTAGTACCTGATAAATTAGTATGTCGACAGTCAAGGAGTAATGTCTAACAAACTGCATGTTTTGACTCATGAGGTAGCAAATTCAGAAGAAAGCACAGTACCTGGTTCGGTAGCAAGATCCCACACTTCTGCTACGGACTCAATTTGACGCTCCGGAGGAGCATGAAGCACAATTGTTGTCGAACCCACCACACAAAGAATACAGCCAAGTATGCCAAATATATGAAGTTTCTCCCGCAACATAATATGGGCAAGAACAGCACTGCATGAGACATGCCAAAACTATAAGATTTGCAGAACCCTAAGCGGTCAAAGATGTTGATGTACCAATTGGAGATCACATATTAGTCTAATTCTCACCTGATAATTATGCTAAGTGCACCAAGTGGAGTGACCAAGATAGCAGGAGCGAATGCATAAGCTGCAAAGTTAGCGATTTCGCCAACAATCACTGAAATGGAGTACGGATATCATTAGTACAAAATAATGGAACCATGTTTTAATATGCTAAAATCCTATTCATCAGAAGGAAGAGACACACTTGTTATCATTCCTGCCCACCACAGTGGCTCGAGCAAGTATGAGTAGCCACCAACACCTGATGAAAATCAGAAAAGTAAGTGTAATTAATGAGGAAATACAATGTTGCAATCCATCTGGCAAAATACAAGCAAAATAGGCTATGCAGAGCTTAATTCACTAGCTATTGACAGAGTCTGATTGTACATGGTCAAACTGAGCATCAATGGAAGTATTCAAGTCTTGTGCGGCACAAGTCAACAAAACGGATATTCACATATCATTTGCGATCGATACGTTTGAATAAATGAATATGCCTTCCTTCGAACATTCCCATTCGCGCTATTCCATATGCGCATGATATTTTCAAATACGTCAAAGCATCATGGAAGCAATAAGAACTACAAGTAACTAATTCACAGCAGCATTAGCAAAAATGCATCGCCCCACCACCAACGTGTCAGCAATCAACTATGCTGCTACTGCTAGTGATCTTCTGGGATCAATGACGAGTAAGCAACGACTGATTGATGAAGTACATTTCAAGTTTCAACAGAGCAGCTCCCAACATCATACGGCCTGAAACTATCGCCACCGTTCGTGCCACCGCACTGCTTAAGCCCCAAGTCCTAACTCGGACCCACCGACACTGAGATCCAAGGATCTCAGATCTAAGCAGCAAGCCCAGCACGCCAGCAGCGAACGGAAGCATAGTCGAATCCTGCTGAACGAAAGCATAGTCCCAAGCAAGCCAGAGCCAGAGCTGGCCAAAGGAGCCTCACCTGCTCGGATGCCGGACGCGGCGGCCTTCTTGAGCCCCTTCTTCTTGACGATGAAGCTGGCGCCGATGAAGAGGCTGGAGGAGAGCGCGAGCAGCAGGCCCTTGATGTTGTCTGCCGACATCCCCGTGTACGACTCCACCCATCTCCCCACCAGCTGCGCTCCCCCCATCACGCACGCCGCCGCCCGCCGGCGAGCAGCACACAGGGACTCAGGGCCCTGCCCCTCACTGACTGACTAGCTCCTCGCCCTCCCCCGTCCGGCGCGGCGGCGGCCACCGCGCATGCGAGATCCGGAGGCGAACACAGAGAGAGAGAGAGAGAGAGGGGGGGAGGGAGGGAGTGGCTCGGTGGCGTTGCGCGGTCCCCCGCGTGGTCGCTCGCTCTCGCTCTCCTCTTCCTCTGCTGGTGGCTCGGCAGCTTTTCGTGCCTCGCGTGGGCTGCTGCGGTTGCTGCGCCGTGGCGAGCTGTGGCGGAGAAGCTAGGCTAGCTACCGTATGGAGCGGGAGGGCGGCGCGGCTGTTGTGCGGGAAAGGGTCGACGACGGCGTCGTCGACAGGATGCGGGCGGAGTGAGGGGCCGGGTGCCCGTATCCCCGAAGCGTGGGTCTACGTGTTTCCTGGCCTTGGACACGCCGCGCGGCACTTGGGCCCGTGGGGCCCTGTGGCTGAGGACTGGTGGGGTAGGGAGGTGTAGGCGTGGTTGGTCGCGTGCCCTGGTATGGCTGCGTTGCGCCCCCGGTGGGTTTGAAAGGCCTTTTTGGCACTTTTGTCCGCGTCCGCGTCCGCGTCTACGCGACACGGCGACGTCAGGCGGCCGATAATGGGAGGAGTCGTGAGCGATTTCACAGAAGTGAAGTGCTATGATCCAAGTGCACGGTGTGTGTGAGGACCCCGCACTTTCCTTTGTAATCAAGGAATAGCTTTCTTGGTAGGCATAAAGCATATCATGATATGATAACTACAGTATTTGCTATTTTTAAAATTGGATTGAAAATAGATTTATTTTAGCTGCCATGTCGTAGCATTGGAAGTTGGAACTCTCGCCGGATGGCTTGAGTTGTTTGTTTTCTTAATTCTTCTAGCTCCTACCTCCTTCCCCTTTACTTCAATTCGCCGACCATGATGAGTAGCTCATCCTCACTTGGGTGACGTTTTTGATGTCAAAACACTGAATTCCATTCCCGTGAACATCCGTCACAAGTCAAATCGTACGAACGATCAGCCAGTTGTATAGTGTCACCTGCGTGTGCTGATGTTAGCACTGGTGTAGGCAGAAAAAAGCGAAATATTTATTTTAAGATACTATAGTTTCAAAACCATGTATCTAAGTGTAATTTCGTTTGCACCCCGTGTTTTTTGTGATGAGACGAATAAAACTATATCCCACTCTAATATATTTCGAAGAAAATTTTTATTTTTTTCCTTTGTTGCTGCAGTTATTGTGTGTATAAGTTTTTTATGATGATTCAGTAGCTAAGTTATACATAAAAGTTATGTGTATAAGTTAGATTCTAACCCTACAACATTATAAAATATATGTTTCACATAATAAGTTAAATGTACAAGTTATAAACATAATTTAAAAATGTTGTATAAGTTTTTTACGATGTTCAAGTACGTATGTAATATGTAAAAGTTATGTGTATAAGTTAGATTTCAACTTTGTCATGTTATAAGATATGTGTTTCACGTAATAAAACATTGAAGATCGTGTAGTTAGGTGTATAAGTTAGATATATAAGTTATAGAATAAAACTTATGCGTCTAACTTTCTCTTTCTTTTGCTGAAAATAGAAAACTTTCTAAAAAAGAAAAGTTGCGGAAATTTTTTACCAAAAAAGGAAAGTCACGGCTGTCTGACATTCGTTCACTAGTTGTTGTTCCCGTGAATGTTCGCAAATTAGCTGTGCTCGACAAAACATGATGTCCTAGTTGCTAATCACATTCACCATATCATACATAACTATGCTGATGGCGTGTGGTGTTCTAATCATTCAAACCTCTCTGTTGGGAATATGCCCTAGAGGTAATCATAGAGATGATGATATTCTGATTGTATCTATGACATGCATTAAGTGTTCATTGAATATTTATTATAGACAACTTGTGTTGATTGACAATTATGTGAATTGTTTGTGAAACTAAATTACTTGAATGGTTATTCTAAAGTTTTCCCTGGTTGGCGTTCTTGTGAGAACACACTTGAATATTAGATCAGCACATGTATTAGTTGATGGCTATGTTTCACAAGTCATGAACATGGAGATGTCGAACTAATAATGTGGGCACACGTGAGACATGTAGGCTGCATTGACCCAACATGAGATTGTCTCTATTCATGTCATGTACGTTATGTCCTTAGATCTGAGATTGTGGTATGTACTCAAGATGTGAAATGGCCTACTTAGGGATTATCAAACACCGCTCCGTAACTGGGTAGTTATAAAGGTGGTCTTCGGGTGGTCGGGAAGAATGTTATGAGACATAGAGAATCAAGATGGAATTTGCCCTCTTTGCATGAGAGATATCATTGGATCGCTCAATGTGATTGGATCAATAAATGCATGGCCGTGCTTAGGTTAAGTGTTAACCCACGAGTTGAACCATATATCGAGTGGCAAAGGAAATAACTTGTACATGGTCGTAGTGGTTCATCTGATATGATCTTTGTGTATGCATAGGAGTTGCCATGCCTTGCTAGAGGCCGCTGTCAACTATTGGGCGAGTATGAGTACTCGGTCCATATTTATGTGTGCATGAACACATAGGGTCGCACGCTTAAGGGTTGAAAGCCTAATTCGGGTTGGACCCGAATTAGACAAGGCTTAGGGATTCCTGATGGGCCTCCAGACGGGGTCGCATAGGGACGCCTATATAAGCAAGGGGTAGGGGCGAGGCAAAAGTGATCCATTTTGATCTATTGAGCCGTCGTCACCCACCCCACGCTCACGCCTTAGTTCCTCGCGGACCTAGCAGTCCGGTTGCGCATTGCTTCTTCCCGCACGTGTGTGATACCTCAGAGGTGCTGCATCTGTGGCACGAGGGCAGACCTGGTCGATCACGGTGGTCGGTAACTGGTCGACGACTAGTTGGACTGGTCAGGAACGTGCTCAGACGATCCGCAAGCGAAGGGTGTACTTGACAGACGACCACGCAACTGCACGGTACTGCTGCGACGCGTTCGACTACATCGAGTCTTTCGCTGCACCTGCGCGTCTAGTGGTAATCCGGTGACCTATATCTGGCAGTAGATCCTGGTTTATGAGGTAGAAAAGTTTTGTTTTCTAGCTAGCGTAGTATCTCATAACCTTACAGTGGTATCAGAGCCGTAGCTGCTTTGTTATAGGTCCGGCTGTGGGCATATGGTGATATGCGCTGTTGTAGATGAGTCTTTGATCTTGGTTCATCATCTTGTCACTTTGGTCTTGTAACGATCTACTCGTACCGGTTGGAATTTCGCCATCTGAGTTAAGTGATACATGTAAAACCAGTCATTGCAAGTTTGAGATCAATCAGATTGATGGAATTGAGCCTTAGATCAAGTGCCGAGCACATGCGATGTGCGGCGGTAGTAGATGGGATCTATTACCGGGCACTGGGTTGCCGAGAAAAGTGTTGTTCGGTAAAACAGCTGTAATTTTTGAACCATAACTCGGATTGAGACAAACTCTAAATGCAAATCGTAGAGAATGAAATTTTACATTCGATTCTCCACCGTGAAGCCATGGTTTAGCAAAATCAGATTTGTGAAAAACTGCTTGGAAAATAGAGTTTTAGGCCTTGCAATGTTAGATGTCTATATCGGCTAACTCTATTTCGCAGAAATTCGTGAATGGTATAGCCCTTATGTGTATGATATACATGTATGTAATTAATTCATGGCTTGCACGTCATGAGGACACTATGGGCAGGAGCCTTATAGATATTGTCACTTTGATGTAATGGCCTGCGTGCCAATCTGTGATGATTCGCGACTATGTAATTTTAATTCATGGTAGTGATAGCTAGTCTTGGCGGATGCACCAGTGATGGATGACATACATGGACCATAGAGATGGAGATCACCATGACGAACAGATTGACATTGAGATGGAGATCTCAAAGGAACAATGGGCTATACCAAGTCATATTTGTGTTTATATCGTTCTTACTATGTTCTACTTTCACATGCTATAATGTTTTGTCTACGTTCGTGCGGTAGTGAAGTAGAATGATCCCTCAGTAATGTTTAAGTTGCATACTTTCCCCAAACCTTGCACTATCACAAGTCTTGTATGATCGGTGGTGGGTCTATGAAATTAGGGTGCCACTAATTTTTCTTGACTAGACAGGTTCGTATCGGATACTTACTGCAAGAAGGTTTGGTTACTTGAACAAGGTCATCCTAACGGTTAGGGATCTTGAATCATGGGAAGGTTGAGTGTTCGGCATAGAGATGCTAGCCCAACAACAAGAGTCATATGAGATATGATTAGCAAGGTGTTGCTTACCGATCTACCATACTGACTAGCGGTGATGCTAAAGCTCACTGGTCGGCATGTTAGTTGTGGGTCTTGAATCACTAAGTATCAATTGAGGGATATTAATTTTAGTGGGAGTAGATTCTATTTGATATGATTTACTCTTTATGGATACATTGTCTTAGTATCTTGCATTACTTTTTTCATAGATAAATGGCCGTCCGCAATCAACCATTTACTTTGCGTATAATTCTTGAGAAAGATAAGTTGAATGGAACAAATTACGCGGATTGGATCTGCATGAGAATTGTTCTCAGGGCTAAGAAAAAGGAAGAAATTCTAGGCACCCCATTACCAGATGAGCCTATAACTGCTACTGAAGAAACCGCTTACAGGAGAGCCTTATGCTTGTTTGCATGGAACCTGATCTGCAGATGCAGTTCAATAATAATCATTCAGCGAATGATATGATCATGATGCTTGAAGAGATGTTCCGCACGCAAGCCAGGACTGAAAGGTTCAATGTATCTAAGGCGCTTGCTGAAACCAAGCTTGCAGAGGGCACAACAGTCGGACCACACGGGTTGGTTACACTCAGAGGTTGGAGAAGCTAGGCTTCCTAATCGGCCAAGAGTTGGCTACTGATTTTATCCTCTCGTCTCTTCTACCCAGTTATGGAAACTTCATCTCGAACTACCATATGCATAGGGCGGAGAGAGGCTTGAGTGAATTGTGTGGCATGCTTAAAACAATAGAAGCCAACATCAAGAAAGGTGCTGGCAGTAGCCAAGTGTTGGCGGTCCAGAATAGGCCTCAGTTCAAGAGGAAGGACAATTCTTAGAAGAAGAAGAAGGGCAAGGCTAAAAATGAGATCTCTAAGCTAAACCCATCTGCTGCCAAGGCTAGACCATCTGCAAATTCAGATTACTTTTATTGTAAGGGAAAAGTCACTGGAAAAGGAACTACAAGGAGTACTTGGCGTCCTTAGAGAAGGATGGCGGCGGTAAAGGTATTACTGCTACTTGTACCCTTGTTGTTCACGTTACGGATATTTTCTCGCTAACTCCTATATCAATTCCTAGGTATTTGATACCGGATCGGTTGCTCATATTTGCAATATGATGCAGGGAATGATAAGAAGTAGAAGCATTGAAAAGGGAGAGGTTGACTTCCGCGTGGGCAACAATGCAAGAGTTGCTGCGTTGAATGTGGGATGATGCAACTTCACCTACCATCATGATTTATCATGGAATTGAATAATTGTTATTTTGTTCCTTGCTTAAGTCAAAACATTGTGTTACCTTCATGTTTGATGATGGATGGTTATTCTTTTGCGAGTAAAGACAATGGTTGTGTGATCTCCAAGAATGACATGTTTGTGGCTTTTGCATCCATTGTGAATGAATTATTTATTTTAAATCTTGATGATTCTCTTGTCTATAATGTTACTGTTAAAAGGCCTCGGCTTAATGAGTTAAGTCCTACATATATATGGCATTGTCGTTTGGGTCATATAAATGAAAATCGCATGAAGAGGCTCCATGCTGATGGGCTTCTAAATTCGTTTGATTTTGAATCTTACGAGACATGTGAAGCTTGCCTGCTCGGTAAGATGACCAAGGCGCAGTTCACAGGTTTTCCTAAGAGAGCATCTGACTTGTTGGAACTTATACATACTGATGTGTGCGGACCACTAAGCACGATAGCTAGAGGCAGATTCCAATACTTCATTACTTTTACTGATGACTTTAGTAGATATGCATATATCTACCTAATGAAGCATAAGTCTAAAACATTTGAAAAGTTCAAAGAATTTTAGAATGAAGTAGAGAATCAACATGGCAAGAAAATTAAAGACTTGCGATCTGATCGTGGAGGTGAATATTTGAGTCACGAGTTTAGCAATCATCTTAAGAGTTCCAAAATTGTTCCACAACTTATACCGCCCGGAACACCGTAGAGAAACGGCGTGTCCGAGCGTCGTAATCGGACTTTGTTGGACATGGTTCGATCTATGATGAGCCGGTTGGACCTAACTTTATCATTTTAGGGATACGCTCTAGAAACAGCCGCTTTCACATTAAATAGGGTACCATCTAAGTCCGTAGAGAAGACACCATATGAGATATGGACTGGTCGACGTCCGAGTTTGTCTTTTCTAAAAGTTTGGGGTTGCGAAGCTTATGTCAAACGGTTGATATCTAATAAGCTAGCACCAAAGTCGGACAAGTGTTTCTTCATGGGATATCCAAAGGAAACTTTAGGGTATTACTTCTATAACCGATCAGAGGGCAAAGTGTTTGTTGCTCACAATGGTGTCTTCCTAGAGAAAGAGTTTCTCAAAGGAGATAGGAGTGGTCGGAAGGTATATCTTGAAGAGGTTCAAGATGAGTCATTAGTGAATGACTCGACGAGTGATGCTAATGTAGCGGAGCAAGTTGATATACCTGTGGTCGGTACACCACCCCAACCACCTGTGGTCGGTACATCCCAACCACCTATGGTCGGTACTCCGTCCCAACCACGAAGATATGGATGAAAATGTTCATGTCTATAAAGCTTGGCTTGTCGCAAAGGGTTTTCGGCAAGTTCAAGGGATTGACTACGACAAGACGTTCTCGCCAGTAGCGATGCTTAAATCTATTCGGATCGTTCTAGCAGTTGCTACATATTTCAATTATGAGATATGGTAGATAAATGTTAAAACAGCCTTTCTAAATGGGTATTTGGAAGAGGACGTGTATATGATACAACCCGAAGGCTTTGTTGATCCTAAAAATGCTGAAAAAAATATGCAAGGTTAAGAAATCCATTTATGGGTTAAAGCAAGCTTCTCGGAGTTGGAATATTCATTTTGATGAGGTCATCAAAGGTTTTGGCTTTCGTCAGAATGAAGAAGAACCTTGTGTTTACAAGAAGGAAAGTGGGAGCGTTGTTGTGTTTCTGATCTTATATGTGGATGACATATTACTGATCGGGAATGACATTCCAATGTTGCAATTCATAAAGACTTCACTGAATAATAGTTTTTCTATGAAGGATTTAGGAGAGGCAACATACATCTTGGGCATTAAGATCTATAGAGATAGGTCGAGAAGGCTAATAGGATTAAGTCAAGATACATATATTGACAAAGTGTTGAAGCGGTTCAACATGAAACAGTCCAAGAAAGGGTTCTTGCCTATGTCACATGGTATGCACTTTAGTGATAAGCACTGTCCTTCCACTGATGCTGAGCGCAAGTGCATGAGTAAGGTTCCATACGCATTGGCAGTTGGTTCCATCATGTATGCCATGATATGTACTCGCCCAGATGTCGCATATGCTCTAAGTGTTGCGAGCAGGTACCAAGCCAATCCTGGTGAAAGTCACTGGACACTGGTTAAGAACATTCTTAAATACTTGAGAAGGACTAAGGATGTGTTCCTAATCTATGAAGGTGAGGAGGAGTTCATTGTAAATGGTTACACAGATGCTAGCTTCCAAACCGACGTGGATGATTCACTATCTCAATCAGGTTTTGTGTTCACAATAAATGGTGATGCAGTAAGCTGGAAGAGTTCCAAACAGGAAACGATCATCGATTCTACAGCAGAAGCCAAGTACATTGCGGCTGGTGAAGCTGTAAAGGAAGGTGTTTGGTTGAGGAGGTTCCTCATTGAACTTGGTGTGTTTCCTAATGCGTCGGGCCCATTAAATTTACATTGTGATAACAATGGGGTGATTGCACAGGCTAAGCAGCCTAGGGATCACTAGAAGAACAAACATGTACTCCAAAAGTTTCATCTCATTCGATAGTGTGTGAAACTAGTAGAGATTAAACTATGCAAAATACAAACGGATTTGAATATAGCAGATCCTTTGACAAAGGCTCTTCCACAGCCTAAGCATGAGGCGCATATGAGGTCTATGGAGATTAGACATCTTAGAGATTAACTCTAGTGTAAGTGGGAGATTGTTGAGAATATGCCCTAGAGGTAATCATAGAGATGATGATATTCCAATTGTATCTATGACATGCATTAAGTGTTCATTGAATATCCATTATAGACAACTTGTGTTGATTGGCAATTATGTGAATTATTTGTGGAACTCAATTACTTGAATGGTTATTCTAAAGTTTTCCCTGGTCGGCGTTCTTGTGAGAACACACTTGAATGTTAGATCAACACATGTATTAGTTGATGGCTATGTTTCACAAGTCATGGACATGGAGATGTTGAACTAATAATGTGGGCACACGTGAGACATGTAGGCTGGATTGACCCAACATGAGATTGTCTCTATTCATGTTATGTACGTTATGTCCTTAGATCTGAGATTGTGGTATGTACTCAAAATGTGAAATGACTTACTTAGGGATTATCAAACACTGCTCCGTAACTAGGTAGTTATAAAGGTGGTCTTCAGGTGGTCGGGAAGCATGCTATGAGACATAGACAGTGAAGGTAAAATTTGCCCCTCTCTGCATGAGAGAGATATCATTGGATCGCTCAATGTGATTGGATCAATAAATGCATGGCCATGCTTGGGTTAAGTGTTAACCCACGAGTTGAACCATATATCGAGTGGCAAAGGAAATAACTTGTACATGGTCATAGTGGTTCATCTGATATGATCTTTGTGTATGCATAGGAGTTGCCATGCCTTGCTAGAGGCCGCTGTCAACTATTGGGCGAGTAGGAGTACTCGGTCCATATTTATGTGTGCATGAACACATAGGGTCGCACGCTTAAGGGTTGAAAGCCTAAGTCGGGTTGGACCCGAATTAGACAAGGCTTAGGGATTCCTGATGGGCCTCCAGACGGGGTCGCATAGGGACGCCTATATAAGCAAGGGGTAGGGGCGAGGCAAAAGTGATCCGTTTTGATCTATTGAGCCGCCGTCGCCCACCCCACGCTCACGCCTTAGTTCCTCGCGGACCTAGCAGTCCGGTTGCGCATTGCTTCTTCCCGCACGTGTGTGATACCTGAGAGGTGCTGCGTCTGCGGCACGAGGACGGACCTGGTCGATCACGGTGGTCGGCAACTGGTCAGCGACTAGTTAGACTGGTTGGAAACATGCTTGGACGATCTGCAAGCGAAGGGTGTACTTGACGGACAACCACGCAACTGCACGACACTGTTGCGATGCGTTTGACTACATCGAGTCTTCCACTGCACCTGCGCGTCTAGTGGTAATCCCGTGACCTATATCTGGCAATAGATCCTGGTTTATGAGTTAGAAAAGTTTTGTTTTCTTGCTAGCGTAGCACCCTCATAATCCTACACTATCTTCTTTGGAGCATGGAACATTTTCCCTCACAGTCATTGGACATCGAGTGCCGCTTCCATCGGCCGTTGAGCAAAGGATGCCTCGCCGCACCGCTCATCTATGGGGGTGATTGGTTTTCGGAACGGCTGGGAGCCAGGATGGAGAGGCCGTCCAGGTCCCAAATGACCCACACAAATCCATTCACCTTGTTGTGTTTGGTTCATTTTTGGGCATTCATATAGGAACTCTGCAATCATGTTTGGTTGCCCGCATCATCGAATTTGGTGCACAAACGTATGCAGTTGCTTGTGTTTGGTGCAACTGTATAGGAGGAGATGTGGTCACCCAAGTATGGTTTGGCGAACGTTACCACCGTATCTACCAAATGGAAACACTTGACCATCTGAGCCTTAGTTGAAACCAACATTCAAACACAAGTGAACAAGTGAAACAAAGAACAAATCAGTGGTAATCACAGTGCCTTAGATATAATGGCTTTTCTCTCATATCATCTTCAGGCATATTACTCAACACTCAAACAATATCATGGAGGCCATGAAATCACCAAGGCTTTGCAGCCTCAGGCATCAGGCAGGGATTTGCAGCCTTAGGTATCAGGCACGCCAACTAGAACTGCAGTTGCTAAGAGACTTTGCAGCATCAGCCATCAGGCAGTCCAAATGGTACAGCAGTTCCTGAGGCTTGCAAACTCTTGATGATCCAATGAACTATATGAAAAAAGAAACAATATCTCTACACACATCCACTGCCTCACAACCCAAAGATGATGATCAATTTCATTCTTTTCCATAACCTGCCATTGCACTCATCATTGGCAAAGAAAGACAAAACTTGTAAATTATCATTGTCCACAAAACCGGACCTTTGCAAATGAAACAAAACCCAACATCCCCACCTCCATACAATTGTATGGGAATGAAACTAATAGGCTCAGTTTCATTTCCAAAGGTCAAACAGGTAATGCAATAGGCCTCAGCTTTAAGAAAAAAAGTAATCCAAAATCAAAACAGGAAGGACATAATAATGACTTGCCTCAGATATATGGCTTCTCTTCAGTTGTTCTTTGGCTTGGAGCATAAGGACACTCAGAACCTCACCTCACATTTCAAGATAAACACCATGGAGGCCATGAAGTCATTGAGAGCCTTACAGCCTCAAGCATCTACATTATCATCAGGAACAACAGTTGCTGACTAGCTTAGCAGCCTCAGCCTTCTAGAAGTCCTAATCAAACATGAGTTCATGAGGCATGTAAGTTTCTCGATGACCCGATGAACTACATAAAAAATAATCAACAGAAAACAACAGAAAATATCTCCAGATGTCAAGTTCCTCTCAGCCTAGGCACAAAATCATCAAAAATCGAAGACCGAGCCGAACCGAACCATAATTTTGGTTTTTTTAGATTTCGGTTTTGGCTTTGGTTTCTGGTTCATGGAAGTTTGGTGTTCGGTTTGGGACCAAAAGAAACTAAAACACTGAATCAACCGAACATAGAGTACTGATTTCAAAATGGCCCACAGCCTTCGCGTCTCAACCCACATCCACTCCCACACCAGACACCCCCCGTGCTCCCCCACCAGTCCAACCCACCCTCGCATCCCCATGTGTCGTTATCCAGGAAATGGGTACCCCAAACCCTTGGTTTACCGGGCTAAACCCTGCAAAATCAGCAACACGAACCCTCCAGTGACCTCCCACGTTAACGTTCGAAGGCCCACAGGCTAAGGCATATTGGGCTGACCCACGAACGGGTTACGACGGCCCAAAGCTAAAGCCTGCTCGAGGGGCTACCATGCGGATTGGGACTGTACACTCGAGGGTACAATTCGGGCGACCCCTCGAGGACGGAACTTCGCCCGACGAACGAGCCTGCCCTCGAGGACGGAACTTCGTTCGCGCAAATGGACAGTCCTCGAGGACAGTGTACCCCTCGGCTACCGACTCTCCCGTACGGATCCGGGCGCATTTAATGCATTTTACCTACCCCCGCCTAACCGTATGGCCACAGTTACGGTAACAGTTGTGGGTGTGGTGATCAAATCTTGCTTTTACCGCCCATGCCCCAGAATCCCGCGGGTCGTACTTCGCTGTTGCGCCATGCCGAGCACCGTATCTTGTCCAGCACCCCCTCGAGACGCATAAATCAGCATGTTTCCTGAATTTCCCGGGATTCGACCTTATCCGGTGAGGCTCGACCCTCTCAACTCGACCCCCTCGACTCGGGCCAGATCCTCGACCGTCGCCCCTCGACTTCGTCAGACAGACCCTCAAGCGGGACTCCAACGACTCCGGGCTGCACTTCAACAACTCCCGACGCGACGGCTGCAGAACCTCCCATGCCGACGTACATCTCTACAGCAGCACCGACGTGATCAGCCTCAACGTCATACATCACCAGCCATGTGAACTCTAAATATATGTACTCCTGAGCCCCTCCTTCACCTATAAAAGGAGGCGCCGGGACGTTAGCCGGAGAGAGGGAGAGAACGGATGAGAGGATCTAGAGCATAGAAACACTAAGACTTTAGATCACAAAACAATACCGTGAGATAGTGTAAAGTAGAGAGCAAGGCGCCCGAACGCCCAAGCTCCAGCTCACGCTCCTCACACCTGCTTGTATTTTCCCCTGTACTAGCACTTCAGTGCAAGATAACACGAACTATCCTCACCCCACTGGACGTAGGGCCTTCTTTGCCTGAACCAGGATAAATCACCATGTCCTTCTTGCATCACCCACCGGATTAAGGGAGTACGCAATTACGAATATTACTCGTTGGTTTTAACCCCTCAGGGGTCAAAACACCGACACCATGCTCCCCATTTGAAGCCCACCTCCTCCTTCAGACCTCGCTCACCTAGTCACCCCGACCTCGGCCTCGGCCTCACCTAACCCTAGCGCGCGAGTGCGGTGGCGGCGCATCTGCGGGCGACGGCGAGCAAGCGAGGGCAGCACAGGCGCGGACAGCGGTGACCGATGAGCAGGCGAGGGCGGCGCATGCGTGGACGATAGGGAGTAGGCAAGGGCGGTGGAGCAAGCATGAGCAGGCTGCATTGAAGGCGGCGGTGCGATTGCGCGAGGCGGCGACGTGAGCTGCTAGCACGCGGAGGCGGCGGTGCGAAATGAAGGGAGTCAGCATGCGAAGGCATGAGTTGCCTCGGGTGCGAGCACCACGAGCAGGGAGTGGAGGATGCCTTGCCGATGTCGTTTTTCCTTTTTCCTATTCAGCAGTACATTCGGTCAGTTCGGTTATAACCGAAAAATCGAAGTTAGAAACCAAAACCGAACCTGTCGGTTTCTAGTTCAAGAATAAACTGAATGGTTCTTCACTGTTTAAAATCGAAGATTTTAAAAACTAAAAAACCAAACTGAATTTTCGGTATAAACTGAATGCCCAGGCTGAAGTTCCTCACAAGCCAATGTTGATGAATTCCTTTCCAATTCTTGCCATTCTATTCATCATTGGCATAGCACAAAAAGTAATGAAGGCAACAGCATCAAGACATCATTATTTGTGGCAGAGATAAACTTCATCATTGGTGGCAAAGATTAAAAACTTTCATGTTCATAGTAGGCATGGAACCATGGCTCCATCCATTCCCAGTCGTCCAGAATGCCGTAGACCATTATGTTGCTTGAGAATGGATGTGATCCATGGTTTGATGACTACCATGAGTTTAACAACAAAGAGCAGAAACAAGATAAATAGATTGCCACCTCAGATTGGAAATGCTTGCATCATAGGCCTACCATCATAGGCCTACCATCCATAGAAAACCTCCATCATGAGTAGAAAACATGGGCAAATATAACCTGCAACATCAACCAAGCACATGAGCATCATATAAAGCTAAATCATAACAGAAACCAAAGTGCATTGCAGTTCCCAGAACATTATAAGGTCAAGATGGTGGACTAGAGGGGGTGAATAGTCCTTTCTAAAAATTATCGCACCGGCTAACCGAAACAAATACGAAATTAAACTAAATGGTCTAGCCAAGACTTCACCCCTCTAACTATGACTCTAGATGCACCTTGTAAAAGATCCTAAACAAGATAATCAAGGTGCCAATCTAGCTAGAGCTCTCCTAAACAAGTCTAGCTTGCAAGGTCACACAAACCTAAGCAATTAGTACTTTAGCAACCAAGGGAGCACCTGTACAATTCTAATGAGTAAAAGCACAAAGCCAACCTAAGCTCACTAGATGCTCAAGGACAAGGCTACACAAGCTAAACCCAAGAGCTCAATCACTTAGCTACACAAACTAAGCAAGTGAGAGATAAACTTCTAGCTACACAAGTAAGAAGACAGTTAGAGAGCTACACAAGCTATCTAATCACAAGAGCAACTACCCAAGCTATATATAAGATGAAATGTAAATACAAGATGACACGGCGATTTTTCCTGAGGTTCACTTGGTTGCCACCAAGCTACGTCCTCTTATGTCGACCAACACTCTTGTGGTTCCTCCGGTTCTTGACTGGCAAGTCAAGGCCTCACAAGGCAAGCTCTCGCAAGAGCACCGCAAGCGAACCCACACAAAAGTGGTTCTTTGGTTTGACCCGCAAGCCAATTTACCCCTTAAGGCAAGCTCCCGCAAGAGCATCGAAAGACACCACTATGTTGAGTGAGGTAACTCAATGACATGAGCAATCCACAACAGTTACTCTTCATGATCCCCACGAGGTGAGCACAAAACCTCTCACAAGTCGACCTTCGGAGCACCACATAATCTCTGTTGCGCGCCTCACGAAGTCTCTAGGCACCAAGCCGTCTAGGAGGTGGTAACCTCCAAGAGTAACAAGCTCACAAGCTTGCAACACAAACACCTAGTGCCACACGATGCAATCTCTCAATGCAATCGCACTAGAATCGCTCTCTGAAACTATTGAATGATCTTTATCAAGAATATGTGAGTTAGAGGGCCTCCAAGCACCACAACACAACCCACTAAGGGTGTAGTGTGCTCAGCACCCGGCCAAACAACATATATATAGCCCCAAGGGCCAAACTAGTCGTTGCCCCTCGGGGCAACAAAAACCACAGCACTTCGGGACCTCTGGACGTGTCTGACGCTATACAATTTTGCGCGCCAAAGCCAGCCGATTCAAAAGTCGACCGTTGGAGCACCTGCGGATGCCCGAACCCGCATCCAGCGCACATCCGCGGACGCCGCCTCCAGCGTCCGGCGCATGTGAAAGCTCTTGTTTGGTTTTGGCTAATTGATGACACACCTAGTTGCTAATGGCTTCACTAAGTGAATGTAGAAATATATTAGCAACACTTGTGATGATGGGAGCTAAGTGGCATGGAGGTGTCCACTTGATCGTTGTGATGGACATGGTGCACATGTGAAAACGATCAAGCTCCAAAGGAATCGGGACAAGCCCATGGAGATCAAGGCATAGGTTTGCTTGTAGGGCTTTTCGGTTTAGTGTTCGAGATGCTTAGTGAGCGTGATCACATTTAGGACAGATGCCGTACTATCAAGAGGGGAAGTCAAGGTTTATCGTGTCGTGCAAGTGCCTCCTAGGTCCATACATTGACCATATGCATTAGGATCTAGAGCACTAACATAATTGCCTTGAAAATGGTTTGAAAAATGGTAACACACATGCACTTGAGATATCTGAAAGTGCATCTAGCCCTTTAGTGGGTTTTGGTGAATTGATTGATAACATAATTAAAGGTCTAACGATTTTGCTAAGTGTTGGACAGGAAATTGATTATCTCACAAGTACTTCATTGAGTTCAAAAAAGCCAAAATGATGTATTGTTGTATAAACAATCTAGTTTAAGCACAAGACAACAATGCAAATAGAATTCATATAAAGGCCTATCTATTGTGAGATTTCTATGATTCATGTGGAAGCAAGCACGTTGAGTTAGATAATGAGACATAAGGGATTGCATATGAAATGGTCTCATATTCGAAGCTTGCTACATTGAAATGAAAAGTGACTTGGTACATTTGGATTTATCTATATTTGATGAATAGAATGAAGTCACGTACTCAAGATAACTTTGCTCAAGAAGAAAATTCAAAGTTGAAATGTTATCTCCCCTTGAAGTGCATTGAAAGATTGAACGATGATATTTGGTGATCCTAGCACCCCAAAGTTTCATTGGATGAAAAGTGTTTCAGCTCAAGTGCTTTAATAGTTATTATTATTAGCTTGAGTAATAGGAAATGCCGTACTAACAAGAGGGATACAAATTAGACTAGCTAGATGAGGATACAAGTGCTCATGTTGGTTTATTTTACGCGCTTGAGAGGCACCTTGCACACAGACACTTAGATGTTTATCAGGCAGCGCACCGGAAGTTCTAGTCAACTAGACTGGAAGTACCGGTAGTGCTTGGCCCATGTGTGACCACGTGCAAGTATTCGTTTTTGGCCAAAATCTAGAAGTTCCGACCGGACTAGAAGTTCTAGTACATGGACCAGAAGTTCTGGTAGTAGTACTCCTGCGAGCGACTGCCACTTCCATTTAGTTTTGGTCAAAAACCGGAGGTTCTGGTCATACCGGAAGTTCCAGTCACCTGGAACGGAAGTTCCGGTGGTATTGAGTTGTGCGCACAGTTATCCAAATTTTGAACTATCGAAAGTTGGACCGGAAGTTGGATCGAAAGTTTTGGTTAGACCGAAAGTTCCGGCAGCTCAAGTTGCGTGCGCGCTCGCGTGCGAGAAAACAATTCTGGTCTGCAACCAGTAGTTTCGATAGTGACCAGAAGTTCCGGTGTCCTGACCGGAAGTTCCGTTTGACTTCGTGCTAGATCGTTCAGCCCAACGGTAATATTCTTGAGACCGAAAGTTCCAATGGTTCTCACCGTAAGTTCTGGTAGCTCTTCAGAGCTGAGAGTATAAATACTTCCCCACCTCCATTCCAGGCCATCGCCCACAACATTCACCATGCCCTAACTTTCTCTAAACGGCCTCCAAGCTGAGACTCACCTGCTGCTCTCTCTCCCTTGCTTCCAAGCTTCAATCCTTGAGTGTTTTTGAGCTAGGGACGTGAGATTTGAGAGCGAAAAGATAGATTGTCAACTTGAGCACTTAGATTCCTCATCTTGCCGGTTTAGTTTGCATTTATTACTCTTCAGTTCTTGGAACCCTAATCGGCTAGGCGTTCTTCGTGGTTGCTCATGTTGATTTACTTGTGAGGGCACCCCGAAGTGTTTGTATCACCCTTCTCTCTTAGTAAATATCTCAAGTTCTCCTTCATGGTTGCTTGAGTGAGGAGACCTTCATGGTCGGACCTTAGTGGTCACCTCAACAACGAGGACGTTGAACTCCTGTGTGGGGATTGCCAAACCTTGGAATAAATGTTGTGTCTTGCTGTGGCGGTAGCAACGACTACCCTTGTTCTTGTGCTCTTCGTGTTCCTCTTCTCCACCCCCTAATTTCATAAGTTGGAGGAGCCGATCTACGATTTGGTGAGGTTCAAAGCTCCGTGGAGTTCAACATCATCATCAACAACATCTATGAGGGTGTGGTAACAATTAGAATCAAAATCACAACTCATTTCACTCTATTTTCGTAGCTCAGTAGGGCACCAAAAATTCTAGTAGGTTTACACCAGAAGTTCTAGTCCTGAGCGGAACTTCCGATCCAACCCACTAGAAGTTCCAGTTCGTACTTAACTTTCGCATTTTGAGTTTATGATTTTTAGGATTTTCAAAGACTCCTATTCACTCCTGCTCTAGGCGACATCCTAGGTCCTTTCAATGTCACACTTGGTGTTTAGCACACAAGGCAATGTGGTTGAATTTGGATCGATGAACTCTTAGGTTAGAAAAGAGAGTTGATGACTCTTGGATTGGAAAACTACTTTGATCCATTGTGTTTTGGATCAAGTGGCCATGTGGGTTGTGTAGCCCTCTGAGTAAGCTTTCCAGTGAGTCCAAGAACATCACAAATGGAGTTCGAAGCTAAGAGATATGCCCATTTTAGCGCGAGACTTCAACTGTCTAGACGCTGAGCTCTGGATGCATCCTGAGAGCTCCGGACGCTGGCTTTAAGAGCACCGGACGCGTCCAGACAGTTCATTTTTTGAGGGCGTTCACAGTTGTTAGTGGCCTATTTTTTCAACAGCGTGGACGTGGAGCTCCAGACGCGTCCAGAGAGCCCTGGATGCGACTCAGAGAGCACCGCGTCGTGCCCCAAGTGCTGCATGCTGGGCTGGAGCGCCAGACGCATCCGGAGCTGTGCGTCGGACGTGCTACAGTGTTGATGGCTCTTGGATTGGAAAACTAGTTTGATCCATTGTGTTTTGGATCAAGTGGCCATGTGGGTTGTGTAGCCCTCTGAGTAAGCTTTCCTGTGAGTCCAAGAACATCACAAATGGAGTTCGAAGCTAAGAGATATGCCCGTTTTAGCGCGAGACTTCAACAGTCTGGAAGCTGAGCTCTGGATGCGTCCTGCGAGCTCCGGACGCTGGCTTTAAGAGCGCTGGACGTGTTCAGACAGTTCATTTTTTGAGGGCGTTCACAGTTGTTAGTGGCCTGTTTTTTCAACAGCGCAGACGTGGAGCTCTAGACGCGTCCGGAGAGCCCCGGACATGACTCAGAGAGCACCGCGTCGTGCCCCAAGTGCCGGATGCTGGGCCGGAGCGCCAAACGCGTCCTGAGCTCCAACGATCATTTTTCGAGCTAAACACGAAGACACGCGTCGGACGCGCTACAGTGTTTCATCCGAGTCTAGAGCTATGCGCAGGATGCGTCCGGAGGTCGGATTTTCAATCAAAGTGTTTCCCGTGCTATATTTGAACACGTGGGACGCGTCCAGGGGTCAGCGCAGGATGCGTCCTGTGACCCTGAGCTGAGCTGGACAAGTTGCAAATGGCTAGTTTTGGGTGATGGCTTATATATACCTCCTTGGCCTGCCATGGGAGGTCTCTCTTGCCCATTCTAACACCCTAGTGCATCATTTGAGCCGAAGAACTCCCAACACTCGTCTCCTTGCATTGTTGCTTGATTCAAAAGAGAGAGAGTGAGATTAAAGTGCATTTACTTAGTATTTGCATCTAGAGGCACTTGTTCTTCATGATCACTATGGATTTCTTGTTACTCTTGGGTGATTCCCGTCACCCTAGACGGCTTGGTGCAGCGGCGGTGGTTGAGCTCGAGTTGGTGATTGTTCGAGGCAACACCGGGTGATTTGTGAGGGGTTCTTGAGCCTTCCTGGTGGGAGTTTGTGAATTAGCTACTATAGTGGAATCGTGGCTTGGAGGATCCCTATCTTGTGTTGATAGTGCCACTCCCGAGGTTATGGGATTGGCTAAGCCGACGCCATTTAGCGGGCACATCTCCAAGTGGGTGTATTGCTACAACAAGGACTAGCTTGTCGGGAAGCAAGTGAACCTCGGTAAAAAAACTCATTGTGTCATCTTGATTTCTGAGGTTTCATCCTTATGATTGTGATTGTTATTGACTGTTTCATCTCCTCTGCATCGGCGGTATAATAATCCAATCCCCTCTCTTGCACTTACATTCATAGATGTATCTTGTGTAGTGCTAGTTGCTAGTTTAGCTCTCTAGTGGTAATTAGTTGTAGTTATCTTGTTCTCTAGGAGTAAGCTAGCTTCTTAGTCTTGTTGGTGTGTTTAGTGATCTTAGTATCTTGCTAGAATTGTGTAGGTGTCTTGCATAGCTTAGTTGAGCTAGTGCTAAGAAAAGCTTCACCATCTTATTTACTAACCGGTGTGCTTAGTGCTTTGCAAGAAATTTTTAATAGGCTATTCACCCCCCTCTAGCCATTTAGGACCTTATAGCATGCTCGACTGACTAGCCCCACTGGCCAAATCACCTCCTGACGCAAGCCGCAGCGTCCGACACCCGTCCATGGATGCGTCCGGAGCTCGGCCAAAACCCGCTGCCCTCTCTGAGTAGCGTCCGGAGGCCGTCGGACGCGTCCGACTCCCCGGCGCTACTCAGCATCTGTTGCTTCACACCCATGAGTTGAGTCACCACGTCAACTACCATGAACGTTGACGCCAGCGTCCATCGCTGTGCGTCAACCATGTCCGCGGCACACACCCAACACCTCGACCATAGCACAACGCGCTGGACATGCAGCCTAGCATCAGACGCCATCCTCACCCTCGTACGATGCTCATAGAAAACACATTTCAAGCCATCGTCAACACGATCTTCTCCACTTTGCTACCCACCAAGTTTACCAACTTGAGACTGAGAGTTAGCATGATTTAAACAACAATTTACATCCGACACAATAGAAAATATGCATCTTATTTTTTTGAAAGCGTCGAATCCTGCAAAGCGGTATCCAAACCCATGACCATGTGCTCGTGTGTTAGCATTTTCAAAAACATTTTCAAAGGATTTTCTCTTGATCTCACAATGCCACTCAATCCTAGCAACATCGCAATGTTAGATCACTCAAGTGGCACTAGATGATCGATATGCAAACTTGTTTGCCCCTCTTGATAGTACGGCCTATCAATCCTAAATCTGGTCATCAACTTCTCTATACACCTTAAGACTGGTGAAATGAAATGCCCTACCTTATACCTTTGCCTTGCATCTTCATTTCCACCATCACCTCCAATGTGCTAATGCAACGCATGCACGACACGATCAACAAATGATATGATTCACTTCATATCATCACATGACTGTCTTAGTCCATCGATCTGGACCTCACTTGCTCTTCTCCGTTGCGTCAGTCCATCGACGCCAAGTCTTTCCCAAGCTTCACCATCTTATGATCCTTTGCTTCCAAGCCTCAAATTGCCCTTCACATTTGCAACCTGTCCTTCGAGCCAAGCCTCATCTTGATCTTCACCTCTTGGTTACATGACTCCATGTCATGTCTCATATTCAATGAACTCCTTCAACATTACATGTGTTGAGCCTCGCAACATCTCCAAGCCATTTCCGCCAATGGCATATGTTGCTCACACACATGTACCTGCGGTCTAATCCTATGTGTCTCAACATAAACACATTAGTCCACCTAAAGTTGTCACTCAATTATCAAAACCAAACTAGGGACTTTCAGACATCCACCTCCAAGGTGGATCTGTCCACATCACACAAGCCCCACATCCATGACCATGCCCTATGCTGTACAAAAATAGTAGCCAACACAGGCTACACAGGTTTAGTGTCTAGCACCATCAGTTCTGCCTAGCACCATGAGTCTTTCACCCTCAAATGATCAGTTCTCCCTAGCACCATCAGAGGTCAGTGCCACTTAACTTACCAAAAGCAGCATAGGTTAGTTAGCATGGGTATATGCAAAAGAGGAGGGGCCAGCACAGTTGTACCTACTGAAAGTAGGTAGTCCTGTGCTCCTCAGACATCTGCACAAAGCAAAGGTCCTCAGCCTTGTTCTTTAGGAGGTACACAAGAGCAAACATCAGGGCCTCAGTAGGATACTCAGGGCAGCCCATCACACACCCATAGAGGTCCTGATGCACCTCATTATACAGTGGAGTCTCAAGAGCCTCACCAATAGAAGCAACAACCTTGACCATGCCAGCCATGAGATCAGCCTCTTCCTCTTCCACCCCTCTCCCTCTCCTTCTCCTCAAAGCCCTCCTTCTCTACAACCTTGGCTAAGTCAGCCTCAACCTTGGCATGGTCAGAGCCTTCCCCACTAGTGTCATCATCAATTTGTCCCATGTTAGTGACTAATGGTTCATTGGAACCCATGGCATACCTACCAGTGGCCTGAATCCCTCCAAAGATAGCCTCCATCTGCACATAGTTCTCAATAGGTGTGTTCAGGAACTTTGCATCAGCAGTGTGGTCCTACAATAAAAAATACAAAAGAATTGTTAGATTCCAAATTTGCATAACCAACTGAATGAGTCAATGACCAAATGGATGAAACTACCTAACATGCACCTCCTTGAACCCCTTATTAGTTTTGACTCCCTAAACTAGAAGGTCATGGAACCTCCTAAGCATGAAATTGGAAAGGACAGGGGTCCAGTGCATAGGACCCTAGGGTGATTGACCACCACCATTAGGCACCTCTACCCTAGCCTCAACAACATTTGGGTCATTGACCCCCACAAGCACATTAGCATCATCAATGTGATGGATCGGGTGACCAGGCTCAAACCATTCCTAGTAAACATGCATCCATATTATAGAAAAAATTAAGCAAACATGGAGAAACATGGATGAACAATACTCAGTGTGCATGAATAAACATGAATCATCATTGCTTAGTGCCTTAGGTCTCATAAAAAATGGTACTTGATAGTAACAATTAGCCATCAAGAAGTAGTGATGCTATCAGAAAAGGTGGTCATCATTGCCCAGTGCCACCGGTCTCATAAATATTGCTATACAGCAAAAATTGACAGCATCACACATAGTAAGCATTGGTTCAAGGCAAAAAAACATGTCCTGAACAAGTGATTCATCAGAAAATTGGACCATTTTGTAGCAATCATAATAGCAGAGTACTGGAAATACTAGCATTGGGTAAACATGTGTATAGTATGTCACAAAGTAGCCACAAACACAGAGCTCAGAGTTCAACAAAGTAGCCAGAAACATAGACATGGCTAGCAGATCAACAGGCAAAATCATTGACCAAGGCACCGAGCTCAGAGTTCATCGAACAAGGCACATAGACAGACAGGGCTGCCACACCAAAAGGCGCTCCTCCACTGCCTAATCTAGTAGGAAACAGTTCTAATCATCGACCTAGGCACTGTGCTCAGTTAAATCCATAGCATAATCATAGTAAACCGACCAGATCTGAGCCAGGAACTATCAATTTTAGTCATGAACTCACAGATCTATGGGTACGATGAAAGGTCCCTACTCTGTAGTGTGGCTTTGGTAATTGAGCGACAACTATAGGTGGACTAATGGTGTGACTGTGAGAGTACACAGGAGATTAGTCCATAGGTGATTTTAGGGTGGAGCTCATTGCATATGAGACATGACATGGAGTCATGTGACCGAGATGGTGAAGATCGAGATGAGGCTTGGCTTGATGGACCGGTTGGATATGTGAAAGGCAAGTCAAGGATTTGAAGCGATGGACTTAGGAGATGGTGAAGCTTGAGCAAGACTTGGCGCTGGTGGACCGACTCAACGGTGAAGAGCAAGTGAGGTCGAGATCGATGAACCAAGAAGGTCATGTGATGATATGAAGTGGATGATATCATTTGGTGATCGTGTTAGTGCATGTGTTGCATTGGTACATTGAAGAAAAATGGTGGAATTGGAATTGCGCAAGGCAAGGTATAACTTAAGGCATTTCATTTCACCGGTCATAAGGAGTGTAGAGAACTTGATGAACGGATTTGGGACTGATAGTCGTACTATCAAGAGGGGCAAACTTGTTTGCATATCAGTCATCTAGTGCCACTTGAGCAAAACATTGTAATATGCTAGGATCGAGTGGCGGTGTGAGAACAAGTGAAAATCCATTGAAAATTTTTGTGAAAATGCTAACACACATGCACATGGTGATGTATACTTGGTGGTGTTGGCGCATTTACAAAGGTGGTGGAGTTTGCAGGGTTGAGATGGGTTGAGGCGGGATTCGGTGCTTTTGAGAAAATGAAGTGTATATTTTCTATTGCGCCGAATGCAAATTGGTGTTAAAATCATGCTAACTCTCGGTTACAAGATGGTATACTTGTTGGGTAGCATCGTGGAGAAGTTTGCGTCTGACAATGGCTTGAAAATGGTCTTTTCTCAAGCGTCAGACACTGGTGGCCTTGGGCGTTGGATGTTGGGTGGCGTCTGGCCCGTTGAGGTTTGACAGAGGCAAGGCTGTGTGGACATGCAAGTGTCAGACGCGTCCGGAGAGCGCCGGACGCTACTCAAAGCTGACCGCGGGTTTCAACCGTGCGTCGGACGCCGTGGGCTGTGTCCGACGGGGAGCGTCGGACGCCGGGCTCAGCGTCCGACGAGTGTCTGACAAGCGCGTTTGAGTTTTAGCCATTGGCGGCAATGGGAAAATTCAAACGGCTAGTGACACGTGGCGTAATCTGGAGCATCGGACATTACTGTGCAGTGTTTGACGGTGGACGATGGACGCTGAGCTGGAGCGTCTGACTCATGTTCTTTGCTGGGCGAGTGCGTAATGGCCAGTTGAGCCTATGGGGCTATAAATTTAGATGTTAGCCAGCCTTGGCCGGTGCTGAGCACCTTGGGGACTTGGTGTCCACCTTGGAGAGTGCTTGGAGAGCCCTCTACTAACTTGTGCTTCATAGAGATCGTCAGATCATGTGAGAGAGCGATTCTAGTGCATTGCATTGAGAGATTGCATCAAATGGCACTAGGTGTTTGTGTTGCAAGCTGGTGGGCTTGTTACTCTTGGAGGTTGCCACCTCCTAGATGGCTTGGTGGCAAGAGGCTCTGTCGAAGCATGCAAGGAGATTATGCGGTGCTCCGGAGAAGACATTATGAGGGGTTCTTGAGCCTTCCCCATGGGAGATCACAATTAGTTACTCTACTTGAGCCCATGGCTTGGAGGATTCCCATCTTGTGTTGGTTTCATCGCACCCGTGGCTGAGGGTTTGGCTAGGTGATGCCATTTAACGTGTAAACCTCCAAGTGGGTGTATCGCCACCAGAGGACGTAGCTTGGTGGCAACTAAGTGAACCTTGGTAAAAATCGATGTGTCATCTTGTGTCCACACTTCACGGTGGTTTGCTATCTCCTTCACAAGCTTGTATTTAGATTCTTTATATTCATATATATAGCTTGTGTAGTTGCTCTAGTGATTAGTTTGCTTATGTGGCTTGCTAATCATCTTCTTGCTTGTGTAGCTAGAAGTAGAGTTTCTTGCTTTGCTTAGCATGTGTAGATAAGTAAAGTTGAGCTCTTGGGTTCGGCTTGTGTAGCCTAGTCCTTGATTACCTAGTGAGCTTAGGCTGGCTTTGTGCTTTTTACTTATTAGAATTGTGTAGGAGATCTCTTGTTTGTGAAAATACTAGTTGCTTAGGTTTGTGTGGCCTTGTAAGTTAGAATTGATTAGGAGAGCACTAGCTAGGTTGCATCTTGCTTTCTTGTTTAGGATATTTTGCAAGGTATATCTAAAGTCATAGTTAGAGAGGTGAAGTCTTGGCTAGACCGATAGTTTTATTTCTGTATTTATTTTGGTTAGCTGATGCTACAAGTTTCAGAAAGGACTATTCACCCCTTCTCTAGTCCGTCATCTCGACCTTTCATACAAGGAAGAAGATGAACAGGAACCCTAGGCGAAATCACAGATGGAAGAAATCAAGGAGGAACAGGGGTAAGGCGAGGTATACCAGCTAAGGCGACGGAGAACCAACGACAGAACCGCTGCCGGAGGGAGATGCCGGCAAGAAACCGACTAGGAACGGGAAGCAGAGATCTCACCGGAGGAGTGCACGCGGTAAGCGACTACAGGAATGGAGAGGTAACCCTAACTCCACACGTGCGCGCGCCCTTTTATCGGCGAACGAAACCATCTCCAGCCAAGCGTTCCCGCGCGCGTCCAGCGTTCCTGCGCGGCGCCGCGCCTTCACGGCTCGCGAGTGAAGCTCGCCTTGAGGAGACACAGGGAGCCGGGATGGAGGGGTGAAAATGCACGAGAGGATACAGGGAAACGAGGCGAGTTGGGGAACCAAACGTCGGCCTGGTGACGTAAATGGACCCGGATGGGCATTTGCACCATCCTATACGGGTAACCAATCACCCCCTATGTGTCCATGACGAGAACTGGCTAGGGGATTCGATGAGGCACGTACTACAACCTAAGGCGAACCTCTTTCGAGTTTCCCACACACGCCATCAAGTTTCTCTTCTGACCTCCTTGTCCCTTTCTCTGATTTGTCGGATCTGTGATCCATACTCGATTTATTCGTCATGTTGTAAATTTGGACTTATGATTGGATCTAGAGTCCTAATCTGTTTTTTTGGTTTGTTTCCATTTTTCTCTAAATATTTTGTTGATTTGTTTCCATTTTTCACATGATTCTTGAGTGAGCTTGCCATGGACATTGTGCACACTGGGCTAGCACGAGGACATTGTGCCTCTCGCGCTATCGGACCGGTACGACACGGTTCTTGGTATCGTGTTTGGCACAACATGGTGGTTAGCACAACACACGATGTCAAAACCGAAGCCAAACAAAAAACCAAAAAACCGATATTCTTGTTGGTTTGGTTCGGTTCGGTTCAGTCTTTGGTTTGCGGGTAAAAAGTGTCCAAGCTTGATCAGTTGTGCCTATCATGTTGTGCCCTATTGTGCCCGTGCGTTAGCGCGTGTCATGCCAGGCGGCACGAATGGATATGCATATAACTCTTATAATTCACGGCACTTGTAATATCTTGATGTATCTAGCTCTCATATAATATAATTCTTCTTTCGTCGCAAAAAAAAGCACTAAAGATTTTTTTTAGAAGGCCCCAGCACTAAAGATGAGCATCCTACCTGCAGCAACTGGCCCTAAGCATTTTTTTTGTCTGGCCCAAGCACGGCACGGCCCAGTATCTAGAGAAAGGCCCGGTGTGTGCAGCCTGGTAAAAATCCCGAGCCGGTGGTGTGCACACGCCAGGCGTGGCCTCATGCAGCCTCGAACATGTGGTGCTCGCAGGCCGGTCGCTGTGCATCAACCAATCACCGGCCACCTCCCTCGCCATTCGCCACCCGGGGCAAAGATATAGTAGGAGCGATAGGCCCCCGGGGGCTCATCCGAAAGCCTGTGGACGCCAGGGAGTGAACACCAGCGGACCGATCCTCACCTGCTGCAGCCATGGCGACCTCCGCGGCGCTCTCCACCGCCGCCAACCCCACCCAGGTGAGCCAGCAACTTCTTCCTTCTTCTGCCGTGGGGCGCCTCTCTCCCTGGCCCTTGTCTCGTGAGTTTTGGCCGAGGAGAAATAGAGCCTCTGTCAGTCTTCACCATCGCGTTCCATCTTGCCCACCAAGGAATCGCATAATACGGTTTCTTTGCATATATGTGATATGATGTCCGTGCCTGCAATGGCAGCTCTGCCGGTCCCGCGCTACGCTGGGCAAGCCAGTGAAGGGGCTTGGCCTGGGGATGGGCCGGGAGCGCGCCCAGAGCATCACGTGCCAGGCGGTGAGCAGCATCCCCGCCGACCGCGTGCCCGACATGGAGAAGCGGAAGCTGATGAACCTCCTCCTCCTGGGCGCCATCTCGCTGCCCACCGTCGGCATGGTCGTCCCCTACGGCTCCTTCTTCATCCCCGCCGGGTGAGTGAGTCGTGGTCGATCGTCCGTCTCGCGTTGCCATGCCATGCATCAATGGTTCGGCCAGCAACTAACGAATAGTACGTACCCCGGCCCATTGATTCTGCACGCAGCTCCGGCGGCGCCGGCGGCGGGACCGTGGCCAAGGACAAGCTGGGCAACGACATCAAGGTGGAGGAGTGGCTCAACACGCACGGCCCCAACGACCGCACGCTCGCGCAGGGGCTCAAGGTCAGTCAGTCATCCATTGCCGTCGTTATTGTGTTGTGTTGTGTTGATGCTCACAGCTCACGGCGGCCGGCCGGCGTGTTTGTGTGCAGGGTGACCCCACGTACCTGGTGGTGGAGGCGGACAGGACGCTGGCCACCTACGGGATCAACGCCGTGTGCACTCACCTCGGCTGCGTCGTGCCGTGGAATAGCGCCGAGAACAAGTTCCTCTGCCCCTGCCACGGATCCCAGTACAACAACCAGGGCAAGGTGGTCCGTGGACCGGCGCCTCTGGTAATATCTATAAAAACACACGCGCGCACCCATTTCATTCTTCCAACTGCAAGTCTGCAACCGATTAACTGCTCTTCTGTAATGTATAAACAGTCGCTGGCCCTGGTTCACGCCGACGTCGACGACGGCAAGGTCCTCTTCGTGCCGTGGGTGGAGACCGACTTCAGGACCGGCGAGGACCCGTGGTGGAAGGCTTGAGGGGGATCCGACTTCTTCAATGCTCACATATGACCTACGTATGCCTCCTGTCCCTGTGATGAGGTCATAGACTTGCGTTCGTTCTCCGAGGGCGTTGTTGCTACAAATTCACTTGCTTCTTGCCTCCAAATTTATATATATGTATGTACACACACTGTATGAAACAAGAACAGCTGTTTTTCATCTTTCCATATATACTAGTACATTGCCCAATTGGATGGTTGATGCTGCTGTGAAGCATATATGGTCAATATCTAGATTGCAGAAGGATTAAGAGGGTATATATGTTATATAAATAATCTACAAAGTGTTGATTGTGGTGATTCTGAGACATTGACTAGATTAGTAGTAACGCTGTCCGGAGCATAATTACACAGATCTTGCAGGAACACTTCTGTACATCTGGATGGTTCGCCTGCTGATTCTGAGACATTTTATATCAGCTGTTTAGAATTTTGTTTAACGGTCGGAAAGGTCACTATCCAAGGACACGTGGTACGCCTGGTGATTCTGAGAGTGCATATCAGCTGTTATACTTAATGTGGTATTTGCAAAACCTCCGTTGCATTGGATGCCATCCCCTTTCGGAACAGATCCGATCTGGCACCCGCAGAACAAATGTGTCCATATGTACTGTGCGTACAAGATTGATCATCTGCGAAGCAACCGATCAAACTAAGCTGCTCATTAATTGATATTGGTATTTTTGCTTTTGTACGATAGCTGGATGCAGCCATCTTACAGGTGACTAGTTGCATTCTGCCAGTGCCGGCTTTAGAACAAAATGAAGACCAAAGTGGCAAAACTTTGTGGGTTCAGTTGGAAGGTAGACAGACAGACACCGCAAGACACCTACGGAGTATGCATGTTATTCAGTCTTCAGCAGGCAACACCATCTACATGCGAGCCGTGAACATTAGGGCATAAGTGCAACTTTGACGATGCACAGATCAAATTGTACATAGATGACAAGCTAACCTGCGAATTCACTAACTTAGCTAATATGTACAGGAGCTGAAAATGGCTACAAAATTGCCTTCCCTTCCTTTGAGGGGCTCCAACTAGACAGAGTTCAGGCTCCTAGCAGCTCTCTATGGATAACTAGTAGCTCTAGCTACTGACTAGTGTCCAAGCTCCACATGAATTTGATACCTCAGAAATCAGAATCATCCCAAAGAATCCGTGGTAACATTGCTTCGTGCACAATAATGCCGGAACTTCTGGGCTGTCCTTGTTTGTGCATTGGATGAATTCAGCATTATCCCAAGTACAATGGTGTTGTGCTTGTGCATGGCTGGCAAATTCAAGACAGTTTCAGATTGTTAATAACTCCTTGGATGAATTCAACATTGTCCACTGTCCTAGCGATCATTGTGGACTTCAGGTCTTAAGAGCTGCCAACAGAAAATTAGTGGACTTAAAATTATCAACTGCCAACACCTTCGACTGGAATCCTGACATTTTCATAACCTTTCAGCGTCTCCACACTAAAAGATTCCAGTGCTTCAAATATTGGAGCCAGATCTGCTTTCAGATCAGCTGCACTGGCCTCTCGAATCTGTTTCACAGTTTCCTCATGCCGAGCTCTTTGTTCATCCAATCTCTTGTGCGATGTATCCAATGCAACCATGCGGTTATCAACTGCCCTGCCATTGTCGGCAATGGGCAACACTGGCTTATTAGATTCAAATTGCACTTGCAAGCCATGTTCCACCTGCCAAGATTTGAGCCGCTTTGCAAAATCTCTAGAGAGGTACTCTGCTTTCAGCTTCTGCTGCTCCTCTTCATCCTGCCGCTCCCATAACATATGCACGTTGACAGCAAAAGCCTCCATTGTATCTACGACACTCCCTTCTGGTATCCTTTTCATGGCTTGACACCAATCATTTGCTGTAATGAACACAGCAGGAGCTCCAATCCTACCAGGAGAGAAGGGTGCAATGCCATCCGGAGTCTCCTCCTTTTCCTGAGGAAGCCATTTGACTAGCCAGCCATTGAGGGTTTCGATATAAGCTTTTTGGGATAGGATCCAATTCCTGAAACAAGAACACCAGTTCAAAAGTTCCATTTCTAGTTCCAGTGTAACCTTGGAGGAGCTTCTTTCAGGTCCAATCTTAGGGATGAGAATATGAGATTTAGTTTGAAGTATGGTATGGAATTGCTTCCGATGGCATTCAAGAATGAATTTCCACATTCTTACAAGCCTGCACAAAAATCAGAACTATATATTATTATAATTTAAAAGAAAAGGAACATCGCTACTGCTAAAACTAGCTGAACTTAGCAAATGTGGCAACAACTCATTCCAAAAAAATCAGCATGCTGTAGTAATACAGCAACATAAAACATGCCACTCTAGTTTACTATTTCGTATTTAGAAATCTTATGAAACCACTTCAACAAAATGGACCAAATGGTATCATAGATTTTTTTAGTCACAACAGGTTCATACTTTAGTGATTGTCCATCAAAGAATTGCATCTCTATTTTTCATTTGTTTCAAAATTTATGAAATATTAACTAAACAACTGCATATTTTCTTAACAAACAAAACTTTTATCTAATAACAGAATCATCAGTTCAAAAATAATATAAAATCTATTATATAAGAATCATTGGTTTTTGTAGTCAAGAAATCCATAAGTACTTTATAAAAAAACAAAACACTATGAAACAATAAAAAGGGTAACAAGCGAAATGACATTCAAAGACAGTGACTGTTAGAAGGCTGGACCCTTCGAGATCTACAGAAGTGAATAACAGAGTAGAAGTTGGATTACTTCTGTCATACCCTTGGATAAGCGTAACAAGGTGTGGGTGTAACTCATCATCTCGTAGTATGTGGATCCTCCTAGAAATAACTTTAGCTGATCTCATGGAAATGTTGATTCTGGTGAGCAGTGCCCTAATTGAGGCCCGAGTTGTATCGATCTTATATGGCTCTGCACCACTAGCATCAAGCTCTTTCAAGCGCTTCCATTCTTTATCATATGTAATCCTCAATTTTTCTTCTTCCTAAACATAGTTTAAGAAAATGTTAAAACATTGTTCATGAAAAATAAAGGCTCAGAGTATCACTTTAAAGTTTACAAAGAAATTACTCTGAGTTAAGGGCCCTTCTTAACCATTTACAGCCAATCAATACATTCCCAAAGGACAAAATTTTGACTTCTCGAACATTAATTCCAGTTGAGACATTATCAGATTCATGAACAAATCGAACTTAATTCTCTCTCCATCCTAAAATAAAAGGTATCCAGGCAGCAAGATTTTCCCAAACTATAAGAGATTCTCAGTGAAGTAACCCTCCAACTTAGTTTAAAAGACAGTATGTACATGCATACCTACCATTATTTGTATAACCAACCCAAATATGGTAATCACAATCTCTCTCTATATCTACAATTAAGGGAGGGTTATATTGCAAGCGTTATTTGCTTATCCTAAAATCTGTCCTACCTAGGATACCCTGTATTTCAAGACGGAGGGACTAGTGAACTATAGTCACCTCTCCTTTTTTTTTAACCCAAAATCAAATTGCAAGAGGAACTAATCACCACATTTCATATAAAGGAAATAGCATACCATAATTTCCTTATGAAGTCTTTTCTCCCACACGTACAACCTGTCCATTGTTGCCGAAAGAGTATTAAGTTCAACATCACCGGGAAAATCGAATCTTTTACTGGAATTCTGATTTATTTTGGATGAATTTAGAGTTGATTGTTCCAAGCTCTTCATTGGTGGCTCAGATATGGAAGAAAACAACAAGGCGAAGGTCCCCATCATCCGTGAGAATATCACTGCATGGAGAGTAAGGATCAAATTATTTAACTGGGTTACAATTATCCGCGGAAAACAGAAGGATGGAGAAGAATTCCAGCCCAGAGATCAGTATAACAATAAGAAACCAGGTAAATGCTACCTCTCAACTGGTCAAATGTCAATATAGCAATTGGTTTACTAATGCAAACAAAGCTGGCTTCAGCTCGATGGAACCAAGATTTGCAATGGTTAAATGAAAAACAAAGCATACTTACATCTTAAGATTTTATTCTGTGATCGATAGCGCATCCTCCCAACCTCAAGGATCCTTGCGACGTCATCTCCACAGGCGGCTACTGATTTGAACTGCTCATTTATTTCCTCAACAACCTCGGCGACATCTCTTGTCCCAGTGAACTCTGGCGGGCGTTCATCCTCTGCTACTATTATGGATGAGTGATCCTCTGAGCTCACCTTCCTCACCTTCCTTTGATCATCTCCTGCCGGCACCTGCACTGGCCCCTCTGTTCTAGCATTGGCATGGTCACAGTCGCAACTGCACACACTCTCGTCCCCTGACTCAAACACCGAAGCACTATACACGCTCTCAATCTCAACTTCCTTATGCTCCATGGACACTTTTACCTTGTCTCTGACATCCACATTGCCAATCCGGTTCGACGCCGTGCTCTCTACAGCCTTCCTTGCCTTCACAGACTCCCTCATAGACTCCAGCTCCGTCTCCTCCTCGAGCTCCGGGATCCCCTCCCTTGCCCTCACCTCACTTGAGTTGGGGCTGCTGGTGAACGACCCATTGGAGTCATACCCTTTTCCCTTATACTGAGGAAGCTCCTGCTCGTACGAATCGAAGGGGTTAAAGAGGTCCCACGGTGTCGTCTCGGGCATCGGCGGAGGCGGCGGAGCCGCCGCCGGTTCCCGGCCGCGATCCTCCACCGGCCGATTCCCCTCTGGTGGCAACGGGACGCCGTACATGGGGTTGTTATACCCGTAGTTGTACCCCATGTAGTAGGACGAACTGGTGGCGAAGTCGCCGTAGCCGTACGGTTCTTGGTACACCGTGTTCGCCGGCGTCGAGCTTGCCTTCATGTAGTAGTAGCTGGGAAATGTGGCATTTTGGAATGCGGTGTTTGGGAAGGGAGGATAGGGGTCGTAGGAGGATGCGTACTCCCACGGCATCGGCATCGGCATCTCCAGCCTGGCAAAACCCGGGTCTAGGATTTGGCGTTCTTGGAGCTCGACGTGTCCGTGGCCGTGGCCGCGGTCGGGCAAGTGGTCGACGCCAGGACGAAGGACAGGCGCCGGCTGCGGCGGAAGCGGGATCTCGCCGCGGCCACCGCCACAGCCGCCGGGTCCAGCGCAGGGGTCGGGATCGGACTCCGAGGCGTCGTCGTCGTAGTGGAAGTGGATGTGGGAGTGGCCGGAGCCGGTGTGCGGCGTCGCGGACCCGCCCGACGCTGACGCGGAGCCGCTCCGCTGCTTCTGGGGCTCGTCGTCGTCTGCGCCGGCGTCGCCGGCGCCGTCGGAGCCGGGCGGCGGCAGCGTGAGCACGGGCGACCCCGGCGTCGGCGGCGTGGCGGCGTGGTGGTGGCTGGCGAACCGCGCGAGCGCGTCGGCCACGCGCGGGAGCGCCCGGAAGTAGGCGGCGTGCGCGGCCGCGAGGCGCGCGCGGTGGTCCGCCGCCGCGCGCAGCAGGTCCCGGCGCTCCCGGCACAGCGCGGCCGCCGGGGACACGTCCGCCGCGTCCAGCCGCGAGCTCCGGCACCCCATCCTCCCCTCTCCTGTCCCCCGTCGTCCCTGGGCGGCGGCGCCCCTAACCTACTCCCTCGCCGGCATTGGCATTGGCATTGGCATTGTTGCCCTCGCCACCCGCGCGACGCCGCGAGCGCTCGCTGGCTTGCTCCCGCAGAAAACCGAGGGGACTGAGTGGAATAAACAACTGGCGGGAGTCGAGGTAGAGCAGAGCAGCAGGGGACGGAAGCAAAGTAGAGTAGCGTGGCAGCGTAAACAATGGTGCGCGAGCGCCGCGAGGCGAGGGTGGCGACCGCGAAGAGGAGGAAGCCGAGGACTCGAAGAGGGAGGGAGGGAGCGGCGTGGGCGCGCGCGCGCGGCAGCGTGAGCAGGGCACGTGGTTTATTATTGACCAGTGACACTGAGCACTGAGCAGGGACTGGAAGTACTGTAGCATCTCTCGTTCGCTTCACCGTATTCCGAGCACGAAACAGCAGTGCACGCTCACACCATTCATCGGATCCGAGTGCAGTTTTTTTTTG
Source organism: Bothriochloa decipiens (assembly GCA_023333625.1). Taxonomy (NCBI): domain Eukaryota; kingdom Viridiplantae; phylum Streptophyta; class Magnoliopsida; order Poales; family Poaceae; genus Bothriochloa; species Bothriochloa decipiens. Next base: position 13,059,752 of record CM041641.1, read on the forward strand.
TGCAGAGGGAGAGGGGCCACGCGTTCATGGTCTGGTTCGGGCTACGCGTTCATGGTCTGTTTCGGGCTTCTCTTCCCGTCTACTGTCCCGTGAGAGCGAGAGGCTGAAGGAGCCGAGGAAGAAAGTACGGCAGACTACTAGCGCTCCCGGGGTTAGTACCAGATTGAACATTGGAATATCGATAATAGCAGGTGAAACAAATGTTACAGTACACTCTACTTGAGGAAAGGGGAGAGGCGAAGAGCAAACCAGAAATGATCGTTTCAGCAGGCAGGGGCACGAGATGCAAAATCATTGCAGACTTGCAGTACGGAGTACCGTCCAGAGCCTGCTGCTTTGACAGGACTTAACACGCGTTTCAGCAACAGTCCGTGCTTTTAATCTTGGCAACAATTTTATATAATAAATTCTGTTAAACATCGTAATAATTTTATTTTTGTTTGGTAATAATTATTTAAATATTAATTAATTAGGTTTAAAATATTCGTCTCGTAAAGTATAATAAAACCGTGTAATTAGTTTTTTATTTCATCTATATTTATTATTTCGTACCCGTATTTTGTTGTGACGAATAATCTTCCTTTTATATAGTAAATTTAGGGGTGAAATCTGAAATCGAGGCTCCGGTATGGCAAATCCAGCGCTATGATTGGCTCTGAATGGCAGTAAAACCGCTCATTTACCCCGCCATGCACGGCCACAATTCCATCATCAGTAGGAGTACTGTCCAGGGACCAACCACTGTCAAACACAGTTACTGCGGCCGGCCACGGACTGTAGCATCGTACAGTAGACCTCTGGATGGTTTGTGGCCCCCGGCAGCGTCGACCAGAGAACTAAAATTCCGGCGGGCCTCCCATTTTCTCCCATTCTAATTTCATCATTTGGTACTATATAAAAAAAATTTCATCATATTAAAATATCGACATATACATAAAATATTAAATATAAATAAAATTAAAAACCAATTATATAGTTTGATTATATTTTATGAGATAAACCGTTTTAAACCTAATTAATCAATATTTAGATAATTATTTATAAATAAAAATAAAATACTACGGTTGCAGAAATTTTGGCACCTTCGAAGCTAAAGGCGCTGATGGGCTGACGGCGAGCGGATCAAAGCACCAGGCACCAGCTACTGTGTGCATGAGACCGCGACGGATCACGGAGTGATCTCTCAAGTTCTGAACGAGAGACCGGCCTATCAACATTGCCGACCGCCCGGCCACGCTGCGCTGTGCGGTGTGCCGTGTGCCCTGGGTCAGGTCAAAACTCAAAAAGACTGCGCCTCGAATTCCAGTTCGTCACGGTAGCAGTAAAGCGGAGGATCCCATGGACGGCGAGAGAGCGGAGCGGCTAGTAGTGGTGCTGGTGAATGGCCGATCCACAGTTCCAGACAGCACTGGGCGTGGGCCAGGCCCCGCGGTAAATCCAGAAGGCACTGTTCTAGATTCTGACGAGACGCGTACCAGTGGTACTAGTACGTCCAAATGCCCCATGCTGTCGCAGGCTTTTTCTGCCCTCTTTTTCCCGAACCAAAAAAGCTCTCAGCACATGCGCGCGCGCGTCACGCTAATCACTCATGAGCCGTGGCCGGACGCCGCCGAGATAACCTTTCCAAATGGGATGGATCGGCCGGTTCAGTTCCAGACGAGCGAACGAACGCACCGCCCCCAGTTCGCGATCGATCTGATCGCGCCGCGCTGCCATGCCGATCTAGAATCTGCAGTTGCGAATGTAGCAAGCAAGCTGCCTGCTGCAACAGGCAGATTTCGCATTTCAGATCTGAAGGATGGCGCTGCCAAGAAGCCTCGTGTGGAGGATAGGAGGAGCACTGCCAATTTGCCACAAACTGCTGTTATGGCACAGGGTAACTAGGGGGGTTTCAGAGCAGATTAGGGAGCCCGAGGCAGCCGCAGATGCAGCAGAACGGAGTGGCTAGTGGCTGGCTGGCTGGGTGCTTCGGAAACCACGAGGGGCATGTGCGGCGAGGAGAGGGCGAGGACTTTTTGTCACCACGACGGCCCGACGTCCGAGCACGTTGTTTAGTCCCTCGAAAGACAAAGGACGCTGCAATTAGCGTTTTAACTAGTCGAGTGATAGTACTGCCCGAGTAGCAGAGTTATCGCGCTTCCCGAGGCAGAAATGAAAAGCCGCGGTGAAGGCGAAAACGGCAGCGGCAGCGCAGAGAGACGACGGCGAGATCGCCGGAGGTAAAGGACGTGGGGCCAGGTCAAAGCAAAACGGGAGGTGTTGATGGATCGGACGGGTGACACGTAGGGCCAAGGCTCTCCGTTGATTGTACTCCCCACTGTCAGTTTGTCAGTCCATCGCCCCCACTCCACGTCCGATCAGGTACTCGAGGACAGCAAATCAAATCAAGCATCTCTTGGATGGAGGCCGCCTCGTTAGTAAACCACGGTCCGGTGAAAACGGACGGGGTAATTTCTGGCCCTTCACTTCTGCGTTCAATTGTTTTTTTGGCCCCTTATGTTTTCGATGTTATATTACATTGTATTTGCCGAAAACCCTAAACTGCGATGGAAAAGCGAGACGAGATGGTTATCCGTGCGGGCTCTCGTGCTCGTTGCGACACGCCGACGGACGGCGACAGCAAAGCTCCACTCACCGTGCATCGTTTCTTGACGCCTCGCTCGTTCGTGCACGAGTACAACGTCCTTGGTGGTCCGCCGCAGGCGTCGCTCGCCGGAGGACGGTGGGGCACTGGGGCGGGGGCCGCGGAGCTTGCTGCCCGCTTGCCGGATGCGGCAGCTGCGAATGGCCGCTTTCTTGCTGACGGCATCGGGGTCGGATCGCGCACCCACGAGCCACGAGGGTAGCGCAGAGGCAGAGCAAGACGGCAGAGGCAGGCCGGCACAGTGGCAGCTAGATGCCCAGCTTCACTGAATTGTATGGCGATGCGGCAGGTTGCCTTTTTTTGCTTTTGCTTTTAATAATGCTAGCCGCTAAGGTCAGGGGGACACGATCGCTGCAGCGTCCGAACTCTCGACGGTTTGTGTGCCATAGCCGGGACGAGGGGATGGGAACACGAACAACGGTCCGGTGTCTTGTGTCCATGGTGAATTCTTGGGACACTAGCCCAGCACGGCGTCTGAAATAAAGATTGTACTTTCAGAAGTGATGCTAAATACGTAGGAGTACTACTCTCTCTGTTTGACAATATTTCAATACATCAAACAATCAAATTCGTGACAGTTGCATCATCATCAGATGGAGACTGTTTTGTGATCTATCAGAAAAGGTTATCATGTCTATCGTGTCATAGTTTCTTTTGTTCTGTGACCTTTGTACCACCTCCATCTATCTAACTTTACAGAAATGACATCTAAGGAAGGTGTGGGAGAAAGAAAGAGCGCCCGAGCAACACGCGATGTTGAGAAGAAGGAACTTCTTTCTGAACGCTCGCTCGCTTGTCGCTCGCTTGCGAGTTGCAACATGAGCATTGTGCGGATATGTTACAAGTTGCCGCATCTTATTCTCATAATGAGGGTGTCCTATTCGTGTTGCGTTTCGATATTGCATGGCATATGCTCGTTCTGATTACGCAAGGCAACTCGAACCCAACAGCGATACTGGACCTAGGGCGACGTCAGCAGTTGTTGCGACGCCATCATACTTCGGATGAGGACTGAAAGGTTTTCCAAAGAAATATGATTGCTATAAACACCCTCAATGTTTGAATATCGTATGTTTATAGGCTTAAGGCTTGTTTGATATGAGGGATAACTACTAGTTAGCCCATCAATTAGCCTTAATCAGCTCTAATGTATCCAACCAAGAGACCTAATAGCTAGAGTAGTTTTATTAGATAAGTCTTCAACTAGTTATTAGACCATCTTCAAGAGTTTGTCAAATTTTACTTGACAAATTTTATGATTTACCAACTGCTAAAACTTTTTACCAAGTAAAATTAGAGCCTTTCTCCAACAGTTTTCTATTTTTAACTTGCCAAAACCACAAAAAGAGGCCCATATGCAACTTCTTGTTAAGAGCAAACATGCAAACGGGCGAGGCAGTCGGCATATGATCATCTTTTTTTCTTATGTACGCTGATAGATGTTAACTTGCATATTTTTTTATAACTCATAAATGGTGAAAAATGTAAAAAAAAATCAATCACATATTCTTGAAAATATATTGTATTTTATGTATATTTTTAGCTAATCTATGGATCACTAGAAAAAATTGTGTAGAAAAAAAGAAAATAAACGTACACGTACACAACTAGCTAACTTGCAAGGCAGCAAGCAAGCAGCATTGCATGCGCGGCGCGGGAAGACCGGCGGCGGGCCCAGGGCGCGACGCCAACCGCGATGCCAACCCTCTGCGCGCGCGTATATATTGGACGGAGAGAAATTCGGCGAGTCTGTAAAATTGTCAAGTTGGATGCTAAACTATCGGAGGATAATTTTTTTTGTTTTACTAAAAATATATAGATGTCAAATTAATTTAGCAAACTCTTAAAGATGTTCTTAGCGAACTAGTTAGCCAATCTTGTCTAATTTGAGCTAATTTATAGCTTTCGCTAGTAACTAGCTCTAGCCCATCCAAACAGGCGTAGTCTTTTACGTTGACAACAATACTGTTAATAATGTGCCACACCACAGCCCATGTTGCAACATCCATACATAACTAGTGAACATGACTCTTTTTTAGATTACTAGTGAATATGACTAAACCATCTGCACCCCATCCGTCCACACAGACAAACCTAGGCTGCCACGTGTACTGAGTCAAAAAAAAGGTAAAAGTCTACTCTACCCTCTTAAATTATCATCATAGTGCAGTTTTCTTACTCAATTTTCTAAAACTAATACATATGTAACTTCCTAGACTCTCAAAACTAATCAAATTACCCCCTTATCCTACTTTACAGTGCTTTTAGAGGCAATTTTGTCTTTTTAATAAATGTGTAAGGTTTTAAGATAGTAGAAAATTAAATCTCTAAACTTTCAAAAATCTATAAAAAAACTAGAGAAAAGATAAGGCTAGAATGCAAAAAAAAGGTTCAAAATAAAATATTTAAAGATCATGAAAATATTTCTAGACACCTTCAAAAAAAATTGTGTTAACTCTAGGATATTAGAAAAGATATCTACAAAAAATCTAAAAATCATGAAAACCTTATACTTTGGTTGTCAAATCTCAAGTTTTTCCATAGTTTTTAAAAGCTTAGTTAACTATCAAAAGGATAAAATCACCTTTAAAAAACAGATCCTAACAAGGAGACGGGCTGTTTAGACAATAACAAGGAGATGGGGTTATTTGGACAATTTTGAAAGAGTACTACGAGGCACGAATTAAGATGTCTTGGTTGCAAAGTTTTATCCTCCAAGTATCTTCAACTAGCTTCCAAAACTCACTCTCATTTTTCTGGCAAGAGTGAAGAACACCCAATCTTTCCGCACTTGAAAAATATAACCTAATCGCGCAATATATACATGTGCAGATATATACGTGTGCACGTCTGTCATCTAATATGAGGGTGGAAGGATATAGCAAAAAAAATATGGAGTAGAATAGTGTTTCGGATGCAAAGGTACAAGAGAGAAAGAGGTAGCTGGGATTCTTATTCAAAATTGTCTTCTATATATTTCTTTTAGAGTAAAATGCATCATAGGTCCTTAAATTATTGATCTTCTTTCATCTGTGTACTCAAACTATGAGAGGAGGCTAATAGTTTGAGGGCCTCCGATGCATTTCACTCTTTTTTTAGATTTGCTAATTGTCTTTTTAAAAAGAATTATTTGGATGCTTGTAGTACTTGAGATGGTTTCTCGGACGGTTTGCCATGGGTGGTGAGTAATTGCATTAATCCAGGTGGAAGGCGAATGGTTTGCTCAGATGATGGAAAGATTCGTTAGATACATATCTGGGCCTAGTCTCTTTCCCCAAATTGGGCCTAGACTCTCCTCGAATACGGACGACGGGACGGGCCCAAGCCCCACTCGGAGTAACTGCCCTGCGCCTCCCTCGTGGTGCCTGCCTGCCTGGCGGCCGATGAAGGATCGATCTTCCGATCCGGCTATGCCCGGCGCTTTCCCCCTCCACCGTCTCCTGATTGCACGATTATGGAAGGGTAGGGTAGGGGAGGATCGGGGCGAGTGATTTCCGTCTCCCGGCCCCGGACGGACGGACCCAGGCTGCTTGCTGCATGTATATGCAGTGGATTAGTGGAGTGGAGTGATTCCGCAGTTATGGCCGCGCGCGTCGGTCGCTCTTTTGGCGAACTCAATCGGGATGCAGCGATGGCAGCGAGGGCCGAGAGGGGTCACCACCAAAGAGGTGAAGCTTGCGTCGTCCATGTTATGTTACCAGCGGATTCCTCAAGGCGTGGGCGAAGCTCCTCGTTGTGCTTCCATCCGAGCTCCTCTTCTCGCTACTCGCTCGCTAGTAAGCCCCTGCTTGGTCCATTCGATGTTGTGTGCCGTCCATCTTCCTCCTCTATCTAAGCCCCTTGCTTCTTTGCATCTTCTACCAGGTCAGTGCGCGTGTGTCCTCAATTTATAGGTTCGTTAATCTGTACCTACATCTTTGCGTATATATTGTGTGTACTCTTTTGCCATTTTTTTTTAATGAGCAGGAGGGGCAGAGATCCCCTACTGAAATTAGAAAAAAAAAAAAAGGCTGCGGGTACAGCATACATTTAATCGCTGAATACATCAGGCTATAATCCAGTAACATCTTCAGTTACTACATGTGTGATGTGTCACCTGTTATACTTTGTTTCTGTGGGTACAGCATAGTGCGTTAGTGCGTACAGAACCTGCTATGACAATTGACAGTCAGACCTGAGAGCAAAGAAGGCATTGCCACGGCTGCGAGAGATAGCCGGCCTGAATGCAAACCGTCACTTGCTTCAGTTCATCCTTAGCTTTGCGCATACTAATAGTTAGCAGAACTGCATCATAGCGTGCCTACCTGCCTAGCTGGTACACCATGATCAGGGGTACCTCGTGCATGTGCCCTACAAACAAAACCCAAGTAACCAGTGCTTAGCTTTGCTATAATATACATATGACAAATAATTCTAATTGTAATACGTCGCTTCCCAAAGGACCGGGTCGGTTCCAATATGGCGGCCAGGATGGGAGCCCTGACGGCCGTGATCTTGTTCCTTGGGCTCTCTGCGTCGCCTTTACAATGTAAGTGTGTAGGTTACAACCTTTTGCTGGTCTTTAATTTGTATGTAATCGCCGAGTAATAAGTTTAAGGCACGCATATCAGCATATGTGATCTGACTGACTATCCATGAATTTGATTTTGCAGGTCGTCGAGGTCTACCTGAGTTTGGAAGAGCAATGAGGAGGCACCCAAGCAATAATGCTGCTGCTACGACTGCTGCTACTGCGGTCGTGAACTCCACGGCCCGGAGCAAGTTCGCAGTGAAATTTTGCGAATTGAGAACATGTCACGATGCTGACTGCTACTGTTGCGTGAATGGAGAATACTGTGCCCAACACGGAAAGAGTGTCAAGCCATCTGCCCCAGCTGCAACCCCAAGTGCCCGTAGTCGCAGTTGCCCCTGCAGTAATCAGCGCAATGGGCATGCCACTCCGCTACACATCCATCCGGAGCATGGGCTCATGTCGCTATAAGTGCCACTTACCTATTGGAGTTCAAGACTTCATTAGATGTATATAAAAAAAAAATAAGATACTCAGATTTAGGGATAGTCAAATAGCTTCTTCATATATGTTTCATAATGTAGACGATTTATTTATGTATAATTATTATGGCACTTTGAAACTGTTGATCATTGAACCAGTCTAAAATCTCTCAATTCTTACCCTACGGTTGTGCTTTACTTCATCCTCTTCCTTTCCCATACATGTGAGACTCATTTGAAGGGCCTGCACCCTCAACAAAGTGGTTATATTTCTTCAATATCTAAAGGATTCTGGTCCCTGAAAGGAGTATCTATATATTGCCTAATAATCACCATGCAATTTAACACCATGCAATTTAGTACAAGGGTTGTCAAGCAGAATGACTAGATGCTACTGAAAAGTTTACTTGGAGCCTGCAACAATGCACTACTGAAAAGCTGGATGTACAGAAGAGCATACAGTCACTGCGAACTTCGATTCAGCTCACAGAATTTGCACAAAGCACTGAAGAGAGATGCTTTGTGGCACTGAAGAACAAGTCATGAGTCTTTAATTACATTTGCGTCAGGAAATTAACCAACAATTTAGTTTTTTTTTAACGATAAATATAGACATAGGATTCTAACTTGAATGTAAAACTATTTTGTTTTCTGTTTTTACTGGATTCTGAAATTTATGTGAAAGTTTCAATATTTTTGGAAGGATCAAGATGGGTTTGGTTTCTCATGATGGTGTGAGGCTGTGATCCAAATTCCAGTTTTATTTGGAGACAGACTTGGTTTGCTTCTGTTACCTGTGTTGTTTAAGAAATGACAATGTTCCATGAACAGAAGCACCAGAGCTGCATCGGTTCAGTGAAGGAGGAACACACCGTTTTTTGTGATGCTTAGCAGGGTCTTTGAAATTTAATTAATCACAGCTTGCTTTTGCTGGGCCACTTGACCAATATGCAGGCCGTGTTTTCTTATATAGAAATGTTTTTTCAGTAGCTTGTATTCTTGTCTGCTCCTTCGTCTATGCTTGTCTTCGGCAAGAACAGCACAGCAGTCCCAGCAGCAGCTTGGTTGTCGATCTCTGATGGCAGTACAGTGATCCTGTTGACCTGTTCTCAGTTTCGCCCTCAGTTTTGGAACAGCTGTTTTCTACTCTGCATCTTCGATTTCGCTTTGCTCGTTCGGTTTTCAGGTGTTCACCGGTGGCTTCTCGTGTTGCAGCTTTCAATCTCTGCCAGTTCGACAGTGTTTCTTCAGGTGACTGAAATTGTCTGAACGAACAGTCCTGGAATACGGTCAATTCCGCCTGTAATGATCTGGTCCGATTTGAAATCGGGTTAGAAGTGGAACGGCTGTTCGTTACTTCGTTTAGGTCCAGCCTGTAACGAGATATGTTCCATCTTGGTCTTTCCCTCTACTCCGTACATTTTTTTGGCCGGGAACAGAGCAGCAACCATCGTTGGTCTGGAATGACACGGATTCAATCCTCCACGTGGTTCGAGTGACACGGATGGAACCACTTAATCCTGCCCTGGAACGAATATTGGTGGAGAACGAACGATTGCCGAACAAGGCCTAATATCGGGATATAGCACCGGGAAAATATGCTGTCTGCTCGCACGCGATCCTGTCAGGACGTTGTTGCTAGTTGGCTGTCAGACAAGATAACCATGGCCAAATTTATCTGCTGCAAACGTCTCCCTTCTCCACAGTGAGCTGATAGATAATAACGCAATAAAATAAATAAACGCTAACGCATGCTTCGCTTCGTGTGCCCCTGACGCTGATGCCTGCAGATGGCGACGGCGAGGGGCAACGGCAACATGTCGTTTTCCATCTCGATGAAAGGGCCGGTTGCTTGCGTACGTGCGCTTCGCTGATCCACGGCCAGAAAAAAAAAAAAGATTAACGCCATCCGCAACGCGCCAATGCCTATCATCGGCGCACTAATTAACCAGGCACGTACGCAAACACGGAGCTTATCCGATCCCTTGGTCTCTGGCTTGGTTTTGTGCTCGGGTCGGCGATTGAAAGAAAAAAAGGTCTTCGATCATGTTAATCATTACATGCAAATCGCGACAGATTAGTAGTAGTACAAATAACGCACTTTTTTTTATTCCTTTTGAAACGACAGATAAACACCGTCGACTTGATACAGTTGTCACCGGAAAGTTCACGAAATTAAAGCAGGATTATGAACTGGACAGGATAGGCCTCGAATCCTCGAGGATGAGGTCTGAGATATAATTAAATAATGAATGAGATCATTGCATAAGCTGGGGCCAGTATAGAATTGAGAGTCAGACTTGACAGCTCCAATGTTGCTGATTCGTACGGCTACCGCCGTAGCCGCAGCCGTCGCTGCCGCCCACGGCCCTCCTGAGAGGAAATGCTTGTGGTACTCAACATGACGTTACTCGAGACGCTTGAACGGCAGGGAAGGCCACATCTGCAGTAAGGAGTTAGGACAGCAACGGCACCAGACGGGCAGGCACGGCTCGTAAAGTCGTGCGTAGTACTTTCTGTGGCACGGAAAAGAAGTTTTAGGGGCTGTTTGGATTGAGCCTGCCAGGCAGCTCGGCACCAGCCTGGGGCCAGGATCGGTTGCCTGGCAGGGGGGCGCCATCCAAACGAGCCCTTATTCATGCATGCATTCTGAGATCTGAAGGCGTTTCACAGCAGCTAGTGTCAACATCAACAGCAGAGACGTTTTCGTGGACACGCCCCGGCCCCATCAAATCTCATGGACAAAGCTGTCCTGCTGATCGTTTTCACTGACTAATTTTGGACATAATCGTGCGTCCGTGCAACAGAAGCATGCGGATGGAGGATTGGAGGCAATTGGAACGTGAACCATGCTTGATCGGTGCCGGGTCACCTCCTGCGGTGTCGGTGTACTCCGTGAGCATTGCGTAGTACGGGCGTCTCTTGCAGACAAGACAAGCATGCGGCACTGGGGCGTGTGGGAAATGCACCGGTCAAAAACCAAAGCGCGTGCGTCGTACGAATCGGCGAGCGCGGGCAGGCTGGGACTCGCTTCATCGCGTGAAAGCGCTGTCCTAGTATTCTTTTACTGAAGCTTTTTTTTTTTTTACTACAGCATTGAAGCTTCTTTGTTGTCTCCTTCGCTTCAAGGATTACTATTTTCGTCCTGTCCAAAGTTGAGACAAATACAGGGGTCCGACCAGATGAGCACATGACGTGGGTGCCGGCGGCCTGAACGACGAGCGAGCCAGTCTTACGAGCGCTCCCGACGACGGCTCAGCCGCAAAGCGTGACTTCCTTCCTTTTTTTTTTTTTTTTTTCTTTCCTTCCCTTTGTGCCGTCGTCATCCCCGTTCTCATCTCGTGGGCGGGGTCGGGCCTCTCTCTGCCTTCCTTCGCCGGATAAAGTCAGTGAGGCCGGCGAGTCACTTTCGAGGTCGTCTCGGCGGCGATACAAGCGGAACTGGAACGCCCGCGTGACGACGTCGCGAAACGAATCGAGAGCTCGCTCTTGCGGCCGCCGTGGATTAGCTTTACACGTCCCCTTTTTTACCCGCCACGGTTCACGCCACAAGATGCAGGCAGCGTCACGTCAGTCGTCTGTTGCGCACGAGGGTCCGCTGGCGCCGGATGGGACTGGCAGCGCCGAACAAGCCCGCCCGGGCCCAGGCCTAGAGCGAGCAGGGCGGCAAGAGCAAGGCTACACGGTAGGGAGGAGACGCTTTGCTTTCGTGAGCAGAGAAGTGACAGGCGACGCGAGAGAAACGTCCGGACTAGCGCAAGATCTGGCGTGTGTGGCGGCGGCCTGGCTAGCGGACGTGGAGTGTTGTAACCCACGAGAAAGAGCTACACCAATCGGTTCCCAATCCTGGTGTGGTGTGCTGTGCTGACGACACGGCTGACTGGACGCCATTGGCGTCGCGTCGACAGGGTGAGGCGGCTCGCAAGAGCTGGAACCAGAGGCATCATGGGCATTGCCATTGCCATCACGTTACGTGCGCCACGGCACACGAGACGAAAAGAGCAGGAGGATCCGCCGCGAACAGCGTAACCACAGAAAAAAGATCCGCTCTCCAGTCTCCACCGCACCCCGAAACGGTGGACCCGGAGCACGTTCACGCTCCCGGTGCCGGGCACAAGCGAGCACGGACGGGAATCATCAGCGGCAACGAAATGAGTCTGGGAGGATTGTTCCTGCCGGTGGCGCTGTGGCCTGCGGATGACGCTATTCTAATCGGTCCTGGCACAGTGCACGCGAGCCGCGACTGCCTGCGGGGGCCACGCGGCCAGGCGAGGCTTCGCGAACCAACCGGCCCGCCGCCCATCCCGCCATCCTGATCCGCCCCCAAATCCTACCTCTACTGCTGCCGTGCGCGTCCCGCCCCTCCCTGCCCCCCCGCGAGGAGAAAATCCCCCGAACCCGAACGCAGCCCCCCACACGCGAGCGCGCACCACCCCACACCACACGGCACCGCTAGCCTCGTCCGTCCACGTCCTCAACCGTCACCGCCTCGGCCGGGGGTCAGCCGTCAGCGTGCGGCGGGCGGCGGCCACAGGCGTCGCTGTTTAAATAGCCCTTAGCGCCCTCCCCTGCCCTTCAGTTCAGCCTCGGCTGGACATCTCTCGCGTGTGTTGTTTGTACTGGGTAAGTGCTCTCCCTCTCCTTCCATCCATTTGGGGATCTTTTCCCCGTTCGATTCTCCCATTGTTTTTGGCGCCGCGGCGAGATCGAATCGCCGGGAGGCGCAATCGTCCGTAGGCAGCACGAAGGTTCTAGTTGTAGCCGGTGCGCAGGCCATCACCGGGTCGTCCTCTCCGTTCTTAGGGCGCGGCGCGGCGCTTCGCCACCCGGTTGCTCTGCTCCCGTGGTGTCGGCTCCGTCCCAAAAACTTTTCTGGCGTTTCTGATTGCCCCTTGCGTTGGTTGGATTCCCGGGCCCTCGATTCCTGCATATTTTTCTACCAAGTATGGTTCTGATTTGGCGCTGGAACTCGCAAGTGCCGCACACCTGCTTTGTTATTTGCGGCCGTCCGGGAACACGAGGGACCGGGGGCTTGTACCCTGCGAAAGCTCCCCATGTCCCCCTCGCCTTGTGCTTGCGGCCTGCCTTGGTAGTTACAACATGTTTGACGCGGTTCTTCACTTCTTCAGCTGCGAATCACCGATACGCTGGTGTGTTCGACACATTCTTTGTCAGGTTGCCTCGTTTGAGTACCGCGGGTTTTTGTTTTCTGAAATTTATCTTCGTCTGTAGTATTCTGGGAGTCCTTCATACGGTTCTCGGATCAACTTTGGTCTGAACACTGGTGTTTTGGGTAGTATTTTGGGAGTCCTTGGAGATTCTAGTTTTCTTATGTGCCCTTGCACTAAAAAGGAACTCTGCCTATCTGATTTGGACTAGTACAACTTCTAGATTTATCTATCATTCTCGGGCAAAGTTGCTGTACTCCAAGGCGTGCTGCTTCAGAATCTGTCGTCTAATGTAATTTGGCATGCCATTGCAGGATCGGAGTAGCTTGGTGCTCCAAAGTGTAACCATTGAAAATGGTCAGCGGGAGGCCCGGGAATGGTGAATTGGATGCATGGTTCAAGAGCCTCATGGTGACCTCTAGCAGCGAGAGGGGGCAGGCTGGAAGTGGTGGTGCCCCGGTGCCAACATTATCAGGATGGAAGGACCTTCCGATGGAGCTCCTGGTGAGGATACTATCGACTGTTGGAGATGATAGGATGGTCATTGTGGCATCTGGTGTTTGCACAGGCTGGCGTGATGCTCTCGGATGGGGGGTCACTAATCTTTCTCTTACATGGTGAGCAAGTTTCGTTCCTTCACTCCATCTCTTTTCTTTACTAATCAGTTTGGCAGAATGTTATGAATTTGCCATGCACTAGTTGTTGGATTCCTAAAAAAACATGACGATTTTGCAATATTCCTTTCCATTATTGAATCATTTTCTTCTATAAATGAAATTCCTATAAGGCTATAATCCTGTGTGCTGAAATTGTCAATCATTTCTTCTGTATAAATGAAAATCCTGTAAGGCTACAATCCTGTGTGCTGAAATTGTCCCATTTTGTACTGATGATCTCATCCTTCCTACATGGTGCTGCAACCAATTAGCCAAGTTAGCAATGTGTTTCAGGGGAAGTGTTAGGAAATTCGTTTGTTTTGTTTACTATGTGGTGTTGTACATTACCCTTTCAGTTAAAGTGAAAATTCCCACCTTATCCTTTATTTTTAAATTATTTTTTACCTCTGTAAGCAACCTGAATATTTTCAGTTCTATTACATGAGTTCAGAATAGGCTAATCTGATATTGCTTTAGGTCTATGTAACTTGCCATTGTGTACACTATGGATGTCCATATGCTTGTCTCATAAGAAACTTTGACACGCAACTAGACCTGCTCATTGACTTTCCAATTGCTTTCCTTAAAAGAAAACATTCTGGTCTGCGGTCCTTGATTTGCCACAAAGTTGGTCTCCTTGATTTAAGCAATAGTATGTGATGACTGGAGAAGTCAATGAATGCCTTCCTCAATCATCATAGCTTTTTTCTTGCACGGAAGACACATCTATACCAAATTACACGAAGAACTTTTAGCTTTCTTTGAATAAAATTGCTGCATCCGTTACTTATCTGGTGGCCCAATACAATGGATTGAAATAAAAAAAAAACTCGGCCAGGTGGGGGTAAGACCGCCCCCACGGCATTTCACTAAGATAGAAGATCTCAGTTCCCCTAGCCGAGAAAACCCCCGAACCCTGGCCCCGCCCAGACACTGGGACCGACACCCGTGGGGACCGTTACTTGGGCCGGACCGTAGGCCGGCGAACCGTAGCCCGGGAAACCGATGCCACAGGCCGGAGCGGGCCGTCCATCCAAGTGTTGAAATCAAGTTTGCCCTTGGATGATTTATTGTAGTTAATACTATTTCCATCCTACTTTTGGGTCCGAGGATGACATATTTCTTCCCGCTTTTCCCTAGCAGCCAACCCCTCTGTGCTTGTGTGCCGAATTATAGTTGGTTATATGCATAGCTTTTAAATAATGCACTGGCTAAGCTGAAAATTGTATCACTTGCAGGTGCAAACAGAGCATGAATGATTTAATGATATCTCTTGCACACAAGTTTACAAAGTTGCAAGTTCTCACTCTTCGGCAAAACAACCCTCAGCTTGAAGACAGTGCAGTAGAGGCTGTTGCCAACTACTGTCATGATCTACGTGAGTTAGACCTCAGCAGAAGCTTCAGACTTAGTGACCGATCCTTGTATGCATTGACCCATGGATGCCCACGGCTCACAAGACTGAACATTAGTGGATGTTCCAATTTCAGTGATACTGCCTTGATTTACCTTACTTGCCGCTGTAAAAACCTGAAGTGCCTGAACTTGTGTGGGTGTGTGAAGGCTGCTACTGACAGAGCTTTGCAGGTACTTTTCGTTATATCAAGTTCTGCTAACTATGTTTCTATTATGAACGTCTACTTGATTTCTATAATTTTGATGCAGGCTATTGCTCAGAACTGTGGGCAGCTGCAATCTTTGAACCTAGGCTGGTGTGATGTCGTTACAGATAAGGGAGTGACCAGCTTAGCGTCAGGATGTCCTGATCTCAGAGCTGTAGACTTGTGTGGTTGTGTTCTTATAACAGGTATTTGATCTGATTCTTTACCAACTTATTAGTTTTCTTTTGTGCTTGTTGGACCACAGTCAGTTAAGTTTAGATGGCGCTGAACCTAGCACATCCTATCTTCAACTTGCCCCCATGTTTGTTACTTCAGTCATTTGATAGGTAGAGTATGCCTTTTGTTTCGAACACAGTGCTCCTTTAGACTTTTAGACTACTATATCAAGCCTCATATGTCCCCAGCACATTCTTTCTGAAAGACCAGTCTTGAGTGTTGACTAATGGGGATGCAGTTTTATCTGGAGATCTGATGGGGTGTGTGGGGTGTGCACATAAAGTTGTTACAGTTAGTTACACCTGCACATGTGCAAATATAATAGAGCGAGCATATCAATATTAGCATGCTTGCTTATAGCCTCGGGTGTAACTGAGCATAGCAATGCGGCATTCTTGATTATAGCCTCTGGGGCAACTGAACGTTTTCTGGGGCAGTTGATCACTGTATACAAGAGTAAAGTTGTTTGCTCTTCAGTAGATATCTTTTTTGTTCTTCACTAGATATCAGTGTTTGCTGTCACTATTTCAGACTCTTAAGACTGAACACAAGGGTCTGTTCTTGTGGCTTATAGTGAGCTTTGAGCACCATAATCCTCATCTTTTCAGCTCTTCATTGCAGATGAGAGTGTGGTTGCTCTTGCCAATGGATGTCCACACCTGCGCTCGTTGGGCCTCTACTTCTGCCAGAACATCACGGACCGTGCCATGTACTCCCTCGCAAACAGCTGCGTGAAGAGCAAGCGTGGGAGGTGGGATGCAGTGAAAGACGGGCTCGCGAACCTCAACATCAGCCAGTGCACCGCCCTGACGCCCCCAGCAGTGCAGGCCGTCTGCGACTCCTTCCCGGCACTGCACACCTGCCCTGAGAGGCACTCCCTCATCATCAGTGGTTGCCTCAGTCTCACGTCAGTTCACTGTGCCTGCGCGCTCCACCCACACCGTACCGGAAGAGCGTTGATGGCCAACCATGCGTACTAAGCTTGTTGGTGGCTTTGCCCTGAAGATTCTCGTGAATGGGGGCGCTTGCCTGGTGGTGCTGGCGTCCTCCAGGTGTAGAGGAAGCTCCCAGTGTACATAAACTCGAGACTTGGTGGTGTAATAAGAAACTGCTGTGATAGGACTTCCTGAGATAATCATGGAGTGGCGAATTTCTGAGGCGTGGCATGTGTACCCAGTGCTACCTGGACATTGTTGACTAGAAATGTTGTGGTATCTGGTATCTAGTGGACTTCTGTGTAATGTGTATTTATTTCATGGACTCTGTATGTAGGGTTGCCGTCAGATCTGCCTAAATCTTGACGGCAATGCATGGCTATGTTGGAATTTTTGCAAAGGAAAAAATACTAGGGGAATTGGACTGTTTACCTAAGAAATTCACTTCGACAGACCCTGTACTGGGGGAAACGGGATAACCTACCCATAAGTTACTTGGGTTTTGTGGTTGTTCCTTGAGGAATTTTGTTGCAAATGTAAGCATATGTAACACGACTGTATGGTTTTGTTGCCAAACCACCCCTGTTTACACATGCTTAACCAATTTAACGCATTTTCGTCAATCTAGGACTACCAGTATAGCATATATATATCTATCTAATATGTATAGAGTTACAAAAAAAAACTAAATTTTGCTGGTTTTCTATCTCAA
The DNA here is from genome assembly GCA_023333625.1 of Bothriochloa decipiens. NCBI lineage: Eukaryota > Viridiplantae > Streptophyta > Magnoliopsida > Poales > Poaceae > Bothriochloa > Bothriochloa decipiens. The sequence goes on from CM041641.1 coordinate 13,076,697, forward strand.
CATGGAGATTATTCGTATGATTCTCACGTCATACTCCCTCCTCAGCTTTCAAACTCACGTGCAAGTTATTTATGGCATTCTCCATTAACTTTCAATCTTTTCTACTCCCTACATTCAAAATTGTAAGTCAGTTTAATTTTTTTGGTGCATGTATTTTTTATGTCTAGATACATAGCAAAATGTATGTGTCAAAAAAAATAAAACGACTTACAATTTAGAACGGAGGGAGTGCAGAACTATGCGCAACCTCCGTTTCCGGCTCTAAGCACGGAATTTGTGAGACATACAAGTTAACCAATTCTATAACATACTTCCTTCATCACATATTATTTTTCAATTTTAGCTCTAAGCACATGAATTACTCCCTCGACTTTAATTTTTATATAAGACAGTCTAACATAGCTCTGCTGTACGTGCGAGTTCGGCGGCCGTCTCGTCCCGTGCGTGCGGCCTGGCATGCCGAGTTGTTCACCATGAATTGAATCCATCATGATGGCGCGTTGGGCCGTGGCGCATCGACCGACCGATGATGCATTGCGGCACGACGAGAGGTCATCGCGCCCCCGGCCCGTGCGCCACTCTGGCTCGCTCCGTCACGCGTCTCGTAATCTCACACGCGCCAGCCATTCGTCATCTCCTCCTCCTCCTTGCAGTCTCCCGATCACCCACCCATCCTACGGCCGTCGCTACTCGCGCTGACGCGCGGCCGCTCGCATCGGCACGAGCACGACGGCACCAGGCCAGGCTTGCTTCTAGTCCTGTTTGGTGGCTCACCTACTGCCACAAAAAGCGACCCTGTGAGTGACCAGCGTAGTCTCTCTCGGATCGGAATCGGATCGATCACGCAGTGATTGGGCATTCCGGATAAGACCACCGGACCAGTATGCCGCGTGCCAACCATCAACCAAAGTCAACAATCAGCGCTCAGCACAGGCAGCAGCGCCAGCAACCCGTTCCGGTAATCAACAAATCATTATCCGTTGTCGTAAAAAATAAAAAAAATAATAAAACTCAGTTCACAAAAAGAATACCAAATCAAATCATTATCCATCCCCTGTTCTCTTTTTCCCTTTGAGAGATAGTAACCCCTGTCCCCTTTGACTTTAACGCGCACAATGCAACACATACTGTTTCCGTCTCACAGAAGATGTAAATATTATTTTTCCGAGAAGGCAAACACTTTGGATCTTGGCTATGGCCTTGTTTAGATACCAAAATTCACTCCCAAATTTACTACGTAGAATTCCTATTTCCCATCATATCAAAATACCGGCACATGTACGGAGTACTAAATATAGACGAAATCAAAAACTAATTGCACAGTTTTGTTGTACTTTGCGAGACGAATATTTTAAGCCTAATTTTTTAAAATTTGGATAATTTTTACCAAATACAAACGAAATACTACGGTACGCTGATTTGACGCGCGCACTGTGCATTTCCCGAATCCGGCCGCCGATTCGGGTAAGTAAACAAGGCCTATGTATATGTAAGAAATATTAATACTGATAATACATAATTAACATTAATAGATGAATTGTTAGATATATTTTTATAATCAATTTATCTAGTGATATAAATGTTACTAATATTTGTTTCTATAAAGGCAGTTAAATTTTAGACTAACACATTGTCATTCTTGTTGTCATGGATGGGGTACTATTCTAGTGCACCGTAGTACAGTAACAGCTTTACTGATCCAGTCAGTGCGTTTACTCGGTCCACAGGTGTAGTAGAGTAGGTCTCACCAAACCACGCACTTCACCGCGGAATAGTTGTTGGCTGTCCCTCGCTTGAAGGGGCGAATTCCGTCTAGAAAATCCCACCGTTTCCCTGTGAAATCGGTGCGTCACAGGGGAGCAAAATTTTGGTCGGTATAGGGCTACAGGCCCAGCGCCTACTTGCCGCGTGCCCGAGTCACGCCCGACGTGGGGGACCTTTGTTATACGCGCCCCCCAACCGCGGCGCCCACCGTTTCTGCCCGCGTCCCCTCCTTGCTCGTCTCCTCTTCTTCTTCGCCTGTCCTGCTCCGCGCTCACACCCTCGGCAGGCAGTTTGCTCGCTCGCTCGCCGCCGCTGCCGCGCGCTGGGCCGCCACCCTTCCGCCGACTGCTTTGCGGATTGGACCGCCGCCCGCCGCTAGCCGTCGGCGATCCCCGCACCGCCCGATCATATATTCATATATCCTCGCAGGTAAGGGTCTCTCGCTCTAGAAATCGTTTTGCTCCTTAATTTCCCTTTCCGGAGCCCTCGTTCTGTTGAGCGGTAGCGGTAGACGGCACGATCGCGCCGTTCGTGGAGAGACGCTCCGGGCTAGCGTGAGTTGCAGCTGCTCCGGCTCCGACGGAGAAGGGGGCGAATTAATTAGGAGCTCTATGTTGATGTAAACGGAGGGAGGAACGAAATCGCCGCGTCTTTGATAGTTCTAGTTGGGGGAGGATGGCAGGGTTTGATTGATGTTAGCGGAGAATCGTAGGGTTTCATCAGAGTTAACTCGTGATGATCCAGCTTCGCGAAATCATCTGTTGAGGGCCAATTTCGTCGGTATTTCGTGGGAGATTTTTCTTCCTCCTCCTCCCGAGTCCTCCGAGTATTTGGTGGGGAATACGAGTAGTATGTTGGTTCTTACTGGTCTAACTTCCACGTATTTTTATTTATTTATCCATCTGTTACTCGGGACTTAACAGCTGGATTCCATCCATCTGGAATGTTGCCGTATGTAGTCTTAGGTATGAATACACATGCTCAGTAAGACTAATGCCTACTTTAAGCCTTTTAGGTATACTTCGCACTAGATTTGGTTTTGGTTCCAAGAGCACCTAGTTAGTCAACGTTGCAGGTCTGGGGGAGTGGAGGATAAGGTTGCCAAGTCTTGGAAGCAACTCCAAACTGGGCGGGCTACCTTTTTTTTCTTTTTTCTTTTAATTACGTGTTGTCGACATCGTGTTCTTATAATGGACTGATGGATTTGATCGATCGACTTGCTTTGCTGTGAAGTACACCCGTCACCGCCGCTGTCATACAAAGTCCAAGCATATAAGACTTAATATGACAATGTATGCTTTGTCTTTTGTTCCCATACCTGGTTCACATAAAGTCATTAGAAATTGTATCTCATGTCTAGTAAGCCTATGATGGCTGCAAAAACAAAACAAATAATTATTTGGGTCCATAAGTGCCTTTTTTTACATTCAAAAATAAATAAATAAATAAATAAATGCCTTTTTCTACTCCTTATCTGTTGTTTTCTAACTGCAGGTGAATTGTTCAGGCTGAATTGATCGGGTGGAAGCTGTGCATTGACTGTTTCTATCTTTGATCAAAGTGATAAATTCACCTGAGAGACTGAGAATTGTGAGAGAAGTAATGTCTTTCGTTAGGCAAGTAGACCCATCAGCATCCTGCGCGGAGACCACGTACATCCACAAATTTGTGCCACCAGGATCAGTTTTCCCAGCACAAAGATATGTCTCTGGCACCGACTTGCTTCACCACGGACCTCAACCGCATAATGCTGAGGGCTACAAACAGTCTGGTTTCAATGGGACAGCGCCTCATGCATTTCAGAACTTCTACAGTACTGATAGCTATGCTGAATCTCACTTTAATGAAGCAACATATTCTCCAGCGATCTCCAATATATCTCAGCAGAACTCTCAGTCTTTATCAGACAATCAGACCTCTGATCTTGAAGTAGAGTTTGATGAGGATGAGATGAGACTAAAGCTTCAGGAGCTTGAGCATGCTTTACTGGATGATGGCGATGAGATCTTTTCTGACTTTTCAGGCAGCATTAACGATGAGTGGAATGATAGCATTAAGAAGAACAATGAATGGATCGATACGATGAAGGATATTGTGAGTCCGGACTCTCCAAAAGAGTCATCACCTGAGTCAAGCCTCTGCTGTCTCGACAGCAATATTGGAGAAGTGCGGCACCCAAAACAGTTGCTTTTTGACTGCGCAGAAGCAATATCTGAATGTAGCATCGATGAAGCACAATCAATCATAACAGAACTACGACAGAAGGTAGCAATTCAAGGAGACCCTTCTCAGAGAATTGCGGCCTATCTTGTGGAGGGCCTTGCTGCCGCAATACAGTCTTCAGGAAAGGGGATCTACAGGGCACTGAGGTGCAAGGAGGCCCCTACTCTGTACCAGCTTTCAGCTATGCAGATCCTCTTTGAAATCTGTCCATGCTTTAGGCTAGGATTCATGGCTGCTAACTATGCTATTCTCGAAGCCTGCAAAGGCGAAGAGGTTGTGCACATCATTGACTTTGACATCAACCAGGGTAGCCAGTACATAACCCTTATCCAGTCCCTAAGGAATAACAGTAACAAGCCACGCCTTTTGAGGATAACTGGTGTTGACGATCCAGAGTCGGTGCACAGAGCTGTTGGAGGACTGAAGGTTGTCGGGCAGCGACTAGAGAAGCTTGCAGAGGACTGCGAGGTACCATTTGAGTTCAGGGCAGTGGCTGCTGACATTGGGGATGTGACACCCGGAATGCTAGATTGCCGTCCTGGAGAGGCCCTGATTGTTAACTTTGCATTCCTGCTGCACCACCTGCCTGATGAAAGCGTCTCAATTGTGAACCAAAGGGATCAGCTTCTCCGGATGGTGAAGGGTCTCCAACCAAAACTAGTGACGTTGGTGGAACAGGACGCAAATATTAACACCACCCCATTCCTTGCCAGGTTGGTTCTTTCGTGAACATTTTTACTGGTATCTGGTGCACAGAGTTGTCTAAACCAATGATATACATGCTGTTTAATTACCCATTTCAACATGGGTGCTTCAAAAAGCAATATGGTTTTTGAACTTTGTGCCTGCCGTACATTCTTGTGTAACTATATCTCTGTCATTCCTCATGTAGCCCTTTGATGCAGGTTCCGTGAGGTCTATGACTACTATTCGGCACTTTTTGATTCACTGGATGCGACCCTTCCGAGGGAAAGTCCAGATAGAATGAATGTGGAGCGCCAGTGCCTCGCAAGAGAAATTGTCAACATCTTAGCTTGTGAAGGTCCTGACCGTGTGGAAAGGTAATTCTTAACAGCATTCTTCCATGAGTCCTGGTCTCAGCACGTTGCAAACTCCAATGTTTATACACCACCTCAAAAAACCTTGCTGGTACCCTGCAGGTATGAAGTGGCTGGGAAATGGAGAGCTAGGATGGCAATGGCTGGCTTTGTGCCGTCCCCATTTAACGGCAGTGTGATTGATGGCATAAGATCTCTACTGAAGTCGTATTGCGATAAGTACAGGTTCGAGAAGGTCCACGATGGCCTCCATTTTGGCTGGGGCGACAAGACGCTCGTCTTCTCTTCGGCGTGGCAGTAGAAGCTTGTATTGCATATCTTAGCACTGCCAGCGTTTTAGAGCATCTGGTGCAAGGGCTGTAAAGAGATTTCTGTCGCCGTATTGTTGACCTATCATACATACTCGTACGTACCTAACCTTAGTGTGCTGCCTGTAGGCTTACGAGGTCTATCTAATTTCTTAGATGGAGTATTCGTGTATTGTACACCTAGTGTAGTGTCACCGTGGTGTATTTAATTTTGCCCTTCTTTTGGAAGGGTAGAATTTCACTATGTCGACATTGTTTCGTGTATAAAGTATGGGATGATGAGCTCTTGTAGCAGATATAGATGGGATAAAATAACAAATATTCGTCAGTCCGGGGCATGGCTATATATTCAAGGAGGTTTATCCATTGTAGATGAGAACCGGAATGCTGTCGGTTGGCCCATCCCTCTCTATGTACACACTGTCACACTGACGGCATCAAAATAGTCTAGTTCATCCACTAGGGATTTTCGGTCTTGCAAACGAGAGAAGCTTGCACGAAACTACCTCTGGAGCGGCAGGTTTCACCGGCTGGTGTGTGTCTTTGGGTCACTCATCAAATCAGAAAATCTTATTCCCCTCAAAAAAACAAAAATCAAATCAGAAAAATCTTATAAAGGCACGCTATATGGAAGGCCCATGAGAATTACCCAAGAATAGCCCACGGCAGTGTCACAGTCCCACTTGCGAGCACGGGCTTCAAGCTAATTTCTAGCCCATTTGATCAAAGAGACGTTCCTCAAAAAAAGAGAAAAAAAAAAGATCCAAGAGACCCAAAGCAGTTTCTGAAAATCGACGAAGGGAAATGAAGCAGAACTAGTGATTGATTAACTTGCTTGATACATGTAAATAAAGATAGAAAACCCAGTTACATTATTGCAGTATATATATGCTACAGCACGAACTCTCGTATACATGCAGGTATAATCACGCGGGGGAGGAGAGAAGGGTTTGTTTTGCAGTGCCAGGGAGAGAAAACTTACACTCGCGCACCGAAAGAGAAGCATGATAAAACATTCGAAACGGCCGCAAGCCCGCGAAACAGACTTGCTATGCTGGTGCCGGCCTACTATTGTATAGGAAATAGGACTACTCTGGTAGTCTATCATAATTAAGCAGAAGATTCCATGGACCAAAGCGGCTCCTCTGAGCTAGACCAGTCGGTCCTCCTTGCCGGCGCCGTCGACATCGTCCGCGACTTTCTTGCTGCTCTTCGCGTCGGAGGCCGCCATCTCCACGTCGTCGCCGGCCTGCTGCTTGCCGGCGCCCATGCTCGCGCCCGCGCGCGCTTTGCCGCCGCTGTTGCGGTAGATGGCGTACAGGATCAGCTGCACGGCGCCCAGAAAGCTCCCGCAGCCGTTGGGGATCTGCACGTACACATATGCATACCACTTGGATTAATTTCAGTGTTTCACAAAGGCGTGCGCAATTGAAGGCGTTGCCTCGCCTCTTGGGCACTGCCCATTTACTCGACCACGTTGCCACCCGCAGCGTGCTTGTGACTGCAGACTGCGCGCGTGCTTGCCAGTTGCCATACTGCCATTGCACTCTCGGTCTTGCTCGAATCAGATTTGATCGAAGAGTATGCATGTTTGTGTATGTACCGGCAGGTCAAGGGCATCCAGAGACAGAGACAAACAAAACGCTGGCTAACCGACGCATCAAACACCTACGACTAGAAGTACAGCAACTAGCTAGCTGCAGAATTTTTCATGCCTAGTTACATATCCCTGTCAAAATTAAGGAGATGAAATGATGACAGTGACGACGAACTCTTTGCTTGGCGTGGCGTGCTTACCGCGACGAAAGGGTCCCGGCCGAGCAGGCCGAAGACGAACCAGGACGTGCCGCACAGGAACACGCCCAGCGACAGCAGGAACGGCATGTACTCCACGCTCTTGGTCTTCACCACCAGCCTCTGCACGCACGAAACAGAGTCGATCCATTTCGCCATCAGATCCAAACCGGACATGCACATGAAGTGGAATAACTAATTAACCGATGATCGAGAACGACGTTACCATGATGGAGAGCGGCGAGGCGTACATGCAGATGGAGCAGATGGTGGCGGCGAGGCCGCACATGAGCTTCCGCCCCTGGCCGTGGAGCGTCAGCATGGACACCAGCGCGACGACGGCGAACACCGCCGCCACCGCCGACGCCAGGCCCAGCATCCGCAGCCGCGTCCGCTGGGTGGACGCGAACACCAGGAAGACCACCACGTACACGGCCTCGATCACCGCGCCCGTGCCGTTGATCGTCGACACCAGGATGTTGTTCGGGGACACGAACGGCATCCCATACCTGCATATGCACACACGGGGTCAACTGGGCCGTTTGATCTCCATCAACAACCCCTCTTGGCGTGTGGCCCATCTAAGCTGGTTTCGTGTTCTCGTTTCGTCACCACCTTGCACCGTCCCTTCCAGACAGGCAACCAACAAAGACACGCAGACAGCAACACGTACCATTCCCGTGGTGTCTAGTAGATCCTGGACTGACACATCTATGTAAGTTTGGTGCGCTTCGCCGACAAACTTTTTAGAACTGTATGTGTTTTGACGACTAGGCAAAGTTTCATCATCATGGAATCTATATATGGTTTTGAATACTATTACAAAGTGACGCGATTTGCGTGGGAAAATTCCGTGTTATGCACAAGTGTGTGTTGTTCGCTGTTCTTTAGCAAGCCAGCATACTAGTTCGTTCAAGGAATAAAAAAATCAAGCCAGTAGCTAGTATACTTTTGACTCTGGAAGAAATTAAATTGCATGCGAACGCGAGCAGCAGGAAACTAAATTACCAAGCTGACAAGAGGCAGTTGAGGAGTGTCATGTTGTAGGGCACCCCTGAGAAGTCCTCCGTCGACCTCCTCCTGACGATCCTCCAGAAGGTAGGCCTGTCAGCCAACAAAAGAACCAAATTTTCAGCAGATCGTCAGTTTAAAGCTTCAAGCAGTTTATGACTGATCAGTTTGAAAAAATAACAGCTCAACGGCAACGTGTTTCGAGTTGAGGAATATGGAATATCAGAAATGGACAAAGCTAAAAACATCTACGTCGCAGAAGGTGCCAGTATTTTCTGGGTGTAACGGATGCTGGATGTTTCCAGCTTAAAATATATATTTTATTATAAAATAAATGAAGCAAAATAGGATACGCATACACACCCCCAACAATTATGCATGCAGTAGCTTGTTACTGGGCACTGCATCTTATTTATATTTGTATAGGCAAAAGTAAAAGCTGTGCGTGCTATAGTAATTAATTTGTTATTTTTGAACGATTAGTAATTAATTTGTCAGTATTAACTGCTATATATAACTCAAGAGATAACTAATAATCAGTCTATATTGGAATGATTTTACTATGATTTTGCCCACTCCTGTTGACAACAAAAACAGATGAATATAGATCGATGGTGCTGCATGTAGTACTTACACTGGGGACAGGAAGAGGAATAGAGCAATGACATTTCCTAAAATCCAAAATCAAAAACACAGTAAGCAAAAGAACCACAAGAACATCATCAAAGGGAGGACACATGATGAGGAGCTGCAACACTCTCACCAGAAATTCCGAAGATGAACTTCACCACATCCTCCATCTGTTCGAACCTTATCAAACTCTTTGGCTCTTTCTGTCTGCTTTCACTTATGAAACCTTCTCCTTCCTTCTCAACTAATACTAGTAGCTAGAGAACAGAGTAAAACTGAACAAGCTCAAGTCTGGTCTTCAGATCGAGCACGAAGTAGATATGCCGCAGACAGTTGCTCAATTTAAGTACCTGCCTAGCAAGAACAACTAAATGACAACAGTGGTGTATGCTTGTTTGTGTGGATGGATGGATACAAGGATGTCAGCATGAATATATAGGAAGAGTTGGAGGGAGGAGGGCATCTCTCTCTGGTGTGAGGCCAGGCCAGGGGTAGAGCTAGCGCCTGCTGCCTGTGCACGCTGCACCCATTGATTCATTGATTGTGTTCTTATCTTGACCACCCGCTGAAAACAAGTGCCCCGGCCGGCCGGCCGGAGTGCAGACGTGGTGCGCCGGGGCAGTGAGCAGTGTGGCTTGACTGGCTTCCTTTCCAGCACTATCAGGCATTCAGGCTTCGATTGGCAGTAAGGAGGCAAAACCCACCCGAGATATCAACCAAGGGTGGACTGGGTTGATCTTGATCGATCCCCTCCCTTCAACCAACCCACCAAAGTCCCCGGGCTCATTTGGAAGCGAGCTTGATCAGCTTCGGATTCGCTGGGGCTTGCTTCGGTTGGTGCCGTGTGCAAGATCTTGATTAGCTTCGGATTGGCTAGTTGCTGGTTAGCAGCCGTGCAAGGTTTATATTTTTGTTTTTACAGACTACACAAGTACAGACCGATGTGCATATGCATTCATTTTACTATTTACTATCATTCTAGCATAAGATGGGGATGCCGCTACGCCTCTCCAACATCATTAAATATGCAGAAAATTTGAAAACATGTAGAAAATTCTAAAAAGAAGGAAAGGGAAATAATATATGTAGCCCAAATTTTTTTAAATGTAAATTCACTAAATATATTTTTTTTCAATAAATCTAAACATAATAAATGTTCCAAATAATCTTCATCCCAAACTGGAAAACCCAAAACCATGGCGAACGCCCCCAAAATGTCTTCTGAAGCTTAAGATTTAATATTTTAGAAGTGGAAAACCCAATGAGATTTGGCAGGCCTTAATTTTGCTATAAAAAAGATATCATGATGCCTACAGTCATTTAAACTTTGCCTCAATACCACTTCGCAAGGAGCACAGGCTCACGGTTAAGATCAAATAATCTAACTTCAATAAACTAAGAGCAGCATTTTTGAGGCACGACCAATAAAGCAAACTGGGCAGAAAATGCAGTGATTCAACAATGAGATTGTTTCTTGTTTCAGCTTTACTGGCAAAAAAAAGAGATTGTTTCAGCTTAACACATGGGTATCTCAACTACACTAGCTAGTAGTTGTAAGATCTTGAAATACATGTGTACATTTAACTAAGCGAAGACTACAAGAGGCGTGTATGTGTTTTGATTTAGTTTTTTTTTTTGAGAGAGAGAACTGTTTTTTCCCCAAAGATCTGAGAGAACTGTTTTGATTTAGTATGCGTTCGAACCTACAGTATTGGCCAATGCCGGGTTGTTACTGAAAACCGACATGGTATGGCTGGTTTCCTAGAACCAACTTGACCAATTTATAATTTGTCGGTCCTTAGCGATTACGACTTCAGCATTATGTAGCTCTCATCGATATGCTCGCATCACGTATAGAGAGCACTACCGGATTCACTGTCTTTGTCGAGTGTCTGAGGCACTCGGCAAAGGCCTAAAAGCATTCGATAAAGGCATTGCTGAGTGCTTTTCACGTCGGCTGTCGGTAAAGAGTTGTCGCAAAGAATTTGACGGCAAAGAAATCTTTGCCGATTGTCACGCCACGGACACTCGGCAACAGTCTTTGCCGAGTGTCAGGTAAGCACTCGGCAAAGTTTAACGACAACCGTCATTTGACATGTTCTTTGCTGAGTGTTGACGTGGCAGCCACTCGGCAAAGAATTTTTATTTAAAAAAAACGTCTTAGTCGCGTGCTGATGTGTCTGGCACTCGGCAAAGAATATTTTTTTTAAAAAAATTGTTTTTATTAAAAAAATCTTTGATCATAGTGTCTTTCATCTAATTACAACCAATCATTTTGGACAAATAAAACAAGAGGCAAAACTTCATAGTTCTGAATCACACTACAGCAAAAACAGCCAACTTTTTGAACGAGGATTTTATCATAGTTACGGACAAGTAGATTAATCATTAGCCGCATATACCACATAGTAGCAAGCAGACTCGTGTGGCCTGAAAGGAGAAAGGAAGGAAGGTGATTCAACAAGTGATACTTTGCCACTATGATTATATCAAAAATGAGAACACAAGCTAAACACTGAATTCTACTATGCATAGTTCCTAGGAACGATAGCACTATAATCAGTCTGCAATAGCATCACAGTTACCATGACACTATGATTTAATACAATATATAAGGACCACGGAAAAAGTTTTAAATTTCAACATATGATTTAATATAATATATAAGGACCACAAAAAAATTTAAAATCAAGATTAAAAAATCTTTACCGAGTGCCTAACATGACACTCGACAAAGAAGGCCTTTACCGAGTGCCAGGCTGAGGCACTCGACAAAAAAGGTCTTTGCCGAGTGTCCGAGCTTTGCCACTCGGCAAAGACTACGGTACTTGGCAAAGACACCGTTTTCAATAGTGGAGACCCTAATTTAGAAGGAAACGCTCCAGTCAACGCCGCCACCGCGTGATTTCGTTTTCTGCCTTGTCACGCGATGGTCATCGAGCTGCTGGGACAACAGAGATCGATCTTGCCCTCTCCGACCCCTCCGGTCCTCAATATCTGGCTCACGCAGACGGACGACTGAGGATACCGACCCCTCCTTCGTCATAGAGGACTTGCGACGGGGCAATATGAAGGAAGCAAAAATATGCCAGCACGAGCGCCATGGTTACATGGAGCATCAGAGATTAGAGAGAGAGAGATGTTGTACGTACAGACAACCGCAGTTCCATAATGGCCGGCCAATTCCACCTATATTCAGTGTTCAATGACAAAATTTATACCATTAGCTAGAAAAAGTCAACGGGGTTGTTAGACCTCAACTTAAGAGAAGATTGAGACACACAATATAAGAATAGGATGTTTTGATCAAGGATCAATATAAGAATAACAATTCCCAAGAAGGGTGCTTTGGATAGAAAGAAACAAGGCAGATTTTTTTTGACGTTGGACACGAGAAGATTATGCACCAATTTGAGGATCTCCCCTACTGGGCTTTTATTGAAAGGCAAAATAGATTCAAGCCGATGCATGCCCCATAATTAATATTTTCTGTGAGGGAAACAGGAGGGGAGCTCCCCTACTGGGCTTTTATTGAAAGGCAAAATAAAAAACAACATAATTAATATATTTTATCAGTCCTAAATGAAGTGCATACATGTATGGTTATTTAGAGTAAGTATTATGGTAGAGGCTATAAGAACGCTAATACTAAGGTAGAGAGAGAAGAGATGAACTGTAAGCTTACAGTCTGTTTGGGCATAATAACTAATACCATTTTTTTAAGAGAGATAAGTGTATGTTTATAGAGAATAGCAAACCACTATAAGTAGGCTGCGACGTGAATTATAAAAATTTATACAGATAGAGACAGACTGTGTTATAATACTTGCTCTTAGAGTGTTCCGGCGTCCAACTTGCAGTCTCCAACTCGATGGCGCTCACGGCCACGGCCAAGCTAGGTGAAAGTGAGACTGAGGTAGCCGCCGCCCGGTGGTGTGTGGAATATTCTGCCGTTGCCATCACTGGAGTCGGTGGTGCAGGCGGCACGCCTGCATGCCTCGGCTGTCGGCTTGGCATGCCACACATCTCTCGCCTCTCGGCTCTGCTAGTGCCGCCGCCTTCTACATGGTGCGATCCAAAGCTAGCTGCACCTGCAACTTCATGCATACGGAGTATATATATACAGAGACAAATGAAAGAAAAACGCCTACATAATAATGACAAAATGACAGGAATTCTGGACTGGTTTGGATTGGAGTCAATATTCGTATCCGGATCGGATAGAATCGCCACATGTGCCTAGCTAGCGCGCCTACATACATCTCGGTAGCCATTGATGCCTCGGGTGGTGTTGTTGCAAGTACAAGTATATCATTTGCTGATTGACCCGTGCATATGTATAGCTGATCGGTGCACATACACCTGCATGTATATCCTCATCATCTGATGACGCATATATACTTGTCAGTTTGTGTCGATCCAGATCGTTTACTGTCACAAAACCGTCCAATTTATATAAGATCAAGTACGGATGTCCCCGTTAATACGTTGACACTCACATATTTTTACTTAAATAAACCCGATAGTCCAATAAAATCACGAAGGATTTCAAACCAACTCGCAGCAAACTAAGATCGTAGTAATTCAGCATAATCACATCATCTGTTACAACATTTTAAAAATAATCTATATAGATTACATACATCGGAGTACACTTTAGTTATTACAAACCAAAATGTAAGGTAGCAGAAGTAATATAGTTTTAAAACCAAATCCATAGTTTAAAGATTACATTGCCAGTTTTGGTTCACATCCTACAAAAGCAATATAAGATAAGGAGTCTAGTAGTGATGAGGACATCGCTTCTTCTTGTGCACCTGCTGATCCTCTCCAAGGTCCAATGACCCGAGCTCGACTGCGTCAACTACATTTACAGGTGAGCTCATTTTTAAGCGATACTTTTCATACTTTTGAGAATAGATTACTACCTAATGATTGAATATTTCTTAGGAACAATAGAGAGGCTTCTGAAGAACTTGGACGAGGAGTTGG
>CM041641.1:13095476-13106056 GCA_023333625.1 Bothriochloa decipiens
ATTTGCAGATTGTCCCATTAATTGAGCTGCGTTCTTTCGAGTTCTTGGTTGTGTTCTTCGTTTCGCAGGCAGGGATTAGCCTTCGTGGCGAGGTCAACCAGTTGGAGACACAGTTGATAACCAGAGGAGTCGTGGTGCTAAGATTGCAGGGTTCGGGTCTTTGGATCTGAAGCCGGATCGGTGTGTCGTGCTCCACCAAAATGATAGTTATCTCCATCTGACGGAAGATCAGGGAATCACGTCCCCATCAAGTAGAGACCATGCCCAGTGGTCTAGTCTTCGTTCCCGGCTAGGAGAAGGCAGTATTTGCAGCAACCATTATAGAAGATGTCATCTGCAACAAGAGGGAATAACCCTGAGTACTCAATTGTACTCAACAAGACTTACCCGTCGTAAACCAGAAATAAGGACTCTAAGGATTATGAAAGGCTATTATAGGTGGAGTGGGCTTATTCATTTTGCATAAAAAGCCTTAAATGAGGAGAGTAACCATATTATTATTAGCATCAAGTTAATGTTTATTAACCTGTCATCTATGTTTGTACCTGTACTAATCAAGCAAAAGAAAAGAGAATTACATAACCATATCAGGTTCATCATCAGCTTTCTTGTGAAACATCATTAACCATCCAAGCAATTTAATATTTTCAAGTATGGAGATACTCCCGTCAAGCTTCTCACTATCCAGGAGACGATGGCGATTCAAATCGATTACAACCCAGCTGGGAAAATATTCCTAACACCCTCCCGGCAAGCCCCGCTAAGGGTAGCCGTAGAACACCGTTCGTACAACTCAGGAATCGCAGATCCGAACAGCGCCTCACTCACATGGGGGTCACCAAGCCAGGTCAGAAATTTTAACTCACCTGATACGGGACTTACGGACATGGTCCTCATCTGGGTACCACCGTGCCGCTGGACTTACAGACATGACGGCTAGTATGTACATACCACCCCAGTAGTGAGCACTTGATACTCCTCGATTTCCGGCCTGAATTGAGCTACTAGGCTTCGCGGCGAATAACTCCGGATCCAGCCAGCTAAGTGCTAGGCACTGTTCAACATGACAAAGAAAGGCTCCATTCCTTGTAGGTGATTAATCGGTATGACGGTACACTTCATTTAACAAGGTCCGTCGATCTTGTAACTTCCATGTTCGGCCTTACCGTCGATTTACATCCATATGGTTATTTGCACGATAGCACATATAGCCAACCGTGAACCATCATCCTAATTCTCGCAAGTGATTAATAATCACTCGACTTCTACCGTTTAAGCATAGCTAAGCAATACTACGGCGTCATATCATTAGGATTTCAAGGGTAATAAACTGGACAAGGAAGGATGTAAATGCAACAAAGGTTCCAATTCAAACCCTAGAACTTAATGCAACAAGCATAGCATAATTAATATATTCTAAAAGGTTAGGAAGTTAAAATGCTCCGGGGCTTGCCTTTCACGAATGTTGCGGGTTCGTGCAGTGGGCACTCAAGAACGACCTCCTCTTCGGCGTCGGGTCCGACCACCTGAACCTTCTGCTCTTGAGGATTCTCCGGCTCTTGCAGACACGTTCCCTCGAACTCCAACAGGGTTACTCCTGCCGGCGCACCTATTGCATGCATATGCCATGGGTGCATAAGTTATAATGGTGATGATGATATGATGCTTATGATGACAAGTTGATCTGATCGTATCACTGGACACTCGTTTACCGAGTTTTCCAGTCCTATTCGAATCATTAAAACAAAAGCACTTTACTTTTCTTATAGAAAGTAAACTCACTTACCAAAACTACATAACTCAACATATAACAATTTATCCTCAGTTAAAAACCTAACACCTGCATCTAAGATCTTACTTTAATAAGTTTAAGTATATGACATTATGCATGACAAGTCTTATAGAAGGAATACAATTAAACATATCATTTCATGTATTAAAATAATATGATATACATAAAAAAATAATTAAACATCAAAGTTAACTTTCCTATTAGCTAGAGAATACTAAAACAAATTAATAAACTTGGTTTCATAATTTTTGGATAAATAAACCTCTAGTTATTAATTTTATAAGTTAAAAAGGCTTTTCTTTTAATAAATAAAAGCTATAAATAAAAGTTTATTAAACTGAATTTTTTTTATAACTTCATTAAGTAGATCACAATAAAAAAAACTAACAAAACTAGTTTCACCATTTTTGGACCTCTCTAGCTCAAGATATAAATTTCCAAAGTTTGAATTCAAAAACTAAATTGAAAACATTTTTAAAAAGGAAAACCGGCACACAGGCTGATTTGGCCAGCTCGGCCCGGCTCGGCCTACGGCGTGCGCGTGTGCGCGGCCAAGCATGGACGAGCGGCCCAGCGGTAGCAGTGCAGCCGCGCGCGCATGCGGGCGGCCTAGAGGCAAGGCAGGCCGGCCTAGCGCGGCGTCAGCACCGCGCGCGAGCAGGCCAACGCGGCGTGGCCTGGCAGACTTGCGGAAAGGCCCTTGTAGTTTTAATAAAATTATAAATAAGCCCAAACTAATATTTAGCACTATTCAAATGAGTCACGTACTTTGCACTCAGACCCCTGGACTTATTCCTATTTACCAAATGATGCCCCTGGTCGGCTCCTGAGCAGAGCACGACGCGATGACGCTCGGCCGGCGGCGAAACTCGTCGGTTTCTGGCCAAACTCGGCCGAAGCGCTGCGCACGGGCACCAGGGTGTTCGAGCGGGTCTAGGGCTACGAAAATGAAGCTCAGTACCGAGGTGGGAAGTCATGGCCACGTACACGGCGGCGGCGGTGCATTGAGCACACGACGGCAAACGGCGTTCCGGTGACATTGAAACACCAAAGCCAACAAGAGCTTCGGTCCTAGATGCTATATGACCGGGCGACTGCAAAGCACTAAAGAAAGGAAGAAAATGAAGACGGGAATGAGTTGGCCATGCAAGACCGAACTTGCGGCCATGGCGGCCATGGCGGCGGCGTGGCTGGGGGGCTCACCTTGCGACGGCACAAGGCACGGCGGGGTCGGGGAGGAAGAGCAGGTTGTGGCGAAGCTAGGGGCGAGGTGAATTGGAAAATGGTCGCGCGGTGTGGGCGAATTTCGGGGCGACGTGTTGGCGGCCGGTGGCAACGGAGGGAGAGAAAAGGAGGAGGAAGAGAAGATGGAGTGGCCGGCCTCGGCTTTGGTCGGCGCGGTGAGGTGGCAAGAGCCTTCGCGACGTCGTCCACGCGGCTGGTTGCGCGGCCGAGCGCGAGAAGGACCATGATGGCCACGGCGTCGGCGATGAACGGCAAGAGAAGAGAAGAGAAGGTCGGTTACTGTAGCACTTTTCCCCTTTTTCATTTGCTCCAAATTTCATATTGAAACTTGAAATTCTTCCAAAATAAAAGTTGTTCAAAATCAACTGAATTACATTTTTGCTTTTTGAACCATATTCAAATTCTCAATATTTTTGAAACTAGGGTTTTCAAAATTTAAATTTGAATTTGAATTTAAACACTTCAACACATTCATGAAGTAATGACAAAATTTGGATGCATAATGCTTATACACATGTTAAACAATGCAATTGTGCAGTAACACCTGAGGTGTTACATTGACCCCATCCTGATTCCTGACCTTTTAATTTGTAATAACGCTTTCCAGCTTGGCGACAAGCAGACGACATCCATCAGTCATCAAACATTCAGATAGTATGTTTTCGCCCCCGCAGCATTTTTGTGCATCTCAAAGTGTTTGGATTGCTGTATAATCTAAAGGCAGTGTGGCATATGACGACAGCTTTCTTTTCGTCTTGCGGCTTGGGTAGATGTAGATGCTACGCACGAGTACGCATATGTACGTGGGTGTGCACGTTCTGGAACAAGATGTGTGCAACGAATAAAGCTAGCGAAGAATACCGTGGGCGTTGCACGGCGGCGCATTACGTGTCCACGTACGTAGACGTGCGTTGAATGGCGGCCGTAGCCGTAGGCGACCGATGGCCAGTAAAATACTCCTAACTCCTTCCTGCCATGTAATGGTACGAGAGTGCGTGCGCACGACGTTCAGTATTAGCCTTAAAGACCAGAACTCAGTTCCTTGAACACAGTAGTCTGCTGATCATTCTGGAACATCATGAGAAACCAATTCGGTTGAGATTTTAGACTATCTTCAGACAAAAAAAAAGACTTTAGAGTATCAAGCTAATTGTGATTGCCGGTTAATTGCGCCTAGAATGATCTGCTGTTGCCTCAGGAGTGTTAGTGCTGGTGGTGTCTTCAGAAGTTTCGGAGGCTTCGCACGGATCCAACTGGAAAAACATTATAATAAGCTAGCTTATATACATATAGCCAGATTTCTTTAGTCGTTTTTCCCCCTTTAATTTCCTGATGATGAAACGAAAAGGGCTTTGCGTAGACTCTTCTAGCTAGGTGCGTTGTTGTAAATAAAAAGCAGGCAAAGTTATTCCGCGCGCAAACGTTTCGATATCGCGACAAAATTCTGGCGCCTTTGGACTGGGACGGGGAATTTTCTGGAGCGGTATAGTACGTATGTGGCTTACCGTATCACAAAAACTACTGCATGTGGCTTCAGGTCGATCCAAATTAAAGAAAGATTGCAGGCCGCCATCGATCTGCTGTATATACTGATGTGACTGCACATCATGCTTCCGTTAATTCTTTCTTTGACTGAAATTTCTGGGAGTGCATTACTCATAGAGTTGGTTTGAATTAATTCTGGTCTACAAAGACGTGGGTTGAAGTTGACGTTAGGTTTCATATGTGTTCGCTAAGGATTGAGATTTAGTAGTGTTAGTGTTAGTGTGAGTGTGTGACTGAACCACAATAATTTTAGCATGCCGTATTTTAGGTACAAACTTAAAATCCAATTAAATGAAACAGACCCATGCAATCTGTCTTGATCCATATACTCAATTCCAAAGTATAAGATAATTATCAAAGGAATTTATAGGACATATTATATGGTAAACAAATTACGCTCCAAGGAATATACTCCAATTAAATAAAACAGACCTTACATTGCGTCTTGATCCATATATTCTCTCCATTCCAAAATATAAGAAATCAAAGAAATTTATAGGACATATTATACGGTAAATAAATTACGCATGTAGCCCTTTTTATTATCATATTTGGGTAGGATATAAATGTAAATATTATCTTTTGTAGGGTTTGTCCACCTAGAATCTATTATAATTTAGGACAAATTCAAATGCTTAGATACCTTCTATATATTTCAAAATTGGGGGAGTACAGCTATTACCTCATGCAAGGGAGTAAGATTTACCCTCGCATCTTCCCTCAATAAGCAACGTAACTAGCAAGTTGATTTGTACAAATATAATAACCCTTTTCATTACGATAATTTCTTTACTTAGATAATCTTTAAGAGTTTGCTACCTCAACTTGTTAATCCACAAAATTTTGACTATAGAAAAAAAAATAGCCTCCAACGGTTTAACATCCCAACTTGGCATTTACCATAACTTGACATATCTCCCACTCAGCGTGTAAATACAAGCGCGCGTATCGAACTTGCCATCGTCTCTTCGTGCGGCGTCGCCTTCTCCTTCCGCGTGACGATGCGATCTCCGTCTCGGCAACACACGTAGCCCAGCAAGGCTGCGTCTGTTGCGGCCTTGTCCTCCGCCGCCGGCGCGCGGAAGTCACGCGCGCACGGCGCGTCCGTTCGTACGAGAAGAGGTGGACAGGCATAAACACGTAATTTTGTTTCACTCTCAGGGTTACTGATGCAAGTTAATTTGTTAAAGAGAGAAGTTTCTAGATCTAGAATCAATTAATTAGTAAAATGTACAAAGTCCTTGTTGTAAAAGTATTTTTCTTTTATCTTTTACGTAAATCAAGCTTTGTGGGACCATTTTGGGTTTTGAAAAGTGAATTATGCCGTTGGAGATGTTATTTTTTTACTCCCTATATTATTTTGGGTATTGTCAAGTACTACATCCATTCGCATGATCACCATGTAGCTATCGTTGATCAATTCCTTATATCGAATATATTATTATGTTTCTCTCCTTTTTTTCCTTCTCTTCTATCTCTGGTCCCTGGGTTCCCTTTATTAGAACTATGTTTCTTTTCGTGCATTGCACTTTCTTCGTTAAGTAGAAGTAGAAAATTACATACAGTGAATCCCATAAGCACAAACATACAACGAGGATCTGTGAGGGTGGGGGACCTCCACCATACAGCCCGACCAGGTGAACCTGATAAAAGAAAACTCAACACTATGGTAGGCAACAGGGTGATGTAGCTGCGAAGACGACAACCATGGTGGCCAAGCATCTCCTGGAATCATGGAGGCAAAGCATCCGCTAGAGATACGACCATCGACGTGGAAAAGCATTCGCAGATGAGGCCATTGCGCACCCAGCAGCAAAGCATCTGCAGGGAAGGGGGCCTAAGCTACCATAATGACCATTAACATGGCAAAACATCCGCGGATGGGCCCACCATGCTCCTGGCATCAAAGCAGAGGGGGCCTAAGCGACGCAGCAACCATCAACGTGGCAAAGCATCCGCGGATAGAGCTACCGTGGCAAAAGCATCTCGCGTTACACTACAAATTTGATTTTAAAATAGGCCTTCTAGAATAACGGAAATGTGCATAAAGAAACATCACCTCGAGATATGTAGAGGAGCATAGTGTAAAGGCTCGCCTCTGTGTTGATAGTCGATAACTAAGGTGACCGTCTTAAGAATAGTTTGCTCGATTAATCCATTATTGAGTCAAGTGACTTATGAAGACAATCGACTATATTTAGTGAGTATTTATTAATAGAGGAGAGAAGGACAAGAAGCCCACCCCCATTAATGCCAAGGCGGAGCTTATAAGTTAGCATCACCTCTGTTGCAACCAGATTAACTAAGACAAATTACATACTCCCTCCGTCCTAAAATAATGGTCGTTTACGTTTTTCAAGGAATAACTTTGATTAATATATATTACGTAATTAGTATCATTGGAAAGATTTTTTAGTTTAATTTTTAATAAATTCATTTAAAGATATAAATACTGTACGTATTTTTTAAAATTTAATTTAAACTTGTGACATAAAATCCTAAAATAACATTTAATTTGGGACGAAGACAGTAGGTCCAATATTAGTGAACCAAACTAATTGAATTGAGACTAGAAAACATAAATCATGAGAAGAAAACAGCCTTAAATAAAGGGAATCGAAAACTATTAAGGGATCTGGGCAATTTTGCTCCAAACATATATCTAGATTTATGCCCAATAACTTGAAAAGCCTCAATGTTGGAACAGAAGGAAAGAGAGAAAGGGAAGGCAAGGCTCGTGCGAATCACATATATGCCTCTTTCGCGTCTGGCGGCTTGGCATGGTTGGGTGGGGGACTCGGCTCACACCAAGTTTTTTTTTTTGTTTTGTATTGATAAGAACGTGGGATGTTGGAGGAGATGGCTTTGAATCTCTATCTGGTGTGGAATTCTAGAAGTTGCTAATCTCTCTCTCTTGAGGAACCTGAAATGGAAAGTGTGTCTTTTGAAGGTGGAGACGACGATGACACGCAGAACGCACGTAATGATGAAGACGAGTAGAATTCTAGAAGAGCAAGTGTCTTACTTAAGTTGCATGAGTTACCTACTTATTATCTATTTATCTATTATGTATACATGTGAACTCAATTATGTGTGAAACTGTGTCCGGTGGTCTATGGATGACTTTAAGTGTTATTTTAAGTTGTGGACTATGTTATTTATATTAAATCATATTATTGTTATTATTAAAAAATCTTAGCCGTATCCCCATGTCACTGTTTTTGAAAAATAGCGTATCCACGTATCGAATATGTATTGTATCCGTTACCCGTGTTCATATCCGTGTAACGTAGTTGACAACAGGCTCACACCAAGTTGAAGCCAACTGCCATCCTAGCAATGCAAAGTAGTTTGGTCACGCCACACATGTTGGCGCGATAAAATATTAAAAAAATCAAACATTAATTAAAAAAAGGTTTTGAATAAATCGTAAGCCACCTGATCGAGTGTGCTTAATTGCTTCGGTCATCAAGAGAACAGAAAAATACAAATGAAAAAAAGTTACTGCCGCCTCACTAGCGGCGCCAATCTATGCGGGGCCTTGGGCTCCACTCCAGGTTGCTTCACATGAGCCAGAAAAATACACTTTATTTAATTACTAGTTGTCTGTTTTTTTTACAAGGTTTACTAGTGGTCTGTTTGGAGAACCAACCAGTGCTAACTGGTGGCTGTTCCTTTATAACTCCAAATGTTTATTGTTTTTCTATAAACTTTGTGTTGTTTAATTCAAGATAATTACTTAATTATACTCTATGTTTATTTTTTAAAATTGCATATTTCAGCGTATAAACTAACGACACACATTTACCGCCATGAACGCAGGCACGCACGCTCGAACCCAGTACCCGAGTGCTATCGAGACTCTTGTACCCACTTGGCTACAGAGTACAAGCCCTTTCGCGCATCTGTTCTAAATATATATGACGAAGAGAAATTCCAGACCTAATATTGGTTCCCTCGCAACCATGGAGATGAACAAGTGCATGATGGATGCTTGCTGAATCCGGAGTTTCTGAACCCTGACTGAAGTTTTTGGACAATCGACACTGCCTGACTGCCGTGCAATCAAGGGCTCTAACTCCGGCCAAGGGCATCTCGTACTCGCACAAGTCGCACTAGTTCCCTAGTGCTGCGTCCTGTTTGCCGCGTCACTTGTGAGAAGGTTGTGGTCAACAGCGGTGCCTGATGTAGGTGGACAGAAAGAGGCTTCCTATCTCGATCGATCGAATGGCAGCCCGCGGCGTCTGGAGATCTCATGAAACAGTGATCGTTTCTTACGGTACCCCTACATCGCTCTCTCGTTGACGATCGCGAGCGCACTGATGGCTATTGCGGTATTGCCAGCTAAGGTTAGATCGAGTTGCAGAGTAGGTACTCGAAAGTCGAAAGGAATTGAAGGTAGCGGCAATGGGATTGCAAGAAGATACACGAAACGTTTGAAGGAGTGAAGTTGCGGGCCTTTCGGCGAGTGCATGTCTCTTTCGTTGGTTTCCAACTTTCGATGTTCTCGAGACGGATCTTGCATGTATGTGCGAATGCTAGTAGCGCAACGCAAGTGCTGAATTGTGCAAGACAAGGAATCAAGCGTGAGAGCTGCGATCTTAGGCTCATTTTAACTAGAAATCTGCACGGCATTGCCGCTTATGGCCAGTGGTTAACTATGCGTCGTATGTGTATCTATGTGTTTTATTTTTTTGTTTGTTTGTACGGCGTATCTATTTGTTTTGTTTGCTTACATACGTGACATGATGTACTCCTATATGCCATTGTACAGAATGTCATATATGTAGTGAAGTATTTGGCTTTGTATATGTATGTCAGCGATTATTTGTTTTAAATTATTTTGTATTAGGAGTTAGTATAAAATTTAAAAATTAGGAAACAAAGACTATTAAAAAATACATGAATTGATTTAGAGTTAAGGTGGGAAGAATTAGAAATCGAAGATTATGAAAAATGGTATGAATTTATTCAGAGCTAAGTTGGGGTAGATATTTTTAGTGCATATGCGATACGAGCAAAAAATTAATCACTGACATAAAATTATAGATGTATATATATATATCAAATAAAATACACTTAATCATATGATATTTTGAGTTGAATGCATAGATTTAGTCATAAGAAACTCAACAAAATTAGTTTGGTATTTTTATGATTTTTTTATAATTTTTTATAAATTTTGGAAGATATCTAATTTGAAAATAAAAGATTAAAGATTAATAAAAAATAAAAATAGCATAGGGCCGTATTCGGCACACTTAGGCCCAGCAAGCGTGAGTCCGGCCCAGACGGGAGGCGGGGCGACATGGACTGATTCTTAATTGCAGTAAAGTTAGAGGGCTGTTTTGAATAAAAACCTGAAAGAGTGGACTGGACGGCAGGTTATATTTCACCAAAGTGCGAGGGCTTTTTTACAAAATGACCAGGACTGGCCCGATCTGACGGCCGAGAATTTCAGGCGACGTTGCCACGCTGGCTGACCTTCTTTTTTTTGCAGGATTTATTTGGGAAAGATAGGAGTGACATTTGAATTTTATTTAAATTAAATAGGTTTTCATGTTGGTACTTTTTATGACAACACAATGTATTTAAGAGAGAAGAAAATAAATGTCTTTTAGATAGCACTCTCTAAATACGATTACCAATTATCTTTAGTCATGAAATTAAATACATGAAACTCAATAAAACTTTGTATTGAGTGAGAGTGTTTCATTCAAGTTTTATTTTATTTATTATGACACAAAGTCTTGAAAACAATAAAATGACCTCCCTAAGCTTTCGGAAGGTGTCTAAAGTCAACGGAAGAATGACCTAATAGCAATGTGGTGTAGATGGGCATGGCAGCACGTGCTGTGACTTGAATTGCAATAAGTTGAATTGCAGTCATAAGAAGAAGTATTTTTTTTTAGAATCAGTCGTAAGAAGAAGGTGCATCGTTTTTTTTTTTTAGGGAACAGGTGCTTTATTATCTGTTCTATATCTAAATTTCGGCTTC
>CM041641.1:13106066-13135703 GCA_023333625.1 Bothriochloa decipiens
GGGATAAAATTAAGCCCACTAAAAGAAGCCCATTTACCATTTTCATAGAGAGAATTAGCGTTGTTGGACTTCCGGCGAACAAATTTATAAATCATCAAAAAGATAATAAGAAAAGTCAAGCACACATCCGCTGTGTCGTACCCAATGTCAACGCCTCTGCACGCCGTCCACGGCCTCCTCCTTCTTCGGTCGTCCTCCCGCCACCCGCTTTCGCCGCGCGCGCATTTCCATCACCCGCGCCGCGCGCCCAAACACAAGCACCGCACGTCCAGACGACGTCGACAGGACCATCCCGACCAGTCTATCGCGAGCGAGCGATCCGCCTCCGCGAGGAGGAGGAGGGGGAGAACGGAAACGTACCATGGCGCCGAGCAAGCTGCGGCAGGTGGTGGGCGCGGTGAAGGACCAGACGAGCATCGGGCTCGCCAAGGTCGGCAGCGGCGGCGCCCTGGAGGCGGATCTGGACGTGGCCATCGTCAAGGCCACCAGGCACAGCGAGTCGTTCCCGGCCGACGAGCGCCACATCCGGGAGATCATCACTCTCACCTGCCTCTCCCGGGTGTACGTCGGCTCCTGCGTGTCCTCGCTGTCGTGCCGCCTCGGCCGGACACGGAGCTGGGCGGTGGCGCTCAAGACGCTCGTCATCGTGCACCGCCTCCTCGCCGACGGGGACCCGGCGTTCGAGCAGGAGGTGTTCTTCGCCACGCGGTGCGGGACGCGGATGCTCAACATGTCCGACTTCACCGACCGCTCCCGCGCCGACGCCTGGGACTTCTCCGCCTTCGTCCGCACCTACGCCGCCTACCTCGACGACCGTCTCGAGTACCGGATGCAGGGCAGGCAGCAGGGCTCCGCTCCGCGCGGTGGCAGGCCGCTCCACGAGGAGATGTACGCGGCGTCACCTGGGAACCGCTACATCTGCGACGTCGCCGCCTTCAGCGGGAGACCGCCGCAGGAAGACACGGTGGACGCCGACGCGCCTCACAGCAGAGCGGCGGTGGCGCTCGTGACCAGGGACCCGCCCACGAGCGAGATGACGGTGGATCAGCTGCTCGTCAAGGCCAACCAGCTGCATCATCTCCTCGATCGCTTCATCGCCTGCCGCCCTGTAGGTGAGGAAGTTGGATCGTTGCCATGGATTTGTCAAGAGCTAGCCAAACCATGCATGCTCACCTTCGAATGGCAATGGCATTGTGATCGACAGGCGCGGCGAGGTCGAACCGGGTGGTGGCGGTGTCTCTGTACCCGCTGGTCAAGGAGAGCGTGCAGCTCTACTGCGAGCTCACGGAGGTGATGGCCACGCTCATCGAGCAGTTCGCGGAGATGGAGACCGCGGACTGCGAGCGCGTGCACGCCCTCTTCTGCGGCCTCGCCAAGCAGCTGGAGGAGCTCGAGAATTTCTACGCGTGGTGCAAGGTCGTCTGCGTGTGCCGCCAGTCCGACGTCCCAGAGGTGGAGGTCGTTACGCAGAAGAAGCTCGAACTCATGGACGAGTTCATCCGCGACAGGCACGCCGCGGCGGACTCGCAGCAGAGGCTCCCGCCGCCGGAACCGGAGCCGATGGCAAGCCCAGAGCCAATCTTCGTCCAAGAGGAAGACGACGAGGATATGAACGCCACCAAGGCCCTTCCAGCGCCAGAGGAGCCGCCGGCTGCGGCGCAAGTCGAGCCAGAGGCCCCGCTCGTCGTGGCCGATCCGGTCGAGGAGGAGGCCGACTTCTTGAACCTCAAGGCGGACGCCATGTCCGGCCAAGAGCACGGGCAGCAGCTGGCGCTGGCGCTGTTCGACGGCGACATGGCCGGCGCAGCGCCGAAAGGCAACGTGTTCCAAGGCGCTTCGGCGGACTGGGAAACGGAGCTGGTCCAATCCGCGAGCGCGCTTGCGAACCAGCGCGCCGAGCTCGGCGGCGGCCTCAGTATGCTGGTGCTGGACGGGATGTACAACCACGCGGGGGTGGCCAACAACGCACAGACGTTCTCCGGCAGCGCCAGCAGTGTGGCGTTGCGGCCACCCGGGCCGCCCATGCTCGCCTTGCCGGCGCCTCCAGGAGGCAGCAACGCCGCAGTAGGTGCAGACCCTTTCGCGGCCTCGGCGTTGGTGCCTCCGCCGACGTATGTTCAGATGTCCGACATGCAGAAGAAGCAGCAATTTCTGACGCAGGAGCAGCAGATGTGGCGACAGTACGGCAATAATGGAATGAATCAGGGAGCCTTAGCAATGCGGCCAAACCAGAATCAGCAGTTCCTGCCTCACATGGGGCACAATTACGCAGGGTATCGGACTACTTAGATCAATCATCTGCAAATGTGGGTTTTCCACAACTGAGCGTTCGAAAAGAAAAGGCTCGGAGTATCAGATAGATAAATTCTATCAAATTCTAAAAGTTTCTAAAGGCTCAGAATATCAGATAGTTGAATACATCTTATACACTTCCCAGTTCCCATCACATTCAAACTTGTGCCAGACAGCACTTTAAACAACAGAAATACTCCGTGCTCAGCACGCAAGGGCAACGAAAGCTTCAAAGCCTTAAACCACAAGCCAGGGGCAACACAAATCTTAGAACACAAAACAGGACGGACGAGCCAAGAAAGCATCAACGATACAAAAGCTAAAAAGGATGGGGAAAACATAAAGTATTAAACATTCCATATTACGACAATAGTAATGGTTTGCATATTGTCAATACTAAGTACACACAAGGCAAATTGCTTAAAATGATGGCAATCATGAGGTTGCAATACACACAGATAGTAACATAAAAATCAAAGATTTACACGCCAAGCCTTATTGATACTCAGCAGCAGAGTGAGCAGGGATTGGCGGTCAGCTCAACCAGTTGGGAGCTTGCAGTAGTCAATGCGGATTGATCCAAACACCGTGCTTCCAAGAGCTACCAGCCAAGGTCGGCTTGGTTCAGAAGAGCAGCAAATGATTCCATGAGCCCAGGCATTACATTGATGACATCCCCGACGTCCAAGGAGGATAAAGAGTTGTACAAGCAGCAGCAGAGAACTACAAGTAGCAACACTGAAGCAGTCCAGACATGTTCAAGGACACAAAAAAGAGCATGCATAACTATTCATACCTCCACGATAGTTGGAGACCAATCATGAGAAAGGGAACTGCATGGTTGGGTCCAAGTAGTCGGCTGCCTCATCTGTGGCAAGGACTCCATTGGAAGGAGGAAAAGCATCGAAAATGCCAGGCATTGTTGGTTCCGAAGGACCTGACAGAGTGGGGACATCATAATGTCCATTGTACTGAGCAAGAGGATACTGCATATATTGATTGTCCTGAGCAGGATATTCACTGGGGAAGCTTGGATCAGGAGCAAGGAGATCATTTAGTTCCATGTAATCATCAGCAGACAGTTCTCGGTCAGGTGGCAGCATGTAATCTGTAGTTTCCACATTGCTGGTGTAACCTGTAGTTTCCACGTGGCTGGTGTTTAAGTTGTTATCCACACCTCCTGACCCAACAAGCCCTGATAATTCATTGTAGAGACCAAAAGAGTTGACTTCAAAAAGATTAGCCTCAGCTTCAGACATCGGAGGAAGACCAGAGCACTGTGAAAGACATCAAAGCTAAATAGTGAGCATCTGAAAGGAATTACTACTCTAAAGCAGATGCATAAAAAGAAGTTCTAATCTAAAGCAGAATAAAAATGATGTGCTGTCCAGAAAAATAGTGAAACAACAAGACTGTTTTATACCTCTCCAAAAGGAGTATTACGAACAGGAGAATCATTCAGAAATCTAGACAGATCCTCCAATAGAAATTCATCAGAGTCATGAGGATTGTACATATCATTGGCCTCAATGGCTATGTTGTTCACAGAAACCACACC
Source organism: Bothriochloa decipiens (assembly GCA_023333625.1). NCBI lineage: Eukaryota > Viridiplantae > Streptophyta > Magnoliopsida > Poales > Poaceae > Bothriochloa > Bothriochloa decipiens. The sequence continues at coordinate 13,109,917 of CM041641.1, forward strand.
ATCACCTGACATCTGAGCAGGTATATCTTGGATAGCAGAGCTAGCAACAGTACAGCCAAAAGTTACGTCCTCAGCACAAGTATTTGCAGTGGCATGATCAAATGATGGTTCCTCTCCAGCACAAGTAGCAACTGAATTATGCAGATATGGTTCCTGAAGAGCACCAGCAGGGGCAGCAGGCTGGGCATGTGGTCCCTCTGTTGGGTTCACTACTTCTGAAGAGGTCATCAAAGGAAACATAGAAGTTTCACCTTCTGCATTATCCCATTCGGCTTCATTAAACGGAGCCCCATATTGCTCCCCGATCCTTGGACCAAGGCCACTTTTCTTGAAAATTTTGCAGAGTACGTAAGCATCCTGGGTGTTTAACAAGGCAAAGGAGATTCAACATGGTAACTTGTATGGCTCACTCAGGGAATATTGGCTAATCAAAAGGCACATTAACTCGGATATAATGCATATTAATTAATGCTTCTTTTCTGTGACATTTCATCACTCTTCATTACAGAATACAGATTCAACCCAAAAGACATTCACAAAACTTGAAAGTATGATTTGGCACTGCTAGACTTGATTAAACACAACATTCATGAGACAGTAGAGATACTATATTTCAATAAGAACTAGTTTTGTTAGTTATTAATCATCCAGAGAACAACAAGGAATCATCCTGACTGTTCGACTGTCCACAGAGTCCAACAATCCATTGCAACATCAAACAACTAGGAACATCTAATAAACTGCATGTAAAATATAAGTGCAAACATTAGAGGCAAATAGCATTACCTTTGAGAAACCAGCAGAAACCAAATCCTCATCTTCCATTTTGTATTCATACATCACCCAATCAGTTCTGTCACCCTTAGGGGCCTTGCCTTCATGAAATATCAATGTTTTCTTCATTCCAACAGTGCGAGAGTTAAGCATAATTACTCTATCCTTTCCACTAGTCTTCCAGTAACCATTTGGTGTGGCACGGTTTGTCCTCGACCCATTAGGATACTTCTTGTCACGAGGACAAAAGAAGAACCATTCAAGATCTTTGTTGCGAAGGGAGGACTTTTCTGCACAACAAAAGGAGATCAGTGCACAGGCATAAAAGATTACATCAATCAGTTACACAACAAAGAAAGTTAGAAAAGCAAATGATCAAATGAATTACCAGGGAGATCCCAGGGAGGAAACTTGTAGAGATCAACCTCTGCTATAGCGTCTACAATAAGTTTCTTTCCCATAATCTTCCTCTTCAAGTAGTAGGAAACGAGCTCAACATCAGTTGGGTGGAAACGAAAACCAGGAGGCAGGCTAGTTTGCGCCATCACCCAAAAGCTTCTCTTGCCTTCAACACCAATAGAAAGACCACTAGACGAAAGTTGAGGAGACACTAGTTGCCCAGGAAGAGAGAAGCTTGAGTGCACAGACAAGAGATTACAAGTGCACAAATCAACAAAGCAGAGCAGAAGAGAGCTGCTTTCAAAAGTGTGAGCACAGAAAGCAGCAAGGAAAGACTTCAGGAGGCTGCAGTGTCAGCAGAGAGCAGGGCAATCCAACCTCTAGACAAGTCTTTGGAGGGGAGTGTTGCGAGATTGACAGGACCAAGAGAGATGTTGGTCAAGTCACAGAAAGAGATCGTAGACCACAGCTGACTGACGATCAGAGAAAACAATGGTTGGCAAGACTCAAGGGAAGCAGGAGATCAAGCAATCAACCAACAGATGTTCTCTGAACTCAGATGATGAGAGAACTTTTGAGTCTTGCCAAATTCACCAACTACAACTGATTCACATGGTAGGAAGTATTAGCACAAAACTCCTAGTGTTCCACTTGTATCAAGTGAAATCTCGGAATTTTATGCAATATATGAACCAGAAGTAGCACGAGAGGAAATAAGGGTGTCCTCCGGCGACTTCAGCAGACATGGGTGAAGAGGATCAGTATCCTGCATGGAAAGAAAAATCATGATAGGTGAATACACAGATGAATCATATATAGAATATTCAAAATACGCAGGCATGGCACTTAAAAGAACTATCTTATCCCATGACTAGTTGCAATGACTTGATTTAACACCTTCAATCAAACCTATATGGTACAGTAAGCATATTCGAATTCAAAAAAAAAAAAGGACATTCCAGTAGACATCTGATTCTAAAGCTCAAACTATCCACACAAGTGTCACGCCAGTAAAGCGGACAATTGTCACATCAGCAGATAGATGCATCTAATCCAACTTTTAGAGGCATATTCATATATTCAACGTAGTATCCGGGAGGAAATCAAGAAAATTCTCGCGGAGCACCTTAGTCCATGATCAATCAGACCTAATTCAATCCCCCAAATCGACATCAAGCATCATACAAGTCTACGGTACAAGTCAACGCTACACAACCAACCAACAACCCTAATTCGCAACCCCAACCAAGAACTCCCTATAAATCGACCGATCGAGGATGAAACCAATCGGATCCACGATCCACCACCTCTAATCGCAAAACCGACAAATTGATGCTACATACAATCCTCAACCCAGTCCCCAAGAAAGCCCTCAACCCCAAACCAATCGGATCCACAACCCACGCACCTGCACCGTACCGAACCCAAGATCGACGCCAATCCATACCTAATCGGCCAAGAAAGTCCTAAATTCGAGCAGATCGGCGCAGAATACGAAGAGCAAGGTCGATCGTAGGGGGCGCTTACGGGGAAAACGAAGGGAAGCCAGCAGGCCGATGGGGAGAACCGTGGGGGAGGAGATGAGCGCCGCCGTCTAGTCAATGGATGCGAGATGCGATTTGTGTTGGGGGGTGAGGGAGGGGCTCGCGTGGCTGGGGCAAAGGCTGTTTTAAAGGCGCCCGGGGGACTGGAGTTGGACCGGGACACTGGCGAGCGGGGCCGGCCAGAGAGGTTCTTTGCTTGCTTCCCACCCCCGCCGCGTCGTGGGGCTTCGCGGAAACTTCCCCAGCAAGCCGTGTTGTTGACTGGTTGGGTTGGGGTTTTACGCTTCTGCCCTGGAATGCGAGGGTTTTAACAAACATGGAAATTTGGACCTTTTTATAGACTTCCTCGATTCCCTTTGGCCTTGTTTATTGTTTAGTTCGATGTGTAAAATTTTAGGCGTCACATCAAATATCATATGGATTACCAGTAAAAACATAAACTACAGATTCCATCAATAAACTACGATATGAATTTATTAAGCATAATTAATCTATCATAAGCAAATGTGTTATTGTAGCGCTTTTATTGTCAAATCATGGACTAAAAAAATTATACAATTAGTTATTTCCTTCATTTATATTTAATAATCTATGCATGTGTCTACCCGTTCGATGTGATAGATGTAAAGTTTTCGGGTGGAAAATAAAAAAGTCTCATCCATACTTCAATTGAAGATTAGAAATTACACAGATATGGAAATTTTAGATTAGAAATTTGTTGTAGATTAATAACATAAGATGTATGTTTAAATTTACTATGAAAAATAATGTCATAACAAATATTCTCAAAGTATTGTGAAGTTAAGGAGATTTCTAAAACTGATGGCCGAACATGAAAATATTTGACTTTAAAACAAACCTAATATGACATGTAGATAAAAGCAGGAGGAACATGATGTAATGAGATGACTGTTGACCATAGTTTGAGTATTATTACTCCCTCCATATTTTTTTATATATAAAAGGCACACACATATCAAGATTTAAACTTTAGAATCTTTGACCGTTGACCAATAATTCAGCTAGCAATTGTCAAGTATTATGAACATAATACTCCCTCATTCCACATAAGAATGCAATTCTCACTTTTTCAGAAGCTCAATCGGTTTGTTTTCATCAAAATTATATAGAATGCCATTCTCACTTTCCAGAAGCTTAACCGGTTTGTTTTTCATCAAAATTATATAAAAATATACTATCTTTTATGATACAAAATAAGTGTCATTAAATTAATTATAAAATATACATTTTCATAGAAAATTTAGCTGGAGATATAAACATTAGTATATATGTATTATAGACTCGGTGTGTAACACTCTGGTGTTAAGCATGCATAATCACTTGCATTCTTAAGCATAAGCATCTTTATGCATGGCATTAATGAAAAGTTTGATTGTCATTTCATGCATCATGCTTGATTATTCAAATTATGCCTGCCTTTCACATAAATTGAATATGTGGTATGAGTGTTTGGTGTTGGATGACCCCTAGGGTAACCTAGATATGATTAGAACACCAAATTAACCTAGGTTTATGTTTATGGTTTTGGCTAATTAAGCTTTGTTGTCATGGTTGACCAAGGTGGACCATGAAAGTAGTTTTGTTTGGCTGAATTGAAAGTGGTAGCTAAAGTGCTTGCATGTGTGTGCACCCTAAATAAAGTTTGTAGAGAATTTTATAAGGAACAAAAGTTGTTTTTACCACTTTTCATGAAAATGCTTGGAAGGTGTTCAAAAATGTTGAAAAAGGGCAGAATTGGGGGCTGATTTTCCATTTTTAGAAATTTTTAAAAGGTATTTTATTTGGATTTTTGTATTTCAAAATCTAGGCAGAATCTGGTAAAACTTCTTTAAGATGAAATGTTCTACTCTTCAAAAGCTACATTTCATCTATTTTGAGTTTTTGCTAATTCGGCTTAAATCAAGAGTTATTAAGCAGCAAAATTTGTTTTAAATTCATAGAAATAGCTTTTCGGTGACGGTTGTTTCCTGGCCGTCAGGGAAATCCCCGACCAGAAGCGCGCCGTGGCCGCCCGCGGCAGCATGCGTCGGCCGCGTGGCGCCCGGGGTCTGTCGTTCGGAGGAGTTTTTGGCCGCGTGGGCGTCGTTCGAACCCCGCCCGCTCCTTCACTCTCCCCGCGCCCTCACTCTCTCCCTCCTCCCCGCTCATTTCCGCTCTGTTTGCCGCCGCGTCGCCCGAGCTCGCCTCGCCGCCGTCCAGAAATCCGCCGCCGGCAGCCACGCATTCGCCCGCTGAGCCCCGCAATCGAACGCGCCCGAGTCCGCTCCCTCATCCTCCACCCTCGTCTCGGCCTATTGCTTCGAGGTATACCCGAATCGTCTCATCTTCTCCCCGTCCGCCATGGCCGCACCTCGGCTTCACCGTGGTCCCACCGCTCTGGCCATCCTCTCTCGCCATTAGGGTGCGCATCAGAAGCGTCGTGGTGGGTAGCTGCTAGGACGATAGTCAATGGCGTCGATTAGGGTTTCGTGGGGTCGGATTTCGTCGAGCCGCCGCGCGGAGTGCCGCCGCTCCGCCGTGCTCGTGCTCCGACCGCCTCAAGCCGCTCCCTCCCATCTTTAGTACCCTTGATCGATGCACGCTATTCTCCTCTCTCTTCTCCGCCGGTTGGTGACGCCGGAGCGCCGCCAGGACGGCTGGCCGAGCGTCGCCGCCGACGAGGACCGTCGGTCTAGAATGAGGGAAAACCTAGGGTTCTTGGTGCAAGATTGACAGACACAGAGATTTACCTATTAGGGCTCGGTTAGTTTCTGGAAACCTCAGGGTCCCCGGTGTAAAGTGCTTTTTCCTTTTTCTTTTCCAGAAATGATTTCAGATTTCAGTTTAAACTTTGAAAATTCATAACTTGCTCATTTTTCATCCAAATGAGTTGGTTCAACTTGCAGTATTTTTCTTATGAGATGATCTATGCATGAAAAATATGAAATGTGGAATTTGTGATACTTTTCTGTATAGCTTTATTTATCTCTATTAATTGCTTTTATCTTAGGAAATACATAAGTAATTCTCTGTTGCTCAGAAAAATGTGAGACCAAGTTTGTTAGTCTTCTTATGTCATGCTATATCTGTGAAAAATGTTATGAGGTTATGTCATGTGGAAAGTTTGCTCTGTCTAGTTATGGTGCCTGTTTTCATGTGATGATAAATAATTCATAATAAATAATATATAAGGAAATTGTTCATGAAACTTTTTGGAGAGTGTTTTTATGTCAATATAGAGCTAATTATGTTCTGAGATCTGTTGTTTGAGATACTTTTATGTACAAAGTATTTTATGCCCCTGGAATTGTGCTGCCTTGTGTTTTTTGGGTAGGATAAAGTATTTACTGTTTTGACTTGAAATTTTTATGGTAGTCTTTATTTGGTATGATTAAGCTTTTGTAATTTTTACAGAATTTTTTGAGTAGTCTAAAGTCATGTGGTAGTTATACCCTGATTTTCTTTTAATTATAAATAATGCTTTAAAGTTATCATTTCATATGTGTAAAAATGCTTTTTATGCTATTTATGATATGTGTGATCTGCTATTGGTTGTGGTTCAGTAGAGTGTAGTGTGTAAAACAATGGTTGTTTATAATTCCTTATAGTGTGCGAGTAAATTGTAATGCGAGGCCTATTTGAAGATTTGTCGGTAGAAGAGAATGCAGATGACATGTGCTTATCGTACATGTTTTCAAATATCATATCATTCATCTTAGCTGAACATTCATTCACCATCACCATCAGCATTGTATTTATATATATACATGGTATTCATACGCACTATGCATCATACAGGATCGTCAGAGCTCGAAACGGTAGTTCCCGGAGCACAAGGAGAGGAAGGCCAGCAGGAAGCTTTGGTTCGGGAAGCAGCAGCAGAAGAGGATCCCGAAGCTGATCTTCCGGAGTGTCCCGACCACCAGCCAAGCTCTTTCCTGAAAGGCAAGCCTCGGAGCATTCTCCCTGTGGTTTGCAAAATATCTAACTTGAGTCCTTTACTTGTTTGCTGCATTAAGTTATAGACGTTGTTTTATACCGTTGCTGCATTACTTATATTCTTTGCCACTGTTTATACTTTAACCCTGTTAGGTTCAGGTACGAATATATGCTTAGCCCTGCTTAACTAGATCGGTAGAAGTCGGGTGATTTCTTGTCATCCGCGAGTTATAGGTGGTGACTTGGAATGATTGAATACATTGTTATCTTGGATAACCATGTGGAGATAATAAATCGAGACCGGGCGGGATTGGAGTTGAGAATGAACTGGAGGTTCAATGTGGTTTATCCCGTCTGTGTCGAACTAGGACCCCGTCCGTTGTACGTCCTCAAGTCATATTGAATTTATGCCTCACATTTAGCTGGAAGGATAAGTCGTTCCGACCGCGAAGCCTAATTTTGATTTGGGCCGGGAGTCGACCTGCTGTACGCATTGCATTGGTGAAGATGGGGAACCACGGGTTACGCGGTTGTAAGGCCTGGATATAGCATGGTGCGCCCTGCTGGCAGCCGAACGGTGCCCGGATGCGATGGTACCTGTTGATCTCGTGTTTTTCTTGAATTGGATGTCGGTGACCTGTAGCTCACCGTGGCTGGTGAGTGTGGTTTGTGTGAGGAATACCCGCCAGCTGGTTAGTAATCGATTATAATCGCCATCGTTCCTGGACAGTGAACACTTGACTTGAGCAGCGACATCGTAGTAAGAACTTGAACAAGAGATGAGATGGTTGAGCTGTTGAGATTGAAAGATACTCAACCGGAATTGGTTACTTTCTGTTGAATAATTACTACCATGCTTGTTTAGTACAGGTGCTAATGTAGCATGATAAGGTTAATCAGATTAAAATACATTGCTAGAAGGTTCTTTTTAATTATTCCTTAATGCAAGCTTTTCATACTTATACAGCCTTGCATACTCCTTGGAGTCACTTTATTTTAGTTTATGACAGGTAAGTCTAGCTGAGTACATCCTCGTACTCAGGGTTTTATTTTCCGTGTTTTTGCAGATGGTGAGATGTTATATGGCTATTGTCAGAACTGCTTCTATCCCGCTTTGGGAGATGACTAGACCTTGGGCATGGTCACTTCTCTCTACTTGATTGCTTTTGCTGGATGTTGACTAAAGGACTGGCACTGTATTTAAACTAAGTGTGCATGTGGTATTTGAACTTAATTGCTTTCGCTTTATTTTGAATTTGAACTTGGTTTATAATAACTTTATTCGTACTCCGATGTTTTAAACTATGTGCGAAATCTATACTTGTGAATGGGAACGCTAAACTATTACGATCTTGGTCGTGCCGGAAAAGTTTGAAATCCTTCGAGATTTCGGTATGACTACCGGGTTTATTAGGTCTCAATCATGTAGTTTGCCGTCCTAATGGTGAATTATGTGCTTGTGCTCTAATAAATTGGTCGGTTCTGTCACACGGTGAAAGTTAAAGCGACAGTTAAACTAGCAACTTATAGTTAGATTCTTTTGTGGACGGAAAGAGTACAAACTTCATATAGTCATGTTGTAATCATATATACTATCCAATTACCATGGAGAAAATTGTATGCATAGCCATGTAGCAGCAAAAGATATCTTTTATTAAAAAGATTCATTGATTCTTAGCCATGTAGTAGCACCAAAATATAACTTCTTTAATTATTATTTACCACTCTGTTGTCCATTTTGCTAATGCCGACAACTCTCACTGTGAAGGGCTATGCTGATGTGGCCAAGCTGCCCGTGCTGCCGTGCTGGGGACGTTCACCGTGAAGGATTTTTTTTATTTTTTATTTTTATGAAACGACGTCGACAGTGTACCGTACGCCACCTGCTCGCGCCCCTCCTCGAGCGGCAGCGGCACATCGATCGCCCGCACAGCAAGGCCGCAACGAGCAGGCCTTAATTGGCGGCCTCGAGGCGCGCAGCATCCGGAATTCAGGAGACGACGATGATGACCCGGCGACAAGGAACGGGCCTTCGAGATCGGCACGGTGTTGGACATGAGCGAGCCTGCATGCGCAAGTCTTTCTCGTGTAGGTGTATGTGGTGGCGTACGCATACCTGGTTCGGCTCCACCATGCATCCTCGTCCATGTTCAAGTTCGTCGAGGACCAAAACTACATGAACTCATACTTTGCATGGTGGGTGCCTGGGTGGGCTGATCGTGGCCATAGCAACGCAGTATTGACGTTAGCAAAACTGAAAGATTCTTTTTTTAAAAGAGTGACTAAGATGTGAAATCTTTTAATGGCATATAGATATAGCGAAGAGTAAATCACATTGCGAAACTATACATGTGTGTAAATTATCTTAATAACTTCTAATTTGCTCTACGTGAAATAAGAACTTATTATCTTAGTGTGTATACGATCCAAAGTTCAATCCCTTAACATGCTCGGTAATTTAGTCTATGGACAAATTTTAGCTCTCCCCACTCTATTCGCTCATTTTTGACCGGGTCTACATCTTTACTTAGACGAAATCAGCGCCATGAAATCTGGCCTATTATTTAGCCACGTCGCAAGTTCTTATTTAGCCACGTCGACGGGCGCTACTGGATTTATGGAGCCGTCAGCTTAGACTATTCTAGACACCTCCAATTGACCCGCCGCCCTTCCCACTCCTGCTCCGGCCGCCTCGCACCGCCGTCTCCCCTATCACCGGTCTTTCTTATCCTCCTCCCCCAACTAGGACCTTCCTCGCTCCCTGCAATCACAAACGTCCCCTTCGGCTGCTCCAACCACCGGGGATGGAGGACATCCTCGACCGTCCTTTCGACTCTTCCAATCGCCAGCGCTGGAGGACATCCCGAACGCACTCCCCTGCCTCCTTACCCGCGTCATGGACGTGCCTCATGCCGGGCATCGGGCAGCTGCGCGCGGCCAGGCGTCCGGGCCGCAGAAGCCGCGGGGCGTGCGAACACGCAGGCAAGGCCCGACGAGCGGAGCCGCAGGCATCGTCGACGGCGCGGAGGTGAACTCGATGCGCGGGAATTGTCAGATGCCGAGGCGCCAGAGTCATAGCCATTGTTGATACCGTCGTCGCCAGCGAACTGCTCGCCGGCACCGACCGCCCAATCAAGGAGTCGGCCAGGCGCACAGCCACGTCGGGCGCGCAGCCACAACGGCCAGCGGCGGTGCAAGATCATCGCGAGTCGATGTCATGCGGCAACGGTGGTGCTGGTGCAGAGCCACTACGAGACCACTGGTCCAGTATGTGCAGCATGTCAGCAACGCGCTACAGTAGCTTCTTCCTTCCCTGCAATAGTGTGATAGTGTTTACTGTGCCTACAAGCTGTTCGATCAAATACCATGCCCACGGAATCGCAACAAATACTCGCTGTTCAGTGCCAAATGCCAGTACGCTGTAAGCATGTTGAGTAACCATACGCCGCCGCCATCTGCGTGTCCGTGGCGCGGATGCCGCCAGGACGGGCGTCCTTCCGCCAGTGCGTGCGTGTCCGTGGTTCAGCCGAGCGCCACATCCAGGTCTGCGCCGCCGCCGCCGGGGACGAGGCCGCCTGCGAGGCCAGCTGTCCTCGAATGTCCTCCCCGCGTCGACGTAGTATGCTCTTTTGCGGGCACGGCCCTCACCGCGCCGCGTCGCTGCAGCATCGGCGGGAGGCGGTGGAGCTGCGCCGAGCGGCTTAGGATTTTTGCACAGGGTATGCAAAAATCCACATGTCCATCCGATTTGTGCACGATCAGACGCCGCATTGGCAGTGAGCCATGGAGCCGGCAGCTTGTAGTGATCGTACAAGTAAAATGCGCTTGCACAGAAGGTGGCAATTCATTTGTGTTCTTCTTTTGCATATATGTATATATACGCAGGGTATGCAGTGGCATATATAGCATACCGTGTAGGTCCGTCCATGGTCTTGGAGGCCCAGCGCGGGCGGCCAGCCGACCTTGCGCTGCCACGCCTGCTCACGCCCAGGCCTCCAGTTGCTCGCTGGGATTGGCGACTTGTGGGCGTCGGCTCGCTGGTGAGGAATACCTTCCGCGAGTTGCGCGGTTCCTGCTATTCATCCCGTTCTCGCTCTATCCATTTTATTCACTGGTAATAGCGATTCATCCCGTTCATCTGCTGAATTGTGTTTGCAGGGGTGCGTTCCCTGATCTTTAGTGCTTGCATGTGTGCGTTTCCTGATCTAAGCCCAGAATGTTTGTGTTTGCAGGGGTGCGTTTCTTGATCTAAGCCCACCATGAAGGGCTGCTCCGAGCGTCTATTATTTCTGTTGCTGCTCTGAGCCCTCCATTTATTTATTTTGATCTGATAATCACGATGATTGGAATCAGTGACGTTGTGGTTTTGATCTTGGTTTAGCTGCTCCATGAGTTTGCTGCAGACTTGCCCTGCTGACCTCGACAGCAAATGCGATGGTGCCGCATCTGATGATTGGCAGGGGGAGTTCTTCCCTGGTGTCCTAAAAATCAAGTATGAGGTGAGGCCATGAAAACCCCAGATTGTGATGTCGTGGTGATAGGTTGTTGTTGTGAACCGGACAATTGTTTATTGAACAATTGATGATTGTACGACAGGGTCAACAAGCAAGAACCGTCTTGCTTACATTTTTTTTGTTTCATTTAACTAGCATTTAGGGTGAGACCAATATAAAGCCTTTGTGGGGTACTGCACAGCTCTTTATGCTCATTCTTGTATAAGTTTATTTCATGTGTTTGGTGTAAATAATATTTACTTCAAATCAAGTGGACAATGTAGTTTCAGGTGATTGCTTGAAAGAAAAAATTGCTATTGCAAAATTGCAATTGGAAAAAAAAACTTCAGTTCTACGACAAAGTCATTGCTCTTACCATTGACCCGTGGCGTTAGCATGGGCGATATACTAGCATAGCCTTAGCATGGGCTACTGTTGCTCCTGTTCTTGTTACCAGTTCTCACCTGTTTTCATTTTACCCATGCATTTTTCAGTTTTAAAGAGCTTCTGATAGATAACTGACATGCTGCTCCTCTATTTTCATAGGGTTGCTACTCCTATAGTTCAGTGCTTTTGTGGGGATATATCTGAATAAAGAAATCTGATATTCCAATAAAAGCCATGAATATCTTCAAAGGCACTGTCCGCAACGGTGGCTGATGGCATGATCATATCATGTGATCTATTGAGTGTTCTTTTTATCTTCAATTCTGAGTTGACATTTCAGGAGTTGCTCTGTATGCTCTTTCCGTTTTTGAGATTTACCAATTTTCTGGAGGTGTTCCTGAGCATGTGTGACCGTCGACCAGAAGGTGGTGATTACTTTCCTACTTTGTTAAAGCAGCTGCTACTGAGTCTCCAACAGCAAGAAATTCAACTACCAAAGTCAGACCACAAAAGAAGAAAACTTCAGCAATTTGGAAGCATTATTCGATGAAATTTTTGTCGAAGAAATGGTGAATGGCATGGTTATCAAGAAGCCAATGGCTTCATGCAAATATACTGTGACGATATTCTTAATGCTCCAAGCAAGCAAAGGTACAACACGTCTGTGAATCATTACTATTTGTTTATTTGTTTTAGATTTCTGATAAAAGTAGTGTATCTTCAATTGCCGATGATTTATAACCCCATTTCCATTACCATAGTAACTGAAATAGAAACAGTTTAGATTATTAAGAAAATAAGCCATTACCATAGTAACTGAAATAGAAACAGTTTAGATTATTAAGAAAATAAGCAAAGAAGCGCTGGAGTGAGCTAGAGTTTAAATATTGAGCTCATGCTATTAGTTTAGATGCTCATTTTTTATATCATCGTCACCTTGTGTTGTAGGTGATTCTGCTGATGCTGTTGAGAATATTACAGAATTGATGTGGCTGATAATTAGGCCTGGTGTTCCTTTAGGTAACGCGATTCTTTATGCTTTTTTATCTTTTTTATTTGCACTGTCTGATTTATTGAACTAGAAGGATTTTAATATTTGTGAACTCTTCTCTTGTGAGATACGTTAGTTTAATATATATAGTATTTGTGACTAGGAGTCTAGGACTGTATAAGCTGAAACGAAACAGTGCCTACATGTTGACCTGGACGTAATTTAGGCATATTCATTTTTATTTTAGGCATATTCCTTTTTATTTGGATGTGTTACGTGCTCTGATCATATATTTCATCATTTTGTTGTAGGCAAGCAGAGGTGCGTTTGACTAGCTGTCGTTGCTTGTTGGACAAGGGTTGAATTACCAAGTAACATTGAGATATACATCCAATGAGGTTTCTGGTCTGGTTAATTTTTACATGAGTTATCAAGGTCATGCTTGATAACTAGGGGTTTGTGACGTTTGTCTCATTTTCCTGTTGTCAAACTCTACATGAGATATGCATCCAAAGAGCTGAGTCATGCTTTCGACTGGAGGTTTGGGATGTTTTCTCATTTTACTGTTGTTCCTTATTACTTCCAAAAGTTTGCATAAAAAATCCATGCCTTTTGTGATCTTGGTTCAAAAAAATCCATGCAGAAAAAGGTTGAGGAATGCAGGTATGGAGACAACATCAGTCCTACTTACTTGGACACTTATTGTGCTAAGCATGCACCCAGAATGTCAATGTTAGTCACCGGAACGGCGCTGTACGCCGATGGCCGGTGGTGATCACGAACAGAGAATACACACACACACGAACACTTGGACACAAGAGTTGTGCTGCAATCAGCGCAGCGTTTTCTGATGTATAGTATTGATACTTATTTGTTACAAGAGAGATCATGCCGCACACAGCGCGCACGACGCGAGAGAGTGCGCGTCCATCCCCACGCACGGCGTCGCCCGGCTAGTGCGGCATGCTCCAGTTCATGGCTAAAACAAAACGGGCGTGCGGTCACCACAGGTTGATGCCCGCGCGCATGCAAAACGATAACTGAAACATGTAACTAAATTTAGCTAAGACACATAGGAGTATCCAACAGTCAATAGCAACCAAGAGAAGAAATGTTGAGCCACTTCCGTCGACTGCAAGTCTGCAACAAAGAAGTATTTGTGTGCAAATTTTACACTTCCAGTTATTGACCGTGGCTATATTTTGTTGGTGAACTGAAAAGGCTTTGGAAATATTGCAATTTTATGATGCATACGAATTATTTGGTATATTCATACATGCTCAAGTCATGGTATATTACTCTGAAAATGCTGTTTCTTTCCATTTCATTGTTCTAATATATGACGGTGGTTTTTATATACGTCCATAAAATGAAGCCGTGGCAACACACAGGCACTATACTAGTATTTAATAAAAGATTAAAAAATATACACTTACTGGACTTCACTTATTTTTCTATTTTTGTTTTGTGCAAAAATTTAAATAGTAGTAGAAGATTGTTAAGGAGCATTTGTTATCTTATTAGTTTTCAAATTTCGAAGGCACATCCGAGGATCAGGGAAGGCATGCAGGTATATGTTTTTAGATGAATACTACTCCTATGTTTGTTATCTATAGTTAAGAAAAAGTGTGCTACGACAGATGCTGAAGGCTACTGCAGATAAAAGATACGGTTTGAATCTTGGAAAGGTCCAGTATGTCCTTAAAAGATACGATTTGGTGAATCGTAATGTGCAGACAGTGGTGGACAAATTTGAAACAAAAATGATGGTGCTTCATATGCCTTGCCTTCCTTTCCTTATTATTTCTGTGCGATGGCAGCCTGGTGTAGGCCGTGTCATCGTGAGTTCGTGACACCTGCATCTTCTTAATCCCAAGAAGGCACTAAAGCTTCTGTTTCCTCCCTAGAATTTCTTCACATTATTACTAGTAGCTATATTGATTTCAGGCTTGTTTAGTTCTCTGAATTGATGTCAGAATTTTAGAATTTCTGTCGTATTTTGTTTGTATTTGATAAAAATTATTCAAATTTTGACTAATTAGGCTTAAATGTTCGTTTCATAAAGTACAACCAAACTGTGTAATTAGATTATGATTTCATCTACATTTAGTACTTCATGCATGTGCCGACATTTTGATGTGACGGGGAATCTTCTTTTTGCATAGTGCCAAATGCTGAAATTGGAAGTCTAATTACTTTTCACGCGAACATTGTTATGCAATAAGTACGTATTACTAAAGCCATTTTACTAATGCTGTTATGCAATAAGTACGTATTACTAAAGCCATTTTACTAATGCTCCAGAAATATATCGAAATAGTCACACTCCTGCCAGTTGCTTAACTAAAATATAAGCAATCAATAAACTGCCTCGCAATGTTAGCACCTCATTATGAAATGTCAAAGAGCATCAAATCAAACTCATGTTGCCAACAGTTTTGTGATTAATCATAGCACGCGTGTTCTCACCTGAAAGTACTGATAACAGAAGAGATTGGTAGTTCACTTAATTGCTTAATCAGGAATGGAGAACTCAAATTATGTAGAATTAAAATGGAAATTAATCAGGTTTTACTCCGGTTAGTAGTTAGTACAATGCACAAAGGACAAAAGGAGTTCCCCGGCTTACAGATTTGAATAAAAAAGACTAAAAACAACACCAAACATGCATAGATTTAGCAATCAGAGGTGGGCATTTGTCATAAGTCATCCTCTATTCTCTTCAGACAAATTTCTAGAGCTGAATACGTATCTTTCAATTCTCATGTTAGTTTCTTACTAATTCATCAGGGGCATTTGCCCATATAATGATCTAACCATGTATGTATGAACCCTCAAGCACTGACCACTAGCATGTATTTACTTTTACGTTGTCACATACTGGGAGCAAAGTTAAACTCCAGTCATGATAACCTCAGCCGTGACTTCTTTCTTCATTGTAAGTAATCAGAAGAAATATTGTTAAATTTCACCAAATACTCAATTTCAAATTAACTGCATTTTAATTACTACAAGTACAACAAATCATACTAAAGCTCATGGATTCACATCTTCATCAACCTTGTATTACTCCATTTTTGTAAAGAACACAAGATTCTAACACCCTAGAGCTTCCCATTGAGCTTCAGTACTTTACCGTTTAACCAAAGGCCAATAGAGTGGCATGGGCCGGGTCATCAAAGATGGCGCGGCAACGCTGCGCCCAGGTTTTCTAGTGTGACCTAAAACTTTTGCCATGATCCAAACAGCACCAGGAAGGCAGGAATGAATTTTCTTAAGGAAGAAATATAAGGTAAAATCACGTGACTTTTTTGGGCCAAGGCCCATATGGCCTGCAGCCCACTGCCCACCCTCTCCTAACGTAAACCACACCTCCAATCCGCTCGGGCGCTCGCACAGGCCGAGGCCGCCGCCGCCGCCGCCGCGTGGGCTGCTCGCCGTCTCCCGCACCGCACTCGCCCAGTCGCCCTCTCCCACGCCGCCTCTCTGTCCGCGTCGCCGCGCGCATGCTTTGGTGAAACACCGCGCCGACGTTACCGCCTAACCGAGCGAGGGGACGAGGGCACCAACGTATTTGCTTCCGTGGCCGTCAGTCGGAGCCGGGAGAAGCCTCGAATCAAAAGTGCTCCGGCTCTATCGACGGCTCCTCCGGTGAAGCAGTGACTGGCAGCGTCCGAGCGCCCCGCCAAACACCCGTTCTTCGCCTGAGCCGCGCCCCCGCGCCTCCTCCCATTCTTCGCCAGCGCCCAGCGCCGCTCGACCTCACGACCCACCTTCCGTCGCGCGAAGCTCGAGGCCAAGCACCTCCTCCACCGCCGAACTTGCCTCCGCTGTTACCGACTCCAAGTTCCACTCGCCCGAGATCCTCTCATCCCGTCCGAGGCGCTCATGTGGGCTTCCTCTGCCCGAGGTCCCCTCCTCTCCATCGTCGCTCCTCCCGACATGTCGAAGAAGCTCGGCAAGCTGCCGCCGACGGCGGCGAGAGAGGAGCTGTTTGCTTCATGCTCCTTCGCCGACCTCGGCCTTCACTCTACCCTCTGCGCCCACCTTCAAGGTCGCTCTCTATCTTCCTTCACTCACCTTTTTCCAGTAGTTGTGATTTGGGCGTTCGGTTGTGAATCACAAGCTTTGTTCGCATCAAATTGAATTTCTTTTCTTTTGGGGTTTAGCTTCAGTATATAAATGTTGGCCATTAAGTGAATTTATCAGAGTTTGGTACACAAATGTCATGTTCCTAGGTTTGTGTACCAACTGAAGTAGCAAATGGCAAATGACAAATGTAGTTCGTGGCGGTTGTATGAATTTGCGGAGAAATCACGTCTGATGAAATTGGTGCTTAGATAGAGGTTTTCTTTGTTCTTCGAATGAATTCTGCATGAGAATAGATTGCTTCCTGGTTATCGAAACATAGCAAATGTTGAACAGAAGTCTGCAAAGATGACACATTTTCCTGCTTGCTAAATAGTATTTCTTTCATTCTTTAATAATTTAGATAAGATGAGTTTCCAAGCACCCACGCGAATCCAAGCTCAGGCAATTCCAGTTGCCCTTTCAGGACAACACATGTATGCTCTTTTTTACTCTGATTTATTGCAAATCCTTAACTGAAGTGGTTTTCTTTTAAAATGAATAATATTTTACACTACCAATTTCAGGCTAGTGAAGGCTGCAACTGGCACTGGGAAAACTCTTGCTTACCTTGCACCCATTGTTCACCTTCTCCAGATGAGGGAGCCTCGTGTGGATAGAACTGATGGAACTTTTGGTAATTACTTGTGCCTTTTTTATGTTCCCTGTGCTGCTTTTAATGGGTAAATCCAATTTTCATTTTAGAATGTCATTTTCTTTAGTAGTCTTTGGTCCAGATGAGATGGATGTAAGGCCTTCTGTGCCCGGTGGCGGGCGCACCTGAATACGCTGAACTAAATGCTGTGTTTTTGCCTTTGGTAATACAAAAGCAGGGGGTGACCCTCTTTTCTAAAAAAAATGTCATTTTCTTTAGCTCAATATATTCAGCCATAAAAAAATATATGTGCAGTAAAGCCAGATCTCTTTGTTTCTTTCTGCATAGCCTCACACCAGTCGTGGTTTGTCTATCATGATCCTCTCCAGGGATTGTTCTTGTACTTTTGTTCTTATTTTGGAGAGAGAATGAACTCACTGCTACATTTTTTGTCATCTATAGGGAAAAATGTATGACATATTAAAATTGTTAATGCACTATGGATTTAGTTTTGATTGAAGTGACAATCTTGTATTCTTGCTTGTATTATTATGGTTTGGCTGTTTGCAATCATCCAATGGAATTCAGTTCTGTTACCTTTTCTTACATAACAAAATGATGCAGACAAGTCTAGTGTATGTCAAAACAAAATCATCTGACACACACACTCATCTAGTATAAACCATCCTGTTGTATGGTCATAAAAAAATTTATGCGAGCAATTCTTCCCTTGATCCTCCATTAATACCGGTTGATGTCACTAACTGTTTGATGGTAGCGCTGGTACTTGTGCCAACGCGAGAGCTATGCTTACAGGTTTACGGGATTGCACAACAGCTGGTTCATCGTTTTCACTGGATTGTCCCTGGGTATGTCATGGGCGGGGAGAACAGAGCAAAAGAGAAAGCAAGACTGCGGAAAGGTATCCCATAGTGTCATTTCTGGAAGAGTTAAATGCATCAACAATGCCTGAACTTTGTCAATGGGTGCCACTTTGGTCCCCGAGCTTTGTAAACACATTTCTGGGCCCCCTAAACTTGTTATGTGGTGCACCACACATTCCAAAACTTGTAAAATGGTGCATCACAGGATCATTTATGGACCATACTGACCACTGTGGTGCACCATTAACAAGTTTAGGAACCTAGTAATGCGTTTTTAAAGTTCATGTGACCAAAGTGGCACCCCTTGATAACTTCAGGCGCTGCTCATGCATTTAACTCATTTATAGAGTCAAACATGCCTCTATGTGATATCAGGCTTTAACCATGGACATTTGTTTGTAGGAATATCAATTCTCATTGCTACACCTGGGCGCCTTCTTGACCATTTACAGCATACTGCTTCATTTGTCTATTCAAATCTGCAGTGGATAGTTTTTGATGAAGCTGACAGGTCTGATAGCATTATAGCAACAGTCGTGCCATTTGATTTCCACAGAAGATTTCTTATTCGGTGGGCATAATTTTTACCACTCTTGTGTTGTATTAATGCAGCATTCTCGAACTTGGTTTTGGAAAAGAAGTTGAGGATATTCTAGAGCACTTGGGTTCAAGGAATGGCGCCCCTGGTCAAATTAAACACAAAGGGGAGCATATCCAAAGGCAAAACCTTCTCTTATCTGCAACTCTTAATGAGAAGGTGAATCGGTTGGCAAAAATTAGTTTGAAAGACCCAGTCATGATCGGCCTTGATGATCAAAACAAGCCTTCAGGGAAATCCAACAATCATACTTCTCTATTATCTGATGATGATGATGAAATACTCGGAAAGCAGAATGATTTAGTGGAACATTCGGTTGATGATTTCAAGCTTCCTGCACAATTGGTTCAAAGATATGTTAAAGGTAGCAACAAGTTGCTTGCTTTAAACTTTTTAGAGGTCATGCTTGTCATTTGTTGCTTAGGTGGTATGACAAATCTTTGCTTTTATTATTTAGTTTCATGTGGTTCGAGGCTTGCGGTTCTTCTTACGATTCTTAAATCTCTATTTGAAAGACAAGTCTCTCAGAAGGTGAGTTTCATATTTTGTCCTGATGTTCAAATTTCACTGAACCATATTTTTTTCTTCTTCAAGTCATGATAGATAGGTCCTGGAAGTCCTGAGACGTCAATTCAATCTATTATGAGTCAGCTTAACCACCCCCCCCCTACCCCCACTTCTTTTTTTTTGCAGGTTGTTGTTTTCTTCTCAACCTGTGACTCTGTAGATTTCCACCATACAGTACTCAGCCAGCTCCAGTGGAGCTCTGACCCACAGCTTGATATGGATAAGAAGCAAAAATTTCTTAGCTGTAAAATGTTTCGTTTGCATGGTAACATGGAGCAGGATGAGCGCAAGAAGTCCTTTCTGGGTTTCGGTTCTGAGAAATCAGCAATTCTTGTATCAACTGATATTGCTGCTAGGGGCTTGGACTTTCCAAAAGTCAAGTACATCATACAATATGATTCTCCAGGAGAAACTTCTGAATATGTTCACAGGTACTTGATGCATCAAGCATTTCCTTGTCTGATGCACTTGTAGTTGTAGTTTCTTACCTCCTATGTAATTTTGTGTATGAGGAATTTTGAAAAAACTACAGGTGGGTTTGTCAAAGCTAATGCAGAACCATAAATTTTAAAAGTTGAACAAAAAAACTACAGTATTAACAAGTTATATCACAAATCTGTAGATTTAATGTGCAATGTATCAAATAACATGTGGTTACATTTGTTTCCATATTACATATTTCCATGTTGCGTTTTCGGTGTTAACTGCATTGCTGTTATAGAATCTTTTTTTTATCTAGTAGCTTGCTTAAACTAATGCAGTCGTACATTGTATTCTTACTCCCTGCATTCCAAATTATAAGTCGCTTTGACTTTTTTGGTTCATCCATTTCGCTACGTATCTAGACATATTATTATATCTAGATGCATAGCAAAATGGATGTATTGAAAAGTCAAAGCGACCTATAATTTGGAATGGAGGAAGTACTTGCCCATTGCCATTCTTTTATGTACAACTCTGGCTCAAAACATAAGGACGTTTCCATTTGGCCTAAGTCAAGGTATCCTAAGTTTGACAAAGTTTATAGAAAAGGACAATTGCTAGAATAAAATAAAAAGGGCGTACCCAGTGCCGTAGGCTCCCGCACTGCTGGGTCTAGGGAAGGGAAAATAGCCAGCAGCCATCCCTGCACAAATGTGCAGAGGATGGGGCTTGAACCCTGGACCTGCACAAATTGCTAGAATAGAATGATTGGATTAATTTGGCTAACCCTAGAGGGTAGCAATATAGTGTCATACATGGGCCTCATGGGCCTAACACCCCCCCGCAGTCTGAACTTCCGGCGCATCAGAGTTACAGACTGGACATGAAAAGAAGCACACACACGAGCCCCCCCCACAGACTCAACTAGCCACCGGTGACGTTGAGGCTGGAGCGGAACTCGGTGAAGGTCGAGGACGGGAGACCCTTGGTGAAGATGTCGGCGAACTGGGAGGTGGTCGGGACGTGAAGGACCCGAACAACGCCAATGGCAACCAAGTCCCGGACGAAGTGCAAGTCGATCTCCACGTGCTTGGTCCGCTGGTGCTGAACGGGGTTGTTGGAGATGTACACGGCGCTGACGTTGTCGCAGTAGACAAGCGTGGCTCTGGCGAGGGGGCTGTGCAGCTCGGCGAGGAGCTGTCGAAGCCAGGAAGCCTCCGCCACGCCGTTAGCGACAACACGGTACTCCGCCTCGGCACTGGAGCGGGAGACCACCGGCTGGCGCTTGGACGACCAGGACACCAGGTTGCCGCCCAGGAAGACAGCGTAGCCGGAGGTAGAGCGCCGAGTGTCCGGACACCCGGCCTAGTCAGCGTCAGTGTAGACAACGAGCTCGGAGGAGGAAGACCGGTGAAGGAGCAAGCCGTAGTCGACAGTGCCGCGGAGGTAGCGGAGGAGGCGCTTGAGAGCAGTGAGGTGGGGCTCTCAGGGATCATGCATGTGAAGGAAAATCTGCTGCACTGCATAGGTGATATTCGGCCGGGTGAAGGTAAGGTATTGAAGTGCACCTGCGAGACTCCGGTATGCCGTGGGGTCTGCCACTGAGTTGCCCTCGGCCTTTGACAGCTTGCCCTGTGTGTCAACTGGAGTGGAGCAGGGCTTGCAGTTAGTCATCCCAGCTCGCTCCAGGATATCAAGAGTGTACTGCCGCTGGTGAAGAAGAAGGCCGGTGGGACGAGGCTCAACAGTGACCCCGAGGAAGTGGTGGAGCACACCAAGATCCTTTACAGGAAACTCCTGCTGAAGAGAGCTGATGATGCGGCTGAGTAGTGACTAACTGGAGGCTGTGAGGACAATGTCATCAACGTAGAGCAGCAGGTAGGCAGTCTCAGCTCCACGGTGATAGATAAACAGAGACGTATCTAACTTGGCCTCCACAAAGCCCTGTGTCACCAGGAAGGCAGCAAACCGAGAGTGCCACGCCCGAGGGGCCTGCTTGAGGCCGTAGAGAGACCTGTTGAGCCGACAGACCATGTCAGGACGAGAAGAGTCAACAAACCCCACCGGTTGGCTGCAGTAAACTGTCTCAGTGAGAGTCTCGTGCAGAAAAGCATTCTTGACGTCCAGCTGATGCACAGGCCAAGAGCGAGCGAGAGCCAGTGAGAGCACTGTACGGACGGTGGCCGGCTTCACCACTGGGCTGAATGTCTCATCATAGTCGACGCCAGGGCGCTGAGTGAAACCCCGGAGAACCCAACGAGCCTTGTACCTCTTAAGGGTACCATCAGCCCGCCGCTTGTGCGTCTAGATCCACTTGCCGGTGACAACATTGGAGCCGGGCGGACGGGGCACCAGATCCCATGTCTGGTTTGCGAGGAGAGCCGCGTACTCCTCTTCCATCGTGCGGCGCCAGTGAGGGTCCGATAAGGCTTCGCGAACGGAAGAGGGTACAGGAGAGACCTGTGTGTCGCCGGGCAGCGCCGCAAGAGCCCCGGACCGCAGGGTACCCGCCGCGTGCTGCGTCACCATAGGGTGAACATGCCGCGGGTGGCGGTGGAGCGGTGGGTGGTACACCGGCGGCACGACACGGGCTGCCGGAGGCGGCGGCGGTGGTGTAGGCGTCGCCGGCGGAGAAGAGGCCACCGGTGGGGGAGGCGTCGCCGGCGAAGAAGAGGCCACCGGTGGTGACAGAGGCGCCGGGTCCGCCCGCGTACGGCGTTGGTAGACAAGCACCGGCTGAGTGAACCGCGCAGGGGGTGCAGGAACCGGCGTCCCCGGTCCCGTGTCAGGCGGAGGAGCAGGGGTTGCACCGGAGGGCGACGCTACCGGACCCATGCAGGGCACAGGGCCAAGAGCAGCAGGCGCCGAGTCCGCCCGCGCAAGGCGCTGGTAGACAAGCACCGGTTGAGCGAACCGCGCAGGGGGTGCAGGAACCGGCGTCTCCGGGCCCGTGTCAGGCGGAGGAGCAGGGGCCGCACCGGAGGGCGACGCTACTGGACCCGTGCAAGGCACAGGGCCAGGAGCAGCACTGATGTGCGGCGAGCCGGGGCACGGGCCCGGCGAAGGGCACGGTGGAGCAGTACCTGCAGGAGAAAACGGCAAAAGTGGTTGGAGCACCGTGTCAGTGGGAAACAGAGAGGCGAGGTCAAGGTCAGGGGTGGAAGGTGGTGTGGTGGTGGTGGAGAAGGGGAAGACAGACTCATCAAACACCACATGGCGAGAGATGAGGACCCGACGAGAAGTGAGGTCAAAGCACCGGTAACCCTTATGATCTGGGGAATACCCGAGGAAAACACACAGAGTCGAATGGGGAGCCAGCTTATGTGGAGTGGTGGCAGTGGTGTTAGGGTAACACACACACCCGAAGACACGAAGGTGGTCATACCGAGGAGGGGTACCGAAGAGAGCGTGGTGCGGTGTAGGAGCTGGGCATGCAACGGAAGGAAGACGGTTGAGGAGATAGGTGGAGGTGTGCAGACTCTCTGCGCATAAGCGAGCAGGAAGCGACGCCTGGAGCAGAAGGGTGCGCATGGTGTCGTTCGTGGTCCGAATCATGCGCTCCGTCTTGCCGTTTTGGGAGGAGGTATACGGACAAGACATGCGCAACTGGACACCGTCAGAGAGGAAGAAGGCACGGGAGGTGGAGTTATCAAACTCACGGCCATTGTCACACTGGACGGCCTTGATTGTAAGGCTGAACTGAGTGGACACCCAAGCGAAAAAGTGGAGAATAGTGTGGAATACCTCAGACTTTGCACGCAAGGAAAAGTCCACGAATAATGAGAAAAATCATCAACCACCACAAGATAATATTTGTAACCAGAAATGCTGATGACAGGAGATGTCCATAGGTCGCAATGTACAAGTTCAAACACATGAGTAGCATGTGAAGTAGAAGACTGTAAAGGAAGACGAACATGACGGCCCAGCTGGCACGCATGACACAAGTGCTCATCGTGATCCCGAGTACAACGAATGTCGGAACTACGACTAAGCTGCATCAGAGCATCACGTCCAGGATGGCCGAGACGACGGTGCCAAGTGGTGGAGGAAGTAGATGCGGCGAGGGCAGCTGACAACGTGGACAGCATAGAAGGCGAAGCAGAGGCCGAAAACCGAAGAGTGTAAAGGGGCCCCGAGCTGTCACATCGGAGGAGAGGACGCCGGGAAGCCAAATCCTTCACAGTAAGACCAGAAGAGTCAAATTCAACAGAACAGGAATTGTCAGCTGTAAAACGATGAATAGAAAGAAGGTTGTGAACCATTGAAGGTGCAACAAGAACGTCAGGAAGACGAAAAGAGCCATGAGTGCCGGCGGCACCCACGGACGTGATAGGAAGACACGACCCATTTGCGACCATAATGGACGAAGGATGAGAGGGAGGAGGGTGAACAGAGGAGAGTATACCAGGGTCGGGAGTAGTATGGTAGGTAGCACCCGAGTCGGCAACCCAAGCTGGTCCAGCAGGAGGTGTCAGGGCCATGGTGCTGAAAGTGGACGCCAAGGCCGTCGAGTCCCCACCGACGGGCCCGAGCGAGGCGCCGGGAGGTGTCACCCACGGTCCGGGCGAAGTGCCGAGAGGTGGAGCCCATGGAGCCGTTGAGGGAAACCTCGGAGGAGCACCAACGAACATGGCCGCCGACGAGCGAGACTCACCGCCGTGAGCCTGGAAGGGCCACATGGAGATGCGCCCTGCCCACGGGTTGTTGAAGGAGGGCCAGGGTGTACCCCGTGGAGGCGCGGGCGCCGGGTTGCTCCCACGTCCAGCACCCGCACCACGCCCCCCTCCGCGACGACGGCGGCCACCACGGCCCCCCCACCCCCGCTCGGCCCGCGGGGAGGAGGACCAAGACGAGACGACGGCGGCGGAGCAGACGGACGCGGCAGAGGAGTAGCCGCAAGTGCAGCCGAGGAAGACGAGGACCCCGGTGCAGAGGTGGACCCGAGCTGGATGCCCTGAGTGAGCTCCTCCATGACATGGTCGTCACGGACCTGCAGGAAGGTGGGGAAGGGCCGCTGCCGGGTGATCCACGTGCGGCGGTGGGCGTAGCGGTCACTGAGCCCGCGGAGGACGTTGAGGATCAGGATGCGGTCCTCCACGGGCCAGCCAAGGTCACCGAGGGAGTCGGCCATGCCCTTCATCCGGCGGCAGAACTCGCTGACGGAGAGGTCACCCTGGACGAAGGTACGGAAGCTCGCATCGAGACGCAGAGCCCGTGCCTCGGCGTTGCCCAGAAACTGGCCCTCAAGGGCGAGCCAGGCCCAGCGAGCGTCAACGGAGTTGCGGACGAGGTCGTGCAGGTCGAGGGAGATCGTCCCGATGATCCAGGAGAGCACGATACTGTCGAGACGCAGCCACGCTGGGGTCTGGACCGGGACAGAGGCATCGGCAAGGACGTGGTCGTCGAGGGCGTAGCGGCGGAGGATGAGGAGGACCAGGTCCCGCCGATGGGCGTAGGCGGGCGACTCCGGCTCGAGGACGACTGGGACGAGGAGACGGATGTTCTAGACCCTCCCGGCCTGGTAGTGGAGCTGCGCCACGAGCGGGTCAGCCGGGTCGTGCCAGAGGACCGCGGTGTGGGACGCGCGGTGGCCCGGTGTGCCTGAGGCGGTGGCCCCAGCGTCGTACGAGGTAGGGAGGACGAGGAGCTGCTCCGCCTCGGCGATCTGGCGGGCCAGCACATCGGCCGCTTCGCGCTTGCGCTCCCAAGCGAGGGCGGCGGCCCTTAGACGCGCCTGGCCTTCCGCAGCAGCCGCCCGGGCCGCGACGAGGGCGGCGGTGAGGGCGGAGTCGGTACCCGCTGCGTGGATATGAGACGAAGACGGCAGAGGTAGCGGGGCGGGGAAGTTGAAAGCAGCCGCGTTCGCCGGGAAGCGCAGCCCAGCAGTGGCAACGGCGGCCACCACGGCGTCCGTGCCGTCCGCGCCCAGGCCAGGGCCATGCACCGCGCCGGGACCGGGGGCCGCGCCCGTGCCGGGGGTCAGGCCGCCCGCCGCGCCTGGGCCCTGCGCCGCGCCGGGGGCTAGGCCGCCCTCGCGGGGGCCGTGGGCCGGGGCCGTGGGG
>CM041641.1:13136103-13162063 GCA_023333625.1 Bothriochloa decipiens
ATGTGGTAGATTTTAATACTCTTCTCTATAAAATGAGTTAAAACCTATAGAATAGTTTGACTTGGCACAAATTCTTAAGTCCTTTTATTTTGGGGCTAAATGGAGTAGTTTCTTGTGAAGATGCTAAACTCCCAATATATAAACAAGAATAATAATTCACATTTTACTTCACCATTGCTAGTTCTGATTTAATAGCACTGTCCACTTCACTGATTAGGGTTGGAAGAACTGCAAGAATTGGTGAAAAGGGGGAGGCTCTCCTCTTTCTGCAACCTATTGAACTTGACTACTTGAAAGATCTGGAGCTACATGGTGTATCACTGACAGAATACCCCTTTCAAAGGGTTTTAGATAGTTTTCCTGTAAATGGACAGAAACCCCACAAAAGGAAGCAAATATCCTTAGACATGCATCCTTGGATAATGTCTCTGCAAGGGTCACTTGAGGGTTTTGTTGCAGCTGAGGTAATGCATATTTTACCTTTTCCTTCCAGTGACTGTTTGGTAATAACATGTTTCACCTTTCTGCTGATTATTTGTTATGAATATCGTAATAAACTATTGTAAACTGAACTTTAAGCAATGGATATCAATTAAAATATTCTGACATTCTTATCCAGGATGCAACAAAGAAGCTTGCCAGGGATGCCTTCTGTTCCTGGGTTCGTGCCTACACTGCCCACCGAGGTGAACTGAAGAAAATCTTCATGGTGAAGAAGCTCCACCTGGGCCATGTAGCGAAGAGCTTCGGGTTGAAGGAGCAGCCATCCCTGGTCGGAAGGTCACATCAGATGCAGCTTAAGAAGAGGAAGAAAGAGCAGAAGCGTGAGCGGCCTGCGAAGAGGAGAAAGCTCCACTCTAAGTGAACTTGCACCCCCCCCAAAATGCTGCATCGTTTGACCTCGGATCATGATGTGCGTCAATTTTGGAAACAACCGTTCTGGGCTATACCCACATGAGCTATTTTGTTCGTGAGATTACATGTTTGGATATTGGTCTGAATGTAGGAACTAGCAACAAATGTACAATGTTTGTTGATATGAGATCATCAATTACTATCGTTTTAGTATCCACCTGGGTTTTTTTTCTTAAATCTCACGCCTGCCTTTGCCCCTCTACTCCTTTGCCCCCTCTAGTGAACAAACCGTCTGTGTTCGCCCATGGATTTTGGGAAACTTAATCAGACAGCTAGGAGCCAGCTGTACACATTGCTCTACCACAAGCGGTCAAACAGATCTTGCAGTGTCACTGTCAGAGTAAACAACCCACTGGCAATCTTTGACCTTCATTTTCATATAGGCCTTATATTAGATACCAAAGTTGGTGCACCAACTTTACATAGTAAATTCTGTTAAACACTGTAGCAATTTTGTTTTTATTTAGTAATAATTATTTAAACATTGATTAATTAGGCTTAAAATATTCGTCTCGCAAAATACAACAAAACTATGTAATTAGTTTTTTATTTCATCTATATTTAGTATTACATACATGTGTCGACATTTTGATGTGACGAGGAATCTTCTTTTTCATAGTGAAATTTGACGTGAAATCTGAAATCTAAACAAGGCTACAGTACAAAACTACCTATTCACGTTACTGTATGCCTTTCATCTCTATATGCCTGTCCGTACTGGTACTTTACAATATCTTCAGCTGTACTACAGAGAAGCAAAGGGGAAAAGTTAGCTGCAATGCTGTGATCAGGTAGGTGACCTGAGCTATTCTTCCCGTAGCACAAAATCTGCACGGATCAAATCAAACACCAATGAGGCAATTCCAGAAGCCTGTTGGCCCGCTCCAACGTGGCAACGTGTTCCCCACCAGTCCTCCACGGACAACCACCATGTGGGCCCTTACGACTTGAGATCCCACATGTCAGTGACCGCAATACCTCTGCCAAAGTTAACTGAACCAGCTGTACCTGTACTGCACACCACAACCGCCTCCACCTCGCCGCGCCCCGCCTCCACCAGCTCCGCCGTCACGCGAGCTCACGGGCCGGGGGCTCGGAAGCACAAGAACCACGCGGCGAGCTTGTCTCTCGTCCGGGGATTCTAGCGCCGGCTAGTCTCATCGGGGCCGGCCGCTTGGAGCAGGCGGCATCCGCTCCGTAGCACTGCTGATTTGGTGAGCGCGGGCAGTAGCCGCGGGATGGGAGATCTGGCGGTGGCGTTGGCGGCTGTAGCTTGATGGTGACCCCGGGCAGTAGCCGGGGCAGCGGCCCGTCATGCATAGCGGCGCGGGCGCCCGGGAGCCCGCGCGGCTTGTCTTCTGCCGCGACCGCTTTCGCAGCGCTCCGGCGCAGGTGGCGGTGGGCGGCACCCTCGGGCGCCGGCGCGTCGACGCTGGAGCGCGCGGCCCGCGCGTTCCTCCTGGCCTCCGCGGCGCTAGTGCTCGCCTGCGCGCTCTACCTCTACGTGTTCCGCTACGTCGTCGGCCGGGGAGGTCGCGCTCGCGCCTTTGCCGCCGCGGGCTTCTCCGGGGACGCCACCGCCGGCCTGGGCCTGGGCGCTGGCGGCGGGGCGTGCGACGTGTTCGACGGCGCCTGGGTTCCCGACGACACCGGCCGCCACCCGCTCTACAACAGCTCCGAATGCCCGTTCGCGGGTTCGACTGCCTCGCCAACGGGCGGAACGACACTGGGTACCTCAAGTGGCGGTGGAAGCCGCGCCGGTGCGACGTGCCGCCGTTCGCGGCCCGCGCCGCGCTGGAGCGGCTGCGCGGGAAGCGGGTGGTGTTCGTGGGGGACTCCATGAGCCGCACGCAGTGGGAGTCCTTCATCTGCATGCTCATGGCCGGCGTGGATGACCCCAGGACGGTCTTCGAGGTGAACGGGAACGAGATCACCAAGACGATACGGCACCTGGCGGTCAGGTTCGCGTCTCACGGCCTCACCGTCGAATTCTTCCGGTCCGTGTTCCTCGTGCAGGAGCGTCCTGCCCCGCGGCATGCCCCCAAGAGGGTCAAATCCACATTGAGGCTTGATAGGATGGATAATTTAAGCCGGAAATGGGTGAATTCGGACGTGCTGATTTTCAATACTGGGCATTGGTGGACGGCGACCAAATTGTTTGATACGTAAGGTCCCTTGCATTGATTTACTGTGCATTTTAGTTCTAACTTGGAATTGTGTAGTTGTTTCAGTACTGCCAATGTCTGCTTTGCCATTAGGATTGAATACTCTATATTCATGGTTGAATAGGTAGTGTGTATTTCTTTTATTTTTTTCCAGAAAAAGACATTGAAGGAACATGTGGTGTTGTGTTCACTTCGATGCTTTGGCTGCAGCCCAGTATTTTTAATACAGTGCCTTACTTTAGAAATCGAATCATAGCTCATATTCTAGTTAGAGGTAGAGTTTTAATACTCCGTCCCAAAATAAGTGTCGTTTCGGTTTTCGTGTCACAAATTTGACTCGATTTGTAGAAAATACGTGCAATATTTATATATCCAAATAAATTTGTTAAAAAACTAGACGAAAAGATCTTTCCAATGATACTAATTACTTAGCATAAATATTTATATATTTAAATATATAATTGTCGGCAGTTGTTTCTCGGGAATCGAGAACGACACTTATTTTAGGACGGAGGGAGTAAAGTCCAGTGGGGGACAACCCCTCCTGTTTTCCTCAAAAAACATAGCATCACCGTGTTGCTTTTAACATAACCATCTTATCTTCATATTCTCTGTATCTGAGTGGTGTGCTAGTACTAATGTAACTGAAGCACAAGTTTAATAGTTTTTCTTTTTACCTCGTCTTCCCGACAGGGGTTGCTATTTTCAGGCCGGACGATCTCTTAAGTTAGGTACATCCATCGATGCTGGTTTCAGGATGGCACTGGAGACCTGGGCCTCATGGGTACAAAAAAGAGTTGATTTAAACCGAACACATGTCTTCTTTCGCACATATGAGCCATCTCATTGGGGGTAAGTTTTATAAAAAAAAAGAATTCAGACTCCGAAAGATTATTATGGTTGTCAAGCATTTGAATCTCATGGGGAAAACATGTAAAGGTGTTAATTAGATTCTTAAAGATTGTTGTCATCCACATACCTTAATATAATTTTCAGCCCTATTATATGAGATCCTGTTATGCCTTTACTTAAACTGTAGGTAGATTGATAATGGTGCTAGATAAGTGGGCCTATTTAATTATGGTGATATTTTTTAGAGAAAAAAAAATGGTCAAGATCCTGTCCATTTTGACTGCATGTAACATCTATAATCAGTCCAATGCACATGCCCTGTGAATGTAGATCCAATTGTTCTAGCTTCACCAAGCCATACATAATGGATTTATTATTCCTCCCACATTCTGGTTGACTCATGAGTTGTGAACTGCTTCATGTAAATAAACTACTAAATTGTCTTACTCTTTACAAGGTCAAACTGTGATTGTACTACATTTACGCCTTATTTGTATTCATTAGCTGCTAATAGTTATATAGCCAATAGCTCATAGCTTATATTAGCTGCTATTAGCTGGTTTGGTCCAACTAGTGAGATAGTTGTTATAGTTGGTATTCAGCTAACAATTAGCCAGACTATTAACTGGACCTGTTTGAATCCAAAGGAGCTAATTATTAGCAGCTAACTATTAGCTCTATGGACCAAACAGGGCTAGCTCCTAAAACATATGATATGGTCTAAATGGCATGACCATGATTACCACAGAAAAATGTCAATGTTGCAAGAAATTTTGCAGTATCAATTCTTTTCTTCATTTTCTCTGCTGTAGCTATTCTGTAAGAGCTGACAGGAGCTCTCTTCCCATTTCATAGGGACACAAGCCAGAAGGTGTGTGAGGTAACAGAGCAGCCTTCATTGGAGGCCAAAGGAAATGATAAGAGTGAATTTGGGGCTATACTTGCTGATGTTGTAGCCAACATGAAAGTTCCTATCACAGTACTAAATGTAACTTTAATGGGAGCATTTCGAAGTGATGCACATGTTGGCACTTGGAGTAATCCTCCCACTATACTTGATTGCAGCCACTGGTGTCTTCCTGGAGTCCCTGATGCTTGGAACGAACTCGTGCTTTCATACCTTTTGACAAATGGTGAGTTCTTAGTTATGCTAATGTCTATCTTCATTTCTGTGAATCCTGTGGATAATGTATATCAGTTAGACAAAATTTTCACATAGGAGTAAAATTTTTCTTTTTTTTTTTTTGCAAGGTATACTGCTCTTCCACTTCAGCTATAGTGTTATGAATTTCTAGGACTTGCATATACAATACACATTTTATCTCTGCCGAACCATGGTGCCCATGGAATGTCATGCATAGCATGAATTGCGAGATTTTCCCATCAGAAATAGTGAGATTCAATGTTACTTGAAGTGACATTCGAGGCCACACTGAGAAATTAATTTAGGCTATGTTAGTTGATCCCTGACGACTTTTAGTATATCGGTCATTTGTAAAGATTAAGCAGCTATTTACTGATGCTACCTTGGAATGCCTCAAGTTACCTTCCAAAAATTGCCACTCCATTGTATATTACCTTACCATCTATTACTCATGTGTGTGCAGTGAGCTAGATATAGTTCTATATCTATCTGTTAGTATTTGGTGTGCCTTTAGTTGCTTCAAGTGTTATGAACAAGTTTGTCATTAAGTTTAAGGTTAATCTGTTTTCATTGTATTTGGATGGTCACCTGAACCCATTTTTCCATCTGAATTTGCACAGGTTGGCGAAACATGGGGGGCTGAATTTTATGGCCGCATGCTTAATCTACCCCCACTTTCTGTATTGTGATATTTGACATTACCAGGTATACTAGAGAATTAACATACGTCTGGGACAAGGCAGCTGCATCTGCTAGGTGGTTCATGGACTTCTACATTCTTTTCTTCTTTTTTACTTGTATACACGGTGAAGCATGCATCGAGAGTTGTAGATTTTACATCACTTCTTTAATTCTTCTGGTTGGTAAGGATTAGAATCGCATACTAACAGTTCATTATATATGTTGTTAAAAATTGAGTTTGTATTGTAACCTATATGTACAAACATTTACTTGATACATTGTCAGAAAGTGCCCTCTCTCAATTGAATTGGCAAGTTTTGAATGTCTAGCATCGCCTCCACATTGCATTGTTTTGTTTCTGTATGCGATTGTCTTATACAAGTCTATTGGCATACACTGACTAGTCATATGTTCCATGCACTAACCAGTTATTAATTGGCGCCCTGTACATAATCATTTATCACACACGCTCACATAATTTCAGCAGAGAACTTTACATGTACATGAAGCTTATTTCAGCGGCCAAGAGCCAACCCAAAAGAATTTTCAGCCGTCGAGGCAGGCCGGCAGCGACATAGAGCTGCAGCCATGGCAGCAACAGGGAGTTGTGTATTTTGTATAGCGAAGACCTAAGCATAGCTATCTATACAAGCTATTGCTATGCATGTATGGTTGCAATATGGGGTGTTTGTATATCCACATATCATGACCTTGCCAAGCTCGCTGTCGTCACTGCCATGGGGATGCTCTTCGTCTTGTTATTGTTCTCGCCCCAATGCCAGAGCATGCTCTCCCAGAA
Source organism: Bothriochloa decipiens (assembly GCA_023333625.1). Lineage (NCBI taxonomy): Eukaryota > Viridiplantae > Streptophyta > Magnoliopsida > Poales > Poaceae > Bothriochloa > Bothriochloa decipiens. Next base: position 13,142,660 of record CM041641.1, read on the forward strand.
GCAGAACTTCTCAAAGCATGCCTTCAGCCTGGTGTCAGTGATGTTGCGGCGCCAATGGCCATCTTCAGAATTAGCCTTCTCGGCCTGCCTCCGGTCCCACTCCAGCCTGGCCTTCTGCCGTGACCTCAGCTGGCAGTAGGACTGGAGCTTCCGGGGCATCCTGTCATGCACCTTCCACCACCGGGCATGTGCAACATCACTCGCAAATTCACGCATTCCAGCGTTGTTCCAGTTGCAGTCATAGTCTTTGAAGCACAGCCATGGCTTCAGCCCAAGGTAGTGGAGAACATAGAGGATTGGTGGGTCTGCGCCAAACAGCTGAGTCTTCTTCGCCTTCATGTCCTCACTGTCGCCCTCCCAGAAGTGCTTCAGAAAGTTCATGTGCTTGGGGATGCGATGCCACCATGTGAATATTTCATTCAGGTACCCCTGGTCCCCGCCGTTGTATGAAGTTATCTCGTTGATGTGGTCCATCAGCAGCTGGAATGTGCAGTTTGAAGGCTCTATGACCATGACACCGGAGTTGAAGAGTGTTGCATTGTTGCCAGTTGCAGTGATCTCTGGCATGGCAAACAGGAAGTCAACATTCCTCAGGATGAGGAGGTCAGCATCTATGAAGATGATCTTGTCATAGTCAGTCAGCTGCCACAGCCTGAACTTGCTGTAGTTCCACTCGTTGTATGCATCATGCTCTGCTTTTGGGTTCCTGATTCTTTGGATTATTCTGACCTTCCACCCTGCAGCTTCCAAGCCTCTCCGGTGGTGATCGCTTATGGTCTCATCAACAAGGATAACTAGGTCCCTGGTTGATCCTGCTTGGCGAATGCTTTGAGCTGCTGTAATAGCACCGCAGACATATTCACTCGCTGAATGCAGTATTGTTGCATATGCTTCTCTTCGTCGATCTACTGAGAAAAGTCTCGCTGCAGCAGTAAGAATAGAGTCATTTGCTGGAATTTTATACTTGATCAGACAAATGACTAAAAACAGGCAAAAAGTACTACACTGTATGAAGAACTAGACAGAAAGGAAATATATTATTTTCTGTTGGTGTGCTAATTCTTAGTAAATATGCAACTTACATTTTGCTTTGAGTGGAATAGCAAGCTCACAGGATCCGACGGGAAGCCTGAGCTTTTCCCTTAATGCTTTCGAGTCAGGACTATATAACCAAGCATTGCCTTCATGTCTCACAAGGTTCTTGCAAGGGAAGAGATTCGGGATTGGAAAGCAGTCAGTTACAAAAAGAACATGGACCTTGTGGTTGCGCTTTGAAGATGCCACAGCCAATTTTGCTGCTGAGAGCTGCAAATGGAGCCGCGCAACATCTCTTGACCAACCTGCCACACGGGTACATGGAAGCTTTACAGCAATGACATCAAAGCGTACACCTCTTCGTACATTAGGCTCTGGAAGTGATGGACAAGAGGGTATCTCTGTTTCTTCCTCCTCATCGATCCATTCAGGATACAGTGTTTGCCAAGTAATGCTGTCCTTGGCATGCTCAAGTCTTATAATGGAAACATGGCTGTCTGAGAGCAACTGTGTCCAAGAGCCATACTCAGTGCTATTGAAATTCAAGAGTCCAACTTTGAGATTTTGACTATCACTTTTTAGATTTTCCAGTGTTTTATAGACATCCTCCCACCGAACATCACCAGATGATACGTATCGCGGATCAGAACTTGTTTTTTCCCACATCCAACCGACATCCACATACCTGCAAGGCATATAAACTCACATGATTCGATAGTTATAGCTTTAGAGGCATCGTCTAGCTTTAGAGAAGACTTCATTTTTTGCCGCATCACAAATATGTCAACAAGACGTGCTTACCGGGAGGCTGACTGCAACTGGTGCTCGTATAAGGTTGGAGTCACAAGGGTAAGAACTGTCGCAGAAATGATAGCTATAATCAAGATCCTCAAAGATTTGAACTTGCAACCACAGCTCTTTTCAAGGACAAGAACTTCAAAATTTTCGACATCTTTGAAACTTTTGCTTTTGGAGGCCCTTCTCTTAGTTGTGTCCTCCCTGCAAAAGGTAGAAGCAAACTTAGTCATGCAAAACAATAACTACTTTACCAGATAAGATCAGCCATCAAACTACCATTCTTGACACGTGGTGTTCAGAAAGGAATTTAAAAAAGACGATGGCAATGGAAACAGATACTAGACACTGATTCCACAAGACGACAAGAAGATAGATTCTGAAGTTCCTTCTTGAGCACAAAGGTATATGTTTTTTGAGCATGACAAAGGTATATGTCATTTTCTTCCTTTTCATTTTGATTTGCCTTATAATCATAGAGAGGTAAACGCATCATCACTTTAAAGTTGAAAGCGAAAACCAATATGCATATGCAAGGTAATGGCTTCATAACCTAATTGTATAGGATAATTAGATAGACCTCATTTAGGAAGCACTTATGCTTTACTAAAAACTTCAGTAGCAAAAAAGCAAAATTCATTCATAAAGTTCTTGCTAAAAAGAACTGCAAAAAGTTTTGAATGCAACATCTGCAACTAGTAAAGAGCAACACATTTAGGTCCTAGTTTTCCCTCATGATTAGGTCAGAAGATAGACTAGATAACATTTTTATGTACAGCAGGATAGGCAGTGCTATGATATCATCCTTTGAGTTTGCCTCGAGTCCGAATAAGTGGAATGCTGATAGGCACAAGCACCATATGATCAGAAATAACAAAAAAAAAAAAAAAAAGACAAATGAAAGCACCCAAAGCACACCCTTTTAAAAAGAAGAAAATGCAGTATATCCGATAGTTGGTTGTGAGAGTGAGCCACACCAAAAGATGTTTGCCAATCAAAGTTGGAAGTGTAAAGGAGCTAAACGTTTCTAAGCACTAAGGAAAATTCAAAGAAGAAAATCACATGGACTTGTATTCCACACCCTTGATTCTCGATTCATCAACCACAATATTCAAGGAACACAGAGCATCAGAACATATATATTACTAAATCACAAAGGCGGCTTTATACCTAACTAACTCCCCCTGGACTGATTCTCCAAATCAGAAGGATGACTAGCTGTTCGATACCGTTGTGATCACGAAATGGGAAAAGTTCAGAGTAACTGCCGCTGCTAACACTACCCGTGCAGATAACCGGATGATCCAAGCATGCTGAAATCATCCGTAGGCACTCCTCCGCAGTCCCGCACACGGCAAGACCACTTCTTCGTCTTGTGCACGTCACGCGTGGCCATATGCCCACTGCCAAAACCCGAAGTCCCCAGTGCCTCACAAGTCAGCCTCAGCTCAGCAGATCAGAGGAGAGGACCGACGGCCGGTCCGACCAGGTTAAGGCGAGCGGCGAAAACGAGAGCACAATCCAGTGGAGACGGACCCGTCCGGGACTGGAATTTGATGGCTTGGTGACGAAGGTGAGATAGCGTTCCACAGGACGACAGGGACGGGGGTCAACAATGGTCAGTACTCTACTACTCTGTACTCCACTAGTGCGGAGGACAGAAGGAGACCACCAGCACCAGGCGAACTAAGCAGGCTGCTAATGATCACGGGATAATGGTACATCCGGCGGCAAGCTGAGGATGTGATATCGAATAATCAGCAATCAATGGAGGATTGGATTGGATGCGAGGGGAGCTTTCTTGCGGTTAATGCGAAGGATGCAAGGAGACGTAACCACCAACCACTGCGGCGCCCGCAATTAAGGAGGGCGGAGAGACGGAATCCAAGTCCAACGACGTGTCACCGGCTCACCGCCGCGCTGTCGTCGTCGTCTTCCTCCGGCTGGTCGGGTCGGCAAGGATCGATATCGATCTAATGCGGCATGCAGCGCCCACAGGTGCGGCGTGGAAGAAGATAGAAGGAAACAAAAAAGAAGCAGCTTTGGTCGGGATTGTGAGAGGAGAGCGAGGGAGGAGGAGGAGATCTTACGGGGCGCCGGCTGGACGGTAGCGCGGCTCCAGTGGGCCCATCGGTGCTTGTTGCGCCGCCGCCGCTTCGCACCTGAAAAAAAAATGTCATGTAAAACATGCTGGCCAACGGAACCAACAAAACAGCCCTAGCAGCGGCTTTAACCATAGCAAAGATAGAGAATTGATACGGGCATTATTTCTTGGAAGAAAATACTCGTATATAAGACAGAGAAAAGGAGGTGAGAGCATCAACGCGGCACACCATGAACACGCAGGGTGGAGCAGGGGAGGGGTGCCCTAAACAGGAGAGCAGAGGAAGGAAAGAAAAAGCAAGGGAACGCCCAGAGTTGGAGACCCAACGCAGACGGACATGGCTCTGACACAGGACTCTGCCTAAGCCCAGCATCGGGAGACCTCAAAAAACAATAAGCAAACCGATTCTACTGTTAATCCGCAGCAACAAAAAAAAAAAAACAGAGAAATAGCAAGTGACAGGAAAAGGAGACCGGGCACGACGATCAAGCGAATGCTTTGTGCCAGCAATGGAGCAGAGGCCTGTGGGCTCATAACAAACACCTCGAAACCAAAAGCGAAATCAGAAGGCCAAGAATAGCCAGAAAGAAAGAAGAGGAGGGCCGTAGTGTGTACCCCCGAACCGAAGGAAGCCCTGTGAATCCACGAGAGGGAGAAAGGAGGAAGGCGTGGTTGCTGCCTGCCTTGCTGCTTCCCTAGCACTCAATTCCTCTATCTACCATAAGAACTCGGCGTGCGAGCTCAGGAGAGGGAGAAGCTTTATATTATCAGATAGAAGAATGGAAGAGTAAGATGGATGATCGTGAAACACCACAGGCAGGTACGCCGACGCGGGGGAGACCCGCGAGGCGCGGCAATGGTGATGGGTTTTCTCGGCCTGCTGCCAATTATTAGGCGGGCGAACGGGTCTGTACCACGGGTCAAGGCCTAATCTTTACGCCCGGGGCCATATCATGCGCTATCTGGGAGACGAGACCACAGACGAGAGGGGAGGGAATACACGCATGACATGCATTGGCTTTCGTGAGAAATTTTGCCTTGGTAAAATGTTCGGCAGGGGAAAAGCATCCAAAGTTTTCCTCATTCGGTGGAACTCTATATTTCAAGTGGCCATAGAGGAGTTTAAGGTTCAAAGTATGGTTTTGTCAGTGGAGCATTTGCACTCGAAGTCTAAGGGCATGTTGTCGTTTAGAATTGTTGGTGGACTCACCACCTCGAACGCTGTGAACCTGAACGGCTATGATCGATTTAGGCATTGCATAATTAAGTGTAAGAAACTTTCCTGAAAAAGGTAGTCTTCGAATTCATATATTGTTTTGTTTAGTATATATCCATTAGCATTTTGAAGTAATGAATTACCACATGAGACGTGATGCAGTAGAAATTATTGACTAGACACTGGAGGACATGGCTTAGGAGGGCATTTAAAAGACGAAAAAAAAAATCCAACAGAGCGTGTTTGGATCATGCTCTCAACAGGCGCCACAAGAGCGCATCTGAAATTGGACGTCTGGTGACACTTGTTCAGACACTTATCCCACACGTATATATATGATCAAACAAACCCTCTGAACGTCGCCTATTACCGGCTCGAGAGAATACCCTTTTTTTCGAAGTTCAATAGATCTTTTATATATTAAAAAAACCCAAGATAGAGATCGCTACGCTAGTCGATTCTTTAGCTAGAGGGACCAAAAACAGGCAGTGTCTCTAATTAGCCACCATTCCTACCTAGCCTTACCTATAGCACTGCTATTTAGCAACTTTTTTCTTCTTCTTTCGTTTTCTTCGTTTGCTTCTTTTTCTCCGCTTAAACAATTTTTTTGTTCAACTACCTTCTATACAATATTTTTTTTTTCAAAACAACAAAAGTTAGATAGTACAAAACTTATTCAAAAGATGTTATATGGCGAAAAGTATATGTGCATAAGCTATGCGGGTAAAGAGTTTTTGTTAACAAAAATTCTCGAAAGGTAAATTTGAGATTTTGCGGAAAGAAGGTAACGCTTTCCTCGAATAGCAAAACGTATAAGTAATTACCAGGGATTGCTCGGTAATTAGCGTAGATGTCAGGTTATTTTTTCTTGGCATGAAAGGTTTCTAAACATAGCAAATGCTTCGGTACCCGCAGTATATGTCCGTGCTCGAAGCACTTGCTTGCAAGTTTGGTGTGCTGACTTTGGACGGCTTTATTTGAGGGGAATTTACATAGAGAAGGAAGATGGACCGCGCCACACAGCATCGCCCACAAGGGGCTTATCTAGCAACTACGCCAAGATAGGCAAAAGGTTAGAGTAAGTAGGAAATATACTATATATACTGAGCAGCCTAGGAAGCAAGGACTCGATTTACATGTAGTAGAAATAGGCGAGCGGCGCTAGAAATCAAAATGCTCATTGTGGGGCCACTATGAAAATGGATAGGTGAGCGGCGCTAGAAATCAGAATGCACATTGAGGGGCCATTATGAAAATGGATATGTATTTAGTTGGTGATACATAAATTGCGCAGCGCTAGGAATAGTACCCTTTGAATGGACTAGAATATATGTTGCATGACTAGAAAATTTAAAATATTTTTTTTCTCAAATACACAGGAGGTTTGCATATTTTTATATTTTTATTATATTAAATAAAAAAATTATAGCTTATCAAAACGTTTGTCTGGGAGGGTTGAGTGTTACAATTAAGCTTTGCCTCCACATTCTCTCTTTTTTTAGGCGATTACTCACGCACTAAACAAACAAACACTAACGGACCCAGGGCCCGGCGACCCTGGGCGCTCGCCCGGGCTCTGACACTGGCGCATGCTAGCATTTCAACTTCAGCATCCTGTGCAGCAAGCTTCAAGGACCATTGTTTGATGGCCGCCCTGTGATTTGCCCATGCTCGACTGAGCTGCTGGGTCCGCCCCTCCCCCGCAACCAAACATATCATATTCGATCCGACTTGCATGATGATGGAGTGCACTTGACCCATGGTGGATGCGGTGTTTTCGAAGCTATCTCACATTCCGTCCTTGTTTAGATTCACCCAAAGTTTTAAGTTTTTTCACTCTCTCCATCACATCAATTTCTAGCCACATGCATGGAGCACTAAATGTAGTTAAAAATAACTAATTATATAGATCAGTTGAACTTTACGAGACGAATCTTTTGAGCCTAGTTAGACCATGATTGGACAATATTTGTCAAATACAAACGAAAGTGCTACGGTAGCCGAGGCTAAAAAAAGTTACAATCTAAACGTGGCCTCCGTACAAATTTTGAAATCTAACACATATAAGCGGCCTTTTGCATTGTTGCATAGACTAGAATATGCGACAGAATCGAAATGTGCAGAGCTGGAAGCAAGGGCTCGATTAATTTACAGCACAGCGACTCAGCAAGGAACCTCGCCCACTGCCCTTTCGAGATTCCTGCGCGAAGCATGAGTTCGCGAAAAGCGCGACCGACGCGCGCGGCCATAACTGCGGAATCACTCCACTCCCTTCCATAATCGTGCAATCAGGATACGGTGGAGGGGAAAAGGTCCGGGCATCGCCGGATCGGATGATCGATCCATCGATCCATCGGCCACCAGGCGACGCGTGACGAGGCGCGGGGCAGTTACTCCGAGTGGGGGCTTGGGCTCGTTCGTTCCCCACTCTCGTGTTCTGCCCTGCCGATCCTGTTTAGCACCTCGCTGCCACCTCATGTCCTCGTATGTCTCTTCTCTGACTGTTTGGGGCTTTGGGCTGGGATGCAATAGTAGCTTCCTGGCCTCCTTGATTGGTCTGTCGGCATCAGAATAGCCATCGCGGTTTTGGGAATCAGAGTTATTTTGTGCATTACTCGTACGCAGTGTTTCATGTTTAGGAATTATTAGGAGCCAGAGAAATTGGCTGCCGTGCTACTACATAGCTCCTATAGTGTTATAGTGTTAGCCTATATAGCTCCGTGCTACTGCTAAAAGTGTTTATTCTGACGATGGATGGGGATGATAATAATAACACACATCTTCTATATATAGCCCGTCCTCGAGAGGGCTATCTGGCATTAGCCACATATACACTGCACAGCGCTGCATGTATGTTCCCTGTTATTTCTGTCTATACACTAGGGAGAAATAATAGTATATGGACGATTCTTTCCTGTCTAGTACACTCTACAGAACAGAGGAGGGTATTTCGAAGGTCGGGGGGTCCCAGTTCAGTGTGTGCATGATTAAAGGAAAGGTTTCAGAGTTCACTCCAAGTCCAAAGAAAAACATGTCAAAGGCGAGGAGGATGAGCGCGGAACAGTGATGGAATATGCTTAAGATCTTAAACATATTTATTTTGATGACTAAAATAATACCCCTAAAATGCTAGGAATATGCTTAAGATCTAGCCTTAGGATCAAAGCAGTTCAGTTCACCAAGAGTAAGTAACTTGGGCACTATGAATGGTGTTCCTTAAAAATGAAGCAGGCAGAGTATTCCATATTGAAAACAACATCTCCACTAACTAACATTAACAACATTCATCACACTGCACTGTCCAGCATTTTGGTCAAGGACAATAAAACTGAATAAGATTATTAGATTCATCATAAAATATATTTTTTACACAGTATATATTTAGGTTCAAGAATTTTAATATCATTTTCTATGAAATTCTGTTAAATTTGTGATAGCTTGGCTTTGATCAGACCTAAAGTTGTCTCTCCTTTTTAAACAGAGCTCGTACAGAACAATCAAGTGCATTTTGTACGTACGCCTAAGAACAAAAGGTGGCTATGCACCGTCCATGACTTATATGTTGGATTTTTATTCAGCTTTGTGTCATTTCATATAGTTGTAGGTTTTAGCCGCCCCATCTCTCAGGCTTCTATTGCCTTTCAGTTTCAGACGAAAAGGCCGAATGCTATCTACCGCCACCAGTTATTCAGATTATTTTTTTTTTCTATGATATCCAAGGACGGCAGACATTTTTATTCCATCATCTGACCTTTTACAGGTGTCAAGCCGAGAGAAAACTGAATCGATGACAGTATGACACGGTATAATTAAGCAGAAGCATATCAGCATATGGCATGAGCACAAAGAGTAAAGCCCCAACAGCAACAAATTAAAACTATACTATAGGATGTGCACATGGTGATCTGCAATGTCTCATAAAAGGGCACTGTGTACCTATCTTTCCCCATTCTTTTCGAGATTGCGCAGGCCATCATGGAATGGAAGGTGGATAGTTCCACTCACGCCATGAATGTATGCTAACTGCCCAAGCCCGTTTCCTGTTCGAAATGCTATTCTGACAGGGACTTGGGGATTGGGGTCTAATCTAATAATAGTTTTCGCCCCCAATACAGGAAAACCTTGCACTGTGGTCCTTGCATTGTATTGTCCTGCTGGATGGTCCTTTGCATTGTGTTGTCCTGCTGGATGCTGATTCCAATCCCCTTCGAAAAACTAATAACACGAAAGATACATACACTTTGGATTAGTGATGCTACGCTAAAAGTACATTACAGGGGTGCTAATTCATGATTAAGAGCTATTTATTAAATGATGATGCTATTTTCCTTTTTCAAAGCATCTCAACATCTCAAAAGGGAAATATTGGCGGAAAGGGGATTTTATACATATAAATATATGTGTATCGGCCAGTATGTCATTGTCACACCAACTGCCTATACATATGACCCTTCACTTTCTCATAATACTCAATGTTAGTAAGATTTATATATATGCTGGTATGATGTGTGACTACTATCCTATCCTTGGGATTTAATTCCTATCTGTCCATCCAGAAGCAAATACACGGCACCAAACAACTGATGGGGTAGCCAGCATAGCAGTAACAGTAATGTACGTTGCTACCGGCTACCTAGCGTTGCACATCAACAAGCAGGCATCACGGCACACAAGAATTCAGTGCTTTTCATTTGTTTTCCATTCCAATGGGCGGCCATCTCAGCAGCACTACATATTTCCATCACTGACAAAAAGGCATCAACATCCTACGATTATTATGCACTACACACTGCATGTATTGGTGGTGGTTGGAAGGGATGAGCTAGGAAAAGAGGCCAGAAATAAAGCAGCCATGGAAGGCATGATGAGAAGCGGTGCTAGCATCTCGATCGACATTTTTTAAAAAGCAGCACAAGGCCGGCACAAAGATATCATAGAAAGATTACATGTCAAGCTACTAACTCCAAAGCCAAGCTCAAAAGTTTCAGCACTTTCAGAGACTAGCTTGAAGATCAGATAACATAATAATCAATCACACGAACATGACTGAAATTTTATTTCAACGATAGATGGAATAAAAAAAGGGTTCCAATTCTGATGATCCATCTACAGTTTGGTGATGGCAATGGCATAGTATATGTATCTTGTCCTGTGTCATGTGCATTGCGTCCACGGTGGCAGCAGTGACTCGCTCATCTTGGTATGGCAGGCCAGGCGTCTTTAGCAGCCACAACCTGCTGTTTGGCCACTGAACATTTCCTCTAGATTTACTCCTACACATACTTGTGTGCGTGTCGTGTGTGTGGCAGCCGCCCGTGCCCACAAGCCGTGTGTGGTTACTACCGATTCCGATTCGTACTTTGTTCTGTCCTTCCTCCAGTAGTTCATCACCGCCTGATCCATGTCGACCCCACGCGAACCAGAGGCTTTACAACGTCGTATGCCTTGGATCTTTATGATTGGCGTTTCTCCGCAATGCGATAGGCTCCATTGTTCTTCGCAGGAGATGCAGGGGACCTTGACCTCGCTACCTCAAGTAAAGTCTCATCTATGCTGCGGATACTGGAGGCTAAAGATGGCAATGGGTACTCGAAACCTGACTACCCGATGGATTTTATCCGAGAAAGAGGCGGGCATGAAAATAATTTCTCACCCGTGGGTACACTAGTGGGTAAAAATCTCTATCCATCGGGTACGCGGTATGGGTACGGGAAGATACTACCCACGCCCATGTACCCGTGGATAATTTATACCCGTCTTGGCAACACATATTTTATTCATTAACTACTTACGAAATACACATATATGATATATCTATGATGATTACACTATTAATTAGAGTAGTTCTATTTCTATATTATAATTATTGAATTATATTAAGAAAGAATTGACAATATATGATTAAAAAAATATAATATATTCATGTTGATTTAATTTTTAGCGGGTATAGGCTTGGGTACGGGTTACCCGTCAGGTAAAAATTACCCGCATGGTTACGGGTATGGGAGCATTTTCCTACCTGCGTGCAGTTACAGGTAACCCGATGGGTAAAATTTCACCTCACGGATACAGATATGGATGCCTACTATCCGTCGGGTATGTACCCGTTGCCATCTTTACTGGAGGCAGCTGGGCTGGGCTAAGCTAGCTGGCTGGTTCGATCGGTTCTGATGCAAGACTTCAAGCCACCCTTCCGATCGACTGGTCCTCGTTGGCAAGTCTCAGAAACAATCCAACAATCTCGAGCTCGATCAGCTCACTGTCCACGATGACAAAGATTGATTTCATCCTTGCATAACGTAGCAACCTGCCTTGGACTTAGACTTTTGTGTTAGAAAGTTTCTTTATTCCTCCCCTTCCCAATATTCCACCAAAAATAGATTAGAAATGCCATCAACACTTCGTCTCTTCTTGTCAAGCTTCCTGCTACAATTCCACCATTGTTTATGCAGTAACATTACAAGGTCAATTTTCTTGTGAAAAGGTTACTGATGATCATGCAAGCATTGGAAAAAAAGGTTGACACCTTTTAGGGTTTAGCTAGCACTAGCGCGTACTACCAGATATAGCTGAGGCAGTTCATTAGGGACTCTATTGCAAATACATAGTCCGCGCCAACACGAACGGACATCCGTTCATATGCATCTCCAACAGCAAAAGAGAACAGCTTGGCGATCAACTGGCAACTTGATGATCTATCTATCTCGACAGGTGGTGGTGATGCGTGACCGTGTCCTCACTTACACACACCAGCAACAGATTCCACCCGGCTCAGGATCGATCGATTTGGTGGGCGAGGCACCGGGGCGTTGTGGCAACAGCACATAGGGGCCATGTCCATGTGCGGATGTGTGTGCGTGGCTGGCCTGGCCTAGGACGAGACAAAAGTTGCGAGCCGAGGGCAATAGCGTGCCCGGTGCCCTCGTAGTGCTACGCTTCACAGGGTTGGCTACAGGTTGGTGCAAAATAGGCAAGCACACCCCAGTTGAGTCACCGTCCACACTCCACAACGACGAGGGTGATCATGATCTTGTTTTTGGAACGATCGAACCCCAAGTGTCAGTGATGATATTTCGTCCATGTCCCGGCTTACTGCACACTGCACTGTGCATGAATGTACGACATGTGTTGATTCATTCTTTGGTGGATTTGAGCGTGCTTGCATAATTCCTTATGGAGATGGGTCGTGGTAATAGATGATTTCAAGACGTATTAGAATAGATGACATGACCGTTGAATAAATCTCTCTAAGTATACATGTACATGACGTGTTTAGGAATATGGCGAAGAGCTAACCATTTTTCTTCCAAATGAGAATGTGGACTCCTCAAATGCCAATTGATATCTCGAGGAAATTGCGCATGCCCTAGAATTTCTAGTTTCTGACCTACAAGCCATTGATCAGAGTATCAGACTCCTGTGTGGAGCTTGTGAATACCACGATCAGTTTGGATTTGACCGCTATTGACATGTTCTCTTATACCTATTGCATGCCTCTTGAACCTAAAAAGAATATAACGTCATCATCTACCCGGTAATACCAAGTCCCGATCTCTACTCACACATCTGAGTCCAATAGAAACTGTCCTCCACTTGGAGCTCATAGGTCTGTGGCCTATCTGATTCTAATACGAAGACCGGATCCACGTGTTCGCGTCCTATCTGATTTTGATACGAAGATCGGATCCACGTATCCGCGTCCGATTATTGAGGTTTAGTATAAAAAATTTAGCATTGATACAACACACACGTACATGTGTCTAGTTAATAGAAAAGAGGCAATCTAATGAGATAATTGTAGAATCCCTTGGCATCCTGTAAGATGAACCACCTATCGACCTTAATACATAAAAAAATTATTGACATAGAGAGAAAGACAAGATTCAATAAGTAATTTAGTTAATTTTTTGTTTATATCTTTAGAAGACGAGCATCGGCTTATAAAGGGAAAAGAATGAAATATGCATGAATAACCACGTTGGTCATAATAGATTGACTTCATATGGTATTATAACCACGTTGGTCATAATACCATATGCATGGGGTCATCGTGTCAGATAAGATTGGATGCATATACTCCATCAGTCTTAATGTCTCTAACGTTTAAAAACCGTGTCTCTCTCACACTCACGCTTCACTATATATATATATATAAGCACTAGTTTGTGGAGGCTAGAAAAGTAGAAAGTGTTGCGGGCAGACACCGTCTGAGGACGCCGCTTCCTGTCGTGTGTACACACGATCACGATGGGATCCATCCATCCATGGATGGATCAGTGGCGGTACGGTACTGGTGTATAGATACCGATCGATGGCACAGTCACAGTTTTTGTACGTATCGATCCATCGGTTGGGCTTTTGCTCTCCTTGGTACGTCGTTCGTCAGGGGGTCGACCGACCCGCCATTAATTTTGGGGTATGCGTATATATGGTTTGGTGTCGCGTTGCTTTTCTGCGCTCAACTTAAGAAAAAAAGGGGCCCCGCATGCAGGTGGTGTACCGTGTACATACATAAGTATATACATTAATAATTAAAGAGAACCGATGATACGCCGGCACCATGTACTACGCGCAGGCCAGTTTCAAGCATTTTCCGCGTGCCTGTAGGTAAGGTAAGGTGGCCCCCGACCGCTGCATGATGAGTCAGCATATGTGGCTCTGGATCGAGCGAGCTGGCGTGCCGTGTTGGCCTGCTAAATTATTTGCTTCTGATGGAACACGTTCAACAAAATGCTCCGTCGCCGTGAACGAACGGCCGGGAACGAACGACGCACGTTCTCGGCTCTTCGACTGGATGGTCAACTAGTAATATATACAGGCACGCAAAATTCAAATCTCAGCGCCAAACTAAGTTTGGCTGCCGAGCAGGGCAATGCAAACTAGAAAAACAATAACAACAACGAGTTATTAATAAGCGACACACGCTCTAATGATATTTTAAACGCAGTACTGTATGTCCCGGCGTACGAAACAGAGTCGAATTTAGGTGATTCTCAAGATGATCTTTAGTTAATAAAATAATATTTTAAATAAATTTTTAAAAGACGAGCGGTCAAACTTAGAATAAAAAAATTAAACAAATTATAATTTAAAAATTGACCAGTAACCTCGTAGCTTAGCTAGCGGCTGGTACGCATGGGACAAAATTAGTAAAGCACACAGCCTGAACTGTATCTGCTGGCGTCGCACGTGCACATAACAAGATCGATCTAGATCTCCTAGTGGCTGTTCTTTTAATTTTGAGCGGATCCGTCCACTTCGACCTCTAGCTAGTAAGTACAGCGTAGTTCGTTCAGGCCGTTTGGTGAACACACACAATCCTGCCGTCTTGTCCGCCATCCCCTTAAGCCTCGGCGCGACTTCGATTAATTAGAACCAAGGGCTACTAGCCTTCTACTACTCGTACTAGCTTATTAGGCAAATTGAGCTCCCAGAGAGACGGGCGGTGTTTGAATTGATTAGTCGTAATAAACGTGGCAATGCATGTCAGTTGGGCCGCAGGGGGGTTGGGTCGTCTTTGGTGTACGTCTCTCACCGCACCGCCTCTAGCTAACGACGGCGACATATCCGTGTGACAATACTGACTGACGACAAGCTAGGCTGCATCACTTACGCTTCCGTGACGACGTGCAGTCGTTTTTGCTAATCGCCCAGATCTTTTCGTTGACCAAGTTTGTTTTGAAGTAGCATCATCGATACGTCATCTGGCCTGTCGACGGACAGACTCAGTATAAGTCCGGTTTGCTGAGCTACTGTGAACGAGTAGCTAGCTAGCCCAAGTGAGAGGGCATTGATTATGCTTAGTTTTGTCGGTTCTCGCTTGCTCTGGCTAATACAAGTACTAGACGTAGACGTATATAGCTAGGGCTGTGTGGTGTAGACACTCAAGTCATCAAGAGCGAGATTCGACCTCCTGTCCTCGCAGTCGTCTGTACAACGACAACCTAGCTAACATACCTTGATTCCACTTCTGTATTTGATCTCATCCACTCCCCTTGGGAATTTTCTTGTTTTAGTTTAAAAGAAGGATTTGTCTTTCAGAGTTTGCTAATTATACAGTGTGCTTGTATATATATAAATATGCTCACTGCATCATTTGTTTCATCAGATGATTTAATTTGGTGAAGTGTCGTCGTTTTCTGATTTGGACAAATATATTAATCCCGCGTGGCCCAGATGCCCAATATATAGGCATGTTTCCGATTGCAAGTAATGATTGTGCAGTTCGGTTATGCGCGTCCAATGCAATGCAATCATCATCACGACACCGCACGTATGTACCGCGTATAGCGCTGATAAACTTCGCTTTCGTTTTGCTGTAGCCGCACTGATCATTATTTTCTTCCTCGACAGATCGAGACCACTACGTGGTATCTGAAGACGCCAATGCAGCAAGACCCTCTTGATTGGCCAATTAATCTTCGCATATGAGGCTGGTGGCTGCTCAGCGAATTTTTTTTATTTTTAATTTTTTTAAAAAATTTTTACAATTCTAATTTTTTGTTTTGAAATATGACAGAACTAGCCGCCCACAGTGGGCGTTTTTTAAAAAACGCCCACTGTATGAGCGTTATATGTGACGTGGCACAGGGCCGGCCGCCGCCGGTGCCGGCTTTTGTGAGCGGCCCCCTGGCGCCCAAAAAACGCCCACTGGAGGGCGTTTTTTGGTGGCGAGGGGTCCGCCTGCAAAAGTACGCGCTGTTTTGCGGGCGGGCCTCGGAGCAGCTAAAAAACGCCCACTGTGTGGGCTTTTTTGCGCGCCAGGGGGCCGCCTGCAAAAGGGCGAGGCCGGCCGCGCACTTTTGCAGGCGGCCCCCTTGCCCCCAGTGGGCGTTTTTTGGGCTCCGCCTATATATACCCAGCCCCCTCTTCAGATTTTCATTATATTCAGTAAAATTTCCAGAAAAAAAGAAAGAGGAGAGGAGGAAGGGGAAGGAAGTAAACGACGAAGCCCTGACAGTTTGAGACCTCGGCTTTTAGGTAAGTTTCTCATACATTACAAGTCTGTTGCTATGCATTAGTAAAATATAATATGCACTAGAGTTGTTTAGTTTTTAGTTGACTCTGGGTAGATCTGTGAGTAGTATGTATATTAGATCTATAAATAATGATGTTAGAGCATTGCAGTTCATGTTAAAAATAATGATGTTTCTTCTATGCTTTAAACAATGGATTGCATGATTTGAAATGTGACGAATATCGTATTTTCTCTGAATAGATATATTTAGGGTTTAGGGTTTAGGGTTTACGAATAATGATGTTTATGCTATGCTTTAAACAATGTATTGCATGATTTAAAATATGACGAATATCGTATTTTCTCTGAATAGATATGTTTAGGGTTTAGGGTTTAGGGTGTAGGGTTTAGGAATAATGATGTTTATGCTATGCTTTAAACAATGTATTGCATGATTTGAAATGAGACGAATATCGTATTTTCTCTAAATAGATATGCAAAACTTGTGGCGGACGGAGTTTTAGAAAAAACGAGGTCGCCCTAGAGAATTGTATCCCGACGTGTCTAGCAAGGATGCTCCTATTCCTCCTGCAGGCCCTGTCCCAAATTGTGACTGTGGAGAACCGGCTGATATTGGCTAATCTCGCCATGAGGACACAGCTGCCCGTTGCTACTACACATGCAGTAGATTCAATGTAAGTAATTGCACCTCTGTCACTGCGTCTTTATTCAATGCTAGTAATTGCAGCTCTTGCATCTCTAACAATGTCGTTAGCAATCATGTTTTGTAGGCCCATGAGCGGTGCTTTTTCTTTCAGTGGATTGACGGTCCAGACAAATTTGACCCAAGGTATCTCCAGTTTGACGAATGGTGGAAAGGGAAGCATAATCCACCCGATCAATTCGAGCGGTGGGTGGCACCTCCCCCTGAGCCCCCCCAATGACAGACGAGGAGAAGAAAATAGCCCAATTGAGATGGCTTGAATCTCCGCCTCGTTGCAAATACGGAGATTATTCTGTAATAAGTTCAGATAGGCCTAACGAGTTCGAATGTCCTAACCCCACCGGAGTAAGTGCAAATTGTATGCGGTCATGGCTTTCTTAGTATTTGTGCATGTACTAATATTTTACATTGTAGGGTGGGTATACCTTGTTGCGGAAGTGTAACTTCAGGGAATGGCTGTGGGGTCCAAAGAACAAATGGCCTGAGCCGAAGGTGGACAAGAAGAGAAAAGTGGTTACCCCCAAGCCTCCTGTGTTGTGCAAATGTGGTGTCGAAGCGCAGTATGGCCTACTACCATCGGAGCTTGGAATAGGCTATTGGTGCGGCCATATGGTTGATTACGATGAGGTCCTTTTGTTCCACTTGTTACTCACTTGATATCCAAACTTTTTGTATTTGCTGACTTTAAATTGTTCCGTTTGATCATAGAGCCTTAGGAAATGCAAGTGGGAGGTTTTTGCCCATGGTGAAGACCGCAGGGAATACATGGATACACTGAAGCAAAAGCAACTAATGGACCTGAAGTTCAGGTCTGGTACTCAGCTTGTGGACAACTACATTAAGATGCGGAAGCGAGCGCAGGTTGACTATGCCCGATGATTGTGTGTCCAAACCCCAAGTGCTGCTCGGTGGAAGAAAGACTATGATGCATGAAAAAAGAAGAGAGAAGAGGAAGCATCCTTGCATGCGAGGGAGAAGATGGAGGAGGCTGAAAAGAGAAGTGCTGATGCGAAGATGAAGTAGAAGATGGCGGAGGCGGAGATGCCGATGAACGACGAGGACGAGGAGTATGATGAAGCGTTTACCCAAGCCCTTGATGACTTGGAGGCCGCTTACTACAAAAAAAGGAAGAAAAGGAGTATGATGAAGCGTTCACCCAAGCACTCGATGACTTGGAGGCCGCTTACTACAAAAAAAAGGAAGAAGAGGCCAACGCAGCTGAGCGTAGCCGTACCAATGAGTTTGTGGGAGAGGATAGTGGTTCTGAAGATGAAGACTTGCTTTCCGATTATGTTTCAGATTATTAGGGCCGTTTTGTTAGATGAATTCGGATTAGTAGCTCATCGCCCTAGCGGACCTATAATTTTATTGTAATGAACTGTTGCCGTGACTTTTAACTGTGCTGTAATGGACTATTATTACGGATGTAATGCAAGCATGTAAGGGTTTAGGGTTTAGGGTATAGGGTTTAGGGTATAGGGTTTAGGGTTTAGGGTTTAGGGTTTAGGGTTTTGGGTTTAGGGTTTAGGGTTTAGGGTTTTTAGGGTTTAGGGTTTAGGGTTTAGGGTTTAGGGTTCATGGCAAGGGCAAAGATGTTACAATCCGAGTTATTTTGGAATGTATTAGTTGTGTTCAAAAGGGTATGAATAAGGATCGGACGGCGATTTCTAGATATAGTACTCAAAAGAATCGTCACAATATGCCAGGGCCTCGACGGGAAACGAAGAATATAACAAAAGGTAAATTTTGACAAAAGGAAAGTGCGTATCGTACATCAAGATAGTAATTACATCGTACAAGGTACTACTGTCCCCGAGCCTGTCCCTGCCCCTGTGGCAGAACCTCCTAAATTATATGGCCCACACGCACCTATCATTGTCTCAAAGACTTCTGATAGCCATGCATGTGTTCCAGATAACTTAGAAAGCCCTGTCGGGTGCCCTCAAAGGACCCCGATTAAACCACATTTATCAACTCATACCAGGATCAACAATGGAGTAGCTGCAACATTACAACATTTATGATAAAACATATATCAGAGTGCGGAAGAGTAATAACATTAAGTTTACAAAATATATGAAAAAGTTAACTTTTACAAACTTGACTTTAATTGCGGAAGCGGCGGAAGCAGAGAAGAACTTCAGAAGTCAACTTAGGTAGAGCGCCTAAGTCGGAAGGGGACAATCAGATCACGTCGAGCCCACCGACATGAACTTGATTTAAACACCAATTAGCACCTGCAACAGGGGTTCAACAAACCCTGAGTACAAAAGTACTCAACAAGACTGACCCGACGAAAAAGAGGGTAGAGACTCAAGATATGCAGGCTAGAGGGACAAGGTAAGGTCTATAAGAGATAAGAAGTTTTGCATAAAAGCTTTACAGAAAGAGAAGTTGCTTGGGCTAACTCCCATTATCAACCAACTTCATTATTGATCCTTAATTTTTGTTCAAGTTGTTACTACGATGATGATCAGTGATCGAGTCTTCTTCTCCGAGAAGCAACGGCGATTCGAATCCATTTTTATACCCAGCTGGGACCTAGGCGACTGAGCATACCGGAGACTTTAACT
>CM041641.1:13192063-13451532 GCA_023333625.1 Bothriochloa decipiens
ATTTTAATAGGCTATTCACCCCCCTCTAGCCATCTAGGACCTTACAACAGTGCAACCAATCACATGTTGTACTTGAGAGTGCGGATGAAAATGGATCGGATATGAACATATCACTTATATCATATTTATTTTCGTATTTCTCTCTAAATTTGAATTCGAATACGAATAGTGTCAACCATGCTAGATAGGATCAAATTGGTTATTGACATCATCGTATCACAAATATGCATTTAAGCATTTGAATACGGTATTGGATGTTGAATATCCGAACTTGATACAGATGAACTAAAACACCTCTAAACAGATTTAGTCTCGAATACGATCGGAAAATATTCATATTGTTTTCATCCTTGAGAGGAGAGGCTAAGCATGGACAGGAAATAATCAATCAAGCTAATACATGTAAATGAAAGAGGCAAATTATAGAAAGGGATGAAAGTGGTACGGATAATTCTCCGCTCCGACCTGCTCCGAATCCGAATTTTAAGAATATAGAGAAATGTTTTCAAATATCCGCGCGGATGCAGATAATCCGAATCTGATTATATGCGAATGCGGTATAGGATATGGTATTGACGAAATCCGATGGATATGGATTATCCGATAATTAAACACGGATTATCCTACATCGTTAATAGGATAATCCGAATTTTAAAAGGCCTAAAGGACAAGAATATAAATTAGCCTGACCCATTATGATATTATAGCACACGTCAAAACCATATACACTAATTTAAGTGTCTAGTTATATTTTATGAAATGATAATCATGTGATTGCCTATTCATTTAATTGGTGTGGTAGCTAATCACTAGTAATGAGCAACAGGGACGTGGGACGCAACATGCCTATACCTAAGGATTGTGCTATTATTGCGTGTAATTTCAAGTTGTATTGTTGCTTTATACTTTGGTTAATCAATTGTTTCTCATCGTAAAAAATAATATGTAAGCGCATATTATCCGACTTAGAAAAGCCGCTTCCGCTCCGAACTTGCACCATTTCCGACATCGTAAAAAATCTACGTCCGCATACAAATCCGTGCAATATCCAATCCTCTTCGAATCCTATGACAAAAAGAGGATTAGGATAAGAAGCCATTATCTGCTCCGATCCGATTCGTTTTCATCCCGCAAGGCGTGCATTGTGGACAATGCGGAGCACACTGGCGATGCCAAGGAGAAAAAATGGACGGAATCAGGAGACTGCATCAAACATTAAGTCATCATGGATTAGAAATTTGAATGGCAGCGAAATAAAGCAACAATGCCAAGAATTTCAAAAAATAACAGAAACAAAATGTTTTAAACAGTAAGTCCGGAGCAAATTAGTGAAATCTTCGGACGTAACCTGCCTGAGGTTTGACAGCATGCATTGTGTAATAACAAAGAAATTGTACTTTGAGACATTTTGTATAAAAGAAAAATGAAGCCAAAGCATTTTTTTGTGTGTTTGTGGGGCCATAGTATGGTAGTTGATGCCAAAATAAATAGGAAAAAGTTCTATTTTGATCCCTCAACTATCGCAAAAGTCTATTTTTCATCTCTAAACTTTAAAATCGAACAAAACACACCCTCAACTTTTGAAACGGTGCAGATTTTGTTAACCTGGTTATGGGTGGTTTTGAAGGTGGTTTTGCCTTTTTCTTTTTTATTATTTTGGCTAAATCATAGTAAATCACCTAAAAACCATAAAATAAAAAATCAAACTTTATTGGACTCTAGATAAGTAGATCTACATAGTGAATATATTAGATGGTCTATTTTAAAACAAAGTTTTTGATGTAGCTTTAGATCTATGCTTTTTTGTCATTAATTAGAATAATTCATATCCATAGTTTCTATGGTCCCATTGTGTTGAAATTTTTATAGTGGATTAATTATTTATGTTTGAACAATGGTAAAAGTTTTATACTTATTAGATGATGTATAAATTAGGTATAGATTTATTTAGATTTTACAAGCATAAAGCTAAATAAATCTACTAAGTTATACGTGATCCAATAGATATGAAATTTTTATTCCAACTCAAGCATACAATAATTAGTCCACATATAAATTTCAATACAATTGGACAATAGAAATTACGACTATGAATTATTCTAAGTAATTATAACAAAGCATAGATCAAAAGCTACAACAAAAACTTTGATTTAATGTATATCATATCATATGTTCACCATGTAGATCTATTTATCTGGAGTCCAAGAAAGTTGGACTTTTTTATGATTTTTATATGATTTACTATATTTTTTAAATATTCAGTTAAAATAAATAAAAAATAAAAAGACAAAATCGTCTTTAGAACCACACATGACTAGGTTAGAGACGAAATATGCAACGTTCCAAAAATTGAGGGTGTGTTCTGTTCAATTTTGAAGTTTAGGGATAAAAAATAGAATTTCACGATAGTTGATCGACCAAAGTAGCTTTTTCCAAATAAATAATGCCGAGACCATGGAATTGAGCTTCGTTTCGAAGTGGCGTGCAAAACTGGGCCGACGGGAGTGTAGTAGTGATAAAATGGGCTCAAGCCACACTATTAGCCCAAATTTCTGGAAGCCACACTATTAGCCCGACAGATCTGGAATAGTGTCTGTGGGCCAAAACCGGGCTGGATGATCTGGAATTTGGGCTTCCAGAAATGTACTGGGCGTGCGCGCAAAGGGAAAGAAAGTAGTAATAAGGAACAAAAAAGATCAAGCAAAAATCAAAAGAAAGGCGTCGACAGCAGGATTCGAACCTGCGCAGGCAAAGCCCAACAGATTTCGAGTCTGTCTCCTTAACCACTCGGACATATCGACCGCTTCGTCACATAGACGCTTAGTACTTTACTAATAGAATATTCCTGGAAGCCATCTGCCCGGACGCTTTAGCCCGTGCAGCGTGGAATCAATCAACACCGTTCCCATGCTCGCACGCGCCCGTCTCTCGTTCCCGTCCGCCTTCTTTTTGTCCCATCCCTGATCCCTCTAATCTGCGAGGTGGGTGGCGTTGGCGACGCCGGGGCCCGGGACACGCAAGGCCCGCCAAGCATGTGCGGTCGTCGACCCCGGCTGCAACTCCGAGGAAAAGCGGACGCAACAACGACCCCTCGTCCCCTCTCCTTTTCAACGTCCTATAGTTTTTCCACTGTCACGGTAGACGTGTGTTATGACATTGACATATATGGTTTTGTTAAGATGTGGAAATTTTTAACTTAAAAAATACTGTATTATTTTATTCATATTTAATAAATATTATCTAATCATGATCTAAGATTCGTCTCATGATTTATCGCTAATCTGTGTAATTAGTTATTTATTTTATTAATATTTAATGTTCCATGATGACACAATATTTAATGTAATAGAAAGAGAGTGAAATTTCTAACTTTTTAAGGCAAAGCATGGTCTCTTTTCATTTTGCAGGGTTCAGAACCGATTAATTATTCAATTTCAGTTCAGCGTCCAACTGTTCTGGTCTGCTCACCCTGTCATCAGAAATCTATATCTAATGGGGTTGTCAAAACCTGACTGCATTCTATAATGATCCCTTGGCTTTGGCTCCATCTGTGTCTAGGCTTTTCCCGGTCACGTCCTGCATGCAGGACTGTCATTGCTAAGTAATGCTAACTATTGTAATCTCGATCTTTAGATACCGATGTGGATAATATACAGCATAGCAGCAGCAACCTAGAGGATTGAACATGAAAAACAACAACATTTTCAACAAGGGAGCCTAGCGAAATTCATGCTTTACTTTTCTTGGACTGAGGGCTGCTTGTGCCGCGGAAGCTGCAGTACAAAAGCCACGGCACAAAACCCAGATTTTCAGCAGATTCAGTCCCCCTCCGCTCGTAGACTGGCCTCTTCAGTACTCGTGTTCACTCCTGGAATGGAAGAGAGGTGGCGATGCCAGTTGCCAGGGGCGCACGGTTCATAAATTAATCGAGCAAGCATTAGGGCACCCATTCATGCTGCTGCTGCAGTGGTGCGGGGTTCCTAAAGCCAGCGACTGTGGCCTCTGGTCTCTGGAGTGAGGACTAAAGCTGGCCATGGCGTGCCAGGTTGGTATATAGTGGAAACCCCACTTTAGACTTCTCTCGGATCACTGCTTTGGAGGCAAGATCATGATCTGAAGATATACTAGGCTTGCTTGTTCTGTTTGAAATGGTAGCCTAGCAAAGATCATGTTTTTGTTGAGGCAGGACAGTACGGATCTTCTAGCCACTAATTGCTAGGATAAGATAAACTGGATGCCCAGTAATATCATCATCAGTTACCATCACCCAAGCTGCTCATTGTTGGGCTGTTTGAAACAGAGGAAGTATATACTGACGGTTGGCACACAACTTTTTTTTGCCGGATCTGGTGTTCGTCCCCTAAGAGGATCCTAAGTGATGTTTCCACATGCCTGGGATTCCTGCTGCTTGATTGCTTGAAGTCCGGATATCCTACTGTTCATTCTCGCCAGAGGTATCTTACTGTACCTTTTAGCTTTGGAAGTGGAACCCATGCAATGCAATACGAGAACAAGGGCGTGTGACCTGTCTGTACCCGAAGAAATCATACACGGGTACGAAGCTGAACATGTATGTTTTATATATTCTTAAACGAAAGAAAATATAATTGGTAGAATATTGAATATATTGTATTGGGTTTTATAGGCTGATTATATAGAGTACATAGGACTAACATCTTTCGTGGTTAGACAATATGGTACTATTCCTATTTACTTTAACACTCCCCCGCAGTCACAGCGGGAACGCTACAGACGGTGAGACTGGAGAAGAAGCTGACAAGCTAACATTCCCCCCACAGTCATAACAATCGATGTGACGCGTATGCTGTGGCTAGAGAAGAAGCCGATGAGTCCTCATGCAAGGCGGTTGTAACACCTCTGGTGTTAAATTAACTAAAACCTGCCATGTCATCATATACACTGCAAAGCATCCATGTTTAGGTCAACCTTAATGTGCATTAACTAAAACAAGTTTATATTTCATAGGTTGATTGAATTTCTGGAATGACTTGTCACATGAAATGATAAAATCCTATTTTAGAGTGTCATCGCCAATGCTTAATTTATACTCTATGTACTTGAGGTGTAAACTGTGTTTACACTAGTGTCAAGCATAGTGTATAAGTCTAAGTCCAACCCTAAAAATGATTTCTATATTTGAAATTTAATTTGGATTCCAAAGCTTATTTCTAAGCCTGGCAATTCAAATTTAAAGTCAAATTGGAAATGCTATAAAAGGTCTTTCAAAAGTCAACTTGGTCAACCAAGGGTGTCATTGGGTCAATGACCTAAAAATGTCCTTGGATGATGTTTGTGCTCACTAATAACCAACCAATTAAGTTAGAAACCAAATTGAGTTTAAACTCCTTTTCAAAAACCCTTTATTTCCAACCCTAGTTTTATCCTCTTTTCTCTAATTCAAATTCTATAAGGAATTTGGAGATACTTTAAAAAGATAGTTTGTAGATCCTGACAAGAGCTACAAAGTTGGTATAGAAAGTTTTTCAAGTTTCCAAAAGGAATTTCAAATTAATTTGAAAATACAGTTTTCAGCATTTATCCCCTTTTGATTTTAAAACCATAATTCAAAAATTATGCATAATTTGAGAAAACTTTGTACATGAAAATTGTTTGGTTTGACAAACTCAACATTTCATAGTTTTGAATATTTTCAAGTTTTATTGAAAAATCAAAAGTAATTTCAAATACTTATTTCTAGGGTTTTATCCCCTTTTCAAATCTGAATTCAAATTTCAAAATCTAAACATAATTTGAAGATGCCCATTAAAGGAAAAGTGTAGCTCTTGAAAATTTATGCAAATGATATTTTTGGAGATTTTCAAGTTCTTATATAAATTTGGGAGTAATTTGTATTTTAAACCGAGTGGCAATTCTGTAAATAACTTGAACAGCACCTAATCCTATCGGCGCCCGCCATGGCCGGCTTCACATCGCGCGCCGTCGTCCACCGCCGCGCCTTCCCGGCCAACCGAGCGCTCTCGGACGCGAGAGACTTCGTCGTCGTCGTGTCACCTGCTCCTTCATCAACTTCATGCTATAAATAGCCGCTGGCCGACGCCGTTCTCCTTCTTTCTTCCTCCCGCCGCCGTCGCCGACGATCTCCCTCCGCCGCCGAAATTCGCCGTCGACACTCCACCTCTGTCCAATTGCCCTCGCTCAAAGCTCCGCCACTTCATCACGGTCCTTTTGGGCCAGTTCATGCTTGCTCTTGTCGCTCGAGCCACCCGCACGTAGCTTTCTTCCTCGCGACCGGCCAGCCGAGCCGCCGCGCCAAAGCCGCCGTTTGCAGCCGCCGGAGGTGATTATATTTTACCTTCGACCTCGTAATCGTGTTCTCCATGTCATCTTGCACCTGATGCGCACCTTGGTTCGAGCAGCGCATTACCAGAGGCCGCCGTGACGCCGTCGTGCCATCGGAGCGCCGCCGCCGCCATCACCGCCGTCGACCGCCGCTCAACCCAGCCACTCCGGACCTTCATTAACGTGCGCATCAGCGCCGTGGTGAGCTCCTGCATCTATCCGTGCCATCAATTTCACTCATCCTGCACCGTAGCCGCCGGTAGCCGTAGCTCGTCGCCGGCGCAGTGCTGCCGCTCCGCCGCGCACGTTGCCATCCTGTCCAGAGACCGAGACCGACCTTCATGTAGTAACCTAACCTGTCCGTTTAGGTGTCCTGCGTAAGTTCGTGAGGTCGCCATCGCCGGAAACCGCTCCGGTGAGCGACGCCGCCGCGCCCGAGCTCCGCCGTGCCGCCATGGTCGCCGGCGTGGGTGTCGCCGCCGCTCCCCAGTCCCGTTAGCCACCTTGATCGACGCGTCGTGTCAAGAGGAGCAAGTAGGAAGAAACCCCATCGCCGGAGACCTCGCCGACGGCGAGGAATCGGCGGTCAACGCCGCGCGGCCGTCGGTCAGCGCGGGGTTACTGTGCCAATTTTCTTTTTTCTATTTTCAGAAAATGATTTAAATGCTATTTTCTTTGAAAATTCATAGTAATTCATTTATAGCTCCAAAAATTTTGAAAATTTTTGTGAATGTTCTTTATGATGCCATCTACTTAGGAAAAATATGAAATGCCAAAATTAAGTACTTTTTGCATATGTTAAAATTAGCCCTTTTAATTGAAAAATGGACCTTCAATGATTTTTAATAATTAAAATAATTGGCTTTTAATTCTGAAATTTGTTTTGCCATCTAATTAGGCTAAGAGCTTTCTAAAATAAAATTTTGGGCTTAATTTGACAACCTTAATTTTTATGCCTTTATTTAATGCTTTTAAATAATTAATTAATCCCTTTTAATTAACTTAATCATTATAGGAATTGTGTGACTTTGGGATTGATTGATGACCTTAGGTCATTAACCCTAATGACCTTTGGCACTTTAATTAATTATTTGCGCTTACCTTAATTAGGTCATTAGAATTTAATTGATGTTATTTTATGTGTTTAATTAATTATGAAAATGGCGTAATTAACCCTAATCAGTTATATAAGCGAAGTTTTGTTAGCTTGCAACTTTATCGTGAAGAAAAGTTGTACTCGATCCCTTAATCTGATCATGCATCCATCGAGCATCATATTTACTATTCCATCATGTAAAGCATATTAATTATCGAGTAGTTTCCGTTAACGGAGAGTTAACGTATCATTCAGATCCGAAGGACGAGCGGATTCAAGAATCGGGAGCTGATCCAGAGTTCGAGAACTTCTACCCCGAACATCAAGGCAAGCCCCGGATACATTTAAACCTTATTCTATTTATAAAAGTTTTACCACTTCAGCTCTGATATGTTGCATTAAGTGATAGGAGTTGAGTGAAAACCCACAAATTGCATTACCTGTCTTATTTCCTTAATCCTTGCTATCTACTTGGAAGATGAGTAGTAATGCTTAGCCCTGCTTATTTATTTAATTATTCAAAGGAAAAGAATGAAAAAGATGAGATTGGTTTTCTTGTTGAAAGCTTGATGTTAGTAATAAATCGAGTCCGGACGACGAACTTGCACTGGGAATGGAGTCCCTCTGTAGTGTTCTCGTCTGTTGATGCCCTAGGTCCCGTCCGTTGGTGAACTAGATGATATCGAGAATTTAGAAATCCACATGCATGAAGTGGTATACGGATGGTTGTAGCCGTGTATGCCATGGAGTGACCTAGCGTGGGGCCAGAGAATCCCATCTGTGTCATAGTGTGTTTTACTGTGGGGTTTAAGTTCCCATGTATCTCGGTACGCTGGGCCGCAGAGCTCACGTGTATCATGTGGTGATATACGGCTGAGGTTGTTATCCCGGTATATCGATGTATCTGGGGTGCTTCGGAGTTAAAGTCTTCGGTATGCTCAGTCGCCTAGGTCCCAGCTGGGTATAAAAATGGATTCGAATCGCCGTTGCTTCTCGGAGAAGAAGACTCGATCGTTGTTCATCATCGTAGTAACAACCTAAACAAAAATTTAAGGATCAATAATGAAGTTGGTTGATAATTGGAGGTAGTCCAAGCAACCTTTTCTTTCTGTAAAGCTTTTCTGCAAAACTTCTTATCTCCTACAGACTTTACCTTGTCCCTCTAGCCTGCATTTCTGGAGTCCCTACCCTTTTCTTTCGTCGGGTCAGTCTTGTTGAGTACTGTTGTACTCAGGGTTTGTAGAACCCCTGTTGCAGGTGAGCCTCAGGGGCAGGAGTGTTTTGCATCCTGCTGCATGACAGTCATCGAGGAAAGCAACGACGAGTAAGCTGTTTAGCTCGTGGGCAGAGCTTTTTGTTTAATATTATAATCTACTGCTACTCCACTACTATTATGGTTTGTATAATTCAAACTTGTGGTTGTAAATATTCGAAACTCAGAAGTTTGTAAACTTATGTTATTGTAAGTCTTCCGTTGTTTTACTCCGTGGTATTTTATTTATATGAAACTGTTGTAATACTGCAATGTCTCTCTACAATGATTAATCCTACTCGGAGAATCGTGGATGATTCGGGATTTACCCGACAGACTTTTTAAGTCGTATGGAACGCAGTCATGGTTATTTGGAGTCTGTTTAGACAATAATCATGCGTGTGGGCCATATGATTTAGGAGGTTCTGCCACAGCGGTAGCCCTTTATGCCGATGTCGAGGTAGCCGAGCATGAGGGCGCAGTTGCCGTGGTCGAGGAAGCCGTGCTGATGTGGCCGCGGTCGTCGTAGTTGTGGCCGGGTGGCCTTGTCAATGGAGTTGCAGGCGCACAAGGGGCGCCATGGTGATATGACGGAGACACGTCGAGGCAGTCGTCATGGGAGGAGGCAATGCCGAAATCGACGTAGTCAAGGCCGTCGTGGACGTAGAAGAAAGACGACGACGCAATCGAGGCAGATGAGGTGGAAGAGGGCCCTAACCACGGGGACACGACGTGGTTGTGCTGGACGAAGTAGAAGCAGTGCGAGAGCGACGCATCGGCGAGTGGAGCTCAGCGACGATGTGAGGGCCGGCGAGCTAGGCCCAGCGACGGCGAGGGTGTAGTTGCAGCTCGATGACGAAGACCCAATCAGCAGGACGAAGACCTTGTGCAGACGGAAGCGGGGACACGTCGGCGAGCACCGCCCAGCAACAACGTGAGACACAACCGTTGATGCACACGGGACGACGATGTAGTTATAACGGCGAGGTGGACACACGGGCGGCGGTGTTGTGGCCCGATGAGGCGACACAACAGCAGTCCTGTTGCTCGGAGAAGATGCGCGTAGTACTCGACGGTGGTGTCGATGGAGTCGATGCCGATGCCGGAGTAGTTCGCACGAGGTCGACGGGCGGTGGGTGACCCAATCCCGATTAGTGATCGGGCAAACCAAAAAGATACAACAGCAGTAGATCAGGTGTACCCAGCATGATGACACGGCAGCGGCAGTGCAACCTCATCAGGCGGTGCTCCCCTGGCGACAGGGTGCACGCGCGGGGCGCGGACGTGCGGGGTCGAAGGCGCTGATTAGATCGACGTAGTGGAGATGGGCAGATCTGCCTCACTGCAGCGACACACCAGATCTAGCTACCTCCATGGTAGCACAGGTTAGGGCTTGTGGCCGGGCCAAGCTGCCACCACGGCGGCACAGGACAAGGCGAGATCCAGCAGCCTCCATGCGACGAAGATCAAAAAAGCGTTGACAACGACAGCCTAGCGACAAGCCTGGGAACGAAGTTGCGGCGGCTCGATGATGACGTAGGGGAGATCCCGATCTGTTGCACGATGACGACAATGGCTGCCGGATCAATAGGATTGGGCGTCTAAACGGGGGCGCTACCCCCGGCGGAGAACGGCCTCTCCCCGAGGGCGTGCGGTGTGGAAACGGCGACGGTTAGGTTAGGATCTAAACCTAGGCGAATGCTACCATGAAAGAGAATATAATTTGTGAAATATTGGATATATTGTATTTGACCTCATGGACTAATTATATAGAGTACATAGGATTAACACCTCTTGTGGTCAGATAATATAGTACTATTCCTATTTACTCTAACATTAAAAAAATCAGTTATGTGTTGGTTAGGAGTTGGGGACCTGAGGTACACATGCGTTACTATCTCAGACACAGCTAGTGGTTTGTTGGGACTGATCCTCCCATGGCTCCATCTATCGCGGCACGCAGCAAGTCCCAGCCTCCAGCTGGGACAGCCTAAGACTGCTGCTACACATACTTAAGACATCATTGTAGAACAGATGTGCCAACAATGCTGCTAGATCACAGAGACGTCCAAATTGTGTTGTCCTTTGTTTCCATGTGGTCTCCGGATGATCCACGGGGCTGTCCGGTTGGTAGGGCCCCGGCGGCTGCCTTGGAGCCACAGAACGCCATGCCTCCCTGTCGAGCGTCCAAGACTTTGGTCTAAAACTCTACTAATTCCTTACCTGAACTAGTTCAGTATAACTAAGTTTTAGATAAAAGTTTGGCCCATCTTTAATCCTTCGTTTGGATGATATGAGAATTTAGATAGATGATGATGTCCTGATCCAACCGGCACTTGCTCCCTCGCAGTTACAGGAAGCTATCAGTTGCATCTCCAATTCTCCATCATAGTAGGTTCTGCCTTTTCCCATTTGTTTTTCCCGTCACAGCCAACACAGTTCGCCCGCTGAGTTCTCAATCACATTGCAGACTGGCATGGCAGCACATCATTTCCAATGTGAAGATGACAAGATGTGGCCATGATTCACAATTTACAGCAGTCGCCGCAGCCGGCGGTACCTGAATGACCTGACCTGCATATAATGTCGGACACTGACTCTCAAAATCTGATCGGATCCTGGACAAGGCCAGACTTCACTTCTTTTGATGCGCTGCTGTAGTTTTCCTCCCTTTTCCTTTGGCTGGCTCTTCTTTGCCTTTTCCTTCCACCCTCAGGAATCATTATTTCCTCGCTCCTCTCCACTACAGGCTACACCTACGTGGATGAAGAGTTCCCCCATCCATTGCGGTGCCAAAACACGATTAATCAGTGTAAACCATCCTCTTTTGCTGCCCTGACACTGCCATCCCATCAGCTGTTGGGACCTCAGTACCTCACATGTTTTCTGTGCAAGGTGGCAGCACATCCCTGCGCTCTTTTGCCCTTCATTCACCATGGGCATGCATGGGCCCAAGTGAAGTGAGAGAGATCTATCTGGCGTTTGACCCCTCCATTTAAGGAGAGTGGACATCCACCAAGCCAAAGCCATTGCTCAACCTAACCTCTGCAGGGGTCGCAAGGTAGATGATGCGGCAACAGCAAACTGGGAGTTTTCTGATTCTTGGCTGCAGCAAGTACTAGTGCTAAAGGTGAGTTCCCTTTCCAGTGCCTGCAATTTACGCAAGTCCAGGTTGAAGAATGAGTAGTGTGTACTTCAGATTTCAGGCTCTCTCTGTTTATCATCAGTTGCCACTATTCTCTGCCATTTTCCTTTTCAGTGTGCTTTTCAGTGTGTTTCCAGCTTTAGCTTTATCATCAGAAGCCGAAAAAATGATAGAAATGCTATCCATAATGGGTTCATTGAGGGGGTTTCCAGTTTTAGCTACATTTCTGAAACTTCCGCCGCTGAGCATCGCTTGGGATGTTGATCCTTCCAACAGAGCCTGCGTGCGCGGTGGTGTGTGATGCATTGGCATTTTGGCAAAGGCATCGCCGTTTCCCGTTCGCTCTGGTTTGGAGTCCCTCGGCATAATCCTATCCCTCAACCACTCCTGCCTACAAAGAAACAGCAGGAAGGGGAAGCAACAAACCATGTTGCATTTGTCATTTCCCTTTTTCCTTTTGGTTTTTTTACCTCTTCAGTGTTCAAATGTAGAACGTGATATGTCTTCACAAGCGTCACATGTTCACCTATGGCCAGGAGATAAGACGGCCGGCCTCGAGTCCTCACCTGCCTCTGACGCCTGCGTTTCTTCTGCCTAGACAGGACCCGAGTCTGGAGGTGCTCTCTGATCGGTAGCCAAGAACCGAGCGCCGTCGCAGGGCAGATGTCGAGGCCGTGGGTGGGGATGGCAGGCTCTGGGTCTGGCACGGCGTCCGAGCCCGCCGCCGCCGACGTCGCCAGGGACGACGCCGCCGCCGCGGCGGCGGCCACGTCCATGCGGGGCGCCGACGCTTCCACCAACGCCAGCGCCATCTCCTTCGGGTTCGCGGCCACGGCCGTCCTCGTGTCCATGTTCCTCCTCATGGCCATCTTCGAGCACCTCATCAAGCCCGGCCTGGCTTCCTCCTCCTCCTCTTCCCGGGGCTCGGGCGGCTCCCATGACGACGGCGGCGACGACGACGACATCAGCGAAGGCCGCGGCCACGGCCGTCGCCGCCGGGGATTGCCCCCGGCTCGACTGCGCGAGCTCGATGCGGCGACGCCGGCGGACAAGCTCAGTCACTCGCCCAAGGTACAGTAGCATTCTGAACCCTGATTCCTGACGTCTCATCACCGCAATGCCACTGTTCTGCTGTCGTGCACTCGTGCTCGCCTTGCATTGCCACTGTTGGGGTCGTGCGCTTGCTCAGTTCACGTGTGCCGTGTGCCAGAGGGCAAATGTGGCGAGAGAGCGAGCGCCGACGAGGCAATGTGTGTGGCGTGTGAAGCCTGAAACTCTGAAAGCCAGGCTCGTCGGTTTCCTGATTTGTGGTTTCCTTGGGTTTGTTTGTTCGCAGGTGGAGGAGCCCGTGGCGGCCGTGGTGGACCTGACGGTGCTCATGCCGGGGCAGCGGTACCCGACGTTCCTCGCGCAGCCGGCGCCGCTCGCGCCGTGCCCCAGGGAAGGCGTGCTCTGGCCTTGCCACGACCATCGCCGCTCGTTTCTGCCACCGTGATTTTTTTCTTCTTCTTTTTTTTTTCTGTAAGTCCGCAAGTGTGTACAGAGGAGGGTCATGTAAAATGCAGGGGCCTAGCTTTGTTCAAGGCTTATATGGCCCAATGCCAATGCGTGAGTAGTTTCAGACAATTAGTCATTGGGCCGGAACATGCCCTGGATAAGTTTAGCCCATCCTGAAGGTGGTCCATCAGTTGGGTGTGGGTCATTTGCGCTTGAGCGAATTGGGAATTTGGTGTCAGAAAAACTTCTTAGGAATCAAACTCTTATTCTTTTGAATTTGGGAATCAAGCCTCCAAACAAAAATCTCTTGAGAATCAGGCCTTTCGTCAGTTTTAGCACTTAACGGTGTTAACTATGGGGTAAAAGACCATTTCACCAAGTCAAAAAATAAAAAAACAAAGACCATATATATATTCATAAATTTCAAGCATATAGCCGCACATATATATTTCAAGCACATAACCACATATAGTCACATATATTTTGAAAGTTACAAAATAAATAATTCTATAAAATATGTCCAGTTTTATATTTTTAATAAAACTAGACATCTGAAGGAGCACAAAATTTGGTTCACCAAAATTGGAGTTACCAATCTTTAGTTATGAATTTCCAAAGATGAGGGGCAAAGTGGTCTTTTCGCTGCTATAGTGTCCAAACTAACAGATTTGTCTCACAGACCCGATGGAAGACCTGATTCCTAAGAGATTTTTGTTTTAAGGTCTGATTTCCAAATTAAAAAAAAAAAGAGCCTGATTTCATAGTGTAAGTTTTTGGAAGGCGAAATTCCTAATTCTCCCTTTGCGCTTGTGCAGTCTAGC
Organism: Bothriochloa decipiens; assembly: GCA_023333625.1. Taxonomy (NCBI): domain Eukaryota; kingdom Viridiplantae; phylum Streptophyta; class Magnoliopsida; order Poales; family Poaceae; genus Bothriochloa; species Bothriochloa decipiens. The sequence goes on from CM041641.1 coordinate 13,206,196, forward strand.
GCTGCTAGCGAAAGCATCGACGTCCTGCTCTCGCTCTGCAAGCATGGCATGGCTGCGGAACAGAGGACAAGGTTGACCTTACCATGTTACCTGACCATGTCCTCCAAGCTGGTTTCACAAATCGCAACACCAACCACACTGGCTTGCTGCTTCCTCAGGACTAGCCTCTGGCTCGCTGACCTGGCCACTCCATTGCCGTTTCCTCGCAGCTGCAGGCATGGTTGATCGCCGGGGCGCAACGGCAGGACAGGACAGTAGGACACCCTACTGCCTTGGCACTGGCCCCATATGCTGCAGTTTCTTTCGATTACATTTCGGGAGAAACGAAAAAAAGAAGAAGATTTGATCGAGCACCTCGCTTTTCCACCGCGCCGCGCGCTGGCGCAACGAACACGCTCCCCATCCATCAGCAAAACTCACCTCGCCACGACCTCGTCATCTCCTCCTCGAGCCGCCATCGTCCACCGCCGCTCTCCAGTCTCCAGTTTCCAGCTAGCGAAAGAGTATATCCGCAGCAACCGTGTGCGTGCCAAGGCAAAGGTGCGGCTGCGGCAGTCGTCGTCCACTTGTACCCTCCCCAGTACGGAAACCAATACTATAGCTCCAAATTTGTCATGCTCCGTCACGGGGAACATGTCAAACTCGCAACAGAGAAATGTCTCCGCACCTAGCGTTCGAGACTATAAAACATGCCGCGCGCACCCATTCCCCTCGCATCGCATCCACCACTCTCTCAGCACGGCAAGCTTCGTCTGTAGCAAGCACAACCAGTCGCAGACGCAGCTAGCAGCCTACACTGTCAGGCCAGATAACTAGCAAGTTACACCTACTGCAAGTCTGCAACTCAGAGGCCATGGCCGCTTCGTCCTGCTTCTCATCTCCCGCCTCGGCGTTAGCGCGCTGTGTCCTCTTGCTCGCCATAGTTGGAGCCGCGCTCGGTCACCGTCCCAGCGGCGGGTCGGCGCTGAGCTCCACGTTCTATGACACGTCGTGCCCCAACGCCTACAACGTCGTCCAGCTCGTCATCCAGAACGCCCGGGTCTCCGACCCTCGCATCCTGGCCAGTCTCACCCGCCTCCACTTCCACGACTGCTTCGTCAACGTGAGCACCGGCCTGCTTGGTCCATGACTGATGAGTACATCTATACATACACGTACCCGCATTGCTTCATCTGACACACGCTGATCTGTTTCAGGGTTGCGACGGCTCGCTCCTGATGGACGATGACCTCCCGGTGATCCAGACCGAGAAGCGTGTTCCCGCCAACAACAACTCGGCGCGTGGTTTTCCCGTTGTCGACGACATCAAGAGCGCGCTAGAGAAAGCGTGCCCCGGCATCGTCTCATGCGCGGACATTCTCGCCCTGGCAGCCGAGATCTCCGTCGAACTCGTAAGCACTCGAGAGCTCGCTCTTTCATCAACCCTTTGATCATGATCTCAACTGACGGAACGAACCATGCATGGATAGGTGTGCAGGCTGGAGGACCACGCTGGAGGGTGCTTCTTGGCCGGCGAGACGGCACGACGACCAACGTCCAGAGCGCCAAGAATCTGCCCAACTTCTTCGACCCCATGAGCGTCCTCCAGGAGAAGTTTAGAAACTTCAACCTCGACGACACTGATCTAGTCGCCCTCCAAGGTGATCAATCTACATCTACTTACCAATGTTGCAACACAACAGTTCAAGCTTAGAAATTAAAGCTCAAGACAATGTGTGCCTTGTCTCAAATTTCAACATATTTGCTGTTTCCACTTCAGGAGCGCACACGTTCGGCAAAGTACAGTGCCAGTTCACGCAACAGAATTGCACGGCTGGCCAGTCTAGCGGCACATTGGAGAACCTGGACCAGGTCACACCCAAGGTGTTCGACAACAAATACTACAACAGCATCTTACAGGGCCGCGCTCAGCTCCCGTCCGACCAAGTTATGCTATCGGATCCGTCCGCCGCGGCGACCACGGCTCCCATTGTTCATCGATTCGCAGGAAACCAAAGAGAATTTTTCAGAAACTTCGCGGCATCCATGATTAAGATGGGAAACATTAGCCCGCTGACAGGAAAGGATGGGGAGATCAGGAACAACTGCCGGAGGGTTAACAAACGCTACTGACTAAATACATTGATTCAATTCTATTGATTCCATTATTGTCTTTACCAAAATGCGAGGCTTTGTGTAAATGATTCTTTTGTTTCCATTTCTCAATCTTTGTAACCCCAAGGTGTTTATATTACATTTTTTCCATTCTATAAAGAAAATGTAAAAATGTTTTCACACTGGTCAATCGTTTGTCCATTTCACGAACATTGTGTACATGCAATTCTTTTTTTAACAAACTGACCCATCGCTCTAGCATGACACAAAATTTTAATTTACATGGACATTAAAAGTTTTGTGAATTGATTTAGTATGTACAATTAGAGGTTATTTTGAATTATACCAGCAAGAAAAAAAAATCAACTTGCAGTCTTTCCCCCCCAAACTATATTAGTCTAGCAGAAGTTCCTACACTTGGACATCCAATAGACATCTCATCCCAACACACAACAAACATCCTAAAGCCTCATTAGGCAACATCACTTGATGTCCTACACCATGCCTTACTGGGAAATATCCATGGATGCATGGAGATCCGATAGGGTCATAGGGACACCATATATTCACATATCAATAAAATCCACCAACACAAGACTAGAATATTACTTCAGAATGAGGGCTTGAACCTATATATGTACCTTGTCTTACTATTGAGTTCTTGATCCGGTCCATGGCCCTGTCATCGTTATTGTGAAAACGCAACCGGCCTAATACTCATTGTTGGTCAAAAAACACCGACATAATAGCTAGCAACGCATTTGCTAACCAAACCATTACCCTATGTACTCATGTAGCAATTGTGCTACTTTCGCAAAAAAAATATAGCAATTGTGTTCATGGGAAAAAAAATCCAGGGAGAAAGAGAATTGTGAGTGGTGGAACATGTCACATTTGCGGATGATGGGGTATACATGGACAGACCAATGGTTTGGCGACTCTATATCTTTAGTTAAGGCTTAGTTCAATCAACTACCACAAAAAGAATTTTTAGAACAACTCATAGACAGTTGTCATCTTAGCTTCCCTAGAAAAGTGATTTGAGGAATCTAGCTACATCCTGTTCATAAAAAACTTTTTTTTTGCAATTAGTGTTATGCTCTGTTGGTATTAACACCAATCAAAACCCTATAGCTCCATTTTCGAGGTAGCCGGTAAGATAGCATTTTGAAAATATTTTTGTTAAAATAAATTCATAGTGAATAAAATTAGATAAAAACAAACTTATATAAAACTTCATAATTTTATATTTTTTATTCAAAGTATTATAGGGAGTTCTTTGATTTTAATTTGTTTTAATTTTTTGAAACAACCTTACACGATGGTATAGCGTTATGAGATCAAAGGATTTTAGATGAACTCAGTAAAACATTTGTAGAAGTCATTAAGACAAAAATAGTACTCCCTACTTTTTTTTCGATTGGGCCATTCACTCGTGTTTTATTAAGAGGAAGAGTCACATGATACAAGCTACACAAGCTCATTGGTGAGAAGTCATCGGGAAATGTGGCAAAGACCAATACTACCGGGTTCAAATTAAGAGATTACATGTCTAACAAATGTTGGGGCTAAAAGGGTAAGGCAATCACCAGTGTGCTGAACCCGGCCTCCACCCAAGCCTTTTTGCATCGTGCACAGATCGCCTGAACAACATCAGAGCTCCAACTCTCTCAAATGTTACGTTGTTTCTTTCCTTCCAAATGGTCCATGAGGCCATGAGATGAGTAACAACAGTGAATCGAACATCGGCCGCGCCTGATTATCAACATGAATCGGCTGACATAGCCATAATGACGCTAGGTCTTCACTAGTTTCTAGGACCATCGTGCTAAGGCCGACCGGGGCGAACGATGCGAACCACAGCTCTTTGGTAATATAGCTTTTGGCATTTAGCTTTTTACCTATATATAGCTTTTGGTATGCACCTAGATATAAATTATATCTAGGTACACATATAATGTATCTAGAAAAACCAAATGTCATAATTTGGAGCATGTAAATGACCATTGGTGATTAAGTGGTGTGATAAGAGGGCTCACCAAAATCAAAAGGCCACATTTGAACCGTGTTCTATTTTTACAAGTTCTAAAAATATATTCACGGATGGTTGCTAACACCCTCCGCTCTAGATTTGCATATGCGCTCCTAAAATTGTTTTGTTTCAAGAGACGTTTGGCAAAGATGATTTTGGATATCACCTCTAACTTCCTTTTCCCCCGAAATGGTCTTTGGTAGAGGTGATTGTGAATATCTAAAAAGTTATTATACCCATTACCGGTCTCTAACATTTGAGTTTATTATACCCATTACCGGTCTCTAACTTTTGAGTTGTTCCATAGCAATACAGCTGGAAAGCGGAAATGGCAAATGCTCCCGTGTCTGACCGAAGTTGCTGAGCTGAGCATCACCGCACCTTTGTTTTTCCATACTTTTTTTTTTTGATATATCTCGTGATCGTCACGACCACTTCTGCTCGGACCGCAATCATATTGTGTACGTCGCCTCATCGGTCATTGGTCAACACCGGAACCATAATAATATATTTAGAAGCAACCGCGTGCAGCGGCATCGCCGCCTCGCCGGTAACAAATTAAAGTATACTTAAAAATTGACAGGCTCCGGCACATGGAAAATGTCAAACGCACTCTAGGATAATCCTTCGATCGACAGCAGCGAAACAGTCCGCTTGCCCATTGCTAGCTCAAGACTATAAAAGCTGCCGCATCCACCATCCCTCTCGCATCCTCCGTCTTCCTTCTCTCTGCAACTGCAAGCTCTGTCTGCAGCAAGCAATCACCGGCACTCGACGTGGCCACCAGCCTGCCTGCAGCTGTCCGCACCAACTTAGCTTCGATCTCCAGCGATCACTGCCTAGTATGGCGGCTGCTTCCTCGCGCATCTCGTCTCTCGGGTTGCTGTTAGCCGCGCACTGCGCGCTCTTGCTCGCTTTGGCTGGAGCTGCTCACGGTCACGGTTACGCTCCTAGCGGCGGCGCCGGCGTGGCGCTGAGCTCCGCGTTCTACGACGAGTCGTGCCCCAGCGCCTACGACGTCGTCCGGCGCGTCATCCAGAACGCCCGGGTCTCCGACCCTCGCATCCCAGCCAGCCTCATCCGCCTCCACTTCCATGACTGCTTCGTCAATGTGAGTGCCAATGCTTGCTTCTGCCCGTGGCTGATCAATACTGCTGGTGTATTGATCATCTGAATTCTGACATTAATGAACGGCCAAATGTTTCAGGGTTGCGACGGCTCCCTTCTGCTGGACGACGCTCTCCCGGCGATCCAGTCCGAGAAACACGTGCCCGCCAACGACAAATCAGCGCGTGGCTTTGAGGTGGTCGATGACATCAAGAGCGCGCTGGAGAAGAAGTGCCCTGGTATCGTTTCCTGCGCCGACATCCTCGCCCTGGCAGCCGAGATCTCTGTCGAACTCGTAAGAACCCCATACCATCAGCTGGCTCCACGTTAATTTTACGATCTCAACCGACAGCTGACGAAATCATGAACCGCGTGCTTGCAGGCTGGAGGGCCACGATGGAGGGTGTTGCTCGGCCGGCGAGACGGCACAACGACTAACATCGAGGGCGCCAAGAATCTACCCAGCCCTTTCGACCCCCTGGACAAACTTCAGGAGAAGTTCAGAAATTTCAACCTCGAGGACACTGACCTCGTCGCCCTTCAAGGTAACATCGACTTATCTAAATGTATCAGAAAATATAATTTATCTATGTACCGTTACCAATGTAGTGACACATACACAGTTCGTTCAAACTTACAAAGCACAAGAAACGGTGTGTGCCTTAGCTCGTCACAAATCTCGACATATTTGTTATTTCTACTTCAGGAGCGCACACATTCGGCAAAGCACAGTGCCAGTTCACGCAGCAGAACTGCACGACCGGCCAGGCCATCGGCGCATTGGAGAACCTTGACCAGGCCACACCCAAGGTGTTCGACAACAAGTACTACAACAACCTTTTAGAGGGCCACGCTCAGCTCCCATCCGACCAGGTTATGCTATCCGACCCTTCCGCTGCCGCGTCCACTGCTCCCATTGTTCGTCGGTTTGCCGGGAACCAACGGGATTTTTTCAGAAACTTTGCGACATCCATGATTAAGATGGGAAATATTGGCCCGCTGACAGGAAATGATGGGGAGATCAGGAACAACTGTCGCAGGGTTAACAAACGCTACTGACTGTGAATAGATACTGATTCAATTTGATTGGTTCTAGTTCTGTCAAAAAATATTTGATTGGTTCTATTTTTCTCTTAACCAAGATGCGAGGTTTTGTATAAATGGTTCTTCTGTTTCCATTTCTCAATATTTGTAAGCGTAAGGTGTTTATATTACATTTCCCCCCTTTCTATAAAGCAAATGTAAAAACATTCTCCGTTTCATCAAAGTTGAGTTCATACAATTCTTTTTTTACATTGTCTAAATGACACTCAAGTGTTCCTCTCGCCCTCAACACTCGATTTCTTCCCTCTCATTCTTCTCCATATCTCTGGTCTCTCCCATCTTCACCAACTTCGGCAAGCTTAGATGGGTCTTGGGGGATGAAGACCAGCTAGGCGGTGGGAACGACTGTAGGTGCCGTTATGATTGCGGCGGCGGCGGCATCCGGGCCAGGCCATGACAGTGGCGGGAGGAAGGGGGGTATGGAGGGGGTGGGGGTGGGTGGGGGGGAGGGGAGGGGAGAAGGAGGCCGACGTGGTCAAGACAAGCTCTTGCCGAAATGATTACCTTACATGAATGTTAAAAGTTTTGTGAATAGTATGGGATTAAAGTTTCGGTGCGAAGAATTAGAGGATATTTTAAATTATCCTAGTAGGAAAGCAAACCAAATATACAGTCATATACACGAGCATACGCTCACCCTATGAATACACGAAAGCATGCCCTACTGTCGACGATATCTACTCGGCAGTCTACCACGGGATACCTCGAAGTAGTAGATTTGCGGTGAGGACGCGCTAAGACCTACGAACCGGATGTGGGACGTAAGACAAACAACCAGGACAATAAGGGTTTATCCAGGTTCAATCCGCTCAGAAGCATAATATCCTACGTTCTGCGTTTCTGCTGCTGTATTGATGAGTACCGAAGTACAATGAGGTGGAAGTTTTGCGTCCCAGACCACAGAGATCTAGGTTACAAGAGAGATCCTGGAGATCTACTCTGTATTGAGGTGTGATTTGTAGTAGGATGATCTAATGACCTGGTCTGTTTAAGGACCTCTACCCCTCCTCATATTGTAACACCTCTGGTGTTATATTAACTAAAACATGCCATGTCATCATATGCATTGCAAAGCATTCCTGTTTAAGTCAACCTTAATGTGTATCAACTAAAACAAGTTTATATTTCATAGGTTGATTGTGTTTCTGGAATATTTTGTCACATGAAATCATAAAACCCCACTTTCGAATGTCATCTCAAATACTTGGTTTATATTCTATGTACTTGAGGTGTAAACCGTGTTTACACTAGTGTCAAGCATAGTGTATAAATCTAAATTCAACCCTAAAAAAAAATTTCCATATTTGATGTTGAATTTGGATCTCAAAGCTTATTCCCAAGTCTTGAAATTCAAATTTAAATTCAAATTGGAAAGCTATAAAAATGTTTTCAAAATTCAACTTGGTCAACCAAGGGTGTCATTGGGTCATTGACCTAAAAATATCCTTGGATGATGTTTGTGATCACTAATGATCAACCAATTAATTTAGAAACCAAGCCGAGTTTGAATTCGGTTTCAAAAATCTTTTATTTCAAAACCTTGTTTTATCCCCTTTCCTATAATTCAAAATCTATAAAGAATTTGGAGATACTCTAAAAATATAGTTTGTAGATCTTGACAAGATCTACAAAGTTGGTATTCAAAGTTTTTTAAATTTCCAAAAAGAATTTCAAATAAATTTGAAAATACAGTTTTCCAGCATTTGTCCTCTTTTGATTTTAAAAGCATAATTCAAAAATTATGCATAATTCGGTTAAACTTTATATAGGAAAAATGTTTGGTTTGAAAATTTGAACATTTCATAGTTTTGAATATTTTTAAATTTTATTAAAAAATCAAAAGTAATTTCAAATATTTATTTCTAGGGTTTTATTCTCCTTTTGAATTTGAATTCATATTTCAAAATCTAGATAGAATTTAAGGATGCTAGTTAAATGAAAAATGTAGCTCTTGAAAAGTTATGCAAATTCTATTTCTAGAGATTTTCAAATTCCTATATAAATTTTGGAGTAATTTGTTATTTTCGACGAATGGCATTTCTGTAATTATCAAGAACAGTATCGAAACCTATGAACTGCCGCCATGGCCGGCTTCTCAAGCCGCGCCGCCGTCCACCGCCGCACATGCCGACGTGCTGCGGCCGCCAGCTCGCCTCCCGCACACGAAGCTTCATCATCACCGTGTCACCCGCCCGTGCTTCGCCTCCTGCCTATAAGTACCAGAGCCGGCCGCCATTTCCCTTCTTCTTTTCTGTTTCACCGCCGACGACCTCGCTCCGCCGCCCAAATTCACCACCGTCACTCCATCTCTGTCTGCTTGTTCTTGCTAGAAGCTCCACCTCAATCTTGCGCTTCTTCTGAGCCAGCTAGTGCCCGCCCTCATCGCCCGAAGCGCCCGCATGCCGTCATCTTCCTCGTGGCCGGTCACCGAGCCACCGCGAGCTTTCTCGCCGTCCACCGCCGCCAAGGTTAAAAACATATTTCCTTTAACCCTCTCATCATGTTCTCCATTTTTTCCTGCCCCTTATGCGCAGCTTAGTCGACTTGATGGTGCACAGGAACCGTCGGAACGCTATCCGTGCCGCCGGAGCACCGCCGCCACCATCACCGCTAATTGATGTTGTAGTATTCCTTTGTGAAAACTTCAAAGGTTTTAAGCCAAATAATTTTAATCTGATTATTTTGGGTCCAAATTGCTTATTTCTTACCTATGATTCATTCTATCGACCTTTATTCTTATTCCAAAGTGTGGTGGTGGAATAGTATATTATATTGCCCTATGTTATAAAAGTTACCTTTATATATGTGTTGCTTTAAAAAAACCTTTTATGCTTAGATCGTAAGTTTGTTCATGCATCATGCTTAATTAACCTATTTTCCTTTAAAGTGGTTTGGGTTAAGTAGTATCAATCCTTTTCATGCTAACCTTCGGAGTCCTACCTATCTATCCTTATCTCTTATGACCTATCTTTTTTTAGGATGGCCCTTACCAAACAGACTCCTCATAAGAGCACTGCATTGAAGGGAGTACCTCGACATCAATTAGCTCCCAGATACGAGATTGGCGAAAGCAGTAATAATCCCAATCTAGATCCGTAGGCTGAAATAGCAAGACCCAGGGCTGAGCTGGAGAGGGCTGAAGCCGATAGGATCGAAGAGGCCGCTGAGATTACTCAGTTGAGGCAATCCTAGAGGCATATGAAGCACCAAAGGAATGATGCTTGGGCATGAGAAGATGCAGTGAATGATCGTGTCCACGAACTTGAGGAGTACGTGGAAGAATTGGAGGAGTATGCGGAGGAAGCCGATGATGAGTGTGTGAGGCTAAATGATCTGTTGGATCCTGATTATCAACGACAGGCAGCCCAAGATGATCTTGGTCTTGTAATGGGTCAGGATGAGGAAGAAGAAGATCCGGAAGAGATAGTGTCCATCGATGATGATGTCATCGATGAGGAAGAAGAAAACCAAATGGATGTAGAGAATGAAAATGAAGAGGATCTTGTGGGAGAAGAAGATCTAGAGATAGTAGAGGAAGAGCCTGAAGAGGAAGAAAATCCGGAAGAGGAGGAGGATCTAGAAGAAGAGGATGTAATCCCCGTGGATACTAGTGAGGAGGAGGAGCAAGGAGTTTGTATAGTGAGATATGTAATATATACTTTTCCCTGCTTTCTGAAACTTAGTAGATGTGGGAAGTCTTGCCAAAGTGCAGACGATTGTAACAAAAATGATGTATTATAAGTGTGTTGCACATCTGTAATATCTGCTGGTCTAGTTCAATAAAGTTTTGTGAATAAAATATAGTTTGTTTATCAACAGATGCATGCTCATACTCGATCCCGTGATGCTGCTGGTACTTCTCATGATGGAGGTGATATCCCAAATCCTCAACCAATTCCACCAAACCTGGCCGATGCAGTTGTGGCCTTGGTTAATGCGACCACTATGATGGCCCAGAACCAAAATCAGAATGCACAACAAGGGAATCATGGTCGGAATAATAGGAATGAGACCACATATGTGGATTTCACAGACACCCGTCCTCCGGTCTTCACCAGAGTTGATGAACAAATGGAGGCAGATGATTGGCTCCGCACTATGGAGCATAAGTTTAGGCTAATCGAGTGCACCGAATATTAGAAGCCTATGTTTGCAGCCCAACAGTTGAGAGGCACTGCAGGAGCATGGTGGGTCAATTTCGTTGCTGCTCAGCCTGAGGGTCATCGTATTACTTGGGTTGAATTTTGTGAAGCTTTCCATGCTCACCACATTCCTGAGGGAATCATGGCCATAAAACTTGAAGAGTTTCTTTCCCTGAGGCAAGGTGATATGTCAGTCATGCAGTATTTTGGCAAATTCAATCACTTGTCCCAATATGCTCCTGATCATGTTAGTACTGACCGTAAGAAGGAGTGTTTCCTTAGAGGTTTGAATAGTAAGATTCAGAGGATGATGACTGGGAACCCAAATGCTACTTTCCATGAGACGATAAATATTGCCATATCTTATGAAGAAAGGAACCGTCAACACATGGAAGCTAAGAAGAAGAAAAAGGTAACATCGGGATTTTCTGGTGGCCATCAAAAGTGCTAGAAAATAATCTATCATCCCTAAAACCATTTTCGTCCTTCTTACCGTCCACCACAATACCAAGCCCAGCAACAGACATTTGTTCGTCCTGCTGCTGCTCTTCCTTATCCACGACAGTCGAATGTCTCTGGTATTCGTAACCCTAATTCCCAGCCACCAATCTTCCCATGTTACAATTGTGGTAAGCCTAGCCATTACTCAAGGAACTGGCTGCATCCGAGGCAGTATAATTCTTATGTCCCCAGAGCTATTGCACCGTAGCAACATCAAATTTCAAACACGGTTGGTAACCAGAATGTGCAGAAGGGAAAAGTGAGAAGAAGGTTGGTAAGGTGTTCTACACTCAGGTTGGGGAAATTCCAGAAGGAGAACCCATCATGATGGGTACGTTCCCTGTTGCTAATCATCCTGTAATTCTGCTTTTTGATTCTGGTGCATCCCATACATTCATCAATGGTACCTTTGTTAAGACACATGAAATACCAATAATGGGGACAAAAGAATAATTCTTTATACAATCGTCGGGGGGGCGTATGTGTACTAAAGAAATAATACATGATGTGCCTATAAGTTTGGGTGGGTATATTTTTCCCACTGATATGATAATATTAAAGGATCAAGATATAGATGTGATCCTAGGTATGAATTGGATGAAACGGCATGGTGCTGTACTAGACATCCTGAATAGGACTGTGAGAGTGAACATACCTAATTGCAAATCTCAACTTCTTATCCAACTTTCAACACTTAAGAGGATTGTTGAAAAGGTGTGTGCAACTTCTGTAAAAGAGATTGAGGATATACCCATGGTTTGTGAGTTCCCTGATGTGTTTTCTGATGAGTTATCGGGTTTACCTCTGATAGAAAGGTGGAGTTTAGAATTGATTTGAGACCTGGTACTGTTCCAATATCTAGAAGAGCTTATTGAATGGCACCACCTGAGTTAGCAGAACTCAAGACTCAATTGCAAGAGTTACATGATAAAGGTTTTATTTGACCTAGTTCGTCACCTTGGGGATGTCCTGCAATCTTTGTGAAAAAGAAAGATAAAAGTTTGAGGTTATGTGTGGATTATCGTCCCTTAAATGAGGTAACAATCAAGAATAAATATCCTCTACCCCGCATTGATCTGCTTTTTGATCAATTGGCGGAGGCAAAGGTGTTTTCTAAGATATTCTAAAGACTGCCTTTACCACTCAGTATGACTTATATGAGTATTTGGTTATGTATTTTGGACTTACTAATGCACTAGCTTATTTCATGTACTTGATGAACTCAGTGTTCATGCCAGAGCTTGATAAGTTGGTGGTTGTCTTCATAGACGATATTCTGATATACTCCAAAAATAAAGAAGAACATGCTGAACACCTCAGAATTGTTCTGCAACAGCTAAGAGAACATCAACTGTATGCCAAGTTTAGCAAGTGTGAGTTTTGGCTAAAAGAATTGAAATTTCTTGGACATGTTTTATCAGACAAGGGTGTTGTTGTAGATCCTAGCAAAGTACAGGATATACTTGATTGGGAACCACCAAAAACAGTGCATCAAGTTCGTGGCTTTCTGCGAACGGCGGGTTATTACCGTCATTTCATACCTGATTTCTCCAAGATATCAAAGCCCATAATTGAGCTGTTGAAGAATGATATTAAGTTTGTTTGGTCACCTGCATGTGAAGAGGCATTTCAGAAATTGAAGAAATTAATGACTACTGCTCCAGTCTTAGCACAACCAAATATTGAAAAGCCGTTTGATGTTTATTGTGATACTTCTGACATTGGTATTGGATGTGTATTGATGCAAGAAGGGAGATTGCTTATGCTTCTCGACAGTTGAAGAAACATGAAGAACATTATCCAACACATGATTTAGAGTTAGCAGCTGTTGTTCATGCACTAAAGATATGGCGACATTACCTATGGGAAAATAAATGTAATATTTATAGTGATCATAAAAGTTTAAAATATATTTTTACTCAAGATGAATTGAATATGAGGCAAAGAAGGTGGTTAGAACTACTCAATGATTATGACTTGGAAATATATTACCATCCTGGTAAAGCAAATGTGGTTGCTGATGCACTTAGCCAAAATAGTCATTGCCATTGCTTGACAGTAAAACCCCTAGACATTTCTCTATGTCATAAGATAGAAAAGTTGGGTATAGTAATGGTATAATATGGTTGTTTGTCCAACATTGCGGTTGAGTCAACCCTCAAAGATCAAATTATTGCTGCTTAAGGAAGTAATAAGGGAATTAAGCATATCAAAAAGAAAGTTAGAAAGGAAAAGGTTTCTTATTTCACAATTGATGAAACAAATGTCTTATGGTATAAGAATCGGCTGGTCATACCAAAAATTCCTGAGTTACGTCAAAGGATCCTTGATGAAGCACATCTTTCAAAGTTTTTTATTCATCCAGGAAGCAATAAGATGTATCATGATTTAAAACAGAAATTTTGGTGGACCAAGATGAAGATTGAAATTGCTAAGTATGTGGCTCAATGTGATACCTGTCAAAAAGTTAAAGCTGTGCATTTGAGTTTAGCAGGAGAACTTCAACCATTACCCATTCCAACTTGAAAGTGGGAAGACATTAGTATGGATTTTATAGTGGGTCTACCCAGGACAGCAAGAGGTTTTAATTCAATTTGGGTCATAGTGGATTGACTCACAAAGTCTACACATTTCCTTTCAGTCCCGAATACATATATAGCCTCACAATATGCCAAATTGTACTTTGCACGTATCATTAGTCTTCATGGTGTACCAAAGACAATTGTGTCGGACAGAGGCACGCAATTCATCAACAAATTTTAGAAATAATTACATGATTCATTAGGCACAGATCTTTTGCACAGTACAGCTTACCATCCACAAACAGGAGGTCAGACTGAAAGAGTCAATCAAATACTTGAAGATATGTTGAGAGCTTGTGTTCTAAATTTTCTGGAGAAGTGAGATGAGTGTTTACCTTTAGCAGAGTTCTCCTACAATAATAGCTATCAATAAAGCATTAAAATGACACCATTTGAAGCATTATATGGTCACAGATGTAGAACTCCATTAAACTGGTCAGAACCTGGAGAAAGGAGATTCTTTGAAGTTGACCTTGTAAAAGAAATAGAAGATAAGATTAAGCAGATACAATGAAATTTAAAGGTGGCACAATCTCGACAGAAAAGTTATGTGGACAAAAGGCGTCAATCATTGTGGTTCAATAAGGGAGATTATGTATATTTAAAGGTGTCACCAATGAAAGGAGTTACTCGTTTTGGAGTTAAAGGCAAGCTAGCACCTCGTTTCATTGGACCATTTCAAGTTTTGGCACAAGTTAGAAAGGAATCTTGTCGTCTGCAATTGCCTGAACAATTGTCGGCCGTACACAATGTGTTTCATGTATCACAACTTAAAAAGTGTCTTCGGATACCCGATAAGATTGTTGATGTTGAAGGAATTGAATTTAAACCAGATTTGATTTACTCTGAGTATCCAATTCGAGTATTGGATGAGAAAGACCGTGTCACTAGAAGCAAAACCATTAAGTGGCACAAGATACAATGGGATCAACATTCAAAAGAAGAAGCTACTTGGGAATCGGAAGATTACCTTTTGGAGAACTTCCCAGAATTCTATGCTTCCCTCTAAGTTACAATTCCCTCTATGAGCTATAACTAGTCTAATGTGAGTTGTAAAACCCTTTTTCCCTTATGTATTTAGATGAAGTGTGTTTTCTTGACATATTTCCTTTTCTATTACTTTCCCTACATCTTTAAATCTCGGGACGAGATTTCTTTAAGGGGGAAGGCCTGTAACACCACTGGTGTTATATTAACTAAAACATGCCATGTCATCATATGTATTACAAAGCATTCCTGTTTAAGTCAACCTTAATGTGCATCAACTAAAACAAGTTTACATTTCATAGGTTGATTGTGTTTCTAGAATATTTTGTCACGTGAAATCATAAAACCCGACTTTCGAATGTCATCTCAAATACTTGGTTTATATTCTATGTACTTGAGGTGTAAACCGTGTTTACACTAGTGTCAAGCATAGTGTATAAATCTAAGTTCAAACCTAAAAAAATGATTTCCATATTTGATGTTGAATTTAGATCTCAAAGCTTATTCCCAAGTCTTGAAATTCAAATTTAAATTTAAATTGAAAAGCTATAAAAATATTTTCAAAAGTAAACTTGGTCAATCAACGGTGTCATTGGGTCATTGACCTAAAAATGTCCTTGGATGATGTTTGTGATCACTAATGATCAACCAATTAATTTAGAAACCAAACCGAGTTTGAATTCGGTTTCAAAAACCCTTTATTTCAAAACCTTCTTTTATCCCCTTTTCTATAATTTAAAATCTATAAAGAATTTGGAGATACTCTGAAAATATAGTTTGTAAATCTTGACAAGATCTACAAAGTTGGTATTCAAAGTTTTTTAAGTTTACAAAAATAATTTCAAATGAATTTGAAAATACAGTTTTCCAGCATTTGTCCCCTTTTGATTTTAAAAGCATAATTCAAAAATTATGCATAACTTGGGAAAACTTTATATAGGAAAAATGTTTGGTTTGAAAAGCTAAACATTTCATAGTTTTGAAGTTTTATTAAAAAATCAAAAGTAATTTCAAATATTTATTTCTAGGGTTTTATTCTCCTTTTGAATTTGAATTCATATTTCAAAATCTAGATAGAATTTGAGGATGCTAGTTAAATGAAAAATGTAGCACTTGAAAAGTTATGCAAATTCTATTTTTGGAGATTTTCAAATTCCTATATAAATTTTGGAGTAATTTGTTATTTTCGACGAATGGCATTTCTGTAATTATCAAGAACAGTATCGAAACCTATGAACTGCCGCCATGGCCGGCTTCTCAAGCCGCGCTGCCGTCCACCGCCACACATGCCGGTGTGCTGCGGCCACCAGCTCGCCTCCCGCACACGAAGCTTCATCATCACCGTGTCACTCGCCCGTGCTTCGCCTCCTGCCTATAAGTACCAGAGCCGGCCGCCATTTCCCTTCTTCTTTTCTGTTTCACCGCCGACGACCTCGCTCCGCCGCCCAAATTCACCACCGTCACTCCATCTCTGTCTGCTTGTTCTTGCCAGAAGCTCCATCTCAATCTTGCACTTCTTCTGAGCCAGCTAGTGCCCGCCCTCATCGTCCGAAGCGCCCGCACGCCGTCATCTTCCTCGCGGCCGGTCGCCGAGCCGCCATGAGTTTTCTTGCCGTCCACCACCGCCAAGGTTGAAAACATATTTCCTTTAACCCTCTCATCATGTTCTCCATTTTCTCCTGCCCCTTATGCGTAGCTTGGTCGACTTGATGGTGCACAGGAACTGCCGGAACGCTATCCGTGCCGCCGGAGCACCGCCGTCGCCATCACCGCCGCCGTCCGTAGCTCGACTCAGCCACTCCTAGCCTTCATCAACGTGCGCACCATTCCCGCGGTGAGCTCCTGCACCTGTCCATGCTCTCAATTTCACCTCTGTCGCTCCGTAGCGTCCGTAGGCCGTGGCTCGCCGTCGGCATGTTCATGCCGCTCCGCCACGCACGTAGCCGTTGCGGCTGGGGTCAAATTGGGTCTCATTTTGTTGATGATTGTGTTCGTGAGAGTATGTAGCCCATGTCCGTGCACTCGCCATCGCCAGAAATCACTCCAGTGAGCTTGGCCGCCGCGCCCGAGCTCCGCCGTGCCGCCATGGCCGCCGGCGAGCCTGCTGCCCCTGCTCCACCACTTCATTAGCTAGCTAATCTTGTTCGCGGTGTCGAGCTGAGCATGTAGGACCAAACCCCGTCGCTGGAGACCTCGCCGCCGGCGAGATAGCCGTCGGTCAAGCGCCGTCGCCGTCGGGTCAACGCGGGGAGAGAAAAAGGATTTTCTTTTTCTTTTTCCAGAAAATGATTTAAATGCTGTTTTCTTTGAAAAATCATAGTAATTCATGTATAGCTCCAAAAATTCTGAAAATTTTTGTGTATGTTCTTTATGATATCCTCTACCTAGGAAAAATATGAAATGCCAAATTTGAGTAATTTTTGCATAATTTAAAATTAGCTTTTTAATTAAAAAATACACCTTCAATGATTTTTAATAAATAAAATAATTGGAATTTATTTCTGAAATTTATTTTGAAATCTAATTAGACCAAGATCTTTTCAAAACAAAATTTTAAGCTTAATTAGATAGCTTTAATTTTATGCCTTTATTTTATGCCTTTAAATAATTAATTAATCCCTTTTAATTAAGTTTAATCATTATAGGATTTGTTTGACTTTGGGATTGATTGATGACCTTGGGCCATTAATCCTAATGACCTTTGGCACTTTAATTAGTTGTTTGCGTTTAACTTAACTATGTCATTAGGGTTTAATCAATGTTATTTTATGTGTATAATGAACTTCTTTAATAACGTAGTTAACCCTAATGAACTTAGTAAGTAAGTTTTGGTTGTCTTGTAACTTTATTGTAAAGGAAAGTTATACTTAAGTCCTTAATCTGGTCATGCATCCATCGAGCATCATGTTTACTATTCCATCATGTTGAAGCATATCATTATCGTATAGTTTCCGTTAACGGAGAATTTAACGTTGTCGCACCAGATTCCAAGGAAGAGTAGACTCAGGAGTTGGGAGTTGATCCAGAGCTCGAGACCGTCTACCCCGAATACCAAGGCAAGCCCCGGATGCATTTAAACCCTTCCTTGATTTTATAAAAGTTTTATCGCTTCTTTAGGAAATGCTGCATTAGGGATTAGGAGTTGAGTGAAAACCTACCAATTGCATTATCTGTCTTACTTCCTTATTCCTTGTTACCTGTTAGCTGGAAGATGCATAGTAATGCTTAGCCCTGCTGAATTAGATAAGTTTTCAATAAGTAAAAGAATGAAAAAGATGAGTATGACTTTGTCTGTTGGAATCATGATGATAGCTATTAAATCGAGTCTGGACGGCTAACTTACATTGGGAATGAAGTCCCTCTGTAGTGTTTCCGTCTGTTGATGCCCTAGGTCCCGTGTCGATGGTGAACTGGTGATATCGAAAAACTAGAAATCCACATGCATGAAGTGATATACAGAGAAATCCATATGCATGAAGTGATATACAGTGGGCCAGAGTCCCCACGTATGTCATGGAGTGATATATAGTGGGCCAGAGTCTCCACATATGTCACAGTATGGTATGCTGTGGGTTTAAGTTCCCACGTATATCGGTACACTGGGTCATAGTGCTCACGTGTATCATGTGGTGATATATGGCTGCGGTTGTTATCCCAGTATATCTGTGATCTGGTATGCATCGGAGTTAAAGTCTCCGGTATCCCAGTGATCTAGGTCCCAACTGGGTATGAAAATGGATTCGAATCGCCGTTGCTTCCCGGAGAAGAAGACTTGATCGTTGTTCATCGTCGTAGTAACAACTTGAATGATGTTTAAGGTTAAGAATAAAGTTGGTTGGTAATATCAAGCTAGAGCTAGACAACTTTACTTTTTGTCAAAGCTTTTCTGCAAAAATCCTTAACTCTGCAAGCCTTACCTTGTCCCTCTAACCTGCATTTCCTAAGTCTTCACCCCTCTTTTTCGTCGGGTCAGTCTTGTTGAGTACTTTTGTACTCAGGATTTGTTGAACCCTTGTTGTAGGTGAGCCTCATGGGTAGGAGTGCTTTGCATCCTGCTGCATGACAGTCGTTGTGGAGAGTGACGACGAGTAGGATGTTTGGCTCTTAGGCAGAGCATGTCTCCAAGGTTTTGTAATAAGTTATGTTGCTACTCCACTGCTCTTATGGTTGTAATAATTAAAAATATATGGTTTGTAAGTTTAAACTAAATGGTTTGTAAACTTATGTTATTGTAATCCTTCCACTATTTTACTCTGATAATATCTTATCTGTATAAAACTGTTGTAATACTGCAATGTCTCTTTGTAATGATTGATTCTACTCGGAAAATCTTGGATGATTCGGGATTTACCCGATAGATCTTATAAGTCATATGAAACACATTCATGGTTATTTGGAGTCTGTTTAGATAATAATAATGCATGTGGGCCATATGATTTAGGAGGATCTGCCATAGTGGTCAGCATCTTCGCTGGTCACCACTGGGTGGTCTGCATCTACACTGCTCGGCATAGGTCAAGACAGCGACTCACTCAAGATACATGGTGCTCGGGGACTACCTGTGGGGATATGACCCCCATATACCCTCGCGGCTATACTTGGGCCACACCATCAAAGACGGACCAGCCCAAAATGAAGATATGCGGCACACGACTTGCACCGCACGGTTTAGTAATAGTACCAAATAGGCTATTCTACTTATAACTCTGTCCATTCAGTATATATAAGGAGGGACAGAGGTCCCTAGACAGACCAGGTCATCAGGCCATCCGATCTACCAGATCACCACGATCTCATACCCAATCAATACAATTTACAGAGCACAAGATGTAGGGTTTTACGCCACGCTGGCGGCCTGAACCTGTATAAATCTTGTGTCTTGTGTCTCTGTAACCATCCGGTTCCCGATCACATGCGCCCCTTTTGATCAATCTACCATCTTAAGTCTACCCTTCGATGGACCGCCGATGATATTTCATTGACAGTACCTGTCAAAGGGCTCTCTCCAGTCGGGCGGAGGAGGCGCTGCCTGCTCGGCTAGCTCATCAGCCAGCGGCTGCTCGCTACCGTCATCAGATCCCTGCTGGTCAGGGTAGCTCTGCTCAACCTCCTTCGCTTTGCCACTGAGCACCGCTATGAGCTGATTAGTAGCGAGACTGGGCGCAGGCGCTTCATGAGCCTGAGCAGGGATCGAAGGCTTGATCAAATCTTCGACGAATACGCCGGGGGTACCTCGGCTCGAGATGATCCAAGCTTGGATAGCTCGTCAGTGCCTGCATTTTTAGCACTAGGCACATGAATAAACTCTAGCCTAGAGAACTTATTCTCTAGCTTGCGTATCTCGGCCACGTAGGCATCCATCTTCTCGTGGAAAACGTCCAAATCCTTGGTGACCTGTTGAATGACCAAAGCAGAATCACCGTATACCAGAAATCATTTCATGCCCAGCTCGACTGCGATACAGAGGTCGTGGTGACGAAGACGAGGTTGTACGGTGCGTGAGACTGAACCGAGGCGACAGATACGAGTCTGTGTGGCGCGTGACACCAAGCCAAAATAACAATGACGAGTCCCCGAGAAACACGATCGGAGACGAGGCTGAGCAGTTCGTGGCACCGAGCCAAGGAGACGATGACGAGTCCCCGAGCAGCACGAGGTCAGAGATGAGACTGTGCGGCGCGTGGCACTGAGCCGAGCGCCGGAGGCGAGGCTGTGTGGTGTCTGACACCGAGCTGAGCGATGACGATGAGTCCCCCAGCAGCGTGTAGTCGGAGATGAGGCTGTGCGGTGCGTGACACAGAACCGTGGCGACGAGCAGTTGGACCAACTGGGCGGTAAGCTCCGAGCGCCTAACTTGTCAGCAGTGAAGTCTGTGTGCCAGGTGGCGTGACCACCTGGACGATGATCC
The DNA here is from genome assembly GCA_023333625.1 of Bothriochloa decipiens. Lineage (NCBI taxonomy): Eukaryota > Viridiplantae > Streptophyta > Magnoliopsida > Poales > Poaceae > Bothriochloa > Bothriochloa decipiens. The sequence continues at coordinate 13,226,653 of CM041641.1, forward strand.
TTGATCCAGTTCCCGAGCATAAAGAGTGAGCTCGACAATCGAACCTTCTCCCTGAAAAGTAAACATAAAGAGCGGTAGTACATGATGTATAAATAATTGATCTCCGAAGAGAAAATCAGCAGGTTGATGTATTTTAAGTAGTCAATGTTAAGCGGGTGATAACATTTATGTCATTTTTAGATGTATGATCTGTAGTCGTAGAAAAAATGTCTACAATTAAGTTTTGCCCCCACCCTCGAAGCAAGTTAACTCTGTTAGGTGACATAGGGATGCGCTAGTGAATAACATAGAACTGCCAGGATCACTAGCGACTGCCGAATCTCCTAGTGTCATATAGCGTGGAGCTGTAACACATCATAAGAGGATTGAGATAGTGCCTTGTCAAGCCGTTCTCGACGGACAAGAAATAAAGTTTAATTATGACTTATGCAGGACACATGTATAATAGATTGGTGTATGGATACAGAGCTATAAAAGAAAAAGAGGACGATAAAGAACTTTATCAATTTCTTAAATAAACTTAGCTCGTATTTGAGACGTGTTGTCGTTCTCGGACGGATACACGGAGCTGGAGTCGAAACCCATCCGATATGGTCGGAGTGAGGCAGTGCAGCACGGCGTCCATGCAACTGCTCGGTTTGCATGTATGTAGATGTAGATCGCTCATGGTTTTGCGGCAATCGCTTGTACATGCAGCCGTACGTCGTGGATTTGTGATTCACGTCCATGTACTCGATGAACGCGATCAAATTCCTGAAATAACCATGTGTATATGTAGATTTCCGAATATATAACATATATAAGATATATAGATTAGAAAATAACTATATGGAGTATTGACTTAGCTTTGGGGCAAGACGTTGCTGATCGGCTCATGTTGACCAATACTTTGTACATGATGCATGCGAGCCAGACAATTAGCCTGCATGTCCTATGGATGCGTTTGCCGTTGTAGTCGTAGCTGATGCGGTGTGGTCATCCAAGAACACGGAGTCGTAGTCGGATACGTCAACGGGAACATGGTCGGATGAAGTCGTGGTCGTCCCGAAGCGAATCACATGGCCGTCATGCACAGCGTGCGTACATGACTTATCTGATGATGATGACTCGTGATGAAGATGTTGGTTGCTCGTGCGGTGGTCGATACGCCGCCAGATTTAGATCTGGGCGGTCCGAGTGGTCGGTACGGCTCGTACGTCCGTGCCGACGGTGATGAACGGTGGTGAAGCCGTCCTCGGCAGATCGATATGGATCGATCCGCCAAAGAAGCTGCCGACAAGTTGTCGGAGCAGACTTGTCGGCGAGATGGTCGATGACGTTGGTGCAGAAATGGGTTGCATCGCCTCCATAGTTCCGGTGGTCGCTGCTATGCCGGTAGTCGGTGAACGCACCGACGGTGAAGGCCAGGCCCGCCTCGAAATCCATGGAAGCAGGGAAGAAATCCATCTGGCTCGCCTCAAGATCAGATCGCGCACCCCCTACCTGGCGCGCCACTGTCGACGATATCTACTCGGCAGTCTACCATGGGATACCCCGAGGTAGTAGATTTGCGATGAGGACGCGTTAAGACCTACGAACCGGATGTGAGACGCAAGACAAACAACCAGGACAACCAGGGTTTATCTAGGTTCAGGCCGCTCGGAAGCGTAATACCTTACGTCTTGCGTCTCTGCTACTGTATTGATGAGTACCGAAGTACAAAGATGTGAAAGTTTTGTGTCCCAGACCACGGAGATCTGGGTTACAAGAGAGATCCTAGAGATCTGCTCCGTATTGAGGTATAATCCGTAATAGGATAATCTAATGACCTGATCTGTCTAAGGACCTTTACCCCTCATTATATATTTCGAAAGGACAGAGTTACGATCAAAGTAGCCTAGTTGGTACTATTTTTATACCGTACGGTGCACGTCGTATGCCGCATGTCTTCATCTTGGGTTGGGCTGTCTTCGATGGTGCGGCCCAAATATAGCCGCGAGGGTATATGAGAGTCATATCCGCACACCTACCCTACGAGCTCCTCAAAAAAACTGAGTTAAAACGGCAAATCTAGAGCCGACATTCACATACATGAGCGCACACTCCTTATGTACACACACTCATCCTACCCCTCAACCGAAGTATTGAGTTGAACCGGCAAATCTCGAAATTGATGAAATCAGTAAAGTTGAAAATATGAACCAACGTGACAGGTTTCACTATAAATAACTTCACAACAAGTAATCCAACCAGTTGTGCTAAGCTTAGTTCATTTTCTGAAATGATTTTTTTGATCCGTTTGGTCTCTAAATTTTGAATTGTTCCATACCTAATGCTGGAAAGCGGAAATGCCCCGATGCCCTACTTATGGGAGTTGCTGAGCAGCAGCGCACCTTGTTTTCCTTTTCAATTTTTTTTGATAAATAAAATGGTACTGTTTTGGTCACTGGCTCGTTCTCGTCACGACCAGTTCTGCTCGGTCCACAGTCATATGTGTACATCGCCTCATCATCATCATCGGTTAACACCGCAACAATAGTAAATTTGGCCCATCATAAAGGTGGCCCATCAGTTGGTTGGGTCAATTTTTTTAATATTTATTAAATTCAGTTTTGCAAACAAAAAAATCTAAGCAAAAAAATTACAAAACTATATAGAATCCGCTGGAAGCACCTACCGCCAGCTTATCTTTTAAAAAAATCATCACTTTTATAAATGAACTCATATGAAAATAAAATTTATAGGAAAATTGTAGACAAAAATATTTATAATTTTGTACTTTATATGACTTTTTTTAGATTGTTTTCATACCTAAATTGTTTGATGCAATGTTAAGAAATCTATCTCTTGATCTGAACATTAAATTGATTATTTGGTATCAAGATGGCTTTAAATGAAAATATTGCACATTACAAATTGTAAGTCCCTTAGGTATCTAGTATAATATTTATATAAATAAATGTTATCCCTATACAAGGTTGAATGAAACAGTTATGCCTTCTTTAAAATAAATATGATGCACTGGCTAGTGAATAAATTAGGCAATTTATGACTTAAATATGGGCAGAACCTTATAGTTCACAATATTTTCGCTTGAAATCATCTAAATACTAAAATAATTAATAAGTTATGATGTTTTTTACTATATATAAGATGGACCAATAGAGAAACCGACGGTTGGTGATTCCCGCTGTTTCAATCGACGGCATTACTTTAGTTTGTAGTAACTTTTTTGTTTTGGATATTTCTTTTGCCAAAAACGATTTCAATTAGTAAAAATACATAAAAATAAATTTGGTGAGTCTCCTGCTGCGAGCCAAAGGACCGACGTCCGGCCTCGCAAGCATGGCTGCTGATGGCTGCGGAACAACAGCGGACAAGGTTGACTTTTCCATGTCCAAGCTGGTTTCCCAAATCGCAACATTACACTGGTTTGCTGCTTTGGGGCTTCCTCACCTCGGAGCCTTCCTCTCGCTGACCTGGCCACTCCGTTGCCGTTTCCTCGCAGCAATAGCCTGCAGGCATGGTGTTAGGATCCGGAAGGATCACCAAGGATAGCTGGAGAATTCGAGAGACTTTGAGGAAGAACAGCAAGTATTTGGGGTAGAATTAGCAGGAAAAGCAGAATTGGGCAAGGAACGCGGACGAATTGTATTAGCGAAGAGTTTGAATTCGGTTACAAAATGATCGATGCCTTTGTGGCTACGCAACCCGGAGCTTATATGGACGCTCCTTACACGGCCTTGGGCCCAACCGATCCATCTTGGATCACGCGCCGCGGCTTCGACTCAGCAACTGTCTCCTCCGCCTTCCTGTTAACGCCGTGCGCCGTTGTCGGATTTCCGTCAGTCACGTACCCGCGCCTTCTCATCGTCTTGACGCCGTCCTGGGTCTCAGGCGACGGCAACTATGCGGCGCAACGCGCGCCAGCATGCGAAGTGGCGGACGCAGCAACCCCTCTAAGAGACTAAGAGTGCATGCACTGTTCTTCCTCTTCCCCACCCCACCCCTTCTTCTTCTCCCTTGCACGCACCCGCCGCCCAGCTGCCCTCCGCCCCCCGCCGCGGGCGCGCGAGGGCTCACCGGAGCTCCGGCAAGCCATCGCGCACCTGCGGCGGCCCTCCTTCTTCCCCCTCCCCCGCCCTGCTCCCGCCGCCGCTCGCCGGAGTGCGCCCCCGCCGCCTACCCAGCCCATCCGGCCATCCTGCCCCGCCCGGCTCGGTGGCGCTGCCGCCGCCGTACCGCCACCACCGCCGTGTCGCGGCCGCCGCCAGGCCGGCCGGCCGGATTCTACAGCCGGAGAGGGAATAGGAGGGAGAGAGGGGCCGTCGGAACCCTAAACCTCGCCGCCGGCGGACCCCAATTACAGGGGAAGGCCGGATTTCATGGAAGGTCCGCCGCCGGCGCCGCCTCGTCCACCGCCCCGGCCGCGGCGCCCTCGCCGCCGGCCGCTCCGCCCGCCATCCGCATCCATGCGCCGCCTGCTTCGCGCCCCCGCAACCGCCCGCAACCGCCTGCATGCGCCGCTTTTGCCGCTATGCCAAGTAGCGTGCGTGCGTCGAATAGCGATTGGGGCCTCAGGCTTCAAGGTGCTAACACATGATTGGTCCTGGTGGCCGATGCGAGACGGCACGGACACTGGACACCCAAGCACACTGCCCCCAAGGCCCCAATACGCTGCTATTTCTTTCAATTACTTTTCGGGGAAAACGTACCCTACGGCAAATGATTTGATCGAGCACCTCTCACTTTCCCATCGTGCAAAAGCGCAACGAACATGACCGCAACAATCAACACGCCGTGACCTCGTCTCCTCCTCGAGCAGCCATCGTCCACCGCCGCTTCCCAACTCCATTTTCCAGCTAGCGAAAGAGTATATCTGCAGCAACTGTGTGCGGCAGCCGTCATCCACTTGTACCCTCCCCACGTACGGAAACCAATACTATAGCTCCAAATTGGACATGTTCCGGCCTCCGGCACGAGGAGCGTGTCAAACGTGCAACCAATCCAAGCGAACAGTTTCGGCGCCACAGGCTCGAGACTATAAAACCTGTCGCACGCGTCCATTCCCCTCGTATCGCATCCATTTCTCTCTCTCTGCTCTGCAAGCTTCATCTGCAGTAGGCAGCAAGCACGACGAGTCGCTGCTAGCAGCCTACACTACTGGTGCCTTTTTTTCGAGATCGTGACTTCACGCCTTTTTCATTAAGAAGAAGAGCCGAAAGAACGACAAGGTAACCAATACAATAGATTCACAAGTAGTTCATAGATTACCAACGAAATCCACAACACAAACACAAAACAAGAAAAACGAGGGGGGACCTCCACCAGACAACCCCAGCTAAAGATGTAGCTAATACAAAGATCTCAACACTCAGGTGGCTAGCAGTGAGCGGAGCCGCAAACTCCAGATAACAAAGCATCCGTCCAACCCAACCTCGGCAGCTAAGCATCTGCCAAAAAGACACGGCGGCAAAGCATCCGCCCGAACTCTAGATGGCCAAGCATCCGTCCCCACCTCAGCGACCTCAACGGACACATCCGCCGAAAACGTGTCCTCGGTGGCAAAGCATCCACTGAAAACACTTCGGTGGCAAAGCATCCACCGGAATAACCCGCTCCTCCGAGTCACAAGGGCCAAAGCCCTGGACCATGGGCGAGGAGGGCATACCTGAAGAGAGCACCTCGGCGGCGAAGCATCTGCCGGAAACACCACGGTGGCAAAGCATCCACCGGGAAGACCACTACTGTAGCTACAACAGATAATAGCTGGCATACCTAGGTGAGGAGGAACATGAAGCACGATTAGGCGCAGCACGACGACCAAAGGGACCGCGCGGGAGAGGCGGCGAGCAGCAGGCTGGCATGGACTTCAAAGACAACGCCTTCAAGAAGAACTGCGATATCGTAGCGCCGCCGCTGCTTGCCCAAACTGGGCTAGGTTTTCACCTCGAAGGTCCATGCATGCCACCAACCCCCAAACCCAAGAGCTGATCGATTGAAGGAGCGGCGTGCACCACCAGGCATGCCACCATGGCAGAGCTCGTGGGCCACACACCACCACCGGTCCTGCCACCACGGCAACACTAGGACGGCGCAAGGAGCGGCGCGCGCCACCAACCCTACCGCCATGGTAGAGCTCGTGGGCCACGCACCGCCACCGGTCCTGCCACCACGGCAATACCGAAGCACCCTCAACGCCAAGCTCCATCTCAGGGGGTGGGCGGCCACCGCACGCGCAGGGGACACGGCGACCAAGCCCCCGAAGCCGCCAGCGCCAGAACCCGAGACACCAGACGCCATCGTCGGAGCACAGCCACCGGCCAGCCCCAGTGCCAGCAGCCGCCAAGGGGGGCGGATCCGACCGGCAGCCGGCAACCCTGGCCCCTGGAGCCCGGCCGCACACCCGATCCAGCCGGCCGCGCTGCCGCACGCGAGGGTGGTGGGGTAGGGCCAGCCGACGCTAGATCCGGGGCCAGAAGGCCCGGATCCGGTCGAGCCCGGCCGCACCAGCCGCGGACCCAGCGCAGACGCCATGGCCGTCCCCAAGAACGCGCGAGGGAGGGGACCGAGCTGAGCGGCACCAACCGCCAGATCCCGCCCGCAGGGGCGCGGATCCGGCTGGCCGGCAGCACCCCGGGTCGCCGAGGTCGCCGGAAGAGGTGATGGAGGGGGCCGGGAGAAGTGGGGGTGGGAGGAGAGGAGGTGGTCGGCGGCGGCGCCCCTTGTTGAGGATGGCCGGCGCTGGCCGCCGCCACCGCCGCAAGCAGGAGGGCGGCGACAGCGACGGCCGGAGGGGGCTCAGGAGGTGGGGGGACCGGTGGCAGCGCAGCGGTCACCCCCGAGTCGCCCGTCGCCCGTCGGGGGAGGGGAGCTCAGGGGTACGTTAAAAAATCCCACCAACCTGCCACACTGCCGGTGCCTAGCTCTCTTTTTAAGAGGTCAGATAACTAGCTAGCAAGTACTCATGGCCGCTTCCTCCTCCTCATCTCCCGCCACGGCGTTAGGGGCGCGCTGCGTGCTCTTGCTCGCCTTAGTTGGAGCCGCACTCGGTCACCGTCCTAGCGGCGGCGTGGCGCTGAGCTCCGCGTTCTACGACGAGTCGTGCCCCAGGGCCTACGACGTCGTCCGGCGCGTCATCCAGAACGCCCGCGTCTCCGACTCTCGCATCCCGGCCAGCCTCATCCGCCTCCAATTCCACGATTGCTTCGTCAATGTGAGTGCCACTGCTTGCTTCTGTAGGATGATTTTTTTTTTTGAGGGAACTTCTGTAGGATGATATACTCCTACACTGCTACACCCTGCAGCTCAGTGCGTTCGTTGCATCATCTGACATGAAAGACCGGCCAACTGTTTCAGGGCTGCGACGGCTTCCTTCTGCTGGACGACGCTCTCCCGGAAATCCAGTCGGAGAAACACGTGCCCGCCAACGACAAATCAGCGCGTGGCTTCAAGGTGGTCGATGACATCAAGAACGCGCTGGAGAAAAAGTGTCCTGGTATCGTCCCCTGCGCCGACATCCTCGCCCTGGCAGCCGAGATGTCCGTCGAACTCGTAAGAACCCCCATCCCATCAGCTAGCTTCTTCTAGTGAACACCTAGTGTTTCGTACTACCTCCAGCTTCACAATCTTGCTCCACGTTAATTTTTCGGTTTCAACCGACAACTGACGAAATCATGAACCGCGTGTTCTTGCAGGCTGGAGGGCCACGATGGAGTGTGCTGCTCGGCCGGCGTGACGGAACGACGACTAACATCGAGAGCGCCAAGAACCTACCCAGCCCTTTTGACCCTCTGGACAAGCTCCAGGAGAAGTTCAGAAACTTCAACCTCGACGACACCGACCTCGTCGCCCTCCAAGGTAATCAATCTACAACTTACCGATGTAGCAACGCAAATAGTTCAGGCTTAGAAATTAACGCTCAAGATAGATTGTGCCTTAACTTGTCTCAAATAATCTCAACATATTTCTTATTTTGACTTCATCAGGAGCGCACACATTCGGCAAAGCACAGTGCCAGTTCACGCAGCAGAATTGCACGGCCGGGCAGTCCAGCGGCGCACTGGAGAACCTAGACCAAGTCACACCCAAGGTGTTCGACAACAAGTATTACAACAACATCTTACAGGGCCGCGCTCAGCTCCCATCCGACCAGGTTATGATATCGGACCCTTCCGCTGCGGCGACCACTTCTCCCATTGTTCATCGGTTCGCCGGCAATCAACAGGATTTTTTCAAAAACTTTGCAGCGTCTATGATTAAGATGGGAAACATTGCCCCGTTGACAGGAAAAGATGGGGAGATCAGGAACAACTGTCGGAGGGGTAACAAACGCTACTGACTTTGAATACATTGATGTCAATCCGATTGATTACATTTTTCCCTTAACCAAAATGCGAGGATTTGTGTAAATGATTCAATTTTTTTTCATTTCTCAATCTTTGTAACCGTAAGGTGTTTACCTTACTTTTTTTTTCTTTCTGTAAAGCAATTTTTAGCAACTTCCTGTAAAGCAAATATAAAAATGTTTTCACGCTGGTCCTATGTCCATTTCTCGACATTGAGTTCATACGATTCCTTTTTTTTGGCACTAAACTGGCCCATCGCTCCAGCAAGGCATAAAATTTTAACTTAGATATATATTAAAATTTTTAGTATACATAATTAATCAAAATTGATTAATTTACTCTCTCTATTATTCATTTTCTAACACGATGCCTATTTAGATACTTGCCGCAAAAAAAATGCCTATTTAGATACTTATAATCTTTATTTGGTTGTGATAATTTATCAATTACTCTATTAATGACCAAATCTTTAAAAATATTATCTAACTTTTTGAATTTATTATTTTCCTAAAGCATCTCATGAGGATTAATGTGGAAGTTCTATGAGGTCCAACTGTTAGCAATGTTAAGGTACATGTTACCATACTTATTTTATGTGCTTTAGTTATATGAGCTTTAGTTTGCATCTCTTTTATGTAACACCATGAATCTATTTTGGTTTTTTTATTTTTGTTCTTATTTGGTTTACTATGTTTTTATCCACTTGAAATACTAATGGTTATTGGACGATTCATTCAAAACTTTTATTTTTATATTTTACTAATTCATTTGTATTTTATTTTAAAATAGTTCTAGTCATAGACTAAGGGCATGCTTGGTTGGTATCCAAATTTTGCTCCGCCAAATATAAGGCAAGCCCAAACCATTGCATGCCAAATTTTGGTTGCCAATACCTTGGTAAGAATTTTGGTATAGCACTTGGTTGGTTGCCAAAATCAAAGATTGCAATTTTCTCTTGTATGTAGTTTGTAAGAACTTTTTAGAAACTTGTCAAAGCTTTGGCCATAAAAATTGTTTTGGTGCTCTTTGATAATGAACCAATTGATGACCATAAATTTGACATGTCATGGTTTTAGATTGGCAAAGTTGGAAGCCAATCAAGTAGGCTCTAAGCTCTTAGTTACCACAATAGAATAAATAGACATTTTAGTCTAAACAATGAAATTCAAAGGGGTCTTGTTGAATATTAGTATAAAACAATTATGTGTAACGTCGTATTATTGTATAAGAACATAGAGTGCTAGTTTTTTCAATTATGCACATTAATATCATAATGTTTTAGTTGAGATGTAAATTTTTATAATGTGGTAATTTTAAAAATAATTATGATATATCCATGGATGTATGTACATCCTATAGAGATACCGTACGTCACAAAATCAATGCAATTCACCTAAGGACTAGGGTATTACCTTACGATGAACTTATACAAATCTTTGTACCATAGCGCTACTATGGTCATTGGGAATACACAATCAAATGCTCATTGGTATTGACAAGACACATATATAGCTAGCAGTGTATTGGCCATTAACTAGCTCTTTCCCTATGTTGTTGTCATCAAAGAATAAGTTCATGCGAAAAAGTGAGGGAGAAAGTGCATTGTGACTTTGTGAGTGCTGAAACATGTCACATTTGTGGAAGGTTTACATGTGCAGACCAAGGGCTTGGCCTTGGATCTATTTCTTTGCTCAGGCTTAGCTGAATCCACTACTATAAAAGCAATTTTTAATTAGAACACCTATAGACAATTATCTTCTCGGCTGCCCAAGAAAAAGTAATTCGAGGGATTCAAATAATAGACCGCGCTAGCAAAACATCTTCTAGAGGAGATTCGTCTTATGGACTGTTGGTAGCACCAACAGCCCCATGCATAGAGCTTAATTTTTGGAGGTATTTGGTAAGATGGCTCGTCTTTGACAATAGTTTCTTGTGAGGTAAATTCATAACATACAATGAAATCGGATGAAGACAAACTTTATATCAACATTGTATAGCTTATTTTTGAAACGGAGAGAATAATAACTGATAATTTTTTATTCAAAGTTTGGTCCAAATGTTTATTGAGTTGTTAGATTTTTATATTGCATTTATTTTTGAGATAGAGGGAGTAACAATTGATAATTTTTTATTCAAAGTTTGGGCTAGATGTTTGTTGAGTTCTTTGATTTGTAAAATTAATTTTTTTAAATATTGTAAATGACCTTAGATGGATACATGCTCTATGCAACGTTATAGAGCTTTGTGAGATCTAAGAGAATCAAAAAAATATGTATTTGAACAATTGGTTTATGTCAAAAAAATCAATAAAATATTTTGGATACATAATTTGGAACGGAGATAGTAGCGTGTAAAATGGCCACAAAGTGCTTCCATATACCTACAGATGGAAAGCGGAAATGCCTCGACGCCCGAGCCAATGGACTTGGTGTCTTGGTGAGCAGCAGCGCACATTCTTCTTTTCCTTTACTATTGTTTTTTTGGATATATAAAATGGTACCGTTTTGGTCTCTGGCTCGTGCTCGTCACGACCGCTTCTGTTCGGGCCGCAATCATACGTGTACACGCCTCATCGGTCAACACCGCAATCATATGTGATGCAACCAGCAACCGCGTGATGCGGCATCGCCGTCGGTACTAAACAAGTACTTAATTGTGTTTGTAAAAAAACAAGTACTTAATTGTCGTCATCCGGCACATGGAAACTGTCAACCACTCCTACGATAATCCTCCGATCGACTCCAGCGAAACAGTCCCCGTGACCATCGCTCGCTCGAGACACTATAAAAGCTGCCGCATCCACTCATCCCTCTCACATCCGCCGGCTCTCTTCTCTCTGCAACTGCAAGCTCTGTCTGCAGCTAGCCAGCAAGCAATCACCGGCACTAGACGTAGCCACGCCATCAGCCAGCTTCGACCTCCCTGCACGTGTAAAAAACTCAGACCTCAATGGCGGCCGCCGCCTCCTTTCGCGTCTCGTGTCTCGGGTTGCTGTTAGCCGCGTACTGCGCGCTCTTGCTCGCTTTGGCTGGAGCTGCTCATGGTCACGGTTACGCTCCTAGCGGCGGCGTGGCGCTGAGCTCCGCGTTCTACGACGCGTCGTGCCCCAGCGCCTACGACGTCGTCCGGCGCGTCATCCAGAACGCGCGCGTCTTCGACCCGCGCATCCCGGCCAGCCTCATCCGCCTCCACTTCCACGACTGCTTCGTCAACGTGAGTGCCAATGCTTGCATCTGCCCGTGGCTCAGTGTGCGTTCGTTGCATCATCTGACATGAATAAACCGCCAACTGTTTCAGGGCTGCGATGGCTCCCTTCTGCTGGACGACGCTCTCCCGGCGATCCAGTCCGAGAAACACGTGCCCGCCAACGACAAATCAGCCCGTGGCTTCGAGGTGGTCGACGACATCAAGTGCGCGCTGGAGGAAGCGTGCCCTGGTATTGTCTCCTGCGCCGACATCCTCGCCCTGGCAGCCGAGATCTCCGTCGAACTCGTAAGAACCCCATACCCTTCTATAGCTTCTTCCATTGAACATTTAGTGTTATTTGGTATAGTACTAGGGTTAATTTTCGATTTCAACTGTGAACTGACGGAATCATGAACTGCGTGCTTGCAGGCTGGAGGGCCACGATGGAGGGTGTTGCTCGGCCGGCGAGACGGCACGACGACTAACATCGAGAGCGCCAAGAACCTACCGAGCCCTTTTGACCCCCTGGACACGCTCCAGGAGAAGTTCAGAAACTTTAACCTGGACGCCACTGACCTCGTCGCCCTGCAAGGTAATCAGTCTACTTACCGATGTAGCAACCCAAATCTCAACTTTAACCTTAGAAATCTAAAGACAGTGTGTGCCTTGTTACAAATCTCAACGTATTTGTAATTCTACTCAGGAGCGCACACATTCGGCAAAGGACAATGCCAGTTCACGCTGCAGAATTGCACGGCCGGCCAGTCCAGCGGCGCACTGGAGAACCTGGACCAGGTCACACCCAAGGTGTTCGACAACAAGTATTACAACAACCTGTTACAGGGCCGTGCTCAGCTCCTATCCGACCAGGTTATGCTATCGGACCCTTCCGCGATGGCGACCACTGCTCCCATCGTGCATCGATTTGCAGGCAACCAACAAGACTTTTTCAGGAACTTTGCCGCTTCCATGGTTAAGATGGGCAACACAGGCCCACTAACTGGGACTGATGGAGAGATACGGAAAAATTGCCGAAGGACCAATAGCAAAGGCTATTGAAATCTCCTTGCGATTTGATTGGTTGAAGGATTGCCATGTATATGTGTATGAATAATCATTCTTTCATTTCTTTTCTTCATTCTTTGGAACTGTAAAGATTTTCCCCTTTTTCTCTTTGCAGAAATAAAGCAAACGCGAATTTATATTTTACACGCCTCCAGCTTCCTATACGAACACCACCAAATCTCAAACAAATTTCAAATGACGTCGACAGGAAAAAAAATTAAGGTTAAGTGATATATATACCTGTGTAGGGATTGGGGTTTTTTACATACGTATAAGAATTGTTGTTGCTAGTTCCCTTTTTACACGTAACCTTAAGTGATATATACCAGTGCTATTCCAGCATCAGAATTGTTTAATTAAAGTCAGGGAAGACGTGCGTCAACTTTGGATGAATTTCCAGTTCTTAATTGCTCAAATTGTCCTGATGTATTAATGAAATTGACAAATTGTAGATCCTCCTGTTTCACTATCATACTGGCTCTTTTTGTATTTCCATTTTCTCCAAACATTTACAAGATCACTGGGCTAAAAAAATTATATTTGCTCATGAAAGAATTAGGCTTTAGGTAGGAAGCATCCGACTGGATTCCCCTTCATTAGTACCACCAGAACTGGAATTGAATTTGCTTCCCCTTGGTGTGTTCATGCGAGACTGCCGCTTTGTCACAACGATGGGGTTCTTCTCTTCCTCATCCATGGCGACAACCTTATATATATCATTTTTCTGGAAGACTGGATGCACATAAGCACCCTTCAGGTACTCTCTCAAATTTAAAGTTGGATCATGGGCCCGTTCCAATGTGTCCTTTACCATAGCATCCTGCCAAATAGAAGTGTATGGCAACTTACGTCAGAATAGGTCCCATTTCTCTATGCTTTCCATGCTATTATAGCTTAACATTGATTTATTATGACACTTTATTCAGATATATTTGTGAGCTAATTTTTGGGTCTTACCTGCAAGGGAAACTTCACAAACGCTGGCTCAAACCGGCCCTTGCAAACATAGTGGAACCAAATGGAGAGTACAGGAAGTGGGAGAAGGGCAACAGTAGACTTCTCTGCTTCCTGTGTACTCAGCAGTCCCAGTAGGAGGATTTGTGATACTATCAGTGCCATGATTAGTCGCATGTGCACATCTGGCCAGAATTGTGCACCACTTTCGTAGTGCTGAGTATATACATTAATTATCTTACAAAAAAGAGAAAATTATATTAGGGCCCATGTAAGAGAAGAACGATAATACAGCATGGTACTTGAAGTTCAGTTGTTTCAAAAAAAGAAAACTTGAGTATCAAAAGAAATATTGACAAAGTTGTAGGCAAAAGTTGCTATTCTTTATGGAATGCGAATAAGATTCGAACAAACATAATGGTGATTTAAACTCAAACAGAGTAGTACCTGATGTCTGAAAACAAGATATGCAAGGCTGAAGAACACTATGATGAAGGGAAGAAGCATTGGTGTGACAACAGCATATACAAGCCCAAGCAGAAAATACAGCTGTAATCGTGGTTCTGAGTTGTAAAAATCCAAGCTTCCGGGATCCATGGCCTGCTCGCGGTCATGCTCTGTTCTGACCAAGAAAGCATTCTTTATATGGAATACGACTAATGCCTTCAACCGAAGAACTTCAGCAGCTATACCAGACCAGCCATCAACCATTATGTATGTCATGAAAAATGTTGCCTTCATAGGAATGGACTCTCCAATAACCTCTGGAATTCTTGAGGTGACACAAGTGAAAGTGACATAGAATAAGATAATGCATTTGTTAGGTAGATAGCAAATTTGACCAAAACTACAAGAAATGATTTTTTTAATTCAGCATACTTATTAGCGGACTGATGGATGAAGTTGTCTAGTTGTTGGAATGCTGTCCCAGTTATTACGCTCCCCAAGAACACATTTACGAAAAGGAAAATGTAGTACTTCAGTGCTGTTCTTCTGTCTAATCCAGAGAGCGATGTGTGTCCTTCAATCTTGCTCATGGCCATTAGAATTGTTGGGAGAAGTATAAGAAAGATTTTCAATACAATTCCTGGCAAGAAGCCTTGGATAACTGACTTGAGGGAATTTCTGCATGATATTGCACCATAGAATTTAGATCCATTAGACAACAGTTATCTTGCAAAAAATTTACCATACCAAAAGATGTTGGATTTTATGTCTTATGCATTCCAAGGAAAATCTTGGTAACTGTAGCCAGTAATGCACTTCTCTAAATCGACAAACAATATTTTCTTCAAGCAAACATAATTGCAACCTTCAATAATTCAAGATGCCATGTTTGCAGTAAAGGTAGGATGTGATTATAACTTAATAACCTTACTATACTAATAAGGTTAGGTCCAATCTGCTTCCTAGAAGTTGTAGCCAAAGCTAATTATGTATAAGCAAAGCTAAACATGCATTGAGTCAAATGATTTGGCAAGGATGCATTAAAATCACAAAATCTACATCAGAGACTCTTCTAAAGCTCTGAAGCTCTTTAAACTGATGCCTACTAATAAATTTCAAACGTTGACCATCTTATTTTTAAAATGTATCCCCTATTGTGGCAAAAACAAGCCCAACCATATTTTTAATGACAATGAGTCACTGGAAGTCAGCATGAGTGCGTGACAATAGTTAGGTTGCAAGATGGTAGGATTAACTGAAACCAACAAGTACAATAGCATGCCAAAAATGCTTTTTCATGATACTTAACTGTAAAATAACGACTATTAACACTCACCTTTCTATTATAGGTTTCAAGAAAGGAAGCACCTTCTCGATATCATCTAGGTTTGCCAAGGATTGGACAATAGCAATTGGTATCATGAAGAAAAAGGTCAGAAAGAAGAAGGCAACAGCTACGATAAGCCTCCTAACTGAGAGCTCAACAAAAGGGATTGAGAGATTAGCCCAGTAAACATCACGAGGTTCTGGAGCCCAGTCAGTTAACCACACGGTCGGATTACTTGTCTGCTGTGTTTGAGCACAAACTGCAGCCCCCCACTGTGTTTTGAAAGACACAAATGCTGCTGGCATGATATAGTTTGGATCAGTGATCACCTTTTGCCTCTCCTTGTCCTCCTGCATTGCACGTGAAAATGTTGTATAAATGGTATTAGGTAAATTGGTTGTAGAATCGAAGGAAGCAAGGAGGGTTCCTGACAGTCTGACAATAGTATCAACTGATGAAGACGTGGTTGTTGCTTTAGTATACCTGTTTACATAAATCCTCAATTTCTTTTTGGTAGTATTCTATAGCATCCACTCTTTGTCCCCAAAGACCCCACAGTCCTGTCTGTAAGAAATTTACTGGAGTCATACCACTTGCAATCTTTTATGAATCCATTGAAATAGCATTTCAGATGACAAAAGCCGTTCAGGCAAGCGAAAAAAAAAAATACTCAGTGCAAGAAAATGTCTGAAATAGAGAAGTTGTACCTTTATTTTTGGCCTTTTTGCAGGGTTTTTAGCATGCTTGTTTTCGTAGTAGATTAGCCAGTTTTGCAGGCCTTTTTTCTTCTCAACCAAGCCAGTAAGGTGGTTTGCATTGTATACAATCTGTTGACCAGATTTACAAAGTTACTCTAGAAGCAAAATTTGAACTGGAATGGACATGTGATCTCTCATTCAAAAAAGAACAAGACAGGAAACGAAGCAACTCTTTCTGCATGATTTGAAGAGTTAAGAAGTACAATCAAAGAAAAATTGAAATATAAACAATTATTTATTTTCTAATTGCCTGATCATATAAATCATCATGACAGGAGTACAGTACACATAATCAGATGAAAGTTAGAACCTGGTGACTAAGGTAATGATCACGGTGATTCACAGCAAAGAAGTGCTCAACGTGCTCACTAACTGTTTCATCTGGATCTGGAGGTACATTTCGCACAAGAACCTAAATAAATAGGAAAAGGGTCAGGACTTAGGAGTGGCAATTAGGAAATTTTGAAGTTCAACAAGTTTCCTGAAATAAATAATGTTTTCATTGAACAGGACACGGACTTAACAAATAAATATAGTAAACCTCACACGTTTGCTGGAATTGTAAGGATAGAACATTTACTGTGTATTGATCAGGTCGACGATTTTGATTAGCAAGGAAGCGCAATCTCATTGTTGTCACAACCTTATACTCATGATACAACACAAAGAACGTCCAAAATGTAAACACATAAGACATCGCTATGTGTGCCCAAAACCTAAGAAAATAGTTCAGGAATTCAGTACAGATATCTCTTCCCTCAAAAAGACAAAAAATAGAAAATTTATCAGACTATGTGAAGTAATAGGAGAAATGAAAGAATATGTCAATCCTACACTACACAAATGCACAGATGCTAGATTTTTTTTTTTTTTTGAAGATATCAGAAATGATTGTGTTTCTTTTGATCATAATCTTACAACTACAGTCAATCTTTTTGTGTTGTAATTAAGACTATGCTAATCTTCAACAAAACTGAGAAAATGGATATTAGATATCTGAAAGTGAGAGGTTAGAACAAGCCCAGCACAAAACTATCTCGATAAAAAGGATGCACGCTCAATTCTAGCACTGCAAGATGCACTAAAAAGCACATATCATAAGCAAGTTGTAGAATTAGTTCACACCTTTTTGAACCTTTTCCTAGATTTGATATTGAAAGCTTGTCAATTTCGTCGTAATTTAGTCCCTTCTCACTTTCCAATGTTCCACTAGTCCAATTGACAGGAACTAGAACAGCAAATGCTAGCAGCGCAATTGGCACAAATATTTTCAATCTGCAAATGAAGAACATAATTCAGCATCAGGAAATATAATGTACTAATGCTATAAATATATTGATTTTCCATTGTATATATATGTTCCAACAAGTCAAACGATCATGTTCTAACATCAAGCTGGCAGTCTAAATATTTTTTAGAAAAACTTTAAAGCCATGAAACTAAAAACAATCGTGCAATGTGAAAAAAAAATTGAGAAAGACGAAGATCATGCTCACCCAAGAAGATAAATGCGGACATATACCGCAGAGTCTAGTCCCGCATGTTCAATAAGTTCAGGTTCTGGCATTTTCAGTGCTGCAGGCATCCAGTTTAGAAACCGGATATATGTTGACAAATCTGCATTCACGAACTTGGAGAAAACAGTTCCCAATTGCCTTGGGCTGCTTCTTGTCCCTTTAAGGTACCATTTTGGAAAGTATACCCTATCGTTAATAGGCTGTATCCTGAGAACAGCAAATGCAAGAAGGAAACCCACTGCAGAGAGTATGTTTAGTCCCGCAGAAACTCCAATGTCAGTGAGGGAACCCATATCTCAGTTATGGGATTCACTCCTGAATAAGCATCATAGGGTAGTATTAGCAAGCTGTTGAAGCAAAAGGCTGCATATAAACAGACAAACAAACAGTCAAGAGAAGTATGACATTAACATTTCCAATAATAAATATGTCTGCTGCTTGGTCCATCAAATGAATCTAGGTCATAGATTTAGTAAATTCTTGTTAACACAACAATAGTTAGTGTCAAGCACTCAAGCCCCTTGATCAATGCTCTGAAGATGATGATGATCCAAAATGGAAGGTGAATATATAAAAATGCACGGCAGAAGCTGGGTGCCATACATATAGAGGCCATAAAACCAGTGGCAGAGACGAGCTAGTAAATTCTCATGCCTAGCTAGGGCCATACATTTAAACCCCTGAATCACAGTGACTCATGTTTTAACAGAAGACAAAAGCAAAGCATAGAATGGACGATATGTACAATATTTCGATTCCATGCTCAATTGAACAACAAACATAATGCAAGTGAAAAACAAAATACCTAACTAATGACCCTTCTGTTTAACCTCACCTCTCATATCTTTATGAGTTTACCGATGCTAGCATGTGAATGTCAACCTACACTACAAGTTGGACACACTTAACAAAAGTTAGGGATGCAATATGCAAATAAATAAAAAAGGTGGGGATGCAATCTACTAGGTTATTCTTATCATATAATTCTACAAATTCTAGTAAAGTGAAACAATTTGTGCGATTGAATTAGAGATGCGATTTGGGGCGTGTAATGGGAACGAAAATGCCTTGGGGATTTTGCAACTAACCTGCTGGGTGGTGCTGCCGGGATTCGTTGCTACCCTGCCGGCGCCCGGCATGCTGCGTGATGTGGCCACTGCCGGCCTGCCGCAGTCCCGTTGTCCCGCCTCTGTTGATTCGTACGGCAAGCACGGGCACCGTGTGCTGTCCTGTTCCCACACAAGGACGGCGCCGCCTTCCGCTGCCCGCCTGCCGGTCCGATTCGTCCACGCCACCGCCCGCGCCCCGCGCGCCGGTCCCTCCCTTTGGCCGTGCACTCACGCCAGCGCTAGGCCGGAGCACGCCGGCGCCGGCGCCTAGGTTTGCACGTGAGAGCCGAGAGGAAAGGCCAAGACGAGACAGGTCAGGTGTGACGGAGGGGCGGATGGGGACACGATCACCGCGCGCCTAGGCTCGGCAAATCTCCCCTCCTCGCGTTCTCCGCACTAGCAATTTGGCCGATCAAGTGGCCGTGGCTAAGGGTGGAGGCCAGAGGGATGCGTTTACGAGGCGACGAAGCACACGAGAATTGGACAAATCGTAAGCCGGCCGTGCCGTCCCCGGCCAGCAAATTTAAAAATCCGTGACGTGATCAGCCCCGCATGATCCAGCGTGTATATATATATATATATATGCATATTATACATAAGGAAGTACTGTATTATATGCAGATGTGTTCGGCAGAGCACCGAAGCCACGCCAATCGCCAACGAGGAGGCAAGTCGTCTGCACTTCCACGGCTCGTGATCGTGAGCACCACAGCTGCTGCCAAGTGTGTGGCTGTCTTTTTGACCAGTTGTAACTGAAGTATCTAATAATAGAATGTACAGATTATTATTATTATTATTAATCGACGACATCAAGGTAGTGTTTTTAGAATACATGCCTAACCATCATTTCCGTGGATATTCACATTCACATTCTCAACACGACTAGTCCAATTGAATTGAATTTATCAATCATGATACAGCTGCTCTCACAACAAAACAGCATCAGCTACCTTATCATTCAAACAAGATACCGATTCTCATCATGGGCACAGGAGGTAAGGAGCTACACCGGGCAGGTACATTCACGCACCTCTGCTGGATACAAAAGAAAAACATGCGACCATCGGTCAGGTAAGGTGGACAGATCACCCAATGGGCAATGAGCCAATGGCCACTACGTAACCACGAAAGCAATAAGCTTGCAAGCAGCAGCAGCAGCTAACAGCTGCTCTACGCTAGCACAAGCATCCCCAATTACCAGGAGGCAAACATTCCAAACTGAAGACAAGAAATACCACAGTAAAACAAAAGCGAGGTACCACAACCTAACATTTTTTTAGACCATAACAACGTTCATAATAACCCAGTAGCAAAGCAGGGAATTTAACATTCAAGTCTTACAACATCAGGTGTTGTAGATCACAATCGACAGAGTTCAAACCAACACTGCAACGCATAGCATGGTAGTTGGGTACATCACACAGATCACAGGACAGTAAGTATCACAAGGCCAAAAGCAGCAGCACCCATAGTCTAGTACTCATCACCCTCGTCCCCTTCATCACCCTCGTCAAACTCAGCACCAACCTCCTCATAATCCTTCTCAAGCGCTGCCAGGTCCTCACGGGCCTCAGAGAACTCACCCTCCTCCATGCCCTCACCCACGTACCAGTGCACAAAGGCACGCTTGGCGTACATGAGGTCGAACTTGTGGTCAATGCGGGAGAACACCTCAACCACACTGGTGGAGTTGGAGATCATGCACACAGCACGCTGCACCTTGGCCAAGTCGCCGCCAGGCACCACACTGGGGGGCTGGTAGTTGATGCCACACTTGAACCCAGTTGGGCACCAGTCCACAAACTGGATGGTGCGCTTTGTCTTGATGGTGGCCACTGCGGCATTCACATCCTTGGGCACCACGTCTCCACGGTACATGAGGCAGCAGGCCATGTACTTGCCATGGCGGGGGTCACATTTGGCCATCATGGAAGATGGTTCAAAAGCGCTGTTGGTGATTTCAGCCACAGACAGCTGCTCGTGGTAGGCCTTCTCGGCAGAAATCACTGGAGCGTATGATGAAAGCATGAAATGGATCCTTGGGTAGGGCACCAGGTTGGTCTGGAACTCATTCACATCCACATTCAGAGCACCATCAAACCTCAGTGAGGCAGTCAAAGATGAGATGACCTGCAGTAGACAGTGTAACAGTAACATGGTTAGTTTTGGAGACAGGCTCAGATGCTGAAGTTTCAAGACAACACAATGATAATGGATAACAGCTATGTACCTGAGAGACAAGCCTGTTGAGGTTGGTATAGGTTGGCCGCTCAATGTCAAGGGAGCGGCGGCAGATGTCATAGATGGCCTCATTGTCAAGCAGGACAGCCACATCAGTGTGCTCAAGGAGGGAGTGGGTGGACAGGACACTGTTGTATGGCTCAACCACCGAGGTGGACACCTGGGGAGATGGGTACACAGTGAACCCAAGCTTGGATTTCTTGCCATAGTCAACAGACAGGCGCTCAAGGAGGAGGGAACCAAGGCCAGAGCCAGTTCCTCCACCAACAGCATTGAAGACAAGGAAGCCCTGGAGACCAGTGCAGTTGTCAGCAAGCTTCCTAATGCGGTCAAGACACAGGTCGACAATCTCCTTGCCAACTGCGAGACAGGCAACCATCCAAGTTAAGCCACATGTTCATTACACAATGCACAAATGGAAATAATGCACTTGACGATCAGGTTGCTTACTGGTGTAGTGACCACGGGCAAAGTTGTTGGCAGCATCCTCCTTACCACTGATGAGCTGCTCAGGGTGGAAGAGCTGGCGGTAAGTGCCAGTCCTCACCTCATCAATCACAGTGGGCTCGAGATCAACAAACACAGCACGGGGTACATGCTTCCCAGCACCAGTCTCACTGAAGAAGGTGTTGAAAGCATCATCACCTCCTCCAACAGTCTTGTCACTGGGCATCTGGCCATCAGCCTGAATTGAACATACAGAACAGAGTTAGGTATGCAAATCATCAGAACAATTCAACTGCAGGAATCTAGGAACTAGAAATTTGCACAGATCAGAAACAAGCTAATGTCACAACTAACACATTACAAAGCAAATTATTATATGAACTATCCTAAAGAACATCTAGACAGGGCACACTCAAAAGTATACAATCTAATGTTATTAGATCTGTTCATGCATGATGTGCCACCAAAACGTGGACAAATGGCACGAATGAATGACAAGGTAAGCCGACAGGCAGATAAAAGTATCAGATCACAATAGCTTCAAGCATCCTATCTTCCGATGACCAATCATATATTGCTAACATTTTAGACACATACTTGAAACCATGATTGCCTACAGAATCCTATAAACGACTAGATCCAGCCCAATTCAAACAGATCTGAGGAAAATCTTAAATTAAGACAACCTGACTGACTCGCCCCGTATAATTCAAATATCAGTATTAACAGATCTAAGGGAAATCAACCTAGAAATGTGAATAGAGCAGTTACGAACAAATACATGTCCAACATGACGAAAATTAACTGATCCAAACTTGGAGATCTATATGATACAATATAAATAAACCGATCCAAAGGAACTGTGCCTTTCAAATAGAGAGCTACATTGTTCAGATCTAACGCAAGGACAGGACTAACCAACCGAGATGAACAACAATTACGGGAACAGAACTTTTGCAGTTATCAGATTCGATCAGAGAAACAAATTATTTTAAATATAACTTCCCCCCACCACTCAGATCCACCAAATCTCGAGCACATCGACCCCAGGAACACATGGATCCACCACACATCCACAGCTACAGCGCAAGAACGGAAGGGGAAATGGACGGATCCGTACCTGAATGCCATGCTCGAGGCAGTAAAGCTCCCAGCACGCGTTTCCGACCTGGATACCGGCCTGGCCGATGTGGATCGAGATGCACTCCCTCATGGAGGCGTCGGTAGGGTAGAGCGGCGGCGGGGAATGGGAGGAGAGGGGTGAAAGCTTTGGGTCGCAGAGAGAGGCGAGTACGAAGACGCCTTACTCTGCGGTGCTCAGCTAGGGTTTCAGACTCTTCCCACTCGGCTCGCTTTATAGAGCGGGATGACAGCCTAGCCCGAGATTTTTTTTAATTAACACGCGGTTTGAAGAGCGGGTGGATAGTACATAACCGTTGGTGCGATTTGGAGCGGCGGCAGGCGTGGACGAGTGGCTGGGCCAGCGGCCCAGCGCGTAGTGGGCTAGTGGCCATAAAACTGCTGCCGAGGTGGCCCCGGCCCTGCCGGCCGGCCCTTAGCGTTTGCAATGATCAAAATTTAGAGCTTCCAACGATCATAGTACATTCTAGTTTCTCAAGTAAAAAAAAAAAACATAGAGTCTCACAATTTCAAAGTGACACAAGAATGATGCACGAACATAGATTTACATTTTTGAAGAATGCATATACAAGTGGTGTAAAAATACCTTTCACATTTGCTTTTCGAACAACAAGAAAAAAAAAGGGTAAATACATTCTCACAATTTCAAAGAATGACCAAGGAGTGATTTGCGCGAACATCATAATAACAGGTTAAAAAAATGGAAATCAATCAAATAGAATGAGAGTTTTCATCAATAGCCTTTGTTATTGACCCTCCGGCAGTTCTTTCTGATCTCTCCGTCCTTTCCTGTCAGCGGGCTGATGTTGCCCATCTTAATCATGGATGCCACAAAGTTCGTGAAGAAATCCTTTTGGTTGCTCGCGAACCGGTGAACAACAGGTGCAGTGGTTGCCGGTGCCGCAGGGTCAGATAGCATGACTTGGTCGGACGCCAGCTGCGCTTGGCCGTGCAAGAGGTTGCCATAATACTTGTTGTCAAACACGGTGGGCGTAACCACGTCCAGGTTCTCTAGTGCACCGACTTGTTGCCCGGCCGAGCAGTTCTGACGCGTGAACTGGCTTTGGACTTTGCCGAATGTGTGCGCCCCTGGAGTACAAATTTGTTGTTGATATCATCAGTGTGCACACTGTACAAAACTCGGCGAGTTTGAACTGTATGTATAAATATACTACGAATTACTCCAGTCTGTGAAGTTACCTTGGAGGGCGACGAGGTCAGTGTCGTCGAGGTTGACGTTTCTGAACTTCTCCTGGAGCTTGGCAAGGGAATCGAAAGGGCTGGGAAGGTTGTTGGCGCTCTGGACGTTGGTTGTCGTGCCGTCTCGCCGGCCAAGAAGCACCCTCCACCGTGGTCCTCCAGCCTGCGCTCAGTTCCGTGCACGATTCAGTTGATCGGCGAGAAGCTAGAGGTAGAATAATGCAAGAGGATTTACAGTTCGGACACTTACGAGTTCAACGGAGATCTCAGCAGCGAGGGCGAGGATATCAGCGCAGGAGACGATGCCCGGGCACGCTTTCTCCAGTGCGCTCTTGATGCCGTCGACCACCGGGAAGCCGCGAACCGAGTTGTTGTTCCCTGGTGCGTGCTTCTCGGACTGGATCGTCGGGAGATCGTCGTCCAGAAGAAGGGAGCCGTCGCAATCCTGAAACATTATTTGACGCTCTGTCAGATGATGGCGTAGGTGCCTACATGCGTAACATGCTACACGCGATCACCATTGATCAGCTCACATACATTGACGAAGCAGTCATGGAAGTGGAGGCGGATGAGGCTGGCCGGGATGCGCGGGTCAGAGACGCGCGCGTCCTGGATGACGCGCCGGACGATGTTGTAGGCGCCGGGGCACGACGCGTCGTAGAACGCGGAGCTCAGCGCCGCCGCGCCGGCACTCGGAGGGTGGCCACTCGCGGCTCCGGCCAGGGCGAGCAGGAGAGCGCAGTGCGCGGTTAGCAGCCACCCAGGAGACGATACGCGAGAGGAAGCCGCCATGCGCGCGCGCTTGCACGTACGACGCCGATCGAACTGACGATGTCACTGGAGAAGTACGTGTGGAGATCGAGGGCTTGCTGGTCGCTACTCGCTACTAGTACTGACAGCGTCGTCTTGTAGGTGCTGGGTGCTATTGCAGGGATGGATGCGACGGGACTGGTTGGATATGCGGAATGAAGGTAAGGGAGCATATTTATAGAGTCTCGACCGATAAGCGCGGACCTTTGTTTGCCATGGCCGCATGGGCTGGGAGCCTGGGATTGGGTGCTCCGTGCTTGTTTGACCGGCTCGCAGCCTCGCAGCATGTCCGTTTGTTTGAATGGTAGTTTAGCACTTGGCCACTAAAATATTGCCTATGGCTGCTGGTTGCGTGCACCATATATCCATTCGGCACGTGGCTGCGATGCTAAAATATTTCCAGGATCCATGCATGATGGCAGCGGCATGAGAAAGGTGACCGCGTTCAATGGAATGGTGATGATTGCGTGCTTGCGTGGCGTATGTTCGCCGGAATTCGCCGCAAGCGGCAGGCTTGGGAGCAGGGAAGGTGCCAAAAACTGTGTGGCTTGTTCCATTACTTCGGAGAAGATGTAGGCAAAAGGAGACGAACTGTAGTTTGCAAATTGTATAGTGTCCATGTACGGGTGCTTTGCCATCCCTGCCGACTGATGGCCACAACCACGGCTGCAGGCTGCAGCTGCGAGGAAACGGCCGGGGTCGTCGTGTGGCCGGGTCAAAGAGAGTCTATCTCAGACTAGAGGTATGGACCCCGGGCCCAGAACTATCTTAACGCAGCAGTTGGAGTTGCCTGCTGGCCGCAATCAGCCCGTGCTCATGTACGGAGAATAAATATATCTTGTCATCAGGTGGGTTGGCTTGTTGCAAATGTATGTAGTTCTCAATCTCTCTTTATTATAATAATACCTCTATAAAGTGCTTATTGTGGTTGAGAGGTGCTCATAAATTATTTCTTTCTTTTCCAGTGTGGAATGTAGTCTTAAATTGTGGAATGTAGTTTCTCTTTATTTCTTCCTTCTTCCGTATGATCATTGGTTCTGTCTTAAATTGTGGAATGTAGTTTCTCCGCCTGCTTCTTGCATTGAATTGACCTTGAGGTGAAAATATTTGGTATTTGAGTCTTATTCTCTTATGTTTGAGATTCTCGAGCATTGGTTTTTTTTCCTTTGCTTTCTTAATGACAACCCAACCTATGAGGCAGTTTTAAGCTTTTTGTGGATTATAAGAATTACTCCATTGAAAGCGCTCATATCTTTTTCCGAGCGGAGTCAAGTTGCTTGGAGTTTAATTTCATGCGCAATATGGAATTATTTCATCCTAGCGTCCAAATTGATGGAATCGCTCTAGTTCGGAGGATGGTTGCAGTCGTGTGCAACTTTATGCAAGCCTGCTGTGGAAAGCTTATGTGTGATGCGTTGGCTTATCCCGAGCCTCCTTAACCACCTACTAATATTGGAACGCAAAAGCTAACTGACGTTCGGTCGCGGCTGCGGCGGACGAGCGCACGACAAGGCCCAGCCCACACGCTTGCGCCGACAAAGAAGACGATAGCGGCGGCGGCTAGGTTTCCGGCGAGGTTACCCAAGCACGCAATCATCATTCAACTACGTGATCCCTTTTCTCGTGCCGCTATCATGCATGGATCGATCTTGAAAGAATATTTTAGCATTGCAATCAACCGCGTGCCGAATGGAAGCTAGGTGTACGCAGGCAGGCAGCAGCCATAGAGACTGGCCGCCAGATAGCCAGTGCTAAACTAAACCATTCAAATGGACAGGGTCCCGGTCAAACCAGAGCACCCAAATTCCAGGCCCATGCGAGAGAAAAGTCCGCGAGACGTCCGGGAGCTTATTAGTCGAGACTCTATAAATACGTACTCCGATCCTTCATTCCCCAAATCCAATCCATCCAGTCCTCTCACATCCATCCATAACCAGTCCGCGACGCTGTCAGTAGCGATCGAGCTGTTAGCCCTCTCCAATTCTCCAGTGACATCATCGTAAGCGATCGGCGTCGTCCAAGTGCGCGCGCATGGCGGCTTCCTCTCGTGTCTCGTCTCCTGGGTGGCTGGTAGCCGCGCACTGCGCTCTCCTGCTCGCCCTGGCCGGAGCCGCCAGTGGCCACCCTCCGAGCGCCGGAGCGGCGCTGAGTTCCGCGTTCTACGACGCGTCGTGCCCCGGCGCCTACAACATCGTCCGGCGCGTCATCCAGAACGCGCGCGTCTCCGACCCGCGCATCCCGGCCAGCCTCATCCGCCTCCACTTCCATGACTGCTTCGTCAATGTACGTGAGCTGATCAATGATGAATTGGTGATCTTATACCATGTTACGCATATGTATGCACCTACATAGTACATGCCTTGCATCACCTGACAGAGCGTCACATAATGTTTCAGGGTTGCGACGGCTCCCTTCTTCTGGACGACGATCTCCCGACGATCCAGTCTGAGAAGCATGCGCCAGGGAACAACAACTCGGCGCGCGGCTTCCCGGTGGTCGACGGCATCAAGCTCGCGCTGGAGAAAGCGTGCCCAGGCATCGTCTCCTGTGCTGATATCCTCGCCCTCGCTGCTGAGATCTCCGTTGAACTCGTAAGTGCCCGAACTGTAAATCCTCTTGCATTCTATCGCTAGCTTCTCGCCTCAACTGAACTGACGGAAAAGAATCGTGCACGGAACTGGGCGCAGGCTGGAGGACCACGCTGGAGAGTCCTTCTTGGCCGCCGAGACGGCACGACGACCAACGTCCAGAGCGCCAACAACCTTCCAAGCCCTTTCGACTCCCTAGACAAGCTGCAGGAGAAGTTCAGAAACGTCAACCTCGACGACACTGATCTCGTCGCTCTCCAAGGTAACGTAAACACAAGTTGAGCAAATACATAATTTGTACTTACATTTCAAACTTGCAAAGTTCTTGTACGGCAGGGCACACTGATATCAATAACAAATTTCATTCTACTCCAGGAGCGCACACATTCGGTAAAGTCCAGTGCCAGTTCACGCGTCAAAACTGCTCGGCCGGACAACCAGCGGGTGCACTAGAGAACCTGGACGTGGTTACACCCACCGTGTTCGACAACAAGTATTATGGCAACCTCTTACACGGCCAAGAGCAACTGCAGTCTGACCAGGTTATGCTATCCGACCCTAGGGCGTCGACAACCACTGCACCTGTTGTTTACCGATTCGCGAGCAACCAAAAGGATTTCTTCACGAACTTTGTGGCATCCATGATTAAGATGGGCAACATCAGCCCGCTGATAGGGAAAGATGGAGAGATTAGAAAGAACTGTCGGAGGGTCAATAGAAAATAAGGCTATTGAAGACTTTGGTTTCCCTTTTTCTTTAACCTGATATGATATTTGCGAAAATCATTCTTGTGCTATTCTTTGAAAATGTAAGAATGTATGAAACATTTTCCCGTTGTTTGAAAAGCAAATGTGAAAAGTATTTTTACACCACTTGTATGCATTTCTAGGAAAATATAATTTCTTTGTTAATACAATGTCATATGTACGTGTAACCAAGAGTTTCACTCAACTTTAATTTAATGGTCTCTCTGCAGTTAGTGATAAATCCAATTTTCCACAGCACAAAGTTGCTATATCTATATATTTGGATTCACACATGACGAAAGGTGCTAATTAATCATACAACTATATCTATATATTTGGATTCACACACATATATTATATAGGAACAACCTACAGTGTGAGAGTTTCAAGAACTTTTGAAGTACATCGACCCATCTACTCTTTCCCGTTCTGATAAAAATTGTTATTCTCACTTTCCAAGAATTTGAACATTTTTCAACTTTGACCAAATGTATATAAGAACTTAAGGGGAGTTGACGTGTCTTTTTCTAAGCTAGAAATTGATCATGTCATTGCAAACTCCCAAACAACAAATCAACTAGCCCAGATGAATTCGATAATGAGTTCTTCAAAGGATGCTATCCACTCATAGAAAATAACTTTTACAAGCTTTGTCAAGACTTCCACATTAGTAACATGTGCTTGAGAAGCATAAACCCTTCTTATATAACCCTGATCCCCAAGGAGGAACCCAACAAAGCTTCAGAGTACATGCCAATTTCCCGCATCAATACCTCACTCATATGCTCTTGACAAAAGTCCTTACAAAAAGGACACGGAAGGTGATAAAGAAAATAATCCATAGAAACCAATATCGATTTATCAAGAGCAGGACAATTCAAGACTTCCTGGCATGAGCACTTGAATGTATACACCTATGCCACAAGTCCAAGATAAATCCAATAATCCTCATATTGGATTATGTAAAGGCTTTTAACAATGTTTGACGAGATTTTGTACAAAATTTTTCTCGCACATGCGTATATTAATATGTGCCATTTAGAAATATTTTGTACTCAAATAAAAGATAAATAAACAACAGTTATAGGCGCATTGTATATTTACATGTGCTATTTCTGTGAGATAAGAGAAACGAAGCTAATAATTATATTGGCTTCGGTTACGAAAATATATACATGCTGGGATAACCTGAGGGCGTATATGTATACCATATCCTCAAGATCAGTGGTTCAGCTGACAGCCAACATGTGCATGGCTATATGCAAGAACAAAGAAGCTAACATGTTTCTTCACATAAAGAGAATGCATATATGCCTATATATGCGCCTCCAACATGCTGCATTACCATGCATATACACGTATGCACCTAGACGAGCCATCAAAGAAGCTAACAAGCTAGCAAGTACATCATGTGTGCACCCGTATACGATCGACATGAGTACACGGCCGGCAGATGTGAGTTGGTCGCCAAACGTAGTATATGCGTGTCCAGCAGTTGCAAATTCTGGTGGAGCATATATATGCGTATATATCTGGGTCCATGCGTCATGGACTGCAAGGGAGGAAAGGCTAATTAGGTGGTGTCCCGAACAGCGGTATACGCGTATATGCGGCTGCTGATTAGGGCAGACATATTGCTATACGTGAGCAGTCTCATCCATCGTCTTATGCATTGTCATATAGAATTTTTGATGATGTAGAGGAAAGAGAAAGGTGAGAGAGAATGAAGTTATTGTTTCACGAAACAATCACCTCATGAGCTAAAATTTAGGACTATGAGACAACTATTCTACCATTATATGAGTTGTTGTCATCATACACCTCACAATCATATTTTGCTCTCTTCATACATTAAAAAATTATGAGTTATTATGAGACAACTTAAAAAGACAATTATTATGTATATAGTTTATTAAGTCGTCTTAAATAACGTAGCAGTATATGAGACTAACTATGAGACCACGCCAATATACCTGCCCTTGTCTCAATTTGAAACACGATTCCCAGAGATAACGACGGCGGAGGGATAAACATCACGTATTCCACCTTGCACGAAAGCCTCCAGATATCTCGCGCTCGTTAACAGAACGCTGGCGGCGCGTGCTTGCGGCTCCACAGGCCCGCTGCTACCCTAAGCCGCCGCCTATATAAAGAAGCCCCAAGACTACACAAAAGGGAAGGGGAAAAGAAGGAGCGCCGCCAGGCTGCTCTCAAGACCGACGTCCAGAGTGGAAGGAAGAGATGGCCGCACGGCGCGCCGCTGGCCAGAGGCTGCGTCACGAGGAGGCCCGAGGTGACGCCCAGGCGTTTGGATCAGGCAGCCGTCACCAGGGCGCCATTCATCCATAAGCACGGAGCGGATCAACAGAGAGGATGGCCGGCAGATCACATCGCACCGCCACCATGACCAGGAGGGGACGGGAAGCAAGGAGCGCCGCCAGGCTGCTCCTCTTCGCCACCCACAACGCCGACGGTCAGCCTGCAAGGTAGCCGGCGGCCAAGTCCTGCATCCAAGGCACGTCTTCTTCCAAGGCGGTGTTACAGAAGCCGTCACGAGTACATGGAGCATCGCCGGCGGGCTTCAGCTTGCCGGTGTCATACATGCCCTTAGAACCGGACTACCGGAGGCCGAGATATGATCGAGGCCACACACAAGCTACATACACCAAGATGCATGCGTCCATACATGCACGTATGGGTCAGGCGGGGTGCATCTACGTCCGAGCTCCGGTTGCATCTACAGTGCGACACGGAGTCCGGCCACCACGACCATCAGGAATGTGGAGTCGCCGGGTCCGGCCGGGGACGCGCGCGGAGCTACGACGAATGAATCTTCGGCGGCCATGGCAGGATGATGCACGTGTGAGCCACCTGCGTCGACAGCACACGCGTCTCCCTCGATGCCGGCGAGTAAGACGCCGCCACACCACGAAGGAGAGTTCGGACACCGTCGACGATCGCTCCGCATCTACGCCATTGACGCCGCCGCATCACGGAGGTGAACCTGGATCAACGTCGATGTTGACGATGGTTCCACATCTAAACCAACGATGCCGTGCTGACAACATGTACGCCAAGCAGCGGCTGATCGATGAACGCATGTGCCACATACCTGTCACCGCGACGTGAGGTTATTCTGTGCCTATCACCATGGGCGCTTTGGTGACGATGCATTCGTGCATGCACGTGTGTGCTCATAAACGCAAGCTAACAAGCCAGGAAGGCGGCCAAGCTGCATGTAAACATGTATGTATATACGTGTATGCGCAAGCGCTTGAATTACCCGTGTGACAAATTATAGGGAGCTCTGCTGCCGTTCTGAGCCCCTTAATAATTTGTATAATTTTATCTTTTATATGTGTATCAGATGAAGCTGTTCCAGCCCTGCATGTCTGTCTACCGCTCCATCTACTACCACTACCAAGCGACGCTCTGACACCGACGACGCTACTGGGCGACTCCATCTACTGCGACAACGGCGTGTGACACTACGAGGCGACCGGCTATACGTCGGGATCAAGATGCATCTACCATGCCGGACGCAAGTCTTCATCCACCACTCCAACAACTCCACATGATCAAGTTCCATGGCGTAGCACGACAACGCTGCCGAAGAAGTCCGAAGCGATACAAACTACACCAACCATGCAAGTGACGACTACGATGACACCACGTGCCGTTCGACACCGACAAGACGAACGACACGGGCAGGAATGGCTAATGTTCCAGCCATGTTGTACCGGCTCATGGACCGACGAGGTCCTCATGCCGACCGCCATCCACATCTACACCAACACCATGCATGGAGACGTGAAGTGAAGATCGAAGACGACGACCACAACAGCTTAATCGGAGATGCTCTGTGAGCTAGATCACGGTGGTAATTAACTGGGAGCTTTCCGAGGCCCTAGGAACCATGAAAACCACATCATCCAAGTCAGTTGCCGCTAGCATGCTTTGGAGCGCATACACTAGGGAACTTATATTTGTATTTTTATTAAATATGAATAAAGTCAATGTTCTCTTGTTTATTTTTGTGTACACCGGCACGCCCGCGCATTTATTTTATTCTGCATAGAAAGATCCTCTGTTCTTGAGTGATTTTTCTGTGGAAACAAATTGGCACGCCCGGTGGGACATTGTTCTCCTCCCATCTTTGCTGCGCAAATGGTCGTCGCCTTCAAGCTCATGTCTTCTCCTGTATAGGTGGTTTGCCGGGCGTTGGTCATGATGGTGCTATTTTGGATGTCTCAATTGAGACTCCTCGCATGATGGCCTGTTTTCACCGGTGCTATTTTGGATGTCTCATTTTTTTTTTCTGAGACTCCTCGTATGATAGCCAAAATTTTTCACCGGTGCTATTTTAGATGCCTCACTTTGTCGGAGGCTCCTCACACTATAGCCCAATGCCTCTGGGTGGTTATTATTCCTGCCCAGTTTGTTTTCTGGTTGTGTTCCTTGTGCAGGGACCGTAGTGGATGCCTGTGCTTTGTACAAAAGCACCCAGCTTATCTACCACGCCGCTAAGGGACCATCTCCACGCTGGGGGCAAGTTTTGCTTGCCATATCCTTGCTGGGGTCAGAGTTTTGCTTGTCATGGCGACACAACTTGCTCCGACGTCTCTGAGGTTGAGGGTCACAACATCATTACTTGCGTCCGTCTGCACTGACAACTTGGGTGCTATCGATAGCCCTGTGGCAGGGACTCACACACCATCGAGCCCCTAACTAGTCGCTGGGGGCAGCTCTATCACGCCGACATAAGAGACGTCCACTGTCCAGCCGGGACTCGCAGTACCGAGCCCCAACTAGATGCTGGGGGCAGCTCTGTCATGGCGGCACAACAATAGCGCTTATGCCTGCTATGCAAGCGCCAATGAAACACGCATGCAGTCTCACAGAAGGCCAAACTTCGGCAGCAGCATTATATATGCTGCGCTATTTAGAGGGAAGTAGCAGTCGGTGACCGCACCACATGGAGGGCTGCGACGAAGACGGCCGCATCTCTGCTACACTGCGCCAT
Organism: Bothriochloa decipiens; assembly: GCA_023333625.1. Taxonomy (NCBI): domain Eukaryota; kingdom Viridiplantae; phylum Streptophyta; class Magnoliopsida; order Poales; family Poaceae; genus Bothriochloa; species Bothriochloa decipiens. Next base: position 13,259,538 of record CM041641.1, read on the forward strand.
TGAGGAGATTGCAGGCCACTGCGCCAAATAACGTTCCTCACCTGGCTCCTATTGCATCCGCATAAAGATGTGCCCTGGTCGCATCCACAGCGACTACCTCAACACCGGTGCTGGAGTCCATATACTGGACGCCATTTCGAGTGAGAGGTCTCGTTCGGTGTTGGAGCCAGCGCTAGCCCGAGTGATGCAAGCTACAGACAAAAGGCACATCTATGACAAGATGGCGAGCGCAGGCGCACCTCTGCATTAACTGCCGACGATGACATATGAGGCTGCGCCGGGGGCGAGTCGGACGCCCTAGTCGATGAACAGGGAACACCCACCTGCTGGAGGAACGCAACAGGCACTACTGGATTCACACTTTGGGTGCCGAATGCACCCGGCAAATACTACTTTACATCCGGCAAAGTTTTTGTTGTTTGCTGCACTCGGCAAAGAGCCTCCGACAAAAAGTTAGTTGGCAAAGATTTCTTTGCCGGGTGCTTTTTATCGGACACCGGGCAAAGACTTTGCCCAGTGCAAACTCGGCACCCGGCAAAGAAAAGTGACCAAGACGGCGCCGGTCCGTCAGCCCTTGCTTTGCTGGGTGCCATGTTAAAGACACCCGACAAAGATTTTTTTATTTTTCTTTTATAATTTCTTTGTCGGGTGCCACCCCACCTGGGCACCCGGCAAAGAGTTTTATTTTTTTCGTAATTTCTTTGCCGGGTGCCCTGTCAGGAGGCACCCGGCAAAGAATTGTTTTTTAAAAATCTTTGCCGGGTGCCCTGGCCGTAGCACCCGGCAAAGCTGGGAATTCTGAACATGAGGAATTCTCAGCTTTGCCGAGTGTCAGGGCCAGAGCACCCGACAAAGCCTCTAAAATTAATTTTTTTATTTTTTTTGATTCTATAATCACAAACACTGCATATAAAAGATATATATCATATCTGTGACATCACAAACACAATATGGCACATATATATCACATCCATCTCATCACAAACTCAAAACCACATATATCTCATATACACGACATCGCGAGCACACGATATCTCATATACATGACATCGCAAACATAATAGGTCCAATATCCATCGTAACAAGTTGATATTCGTTCACGGTGCATCACATGTCCATCAAGCAGTGAAAACAAGAAACAAACTACAGGTGGGGAGGAAACTGAGTGCTTGGTGAAGGAAAAGCGCCGCCGTCGCTTGGTTGCCTCTGAGATGGGTTATTCGAACCCGCTGACGGAGGCTGCATAAAGGATAAGAAATTGCATTTGTTAGAGTGGGTCATCTAATGAAAACACTAGTCGAAGCAATATGGAACTCACTGGACTAGCTATAACTGGAGGCGGCAGTGGAGCGAACTGCGGCACAGGTACACCGTTCACTTGCCCAAAGTTCTGCAGGAACATCATAATCTCCACCAGCTACTTGGCCTGTCTCTCCCGCTCGGCCTGTCTTTCCCGCTTGGCCTCCGCATGCCTCGTCGCTAGCTCCCGTAGCTCCTGAGCCATCCTCTCGTTCTCGGCCTGTAACATTTCAATTAAATGTTTCAGTGATGCAAAGGCAACTAGTTATGTAAAGATCAATGAAGAGTTAAACAGGACAAACCTAGAGTGCATCAACCCGTTGTTGTGAAGGGGGTGGCCGTTGGCGTATGGACGGCCCGCCGCTCGGGGTCTGTGCTCGGACCTGGGAGAGGGTGGGAACAGAGCTAGACTCGAGGGTGCCATCGCCAAGCCAGTACCGCCCATGCTTCTTGCCTTGTCCGAGCCTCATGACCATCGTCCCATCTATGTCATCGGTGCTCGGATCTTAGTCTGGCCCATGGACCGACCTTGCTTTCGATGCATAGGAATTGATATGAGTGTGGACGCTTGGGTTGCTATACGACTCGGGTGGGTCATCTGGGCTAAAGGTGACAGTGGAAGTCGCCTTTCCTTTGCGGGCCAGTCCATATGCCATGAACATGGACAAAGACTAGCCACCATGTGACGCCGACTGCAAGAAAGACAACAAGATGATTAGAAGAAACATGCAGAATGGAGCGTCAGAATACTAAAAATGAATTCACGTACCCATACTTTCCTGTACGCGCCGAGGCTGCGGCTGCCTTGACGGTGTGTGGGGCCTGTCGCCTGCAATGCCTGGTCCCGGTGGGCTTCGTGCTCCTGGATATAGCCCTCTGTGTACCACCTGTCCACAATCATCTCCTAGCAGTCGGCAAAGGACTCGCACCACCATGGAATCATCTACATGTCATACAAAATTTGAAATGTAAGATGACCAAATGGAAGCTACTTAATCTCAAAATGAATCAGTATTATTTTTTTCGTTTACCTCAAGGAACTGTTCCTGGGTCAGAGGCATCTGTCTTGCCTGTGTCTTGCTGACTTTCTGACCAAGTTGCGTGGTGTAGTACTTGATGATGCAAGTGAGGCGCTCCTCGTAGTGCATGTCACTGATGCGTTTCCTGGCACTTTTCACCAAGTTCTTCTCCGCCCTCTCCTCCTGTCCCTCTTCACACCTGAAAAAAGTCAGCAGACAAACACAATGTATCAATTCACTATGTCAAAAAGTGTCAAATGAATGTGATGTGTTGATTAAAGTTGTGCGAATGAGACTTACCCAGAACTCTTTCCTGACCCGCTCCTGCTTGTCTTCATAATCTGCGTCAGGGGCAGATTTGTAGTGGTCCCACAATTTGGCCGACCCCACAGTCCCCTTATGTGTGACAATGCCGGGGTAATAGTGCCTACACACAAGCCCCAAGATGTTGTTGGGGTTGCGTAAGTCACCAGGCGACACAACCTCCCAGTGCCTGCACAAGTCATTAACAAACATTATTAGTTTCTCTGATAATTTTCAACAGGTTATTTGAAGTAGCTGTGATTAAATCTACAGTTAGTTACCTGTCCCCCTGGGGGAGGATCACTGGGCGTAGAGTAGGAAGCGGAGGCCCAGGGAGTTTTGAGGGACCTTGCAAGTAGGGCCTCGCAACAGAGGCAGTGGAACTACTTCCGGCCTCACTGCCCTCATGTGCCTCTCCCTCGTCGTCCATCGCCCGAGCCTACTCGTCCTCCGAGGAGTCCGTGGTACGGCGCTCCTCCTCCGGCACGTCACGCGGCGTGGCTAGAGGAGGCCGGTCCCTCCTGTTGTCGCTGCTCCTGGCCCTCTGCCTCCTCCCATCTGACGAGTTCTCTCCGGCATCTGCATCCTCACGTGCCCTCTGGTACCTCGAGTTCACGTTCCTTGGCCCACTGCTGCCTGCCATTTTTGTTCAATCACTTGCAATTGAAAAGAAACAAACAAGACATATTATTACATGTATTAGAAATAATGCTAAGTAAATAAACAAAACACGATTAAAAAATAACATTGTATTACATGTATTAGAAGTAATCATCATTATTGGGATTATCTGGATCATATGTCTCATCATCACTATCAAAATTGTCCAAATAAACAAGACTGTACGAAGGTTCAATGTTGCCTTCATTGTCATCGTCTAAATGTAATCGCTCAAGCATTTCTATGTCCTTGGCATTTTGCACCTCATCTCCTTCTTCCTCGTCATCAACCCTTTCATTGTCTACTTCCATTCTGATCGCCTCAGTTAAGTCTATCACCAACCTCCCTTGTAGCCCATCTTCTTGATAGAACTCTCCATCATATGTGTTTGGGTTGAAGTTGTAATCTTCATCATTTGGGACAGGACATCTACCATGTGGCGATACCTGGTCCACAATAGACCAACCCTGAAGAGCCTTGTTGCCTTGGCATGCGTATGGCAAATAATAAACCTGCACGGCCTGATCCACCACAATAAAGACATCTTTTCCTTGATAGACGGAATCGCATCGAATCTCGACTTGACCAATATTAGGTCTCCGTTTCGTTAGTCGAGGTTAGTCGAAACTAGTGACAAGACGAAGAGGTTTTGAACCATAAAATGAAAGTTCATAGATATCTTCAATTATGCCATGATACTCAAGGCCATCAGTGCCGGGAGTACAAACTCCGCTGTTTGTGGTTTTTCGCTTGGGCCGAGCTCGCTCGTAGCTTGTTGTGTGAAAGCAATATCCATTCACATCATAACCTGAATAAGCTTTCACCTTACTGTCGAAGCCATTTGCAACCTGTCTCAACTCCTGGCTCATAGTTGCATCGGTTTGGGCCTGCAAGCGCAAGAAGGAAAGATTGCTGGACCAAGTACATGAAACTCAAAATCATGAACATGTGTACGAGGTAAATTGGAAAATACCTTTGTTTTGAACCATGAAACGAAATCAGGCCTCCATGCTCCCAGACCCTGTGAAAGAAGGGTGTCAGTTTGTCGTTGGGTAGGATCCCTTGGTTGATGTCAGGATACACGAATAAATTCCCTGTGCAAATGAGAAAGAATCAGTTGGATACAGAATAGTGAGGGCGTATTGAAATAGGTTCTTTGAGAACTTACTCAATGAACAGCTTCACCTTGGGTAGGTTGTGGAACACATATAGCATGATCCTGCGCCACTCTTCATTGTCCAACCTCTTATTGGTCGATCCACTTGACCTGCCGAGTTGCCCTTGGAAAAGGCTGAGGTTGGATTCATTCTCATCAACATTGTAGCGAGGGAGTGGATTATGCATGCTAGGAAGGTTCTCCATGTAGTATAGCTGTGTGAAGTTTGTCAACTCCTCCAGAATGGAAGCCTCTGCAATGGAAGCCTCAATTTTGCTTTATTTCTGCATTTTTTGCGAACGGCCTTCAGACATCTCTCGATTGGATAGCACCAACGAGCCTACACGGCCCCCCCTCCCCATACGTGCCTCATATGGGAGGTGCACAATCAAATGCTGCATCGACAGAAGAAGCCGAGTGGAAAGATCTTCTCCAATTTACAAAGCAACTTAGGTGCCACTTTCTCCAAGTTTGCAACCACGGTCCGAGATAGCTCCTTGGTACAAAGCTGACAGAAGAAATAGCTCAACTCTGCCAGCACTAGCCAGAGATGCTCAGGAACATAGCCTCGTACCATCGCCGGAAGAAGCCGCTCAATCCATACGTGGTAGTCATGACTCTTCATCCCGTTGACTCGCATAGTGCCTAAGTTCACTCCCCTACTCAGGTTCGCTACATACCTATCAGGGAACATTAACTCCTTGATCCATCATAGTACTTTCCTCCTTTGTTCAGGTTTCAAGACAAAATCGGCCTTAGGCCTTTTCCAGTTCTTCCCATTTGAAGGCGGCCACATATTTTCCTCTGGTCTATCGCACAACGTCGCCAGGTCCACTCTAGCCTTAGGGCTGTCCTTAGACTTGTCAGTGTCAAAGTGCCTCGGTGATGTTCTTTTCAGTGTGCATTACATCAATGTTATGGGGCAGTAGGAGGTCATCAAAATAGGGGAGCCTCGTCAAGCAGGACTTATGAGTCCACATGTGTTGCTCACCACATCCCACAAAACCACCTTCTTCATTGGGCACGAGAGCATCTATCTCAGCATGAACCTTGGCACCAGTCTTCCAGTGTGGTCTAGGGTCCGTGACAATGACACCTTTCCTAAAGTTCTTGGTGTCTTATCGGAATTGATGGTTGGAATCTAGGAATTGACGTGTTGATTGAACGATGAATACTTGCCACCCTTCTTCAACCAAATGAATCTCACAGCTTCCCAACATATTGGGCATGGGAACTTCCCATGAACACGCCAGGCACTGAATAACCCATACGCTAGTAAGTCATGCATAGAGCACTGGTACCAGATGTACATTTTGAAGCTTTGCTTCGTTGCTCGGTCGTATGTCCACACCCCTTCATTCCAAGTTTTGATCAGTTCATCAATCACAGGCTGCATGTACACACCCATATTCTTCCCCGGGTGTCCAGGAAATATCAACGTCAAGATCACGTTTTGTCGTTGAAAGGCGACACTAGGGGAAGATTAAGGGGGATAACAAACATGGGCCAACATGTGTAAGGGGCGGACATGCTGCCATAAGGATTGAATCCATCAGTTGCCAGCGCGACACATACATTACGAGCCTCATGGGATTTCAAACAATGCTTGTCATTATACCTGGCCCATGCTTCACCATCAGATGGATGCATCATCTTGTCAGGATTGTACCGTTTGCCATTCTTGTGCCATGTCATCTGTTTCACAATTTCCTCGGTCATGAATAGCCTTTGAAGCCTCAGCAAGAAGGGAAGGTGTCGTAGGACTAGGGCAGGTATCTTAAGCTGGCTCTTCTAGCCACCACCATCACCAGACTCTACCTCTAGGAACCTGGAGGCTTTACACTTCAGACAGTACTTTGCCTCCTCGTGTTCTTCCTCAAATAGGACACACCCGTTCGGACAAGCATGTATCTCCTCATACGGCATCTTCAGTGCTAAGGAGCTTGTGTGCCTCATACATGGACTTCAGCAACATGTGGTTTTTCGGAAGAAGGGTGCCAACCACGGCCAACACCTTATCAAAGCCTTCTCAACTCTAGTTTAAATCAAACTTCAACCCCATCAAGCGACTTATGGCATCCAGATGGGAGACCTCAGAATGAGCGTGAAGGGGTTTCTGTGCCAAGTCCATCATGCACTGGAACGCATCTACGGCTGCCTGCATCTCTGCCTCCTCATGTCCTTCAGCAAACTATGCTTGGTGAACATCATCTACCATGTCTGCTACCCCGGCATCAGCATCAAAAGCCTCGACGCATTGTCTCACCACCTCCTCTCTCATAGGATCAGCTTCACCATGGTGGACCCATCGGGTGTAGTTTGACGTAAACCCATTCTTGTGCAGATGTGTACCCATGAGTTCCTTGTCTAGCATTCTCCTATTACCACACTTGCTGCAGGGACACAAAGCCAGTTTTGGGAATTTTGCGGCCTTGCCAAATGCACGATTCAAGAAACGATTGATCTTTTGCATCCATTCATAGCTGACATCACCCTAACTTGTCCGGCCCATGTACATCCACTGACGGTCCGCCATCCTATAGCATATATAACATCTCCACAGGTGACCATCAATTGCATCTACATGGTGTTCCTACTCTCTAATAGGTGAGGATAGGTCCTAATCCCACCCGCGGATCTATAGATGAGGTTAGTTTCCATGCTTCGCTCCTATCCGAGATGGAACTTCGGCAGCACCTCCCCGCTGTTCTCCCGATACACGTCCTGCAAGGGAGAGTGTATATCAGGAGAACAACAGGGAGGTGATGTCGAAACACCATCTCGGATAGGAGCAGAGCATGAAAACTAACCTCAACTATGCATTCGTGGGCTGTCCAAAAAATGTGGACAATCCAAAAAAGATACGGTCACAGATATGTAAAGGTCCGCATATCTCCGACCATATCTCTTTCGAACGGGAGACACCTAACTAGGTTATGTGACCAAATACCACATACATATAGAGGGATTATACCTAGGGTGCCGGTGAGGTCCGAGTAGCGGGGTGGTGGAGAGTCGGTGCAGTGGCGAGTCGACGCGGTGCAGGAAGACCCGTAGCGCCGAATAAGATGATCGGGGTCGCCAAGTCCCTCCCACAGGTCCTCCTCCTACAAAAAGGGCAAAAATGGTTAGTGTCGACTCAAAATTTCAACAACACATCCCCTGCACGGGGAGGTTCCCAAAACCTGCAAAAAAACATGGCACAAAGGCCAACAACCACATATATACCAAACATAGCACGAAGGCCAACAACGACATATATACCAAACATGGGAATGAAGGCCAACAACCACCAATATATCAAGAGGATCCGTGTAATTTAGTTCTCTTTCCATGCACATGAAAGTATTGAAGTAGTACAACAATAATTACTACTAACCTTACAACTACTACTAACAACTACTTAACTACTAACACTACTAATACTAAGAACTACTTAACTATTAACAACTACTACTACTAGCCACTACTACTTACTAACTACTACTATTTACTAACCCTACAACTAACACTACTAACTACTACAACTAACACTATAACTAAAACTACAACTAACTACTACTAACACTACTAACTACTACTACTAACACTACAAGGGTAGGGCTTACCTTGGCGGCAAGAACGGCAAGAGCGAGGGCCGGCGACGATGGCGGGGATGACTGTAGCAGCGCGAGGATCAGCGTCCGGTCGGGTCGGCACCTTCCTCTTCTTCCTCCTCCCCCTTCTCCTTCTTCTTCTTCTTCTTCTTCTTCCTCCTCCTCTTTTTTCCTCTTCCTCCTCCCCCTTCTCTTTCTTCTTCTTCCTTTCTCCTCCCTTCTTCCACCTACCTCCTCTACTGCTGGCCGGCGGCGGGAGGAGCCCGGCGGCCGGACCACGGGCAGTCGGCCTCGTCGGGGATGGCCGGCAAGGCGGGGCCGCGTGACCGTCGCGGCCGATGAGGCTGGGGCGCCGGGGCCGGGCAGGAGCGTCGGCCGGGCCAAGCGACGCCGGGGTCGTCGGGGCGGGGCCGCGGTCGCGGGGCCACCGGATCTAGGCAGGAGCACCGGCCGGCCACCAGGGCGAGCGCCGCCGGGCGTGGGCACGGCTCATGAGGACGCTAGGCCGCCGGGGCGTGGGCACGGCTCATGAGGGCACGGGCGCGGCGGAGCGTGAGGGCGGCGGCGGCGGCGGCGGAGCGCATGCGCAGGCGCGGGGACGAGTCGAGCGAGGCAAGGGTTTGGACGTGGGCCGGTTAGGCCTTTTTAGTCGTGGGCCTTTGTCGGGTGCCAGGTGATGACGGCACCCGGCAAAGAAATTTTTTATTTTTTTAAAAAAGTTCTTTGCCGGGTCCCTCCTGAGCTGGCATCCGGTAAGGCTTCTTTGCAGGGTGCCAGATCTGGCACCCGGCAAATTATAATTTTTTTGTTTTTTGGCCCCATTTTTTTCTGGGGCCTTGCTACTGTAATTAAAACTCCATATCAAATTTTGGGATAATTTTGAGTTTTTATCCTAGATTTCTTTAATTATTTTCATTCACTTGAATTTTTTTGACTACTCCAAATTTGAACTGCAGGTACATAAAATAATAGAATTCGGTCATTCAAAAAATGATATTCATGATATTTGGCATATGTTGAGGCTGTATCCAGGACCTGGCATTAAATTACGACCATCACGTTGTCGTAACCTGACGAGGTAATCACGGGAAAAGTATATTTAAATTATATAAAATCCAAATGAAGTCCGAAAATCACGAAACTTGATGATGTATGTTTTTATCAAATGTGGAGGCCCTGATAAAAAATTAAGAAAGTTTCGAGCAAATTACGATGTCGGATGCCTAAAACCTGGCAAAGGCTGACGGTAGGTGGCCGCCGTCACACCGGCCACCTTTGCTGGCGGTCATATTTTACCGAGTGTCCGGCACCCGGCAAACACCAATTTTTGCCAATGGCTGGAGTTTGCCGAGTACCGGCACCCGGCAAAGGCTGATTTGCCAAAGGCCTTTCTTTGCCGGGTGGCGCCAGGCCTGGCACCCGGCAAAGAATTCCTTTACCGGATGCCCGATAAAAAACACCCGACAAATTATTTTACTCCTGAAAAATCTGCCATTTTCGGTAGCGAGGCAGCTCATCCCTTCACGATGTGTTTCTCTTGTCATGCAGGAGCTAAACAAGCTAGATGTGCACACCCATGCTTGCGCTTTGGCTGTACATCAAACGATGAGGCCGTCTATGAAGTCGGCAACATCTACATGCGTCGGGTACTCACTCGAGCCCTCCATGGTTGTCTACACCAAGCAGTGCTGCTGAACATGTCAATGTTCTCTTGTTTATTTTTATGTATTTTAGTACATTGGCACGTCCGCACATTTATTTTATTTCGCATCAAGAGATCCTCTGTTCTTGAGTGATTTTTCTGTGGAAACAAACAAAGTTGAACATGGACCAATTCTCCAACTTTTAAGAGCCAAGGGTTTTGGTGGAATATGGATACAATCCATTTATTAGAGATGTTCTTATCTCTAGAACATCTTCAACATGTTTCTAAATGGAGTACCTAACAAAACAGCCCACCGTAGAAGAGGAGTAAGATAAGGAGACACTCTCTCACCCCTCCTTTTTGGTGTTAGTGGTTGATCTCCTTCAAAACAACAACCTTCAATAAGGCTAAGGATATAAATCTCTTGAAGCTGTCTTTAGCCCTAAGACACTCTAGTGATGGATTTCCCAATCATGCAATATACTGATGACACTCCAATAGTATTGGAGACCTCTTGCAGATAATTCATCATCTTAAATAATCCACAGGACTAATATTAAACTATAATAAAATTGTTATGGCGCCAATAAATACCTTTGAGGAGAAGCTAGACCACCTTGCAAGAACTTTCAAGTTTCAATTGTGAGAAAGGGAAAAATTACCGTTTACCTATGGGATTGCTTCTAAGCCTGACAAAACCCAGAGTCCCTACAAGTGAACATATATATTTGAAAGGAGGTCGGCTGCTACTTCAACATTCCTCAATCAAGAGGGAAGATTTAAATTAACAAACTTTGTCTTCTTAGCTTTTCCAACTTTTTGCATGGGCACATTTGTTGTTCACAGCATAATTACCAATCAAGCAGATAAATCTATAAAGCACTATCATTGAAGAGGAGCAGACATAAATGCATAGCAGAGACCAAAGATTGCTTGGACAGGAGTAAGCAAATCAAAATAAGAAGGGAGTTTGGGAGTGCTAAATCCAAAGACATAGAATGAAATGAAGCCTTGCTTCTGAAGCATCTTTTCTAGTTTTTAAACAACGAAGACACCCCATGGGTTTTCTTGTTTTGGGAAAGCTACTATGAGACAGGAAATTTTCCCCCACAAGGTCTTTTTGGTGGAAGGATACCTAAAACTGCTGGACCACTTCAAGGGATTGGCTATGCGCAACATAATAAATGGAGGATCATGCTACTTATGCTCAAACCTATGGAACAACAAGGTGCCAATGCAAGCTCACCCGGAGTTCTTCTCATTTGAAAAATAAAAAACAACCACTTTAGCAGTTGGGAAAGCTTGTCCTAATCTACTATGACTCTTGCATCTGTCTTTGTCAAACCAAGCATTTGCTCAACTGGATCAGCTTAACCTAGATTTCAACAATTGACTTTGACTGAAGAACTATGCACTTGGCCTTTCCCATAGTTGACTTTCGTACCATAGTGGAACAAGCTTTAGGGGTTGAGCTACAGGAGACTTATACTGATGAAATTCGCAAGTCATCTGGCAAAGATCATGTAGAGAGCAATGGTCCAATCCATAAGAAGGAAAAGTCCCATCGCCACCATCCTTATCTGGAAGTTCAAAGGAGTATCATCCTACAGAAGAAAATTCTCCCAAGTATCATGCCATTCCTAAGCCTGGCATGGAGATTGTGTGTTTTCGTTGTGGCGATCCGCACCGTCGTAGAGATTGCACTTGGTCTGGAGAATGCTCTCTGTGTGGTCAAAATCATAAGGATATAGTTTGTCGGAAGAATCCTAATGGCAAGGTTAATTGGGAGGTTATTCATCCTTCATCTACAAGTGGTACAATGCACGTGTTGGCTGTAGCACCAACTACTCCATACTTACCTGCACCTACTGCTCAACTAATGGCACCCCCCAGTGGCATCCCCAAACGTTCCTACACCACCGCCTGGGGCTTATTGGTTGCCACAGTCCGTTAATTCTTCATCTATGGTTCCATTCTATTCTGCACCAACTAGTTTTGCCATTAGTGTTTCCACATCGTCGAGTATTCCAGGAGCACATATTGTGCCTTCTGCTGATGGTAGAAACAACGGAGCTATGATCACAGGTAACATCGATTGATCCTTTCCTGCAGTAATCCTTTGTTTTGTATAACCTTTGTTGCGACGTATAGTTGTCCATTTATTTGGGGTAGTTCGTCCTTTTTTTACAGAATGAGAGAATTCGGGGACGAATTCCCTAAAGGTGGGGAGAATGTGACGCCCTAGACTTTCTATCGAATAGAAACGAAATATTTTTATGAGGATTAAGTAATTTATTTAGCCAAGGCTGACCAAATTTAAAGAGAGCCTATAATTTGGATGTTTGATTTGTTGCTCAAATGAATAAAATGAGACTACAATGCGTAGAACTTGCTGAATCATTTTTGGTCGACTAGTCATATATGATATTTAGTGCTTGGATAATAGAGGTATATTTGGTGAAGGGAAAAAATGCTATTTTACCAGGCTGCTACAGTACCACATCGTGCTTCAGTAACCACCCAAAGAATTGACAAACTCAGTCCTGCCATGCGTGGCCAGCCAGATTAGTTGGGGCTTTTGGTTTTCCTGTTCTTTCTCTATTCCCCTTCCTTATTTTTCTCCACCGTGGGCCCATCCTAAGAGCATCTCCAAGATACTCGTCAAAATAACTATCTAAATTTAGAGATCTAGCTCTCTTATAAAATGGATCTTACTTTGAAACACTAGAATGCTCCGGCAGGTTTTCTAAATCAAGCTCTCTATATTCAAAAGTCTGCCACATCACCCAACCAGCCCCGACCTCCCATCTTTTTCGAATCGTAGGCACTGCATATCTTGCTCTCGTTCATATGCCGATGCAAGGGAACTCTGCAAGCCACTTCATCAATTTGATGCCAAGATCTGTGCTAGCCCAAGTTTTAAATAGCCGGCTATAGCCTCAGCTATCTCTGGCTATAGCTGCTAGGAAGGGCAGCCACTATGGCATTTAGCCGGCTATAGCCCGCTAAATGTCAGCTATAGCCCGCTAAATGCCATAACGACAGTCCTGCAGCTAAGTGCCTTAGCCGGCGATTTAAAACAAGGGTGCTAGCCACGGCACACCGGCAGCGTAGCCAAGTCCAGCCGGCGGCACCGCACGGCAAGGGCCATTGCCTGGGAAGGAGCATCACGCACAGCGTGGGTGGCAACCTGTGCTCTGCTGGCGGAAGTCAATGGAAGGAGTGAGGTCAAGCATGACGGGTCGGAAATTGCGGGCATAAAGCGCGGGAAGGAAAACCTCCAGCACGCCAACCGGCCGAATGGCGAGCGATGCATGTTGTCCAAAAGTAGCGAGTGGAGGGGAAGGGATGCAGAGCTAGCCAATTTAGAAAGCAGGGTAAAGAGTCTGTTGGAGGCTTTTTTTTCTCTCATAACAGCTAAATTTAGCTTTACAAGATCATGTGGCTAGTCTCTTGGAGATGCTCTAACAAAGCCAGAACCTCCCTCCTCCCAAGGCCATTAGGTGCCGTCCCTGGCTGCTGGCTGTTCACGTTCTAGAGAGGGAAGAGAAGGGAAGAGGAGAAAGGAAGAAGAAAAGGGAGAAGGAGATAAGAGATGATTTGAGGTCTTGCCGTTATCACCGTGATCGTCGTCTTTTCTGATCTTCCTAATCTGGTTAGGGATCCTCTCATATCTTTGATTTGTTCTCAATGCCTTGATCCCCTCGTTGTCCATGACGGCCATACCATGTTCGACGTAGATCGGAACAATAAGAGAGTCGTAGCAGCGGGGATTGCCGTAAAGTGGGGAAGAGGAAATAAGAGGAGGTGAATCGCAGGGGGATCGTCATGGTGTTCTTTGTGGTTTACCTAGGTGAGATGTCATATCTTAATCCACTAATTTTGGTTAACTTTTGTGTATTGAATCGCTTGTCTAGCGGGCGTTTGTTGGGAGTAAATCACGAGATCAATTTGTCCACATTCTGAAATCTGTCCGGCTGTGCAGTCTGCGTTCATCGAATTTTTAGGGCATCTTAATGGCTTTAATAATTTTTGACACTGTTGAGTTATTTGTAGAGGACTTGATCATCTTTCTTTTGGATCTAATATCAGCCTCATAGCCCTAGTATTCTGGGATATATGGTTGTTCTTTTGTGGCTGTTTCTCAGTGACGAATATTCTGATAGCCTAAGATATTATCTGTTTTGGGCCATTTTATTGGACGATTTAGAACTTATGATCTGAACAATAGTTGTAGTACTTTTTGTTAGCTTTCCATATTGGTAAATATTACATCTTTTGGGTGAGTATAACTGCAGTTATGAATTTTGGAATTCTGTTGTCCTGTTTGAGTCATCAGCAAAGTTCAGTTAGATTCAGAGGTTGTTTATGTCATGTTAGACATCTCAAATTGTACGACCAAAAACGGCGACCAGAGGGAGGGGGGTTGAATGAGAGCTGTAAAATTTCTTTCAAAATATTTTGACCATTGTTTCAAATTCAGAGCCAAATGCACAAACCGAACAACGTGATGTCCATGACCGAAAACACTGGGTGGGTGTTCCATAGGAACACAGCGGGGCACCACAAACCCTACGCAACAGACGGAAGATGATTCAGAGCTCAAACGAATAAATTTTGAAAGAAACCGACAAGTCCAAATACACTGAACTGAACTGGACCAACAGCAACAATCAGCTAGCACTCGATGCTAGACAGAGAACTGCACTGCCTACTTGGGATCATTCAGAAAGCAATAAAGCAAATGCACAGCAGCTGCAGGCTTCTGACCGAGAGAACAAATTCATATTTTGCAATGTGAAACAACAGGGAGAAAGCACACTTGGCTGCTGGACCTGCAGAAGTTCTTGAACTCAACTGCAAACAAAAAGGACAGGGCCTGTACTCCCGATGAACAAAGAAAAGCTCACAAAAATTAAGGCTCAAGTAATATGGCTGGAATCATAGAATCAGTTACGTGCAAGTGAATTGATTTAAATGAGCATATAATGATTACTTCCTGTAGCTTGATAGGGACAACTCAAGATGGCAAATTAATTCATGTAGATGCAAGCTAGAGTGCTCTGCACTTGCTGCTTACCCAGCAATTGCTTGTACCTTGGGAACTTGAAAGGTGCTACTAGCAAATGCAGTCAGCTTGCTAAAGCGACAGGCAACACAACTCTGAAGAGCATGCTCTATAGCAGAGAGCCAGCAATGATGGTGCTGCTGCAAGACTCGTCCTGAAACTCCACCATGCTTAACCACCAGGGACGATGAACTGCAACCTAAAATTGAAAGTGAAATAAATAGCAACTGGACATGCTCCGAGGACAAGGAGCAAGCGCTGCCACTGTCAGGCAATGCACGACACCGGAGAACCAAGGTACTTCTTGGGAGCTGTCACTGTTCAATCAAGCACGCTCAGTGCTGGAGCACCAGCAGCTGTAGCTCTGCTGCTTGAATTCATACCTGCACTTCTGACCATCCAAGAATAGGAGACAGATAAACAAGCCGTAAAGACGAAGGCAGAAACAGAAGGGTGCGGCCACAAGAGAAAAAAGAAAATCAAATCAACATAAAAAAATTCTAGATTTTGCCTAGATGAAATTGATGGAGTATATGAGCAAATACTAGGAGATCATCACTCGATTTGCTTCCGAACTCTGAGAAACTCAAATCTTAGGCAAGAGCTAACTGTTCCCCCCAAAAACAAAAACTGAATCGATCTCTGAGTTTATGCCAAAATCAACAAATTTTCTTAAAGAAGAGGATCAACACATATTCCAGCTAGTCATTGATCAAACGGCACCACACATCAGCTCAAAAATTCATGAAAAGCAGAGCGAGAGAGAAGGGAGAACTCCACGAAGGGAGCTGCCAGAGAAGGAACGAAAGACACAGATTAAAAATCACTACTATATATGGCAAATCTCAGAGGGCACGAGGAGGATTTGGGCCTCCATTCCCAAACCGAAAATCTCACAAAACAAGGACGAATTTTTTCTGGTTCTTGACCTCTCTCTCACATGAGCAAACCCTAGCCTAGGATGATAAAAATAAAAGTGGAAGAGATCAGACTGAGTGGAGGCAGTCTCCTCTTATTTATAGGCCTATTACACAATTCCACTTCTGCCCTTAGATATTTTTAGAGCGAACCACCTAACTAAGGCCACTATGGTCCAACTCAAGATTTTCTGATCCGACGGCCACCGTGCCTTCTCACCAGTAGCCTTGCTTCGACGAATCTCCTCGATGCTGCCATGTGCCGTCTGTCCGCCTTGGGACCCCTGCCCGGGTTTTGAGGCCCAAACCCGCGAAACCCACCGCCGATGGTTTTGAGGGCAAACCACCAAACCGTCGCCATGAGCAAAGCAAAGAGAAACAACTTGATCCCCAAAGACATGGGCAACAGCTCGACACAACCAAGCAAAACAAGCTTAAAACACCTAAAAGCGGCTAGGCATGTGCATCAACCTCACAAATGCACATGAATGCACACTCTGGATTTGTGGAAACATTCTCCCCCTTGTTGACAAAAGCACTTATCAAGTGGACAAAACAGAAGCTCCCCCTTAAAACATGCTATGAAATGCACAAGATGTACAATGCGAATATACAAAGCTTCATGAGTATAGCAAATTGAATAAAAGCATGCTCAAGTTGGTACGACATATCTATTACATCAGGCGCAAGACAAAGCCAATGCTCAAACTGACCAAATGAAACGGAATATGAATCATAAGCATTTTGACCAATTTTAAGCATATTTCATAAAAGGTGTTCATCAAAGAGGATAGCACATAGCAAATGTAAGCAAGAGATCAAACTAGTGCTAGCACATGTATACAAAAGTGAACTACCCCATATAACGGTCATACATCATGTCTCAAGGAAGCCCTTAACACTTGTAACTTCAACATTGATCAGAGTTTGCAGCGGTTTTACAAGGTTATTTTTAGACATGTGTAAGTGAGAGGATCAAACTGTCCATTGAAAAATTTATTATTTTTATCATGTTTTTCAACCACGTCAAGTTCATCCCTATGTGCAAGTGGGAAGCTGTCTCGTCACGAGTGGTTGTGGACTAGCACTGCAATGCCCAAGTTCATCTCACTCAAGAGAATGAGAAGCAGTCTCGTGACATTGCCGTGGGACAGTTAAGATCCAACTCTAAAGCATTTTCATCATTACTTAGCTTAGACATCAAGTTTTAGCACAAAGATATCAAGAGATCCGAGCTAAGTATATGACTCAAGAAATATGAGACATAGCAACTAAAGCATACACACAAAAGCAACATGGATCTCAACACATCCTACACATGCTAGTTGACATCTCAAAGGTGAACAAATATTTCAGATTTCATCATTCATTAGGCAAGTTCACATTTATAAAGCAATCTTAGCTCATAATATGTATCAAGATGATCAAAAAGAGCCTAACCTGCTATAGCGATCATGTATCCATAAGACATATCAACAAGAGCATAATCACAACCAACAAGCTATACAAGTGAAGCTAAGCATATGAGATATGATACATGATGAGATGCAATGCAATATGATACAAAGATAAAAGGAAAAGAAAAAAGAAAGAAAGACTACTATACAAGATCCAAAACATCCCACAACTAAAATGGGAAGCAAACACCCAACTCCCCTCGCAAGTGAGCAAACTGGGTTTGGTCGAGAGTTTTGGTAAAAATGTCAGCTAGCTGGTGCTCGGTGCAGATATGCCTCAAGTCTATGGTTTCCTTCTCTTGGTTGTCTGTCAGGAAGTGGTACCTTACCTCAATGTGCTTGGTTTTGGCATGGAGCACTAGGTTTTTGGCCACACTTATGGCACTGGTGCTATCATAGTAAAGTGGCACTTGGGTGAATTCTAGGCCAAAGTCTCTCAAGGTAGCAACTATCCAAAGCAACTGAGAGCAACAAGCGGTAGCAACAACATACTCAGCCTCACAGGTGAATTGAGCTATGGTGGACTGCTTGCGAGAGGACCAAGAAATAAGAGACGAACCCAAGAACTGACAAGTACTAGAAGTTGACTTTCTCTCAACATGACAGCTAGCATAATTAGCATTATACTAACCAGAGAGAGAGGGTGGAAGTGGTCAAGTACCAAAGACCGAACTCAGGAGTGAAACGAAGGTACCTCATGATCCGCTTGACGGCTTGACGATGAGACATGCGTGGTGAAGACTGAAAGCACGCACAAAGACAGACCACGAACTGGATGTCTGGTCTCGTCGCCATCAAGTACAACAATGACCCGATCATGTTGCGGTACTCCTTCTGGTCCACGGCTTCTCCCTCAAAATTAGCATCCAAGGCAATGGTGGTTGCCATGGGTGTCGAAAGAGGCTTGGCCTCACCCATGTCGAACTTCTTTAGTAGGTCCTTGGTGTACTTGCCTTGGTGCACAAACGTCCCTTCCCGAGTTTGCTTGACTTGCAACCCGAGAAAGAATGTCAACTCGCCCATCATACTCATCTCGAACTCCCTGCTCATCAAATTAGAAAACCTTGCCACAATGGCATGTGAAGAGCCACCAAAGATTATATCATCCACGTATATATGCACAATTAGGATATCTTTGCCTTGCTTGAGGAGAAACAAAGTTTTATCAACAAAGCCCATGGTAAAACCTTTCCCAAGCAAAAATGACTTCAATCTCGCATACCACGCTGTGGGGGCTTGTTTGAGACCATACAAGGCTTTGTAGAGTTTATAGGCATGGTCTGGGTGCTTAGGATTTTCAAAACCAGGGGGTTCCCTCACATACACTTCCTCCTCTATGTACCCATTGAGAAAAGCACTCTTGACATCCATCTGATACAACTTGAACCCTTTCGAAGCTGCAAAGGCTAAAAGGATACTAATGGCTTCTAAACGAGCAACAGGAGCAAAGGTTTCCTCAAAGTCTATCCCCTCTTTCTGGCAAAGCAACCAACCTAGCCTTGTTCCTAACTATCAACCCATCCTCACTCTACTTGTTCTCGAACACCCACTTGGTACTATGGGATAACGCTGTGGAGGTGGAGGAACTAGGACCCAAACTTGGTTTCTCTCAAAGTTCTCAAGCTCCTCATGCATGGCATGGACCCAATCAGCATTAGATAAAGCGTGTCTAATATCTTCTGGCTCAAAATCGACAACAAAAGCAGAATGTGCAAATGAGAGATTTCATAAGATTTGTTGTGAGTGACACGTTGGTTGAGGTTACCGATCATGGTTTTTGGAGGATGGCAGTGCAGAATGTGTATGGACGCCACTCTTGATGAAGTTGCCTCCCCCTCAACCGCAGCTGGAGTCCTCTTAGGTGCAAGAGAGGGAAACTGGTCATTCGGCCCCCATGAAGTCAAAGAATAAGGATCGGGGCCACGAACTGATATAGTCCTCGCAGGGTTGATAGGGGCAGCCGGTGGAGTTGGCTCAGGAGCACCCCAATTGGCATCATCCTGCTTCTCCTCCACAAAGATGCTTTCACCCATCTCGTGATCACCTACACTCTCAAAGACAGGAGAAGAACAAGGTTTGGTTTTGTCGAAGGTAACTTCACAAGTCTCCATGACACGATTAGTCTCAAGATTAAGCACTCTATATGCACGTGAATGACTAGCATAACCGAGAAAAATGCCATCAGAAGAACGAGACTCAAACTTGCCTAAGTACCTTGCTTGAGAATGAAACACCTACACCCAAAAACTCTGAAGTAGCTCACTTTGGGAAGATGCCCAAACCGCAACTCATAAGATGTCTTCTTTGTAAAAGCTCAAAGGAAAATGCGCTTTGAAACGTAACAAGTTGTGTTGATTGCTTTGGCCCAATAACGCCTAGGAGTCCTATGCTCATCGAGCATCATCTTGGCCATCTCAACAAGGGTCCATTTCTTGCGTTCAACAATCCCATTCTGCTGAGGCACACAAGGTGAAGAAAACTGATGCTTAAGACCCAAAGATTTGCAAAAGGCTTCAAAATGAGCATTTTTGAATTCGGTGCCATTATCACTGCGTATAGCTCTCATGGCATTCTTGGGAAGCTCATTTTGCAGCCTAAGAATCAATTCCCACACATGAAAAAATGCCTCATCTTTGCTCTCCATGAAAAAGACCCAAGAATAGCGAGAAAAGTCATCCACGATCACAAGAACATAACACTTCCCCCCATCCGACCGAACCCGAGGTGGACCTACAGTGTCCATGTGGAGAAGCTCACCAGTTTTTTGGTCATCACTTGGTTCACAGAGGAATGAGAAGCGGCAACCATCTTCCCGTGATGACACGGGTGACAAACCAAATCCTTCTCGAACTTTAGATTAGGCAATCCTCGGATTAGATCAAGAAAGCTCAATCTTGCAAGCAAGTCAAAACTCAAATGACCAAGCCTCCTATGCCACTTCCAAAGCTCAAAAGAAGTGTCTGTCACCAAACATCGAGAAGTGCCAAAAGAGCAAGAAAAATCAGCACGAAAGACAAGCCCAAAAGGTACAATCGAACACATAAGATCACCTCGCGAATCAAGTATGTGAGAAAGACCTGACTTAAAGCGCACTTCGAAACCATCTCTAAGGAGTTGTGAAACCGAAAAAAGATTAAAATGCAAGCTCAAAACCAAAGCAACATCCTTGAGCACAAAGTTCTCATTGAGCCTTACCAACCCACAAGAAAGCACCTTACCCTTACCATTGTCCCCAAATGTGCTGTATTCCTTGGAGGTCATGGGGTTGAGGATGGAGAACCAATTTGAATTTTTGGTCATGTGGCGTGAACACCCAGAATCAACAAGCCATATGTTCTCCAAGCCTCCATGCTGCATCAATAGAAAGACACGGATGAGCAAATGATCCAACACTCGGGTTAGTAAACTGTGGAGAATACCAGTGCTGGGTCATTTGCCCTGGAAAAGTGTTAGAAAAAACACCACACATGCCGTGTCCCATGGGAGAGAAGCGATCACCATGAGAGAGAAAACATGGTCCACTAGAAGTGTAGGACTGAGAGCCACTTCCATGGGACCTAGAGTCATATTGAGGATGACTTGGTCCACGCTGAGCACGACCATCACGTGGTCTCACAAACTGAGGCCTAGCACCTTGAGGTCTTGCACCTCTTGTTCTAGTGTTACGCCTCTGAGCAGGTGAACTATGCATGACATGAGATGGGCGATGCATGTCCTGCTGGTGAAGCTCAAACTCATGCCTCTCATCTCTCTTTGTCCTAAAGAAAAACTCAAACAAGTGACCATCCCTCTTGTAATAGTCACAGTGATACACCTCTCTCTTGGGTGGTGGATGACTCACTCTGTTGTGGGCATGGTTCACCCTTGGAGGTGGTTTGGGTTTAGGAAAGGGCATATCAGAGATGTTGGGTAGAGTGTAAGGTGTGTTACTGAGGTGGTTAGGTTTTGGAATCCACACTTGTTTCTAAGGCGGAGCTTTGGGAGGCTCTTCAAGCACTCCATCCTTCACACTGGCCTTGGTAGGCTCCGAGGGCTTTGGTGGGTTAATTTTTATGAGCTTGGGAGGATTGGTGGGTTTCTCACTCGTGCTCAAACCACTATGTTCACTAACCTTGCCAAAGACATTGTTACCCTTCCTACCTGAAGCAAAGCCTAAACCCGTTGTGTCAGTACCCCTCTTGTACTGACTCATCATCATGCCCAACTGTGGCTCACTGCAAGAAAGCCAACTCAACATGTGCTGAAGGAATGTGTTTTCCTCTTCGGTCTTTCTCTTGTCATGCCTATAGTTAGCAAGCTCTAGCTCCAAAGCCTCACAGCAAACCCACTGAGCACTAGTACCATCCGCACTAGACTTCTCAAGAAAAGCGATCCTAGCAACCTTCTCAGAAAGCTCAGAGCACAACTCAGCACAAGACTTATAGGGACATGACAAAATAGGCCCAGCTCTAGCCCTATCCAACTCCTCAACCAAAGTAGAGTACTTAGACTGCAAAGAAACAAGACTGGACATGTGAACAGTGCATTCTTCACACTCAGTCTCGTCAGACAGAACAACTCTATCCTTCTTGACACGCTCAAGTTCATCTAAGGCTTTGAGAAGCCTAGCCTTGAAGTCATTGCATTCTTTAGTAGCACGAATAAGCAAAGCGTCTTGCTTGAGCATGGTGACTTTCATAGATTCAAGCTCAACAAGAAGAGATTCGATTGTGAGTTCTACCTCAGGCTCGGTGTCGACCTCGTCGTTGTCGTTGGTGACTGCCTCATCAATTTTCATGGTGCAGAAGCCTTGTTGATGCTTGCCGGTGAAGAAGCACAAGGCGTTGAGCTTGTCCTCGATCTTCTTGTTGGACTCATCATCAGTCGATGGAGAGTCATCGTCGGAGTTGATGTCACTGAAGTTCACAATGAGGGCACGCTGCTTGGCCTCCAACTCGTTGAAGTACCTCCTCTTCAAGCGCTCGGGGTTGAAGTTCTTCTTGGACTTGTACTTGCGTGAGGAATCATGCTTTTCCTTGTGCTTGGCATGGTCGTGCTTGCTAGAGTAGCTCTTGTTCTTGTTGGGGCAGCTGGCGACGTAGTGATCAAGATCTCCACAATTAAAGCAACCTTGCTTGTTGCCACCACGTTGACGATTCAAGCGGTTGTTGTGAAACCGTGAGAGCCAACTGATGACAAGTGCCAGCTCATCATCCCAAAGAGGCACCATCTACTCTTCTGTTGTAGACACGAGAGAAGACAAGGAAAGAAACAATGGTAATGAGTTAGCCAAAGAAGAAATTAAACTTCCTTTATGTAACAACCCTAGAAATCCGGTCTCTAAAAATACGGGCTTTCAAAAATTTTTCTAAAGTTTACCAGTGTATGGTGGATGTCATGTAGGAAACCTAGTTGCACAAATAGCACCTGACGATAGCCCGGGCATTGCATTTAAATAACCAGAGTTTGATTCGCCTCTTATTCGATTTTATGTGATGTTAATAAAAATCGAATAACCTTTCATATGTATGTATACATATATGCCTGCTACCGAACCCCCCCCCGCGCTGGCCAGCTCGTCCGCGCGCTCGACCGTCGGCCTGCTGCGAGCTCGAGGCCCAGCTCGACCGCCTGCCCGAGCTCGAGGCCCAGCTCGGCCTGTTGCACTGCCGCCTGCCCGCTCGCTCGCGCGCTCGCCCGACCGGCCTGCCTCGAGCGTCGGCCCAGTCGCGCTCGACGCGCTGCCGCGTCCCGACACCCGCTCGCGCGCGCGCTCGCTCGCGCGCTGCCGTGGCCCAGTTAACCAGGACGGCCCAACATGGGCCTGTCTCCGCCGCTCGCCGCCCCGTCCCGCTGACGCGTGGGACCGAGCTGTCAGCTCCTTCCTTTTACCACTTCTGGTCGACCGCACGTCGCGTCCGTCGCACCATTTTTGTGCACCGCGTGCCTCAGCCGTCCGCCCGAGTACGGCCGCGTCCCACGCCGTCCATCTAACCGCCTTCTTGCGCCGCGCTTCACCGAACCCTAACCCTAATCGTGGCCGCGCACAGCCGCCCGATGGGCATCTTCTGCCTCCGCCGTCCATGGCCGGCCGCCGTGCCTATTTAAAGAGGAGCACCCTGGCCTCTAGGGTTTCTCCATCGCCCCGCCGTCTTTGTGGAGACCCGTCGCCAGATCGGTCGAGAGAGAGAGAAGGAGGGAGGAGCAGGAAGGAGGCGGAGCTAGAGTGCTGCTGCTGCCGCCGTCCGCACGCTGAGGAGGACCTGGGAGCGCCGCATAACCACCTCGACGCCCGGCTTCGCATCCCCTGCACCGAGCCGCCACCAAGCCCGCGTCACCTGCCTCGACCGTCGCTACGCGAGTAAGCATCCCCGCCTCGCCCTGCTCGGCCATGACCGTTACCAGTACACCGTCGACGTTCTTGCTCCCCTTACCCCTGCCTCCTTCCTTACCACGACCGATAGCTTCGCCGTAGTCTAGAGCACGTTCTTGGCAACCTCTTGGAGCTGGCACGGGCCACAGTTGGAGCCACGCACTTTTGCAGCTCTGGCCTCCCCGGACTCTGGCCGCCGGAGCGTCCGCCGTGGCCGCCGAGCCGCGCACGCCCCGCCGTGCCTCGACTAGCCCCGGTAGCTAGCTCATGGAGATCCCAGCTTCTCCAATCGAAGGGCAAGAAGGAGGATGGAGACCAATGCCCGGCTTCGCCGACGAATTTAGCCTCGCCGCCGCCGCGCCTCGCTGACCGCCACCGGCCTGAGGGTCGATTTCCCCGAGTTAGAGCACCTAGCCGACCAGCCACGTAGCTCAGCTAATGCTCCGACATTCGTCGAGGGTCCGACCGATGAGGTCGAGGGTCCGCCCGACGAGGTCGAGGGTCCACCCGACGAGGTCGAGGGTCCGCCCGACGGAGTCGAGGGTCCGCCCGACGAGTCGAGGGTTCACCCGACGAGTCGAGGGTCCGACCGATGGAGTCGAGGTCCTGGCTCTAATCGAGGTCCTGCCCGAGTCGAGGTCCCGGCTCGAGGCCAGATGGTCAAGTCTCGAGGGGCGCACAGTTCTCGAGGGCTGCCCCTTTCGTGCGAACAAGTCCGTCTTCGAGGGCATGCCCGTTCGCCGGGCGAGGCTTCGTTCTCGAGGCCAGTCCGTTCGCCCGAGCGAAACTCCGTCCTCGAGGAGTCGCCCGGACCGCCCCACCTCGAGTGTACAGTGCCGACCTAACTTGACCCAGATCCAGCCCTGTCCTTTCGAGGCCCAGACGAGACCTGTCAACGTTGACCGTTGACCTAGCCCCACCTGTCAGTGACCAGACCGTGGTCCCCACCTGTCAGCCACTAAATGGACCCGTCGACGCTGATGTCAGCATAACGTCAGCATGACGTCAGTACATCCCCAGCTGCACTGTTCCTCCGCGCCACGTGGCCCAATCAGGAGTTGCCACGTGTCAGCTCCAGGTTAATCTGCCCTTTTTCTTTTTCCGAAAATAGAATAAACTTCAGAAATTCATAACTTCTTCATACGAACTCCGAAAAATATGAACCAAGTGTCCAAATTTTCATAAAAATAAGCTCTACGTCATATGCTTGTGTATGAGTGCATTTGGAGTTATTGAATTTTATTGCTTCTTTGTGTTGACTCTATAGGAGCCGCTAACGCGGCTATTATGTCTCGTTTCAGAGGAGGATCAGCTTGAGGAGGACGACTACGAGTACGAGGAGGAGCTCGGTGACGACTTCACAGGTGCCACACCCCACCCAACCTCGTAGATCCTATTACGCATGGCATAATATCTAGTTGCTAGTGCTTTAATTATGAATATCACCTGATGATAGGTTGCATGGTAGAACTGCCTGATGAGCCTTTACCTTGTCGCAACCTTACTCCTGCACACCTGCTGATAGGCTAGACGCTTGCTTATTTCTCTTATGATGCTTTACTTCTACTACGCTTATATCTGTGTGATGATGATGCGTGGTGGAGAGTATGGTCATATGGTTAAGGCACGTGGTGCCACTTTACTCGGGGAGAGTGCTGCGTGCGTCTTGGGTGTGTGGTGAGGGTTGAGTCGATTGGACAGGATTCTACGATGAGCCATGTGGGCGAGTCTTGACGGGGAATGTGTTTTGGGCATTCCCGTGTGAGGTGCTTGTGGCGGGCACATTGTGATGCATAAGGAGATCCCGGGGGTGAGAACCTTCGTGGAGCGAAGCCCCGGGTAGGAGGTGCTGTTGTAGCACGGACTGTTGTAGTCCCAAAAGAGAAGATAATCCTGTCTGATCCCCCTAGGACCTGATATCTCTTGAGGACCGGAACCTTGGGACTTACGTGCTCACCACTCGCTCTTGAATGGGCGGGAGACGGATGTCTGACTAGCTAGGACGGTGCCACTACTACTAGGTTGTTAGCAGAAAATGTCGGGAGGTACGGGCGTGGAGACCCACACCCTCCTTAGATAGCATAGTGACCACGGGGGCCCGGTACTATGTCTCACAGTCTCAGTGTGCCGGTGGTACCTATCCGGGATGTCCTAGTACTGAGTGGTAGGGTGGCATCGCACCGGTTAGAAAGCAGCCGGAATCAGCTTAGGCGGGGCACCGCCGATGATAGTGATCTTGTGGTTACGGGAGTACACACTCTGCAGAGTTTATGAATCTATATATAGTCCGTGGGCCACTGGTATGGCTCTTTCCTAAGACCCACGCTTCTCGGGAGTAGTGAGAGGAGTCCTTCTATTTCTCCCCCTGGTGTTACCCTTCCGGCTGTGAGCCGCTGAGACAGGCTCCGAGAGGGAGTTGGACCTGTCGACTGAGTGCGAGAGGGTGAGATGTGTGTGATGGTGATGGAATGGGTTGGATGTGTGGATGAGATGGATTAAATTTGATGAATTATATTATATAATATTGGTCACTGTTTACATAGGAAACTACAGCCACATATTAGGTCGATTTGATTATACCCTTTGCATCCCACCAAATACTACATAGCAAAAGCAAAGCATAGGGTGGGAGATGTGGCCAGTACAAACCGTACTGAAAATTATTTGGCAGGTGAGCCCGACTATGACTATAACGATGAAGAGGAGTAGATGTCTCGTTCCTACGCTCAGGCTTCTTTTTGGAGATTTTATTGTACTTCCGCCTTCCGCAGCTGCCCCCAGAAGCTGCTGCTACTCTGATGATTCCGCCAGTGTGGCGATGAATTATTTATGTAATTCCCCCTAATTGTAATCTTTTGTATGATGTATGGATCCTGTATCGACTACTGCAGGATAATGAGATGGTTTGATGCTTCGAACTATTATATTATCCGCCATTCTGTGTATTTTCCCTTCGTGGAAAATTGAGGATGTTTCACTTTACCTGAGACAAGAGCCATAGTGGGAGCAGACGGATTCTTGATCCTCGCCTGCGTCTGGAGATCGATCTCGGTGGACTTGAGCTTGCTGAACAGCTCATCCATGGTGAGAGTCTCGTAGTTGGCCGATTCAATGATCGCCTGCACCTTGACCTCCCAAATCCTCCGATCTAGAGCATATAGAAGCTTGAGTTCTCTCTGATGATCGTCATAGGGCATAGCTGCATTGTTAGCCCGCATGTTGTTCACAATAGTGGTAAAGCGAGAAAACATCGAATCAATGGACTCCCTATCGACTTGGGTGAAGTTCTCGTACTCCCGCTTGTATGTCTCATGGAGGCTGGTTTTGACATGGGTTGTACCCTCATGGAAGCTTTGAGGCCTCTCCAGATCTCTCGAGCGGTATGACAATCAGAAACACGATCGAACTCAGAAATTGACAAAGCAGCGTAAAGCTCAGCACGGGCAATGTTGTTAGCATTGTGTTGGTCGATCTGCTCTTGATTGACACATGTATCAAGCACCTGGTAGTCAGCATTCCAAATGATCTCCCAAACACGCCAATCGATCCCTTGCAGATGCGCTTGCATCCGAATCTTTCAGTATGAGAAGTTCTCCCCATTGAATTGGGGCGGCTTACCCAACTGGTGTTGCAAAGCTAGGTCGCCTTCTGTGGATCACAGACTGATTAAGGTGGAATTGATCCTTAACCGGCTTTGATACCAATTGTAGGACCGAAAACGACAACCAGAGGGGGTGAATGGGAGCCATAAAATTTCTTTTGAAATATTTCGACCACTGTCCCAAATTCATAGCCAAATGCACAAACCGAACAACATGATGTCCACGACCCAAAACACTGGGTGGGTGTTCCCTAGGAACACAGCAGGACACCACAAACCCCATGCAACAGACGAAGACGATTCAGAGCTCAAACGAATGAATTTTGAAAGAAACCGACAAGTCCAAATACACTGAATTGAACTGGACCAAAAACAACAAGCAGCTAGCACTCGATGCTAGACAAAGAACTGCACTACCTACTTGGGATCATTCAGAAAGCAATAAAGCAAATGCACAGCAGCTGCAGGCTTCTGACCGAAGAGAACAAATTCAGATTTTGCAATGTGAAACAACAGGGAGGAAGCACACTTGGCTGCTGGACCTACAGAATTTCATGAACTCAACTACAAACAAAAAGGACAGGGCCTATACTCCCGATGAACAAAGAAAAGCTCACAAAAATTGAGGCTCAAGTAATATGGATGGAATCACAAAATCAGTTACGTGCAAGTGAATTGATTTAAATGGGCATATAATGATTACTTCCTATAGCTTGATAGGGACAACTCAAGATGGCAAATTAATTCACGTAGATGCAAGCTAGAGTGCTCTGCACTTGCTGCTTGCCCAGTAATTGCTTGTACCTTGGGAACATGAAAGGTGCTACTAGCAGATGCAGTCAGCTTGCTGAAGCAACGGGCAGCACAACTCTGAAGAGCATGCTCTATAGCAGAGAGTCAACAATGATGGTGCTGCTGCAAGACTCGTCCTGAAACTCCACCATGCTTAACCACCAAGGACGATGAACTACAACCTAAAATTGAAAGTGAAATGAACAGCAACTAGACATGCTCCGAGGACAAGGAGCAAGCGCTGCCACTGTCAGGTGACGCACGGCACCAGAGAACCGAGGTGCTTCCTCGGAGCTGTCACTGCTCAATCAAGCACACTCAGTGCTGGAACACTAGAAGCTGTAGCACTGCTGCTCAAATTCATACTTGCACTTCTGACCACGGATAAACAAGCTATAAAGACAAAGGCAGAAATAGAAGGGTGCGGCCACAAGAGAAAAGAGAAACTCAATAAAATCAACATAAAAAAATTCTAGATTTTGCCTAGATGAAATTGATGGAGTATATGAGCAAATACTAGGAGATCATCGCTCGATTTGCATCCAGACTCTGAGAAACTCAAATCTTGGGCAAGAGCTAACTGTTCCCCCTAAAAACAAAAACTGAACCGATCTCTGAGCTTGTGCCAAAATCAACAGATTTTCTTAGAGAAGAGGATCGGCACATATTCCAGCTAGTCATTGATCAAACGACACCACACATCAGCTCAAAAATTCACGGAAAGCAGAGCGAGAGAGAAGGGAGAACTCCACGAAGGGAGATGCCAGAGAAGGAACGAAAGACATAGATTAAAAATCACTACTATATGTGCCGAATCTTAGAGGGCACGAGGAGGATTCGGGCCTCCATACCCAAACCGAAAATATCACAAAACAAGGATGAATTTTTCTAGTTCTTGACCTCTCTCTCACGTGAGCAAACCCTAGCCTAGGATGATAAAAATAAAAGTGGGAGAGATCAGACTGAGTGGAGGTAGTCTCCTCTTATTTATAGGCCTATTACACAATTCCACTTCTGCCCCTAGATATTTTTAGAGCGAACCACCTGGACAAGGCCACTACCGTCCAACTCAAGATTTTGTGATTCGACAGCCACCGCGCCTTCTAACCAGTAGCATTGCTTCGATGCAAACTCCCCGATGCTGCCACGTGCCATCCATCTGCCTCGGGACCTCCGCCCGGGTTTTGAGGCCCAAACCCGCAAAACTAGCCACCGATGGTTTTGAGGGCAAACCACCAAACCGTTGCCGATGGTTTTGAGGACAAACCTCCTCATGAGTAGCATACCACGTACGCGTCCCCCGCCATGTACACTTGCGCTTGTCAATGTCCCAAGTGTCAGCCACCGCGGCTGGCCACCCGACCGTCTGGTCCGTCGGTCCAAGCCTCGCGTTCGCCCTTCACCGCACCCGGTCCGTCAGCATGGCACGCCCTACTTGACCTTCTCCCAACCGTTGCCACCGCCTCTGGACTCCACACCTGCACATCATTAGCCAAGAGACACGTTTCGACACATAACCCTGTGTCAGGGGATCAGTAGAACCACCGAACCAACTGCCGACCATAAGTGTTGGACATGTTGACAATCGTTCATCACACCAAAAAAGATGCTACACCATGATATAAAAAATCATGTGTCCGCACAAATGCTAGTTTGTTTTAAACAAAGTTTGTAGATAATGGTGTTTTATATGTTCTATAAAATTTTGTAATTTTTGTGCAAGTAATTTATCCGCAGTGAAAATGTGAAGCAGGGTTGCTGCTGCTGGTTGTTTATTTGGTCGCTATTTTGGGGAAAATGGTAGTCTAGGCCGTAGATGCGACTTATGTGTGATTTGTGAATGTTTGTATAAGTTTATTTTCTGAGGTGACGATATGTGAACAAGTGGTGCACCATTGGATCATCCTTAGCTCACGTTTCGCATCGTCGTCTTGAGGCGAGTAAACGTAGCGGTGGTTTGCTACAGCTTAACATGTTATTTAATGTACCTACACTTTGTCATTACATTAACTAAACCAAGATAATTTATATAAGTATGAATTCACCTGTTCCTCTATTTAAGTAACTTATATATGATTTATTTGTTGAATCATGTATCATGCTTCTACTATCCTAAGGTAAGTGCTATGGTTTATAATGGTGGATGGATGTGGCATATGTGGTAAGCGTTTATGCGGTTGCATCATATCATTGCATCATTGCATTGCAAAGCATTCGTGGATATCACCGCTTGCTGGCCGCGACCGTACCAGTACAGCATCGTACGTTGCTCGAGGAGGGGTACGATGCAGCTTCATACCTTGTTGGGCATGGAGGCAGTGGACACACCTGAGGTTTTCTGCATTGAAGTTGTGGTTATGAGAAGTTTACTTTCTATTGGAAGAGGTGGTTTATTTATTAAATATCATGATGTTTTTTACTTCTTTATGTTGATGTAATTGGTTAAAGAATTTGACTATGAGTTATTGTTTTCTTATGCTATCATATCTTCCATATTTAAATCGATGCTTAATTAATTTGTAGTTTGAATGACATGCTCAGACAGTTTTCTTGCTGAGATTTATTCTCACTCCTTTATATATCTTTCTAGGTGCTTGATTGGATGCTTGCTTGAAGGGATGGAAATTAGTAGCACATCATCACTTTCCACCACTTTTAGATAATAATAATAATAATGCTACTCTTGGCTTGTTGTAATAAACTTAGTTAATCTTCATTGTGATCCTTTATGGTTTAATAAAAACATTTAGGTTGGAGTTTTACTTAATCATACAGTTTTGTTCTTGTTTTAGCTTCCATGATTTACTTTTATGTTGGGTTTTTCTTCCCAGACTTTTCACTCGGGCTTGTGGGAAGGGACGTTAGTGACATCTTAGGCTTTTGTGGCACCTGGGGGTTACAGTTTGGTGGTAGGGGATTCTATTTAAAGGATGAAGGAGTTATCCTGAACCTAGCATTGATAAACCTTGAGCTAAGCTTTCCTAAAAAAATGGATTTAGGCTAATGCAAACTCCCACTTTCATGAAAACGAAGCTATGGTAAAATGTGCCCAATTGGCTAAGTTTGGTAAGGAGCTGTTTGCACCAAAATTTGGACTGGCAGGCACGCGGTTGAAGCTTCTTGAATAAGACTTTGTCGGGAATCGGCTAAATGCTGGTAACAGCTGTTTATTGAAGAATCAGCTAATTTGTTGCAGATTGGCTAACTGGAATTGGTTATTTGGATAGCTCACAGGCCACGTCGACTCCGGCCCGGTTTGGCGAATGACGGCGCGTCAACTACGCGGGAATCTACAGGACGGAATAGTAGGGCCCAAGTTATCGAGTCTTAGTAGTTTTCTAGTTTATTTCCTTATTTTGCAAGTCGTGTCAAGTTAGGACTTGGTCAAAGCATAGTGTATAAATATGTAAGCCCCGGCACCCGTACATCTCTCGACAATCAATACAACAATCTTTCAGCTCTGGCCAAACCCTTAGGAGTAGGAGTAACATAGATCTCGGCGAGTTTTTCATCAAGCTAGGCTGCATCGGGTCGTCCGACCTCTGGTTTGCTGTAAGTTCCGTCATGGCTTGAGTTTTTGCTTGATAAGGCTGTATCGGGTCGTCTGACCTCTTGTTATGTGTTGACACGACCAGTTATCGGCTCTATTAGGCTTGGCAACTTAGTAGATTCATTAAGTTACCGATGTTGATTGCTTTAGACTGTTTGTTTACTTATATCAACATCATTGCCCGATCAAGATTGGTAGATTTGACTTATATCTTCTTGGATCCAAGCATCATCAATGCTCATCATGTTTATTCTCTTGCCTTGAAGATTGGTCATGTGATTGCATTAGCTAGATTTTATCAATCTTGTTCATGACATGTGGCGCGTTCTAGGGTATAGATGGTTTTATGGTAAAGTTTGTTAATCTCTTCTGGGGGGGTTTAGTTGCTGCAGCGGATTAAGTTACCGATCTCACTAAGATGGCATCCGGATTCATGTGGCAGAACCTCCTAAATCATATGGCCCACATGCATGATTATTGTCTAAACAGACTCCAAATAACCATGACTGTGTTCCATACGACTTAAAAAGTCTGTCGGGTAAATCTCGAATCATCCACGATTCTCCGAGCAGGATCAATCATTGTAGAGAGACATTGCAGTATTACAACAGTTTCATGTAAATAAAATACCATGGAGTAAAACAGCGGAAGACTTACAATAACATACATTTACAAACTCTGAGTTTCAAATATTTACAAAGATAGGTTTAAATTATACAAACCATAATATTAGTGGAGTAGCAGTAGATTACAATATTACGAAAGCTCTGCCCAAGAGCTGAACATCTTTATTCGTCGTCGCTTTCCTCGACGACTGTCATGCAGCAGGATGCATAGCACTCCTGCCCATGAAGCTCACCTGCAACAGGGGTTCAACAAACACTGAGTACAACAGTACTCAACAAGACTGACCCGACGAAAAAGAAGGGTAGAGACTTAAGAGATGCAGGCTAGAGGGACAAGGTACGGTTTGTAGTAGATAAGAGATTTTGCAGAAAAGCTTTATAAAAGGGAAGGTTGCTTGGACTACTTCCAATTACCAATCAACTTCATTATTGATCCTTAAATTTTTGTTTAGGTTGTTACTACGATGATGAACACCGATCGAGTCTTCTTCTCCGAGAAGCAACGGCGATTCGAATCCATTTTCATACCCAGCTGGGACCTAGGCGACTGAGCATACCGGAGACTTTAACTCCGAAGCACCCCAGATACACCGATATACCGGGATAACAACCTCAGCCGTATATCACCACATGATACACGTGAGCTCTGCGGCCCAGCGTACCGAGATACATGGGAACTTAAACCCCACAGTAAAACACACTATGACACAGATGGGATTCTCTGGCCCCACGCTAGGTCACTCCATGGCATACACGGCTACAACCATCCGTATACCACTTCATGCATGTGGATTTTCTAATTTCTCGATATCACCAGTTCACCAACGGACGGGACCTAGGGCATCAACAGACGAGAACACTACAGAGGGACTCCATTCCCAGTGCAAGTTCGCCGTCCGGACTCGATTTATTACTATTATCAAGATTCCAACAATAAAACCAATCTTATCTTTTTCATTCTTTTTCCTTTGAACAATTAAAGAAATAAGCAGGGCTAAGCATTACTACTCATCTTCCAAGTAGGTAACAAGGATTAAGGAAATAAGATAGGTAATGCAATTTGTGGGTTTTCACTCAACTCCTATCACTTAATGCAACATATCAGAGCTGAAGCGGTAAAACTTTTATAAATAGAATAGGGTTTAAATGTATCCGGGGCTTGCCTTGATGTTCGGGGTAGATGGTCTCGAAATCTGGATCAACTCCCGATTCTTGAATCTGCTCGTCCTTCAGATCTGAGTGATACGTTAACTCTCCGTTAACGGAAACTACTTTATAATTAATATGCTTTACATGATGGAATAATAAACATGATGCTCGATGGATGCGTGATCAGATTAAAGGATCGAGTACAACTTTTCTTCACGATAAAGTTGCAAGCTAACAAAACTTCGCTTATATAACTGATTAGGGTTAATTACGCCATTTTCATAATTAATTAAACACATAAAATAACCTTAATTAAGCCCTAGTGACATAATTAAGCTAAGCGCAAACAATTAATTAAAGTGCCAAAGGTCATTAGGGTTAATGACCTAAGGTCATCAAACAATCCCAAGGTCACACAACTCCTATAATGATTAAGTTAATTAAAAGGGATTAATTAATTATTTAAAAGCATTAAATAAAGGCATAAAAATTAAAGTTATCAAATTAATCCCAAAATTTTATTTTAGAAAGCTCTTAGCCTAATTAGATGGCAAAACAAATTTCAGAATTAAAAGCCAATTATTTTAATTATTAAAAATCATTGAAGGTCCATTTTTCAATTAAAAGGGCTAATTTTAACATATGCAAAAAGTACTCAATTTTGGCATTTCATATTTTTCCTAG
The DNA here is from genome assembly GCA_023333625.1 of Bothriochloa decipiens. Classification (NCBI taxonomy): domain Eukaryota; kingdom Viridiplantae; phylum Streptophyta; class Magnoliopsida; order Poales; family Poaceae; genus Bothriochloa; species Bothriochloa decipiens. Next base: position 13,293,412 of record CM041641.1, read on the forward strand.
GTAGATGGCATCATGAGGAACATTTACAGAAATTTTTAGAATTTTTGGAGCTATATATGATTTACTATGAATTTTCAAAGAAAATAGCATTTAAATTATTTTCTGAAAATAGAAAAAAGAAATTCGGCACAGTGCTCCCGGGTCAACAGCCGACCCCGCCGGAGTTGACCGGCGATTCCTCGCCGTCGGTGAGGTCTCCGGCGACCGGACTTGGTCCGTTGGACTCATCTCGGCACGAGGAGTTCAACAAGCTAGCTAACGGCGCGGGGGAGTGGCGGCGGCACCCACGCCGGCGGCAATGGCGGCGCGGCGGAGGTCGGGCATGGCGGCGTCGCTCACCGGAGCGATTTCCGGCGATGGCAACCACACGGTCTCACGCAGGACGCTCAACCGGACCGATTTGGTAACTACATGACACTATCTTCGGGTCTCTGGCCGAAGCAGCAACGCGCGCGGCGGAGCGGCATGGCTGCGCCGGCGGCGAGCCACGGTGGCCGGCGGCTACGGTGCAGGATGGATGAAATTGATGACATGGATGGACGCAGGAGCTCACCACGGCGCTGATGCGCACGTTAATGAAGGTCCGGAGTGGCTGGGTTGAGCGGCGGTCGACGGCAGTGATGGCGGCGGCGGCGCTCCGATGGCACGACGGCGTCACGGCAGACTCCGGCGATGCGCTGCTCAAGCCAAGGTGCGCTTCAGATGCAGGATGACACGGAGAACATGATTATGAGGTCGAAGGTAAAATATATTCACCTCCGGCGGCAGCAAACGACGGCGATGGCGCGGCGGCTCGGCTGACCGGCCGCGGGGAAGAAAGCAGCGTGTGGGTGGCTCGGGCGACGAGAGCAAGCATGAACTGGCCCAAAAGGACCGTGATGAAGTGGCAGAGCTTTGGGCAAGAGCAATTGGACAGAGGTGGAGCGTCGACGGTGAATTTCGGCGGCGGAGGGAGATCGTCGGCGACGGCGGCGGGAGGAAGAAAGAAGAAGAATGACAGCGGCCGACTGCTATTTATAGCATGGAGTCGATACCTGAGCAAGCGACACGACGACGGTGAACCTTCGCACGTCTGTGAGCGCGCGGGCGGCCGAGAAGGTGCGGCGGTGGACGGCGGCGCGCGATGAGAAGCCGGCCATGGCGGGCGCCGATAGGGTTAGGTGCTGTTCGAATTATTTACAGAATTGCCACTCAGTTTAAAATACAAATTACTCTAAAATTTGTATAAGAACATGAAAATCTCCAAAAATATCATTTGCATAACTTTTCAAGAGCTACATTTTTTCTTTAACTGGCATCCTCAAATTCTATCTAGATTTTGAAGTTTGAATTCAAATTTGAAAAGGGGATAAAACCCTAGAAATAAGCATTTAAAATTACTTTTGATTTTTCAATAAAACTTGAAAATCTTCAAAACTATGAAATGTTGAGTTTGTCAAATCAAACATTTTTCATGTACAAAGTTTTCTCAAATTATGCATAATTTTTGAATTATGGTTTTAAAATCAAAAGGGGATAAATGCTGGAAACTGTATTTTCAAATTAATTTGAAATTCCTTTTGGAAACTTTAAAAACTTTCTATACCAACTTTGTAGCTCTTGTCAAGATCTACAAACTACATTTTTAGAGTATCTCCAAATTCCTTATAGAATTTGAATTAGAGAAAAGGGGATAAAACTAGGGTTGGAAATAAAGGGTTTTTGAAATGGAGTTTAAACTCAATTTGGTTTCTAACTTAATTGGTTGGTTATTAGTGATCACAAACATCATCCAAGGACATTTTTAGATCATCGACCTAATGACACCCTTGGTTGACCAAGTTGACTTTTGAAAAACCTTTTATAGCATTTCCAATTTGACTTTAAATTTGAATTGCCAGGCTTATAAATAAGCTTTGGAATCCAAATTAAATTTCAAATATGGAAATCAATTTTTAGGGTTGGACTTATACTTATACACTATGCTTGGCACTAGTGTAAACACAGTTCACACCTCAAGTACATAGAGTATAAACTAAGCATTTGCGATGACATTCAAAATTAGGGTTTTATTATTTCATGTGACCAAACATTACAAAAGCTCAATCAACCTATATAATGTAAACTTGTTTTAGTGGATGCACATTAAGGTGAACTTAAATATGAATGCTTTGCAGTGCATATGATAACATGGCATGTTTTAGTTAATATAACACCAGAGGTGTTACAATTCAGATGCCATCGGTTAGTAGGCTTTGCTTTTAAGGCCGTTTGTACACCTAGTTCATTCTCATGTCGGTATCGGTTATTTAGCCGATTTGTCAAAGTTTCACCCATAACACTACGTGTGTATCTGTTTAAATACTAGTTGGTTCTAAGCTTGTTGGGCGCGACTTGGTCTGAAGATTTCAAATTCGACAAGTCCTCTGGGTTCATTGGGCATGACTTGGTTTTAGATTTGAAATTCGACAAGTTTAGTAGATCTATTAGTTTTGATCTAGATTATTGCAACGTGTGTTGGATCTTTATATATTGTATTGGTTAGTTTAGATTGGATGAAGGTTCTATGCTTTAACGTGTATCAAGATAGCCAATCTAGCTTTTCCTTTACCGTTTCAAATACCATAGCATGTTTCATGAATGACCTGTATATGTTCTTGCCCTGTCCAATTATGTCACATCATGATCGATTTCTTTATTCACGCATATTTATTTATTGGTTTATTTATAAAAGCATGTAGGATGTTGACTCTCTAGTCAATACCCTAATCGAATCGGCTATTTAGCCATACATAAGGAACTGTCTAGAATCACACCGACAGGTTCCATGATTTGACTATTCTTTTTCTCGTCAATTGTAGGGTCAAATTGATTGGCACGCCTCAGACTCGATCGACCGGTTAGCTGCTGGTGAAGCTGGAGGGATCGGAGAAACACTCTCGCTCTGGTCTACCTGGCTTGCAAGAGACCGTTGACGTGAGGAGCCACGTTTTTGCGTCAACAGGAGCTTTACAAAATAAGGTTGGTGAAATATTCCCTACATGCACAAGTTGTTACGGTACAACTGTACCTATACATCACGATGAAAATGGATCGGATACGAATGGATATTGCCGATACCATATTTGTTTTCATATTTTTGTTCGGATTCGGATTTAAATACATATAGTGTCAACCATACCAGATAGGATACGGTTTGATGTCGACATTATAAATACGCGATTTCAATATTTGAATACGAATACGGTATCCGATGTTGAATATCCAGACTCAAATACGGACGGATTAAAACCCCTCTAAACTTATTCAGTACCAAATACGGTTGGAAAATATCCATACCGTTTTCATCCATACCCCACATAGTTTTATGACTCAATATATATTATGCTTCCCTACCTTTTTATGGAAACATAACACATTCTCTTCCTCTATCGGTTTACCATATTTTTATGATAATTCAGCTATACAAATGAAAATATCTGATGCATTTGGAATTATTTTAACGATGCCTCCAAATCTGAAGTTTTTCATGCTATTAAGAAAATAAAAATCTAATTTCTGTGTATTCCTGAGTAAGGACAGTGTTATAATATCATCAACATCATTACTACTTGCTCCTGGTTTTCAGCACATCTATTGCAATATCAATAACAGTACTACTGTTGGATGCTTCAACTATTACTATTCCCTACCTTGACAATACATAATATATATCTTCGGACATGGTCATTTGGTGCAAATGAATTTTGCCACACATTTTTCTGCTTTTCCACCAGAATTATATAACCAAACTGACAATATTAAGTGTTCCCAGCACTCTGTGATGTATATATGACAATATTAAGTGTTCCCAGCACTCTGTGATGTATATATGTTTAGCTTTCTTTTGCCATTTAGCAAACAGATATTTTGGGAGCATAGCCACACATTTCGCATTCCCCTTTTCAGTTTTATTTTGGGTAGCTATGCTGAATCTTAGAATACTTAATGGAGTAGCAGCACATTCTAATATTTAGTTTGTAGATTTTGGTTCTCATTTGAGTATTCAAAATCAATCCAGTAAACATTTAGGCATCCATTTGAACCGTCAGAAGTCATTTCAATTTACAATTTTAATTAACTTTCAGAACATTCAGCAAAGCTCATTTGGTCACAAGCACATTCGGTATAGGTCTACCAATTTTAGCTGGACTCTCCTAACCATCAGTAAGAATGTTCATGGAAATGTTGTGTGAATGTTTCAGACTCCATTGTGATCAGGTTGCACCATAGCAAAGTGTATGCAGGCACCACATTGACAAGGTGGAGCATTTCCATGCTTCTACAGGGTTCACGTGTGCCAACAGTTCAAAAGAAATCTGAAAACCAGGGGAGCAAATCAGACTGACTTCATCTATTTGTTCCATAGTGAGTCATTTATGTTCAAATTTGGATATTGTGAGTTCTGCCGGCCATCACATGAATGATGTGCCCTCTCAAAAAATATGAAGTGCTTTTGTCCAGTATATGCTTATATGTCTGTGCTTATCATCAGTTATCAATTTCGACAAATGTGATATGATGTCTTTCGGCTAAATGCTTTTTGACCACTGAATCAACGAGAAAGGATGTTGTCTTCTTTTATAGTAGTTTGTTTCTAGCATATTTCTCTTCTTTTGTTAATTGTGAAATGTCTGCAATCATCTTTTATACCATTAGATGATGCCAATTTCAGGAATGGCTGTTTATAGTGTGTGTTCGTGTGGACTTCAAAACCCGTAGCAACGCACGGTCATCTATCTAGTAGAGGAATAAGAAAGAAAGAAAGAAAGAAAGAAAAAAGAGAGAGAAGTACATTGCAACAACCTACCACTAATTAACACGATGTATTTATTATTTACCGTAAATAAGCACGGGCTGAATGTGGGCAACTCCAACTTGCAACGTTAAAGATACTGATGATATGGTGCTGGGTCGGGTATCTCTTTCCTCGATCGTCTGACGATCCGGCCATGCGATCGACCGTTTCCTCGCAACTGCAAACCATGGCCATGCACGGTTGCTTGCCTGCTATCGGCACTCGGCAGGCATGGCAGGCAGCCGTAGACCCTACTCAATTGCTCGCTACGGACCTACCGTTCGTCCCTTTTTGCTACTTTGTGGAAGAAATAATGGAACAGGCACAGCGGAGAGCATACTACGGGCGCAAGCAATCATCATTTTTAACTCAACATGATCCCTTTTCTAGTGTCTCTATCATGCATGGATCAATCATGTAACGGTATTTTAGCATGGCAACCGCGTGCCGAATGGCCATAGACAGGCAGCCCAGACGGCCAGTGCTAAAAAACTAAACCATTCAAATGGACGTGCCCCGGTCAAACGAGACCACCCAATCCGAGCCCATGCCAAAGAAAAGTCCGCGAGCTTATCAGTCGTGAGAGACTACAAATACTCCTTCATTCTGCCTCTCCAATCAACCAGTTCCCTCATATATCTCTATCCTGCAATCTCAAGAGCACCCCCGCACCTCCGAGACGACGCTGTCAGTACTCAGTAGCGAGAAGCTCTCCAGTGATATCGTAGCAGCTCGATCGCTGGTCGGCGTCGTGCTGCATTTGGTGCGCATGGCGGCTTCCTCTCGCATGTCGTCGTCTCCTGGGTGGCTGTTAGCCGCGCACTGCGCTCTCCTGCTCGCCCTGGCCGGAGCCGCCCGTGGCCACCCACCGAGCGCCGGCGCGGCGCTGAGCACCGCGTTCTACGAGGAGTCGTGCCCCGGCGCCTACAACATCGTCCGTCGCGTCATCCAGATCGCGCGCGTCTCCGACCCGCGGATCCCGGCCAGCCTCATCCGCCTCCACTTCCACGACTGCTTCGTCAACGTACGTGAGCTGATCATGTTACGCATCTACTCACCTACATGCCTGCCTTGCATCATTTGACATGAATGAGCGTCAAATAATTAATGTTTCAGGGTTGCGATGGCTCCCTTCTTCTAGACGACGATCTCCCGGCGATCCAGAGCGAGAAGCACGCGCCAGGGAACAACAACTCAGCGCGTGGCTTCCCGGTGGTCGACGACATCAAGCTCGCGCTGGAGGCAGCGTGCCCGGGCATCGTCTCCTGCGCTGACATCCTTGCATTGGCGGCCGAGATCTCTGTCGAACTCGTAAGCTCGCTAGCGTCCCCATCTAATCCTCTTGCATTGATGAACATCAGCTTCTTGCCTGAACTGAACTGACCGAAAAGAACCGTGCACGGAACTGGGCGCAGGCTGGAGGACCACGCTGGAGGGTGCTTCTTGGCCGCCGAGACGGTACGACGACCAACGTCCAGAGCGCCAACAACCTTCCCAGCCCTTTCGACTCACTTGACAAGCTACAGGAGAAGTTCAGAAACGTCAACCTGGACGACAATGATCTCGTCGCCCTCCAAGGTAACTGCACATATCTGAATAATTCATAGTACATTTCAGAATTATATAATTTGTACGTACAGTTCAAACTTGCCAAGTTTTTTGACTACATGCACACTGATGATATATTGACAACAAATTTCGTCGACTCCAGGAGCGCACACATTCGGCAAAGTCCAATGCCAGTTCACGCGTCAGAACTGCACGTCCGGACAACCAGCGGGTGCACTAGGGAACCTGGACGTGGTTACGCCCATCGTGTTCGACAACAAGTATTATGGTAACCTCTTGCATGGCCAAGCGCAGCTGCCGTCCGATCAAGTCATGCTATCCAACCCTACGGCGCCGACAACCACTGCACCCATTGTTCACCGGTTCGCGAGCAACCAAAAGGATTTCTTCACAAACTTTGTGGCATCCATGATTAAGATGGGCAACATTAGCCCGTTGACAGGAAAGGATGGAGAGATCAGAAAGAACTGCAGGAGGGTCAATAACAAAGGCTATTGACGAAGACTCTCATTCTGTTTGATTGATTGATTCCCCCTCTTGTTAACATGTCATGATGTTTGTGCAAATCATTCCTGTGCATTCTTTGAAACTGTGAGAATTTATGTATTATTTTTCCCAATGTTAGAAAGCAAATTTGAAAATCGTTTTTACATCAATTTGTATATGCATTCCTCAAAATATAATTTTCATTTTTTTAATGTCATAAGTGACCAAAGTTCCCTCTCAGCTTTGATTTAATTGTCTCTCTCTGTATCCGGTAATTGAATATAGATATTGTTGACACCGTTTTTTGACACGTGTCAATATGGACCGAAAACTGTGCTGATCGGCAAGGGAGTGGTTCTTCTCCAGCGTTGATTCTGAGTTGCCGATGGATGAGTGCCGATAAAGGACATGTTGATCTCGTACATTGCCGATGAAGCCAGAGGGCTGTTGCCGATAGAGATTGAGGCATGGTTGCCGATGGAAAGCGGAGCTGAAGGACATGGAAAGCAGGTCTGAGCCGTTATTGATGGGTTGCCGATGGAATCTACAGGGATGAGGAGCATGCCGGTAGAGTTTTCATCGTAAAGCAATGGATAAGGGAACTGACGATATTTATGCCATTATTTTATTAGTTTATTTTTGAGTCCGACCTTGGTACGAGTCGTTATTTTTTATTCCTTAGAGATAAGACTTGTTTAGGTAATACTTTATCGTGTCTGTTTAGGACTCATAGTACCAGGGTATAAATATGTACCGAAAGACAATGTAAAGAGGGATCAATACAACAAACCTATTATTTTTATCTACTTTTCAAGCAATCTACTTTTCGGCGACTTCGTCATTAGTACTTTTTTCTTTTCAACGAGTTCTTTCAAGAGTCGACGGGCTACATCAACTTGATCTCCGGCGGCCTTGCAGGTTCCGCTTTTACCGAGCAAGATTCAGGCTTTGACGTCTGGGCGTATCGCTGTCGTCTCGTCTGATCTGTTCAATAGTTATCGAGTATCATCTGAGCTTTGACGTCCGGGCGTATCGCTGTCGTCTCGTTCAGGTTTTATTCAAATCTATCATCCTTGTCGATTAACAGGTCAAATCGACTAGCACGCTCAGGATATCGATTTTGGGTATTAGCCCGGTGTGTTTGCAGATATAATTTTGCATCAACAGATATATGACTAAAGATATTCAAAATATATTTGTATTCATTCTATTTCGACCCCTACCCCACACACCTCTATCATCAAAGCATCCGGAGATTGGAACTTGGAGAGCTAATAAAACTAAGATCTCTAGCGAAGTGTTAAAATCTTAACCAATTTTAAACAACTTACGAGAAAGTACACAATGAAATGGGCCCACTCGATGAAGCGCCTCTAAAGCAAGTTTATGTGCCTAATAAGAAAGAAGTTCCCTCGTTACCCAGGAAATGGGTACCCCAAACCCTTGGTTTACCGGACTAAACCCCGCAAAATCAGCAACATGAACCCTCCAGTGACCTCCCACGAATTACGTTCGAAGGCCCGCAGGCTAAAGCATACTGGGTTGACCCATGAACGGATTACGGCGGCCCAAAGCCAAAGCCTGCTCGAGGGGCTACCGAGCGGACTGGGACTGTACACTCGATGGTACAATTCGGGCGACCCCTCGAGGACGGAACTTCGCCCGGCGAATGAGCCTGCCCTCGAGGACGGAACCTCGCCCTGTGAACGAGCCTGCCCTCGAGGACGGAACTTCGCCCGGCGAACGAGCCTGCCCTCGAGGACGGAACTTCGTTCGCGCAAATGGGCAGCCCTCGAGGACAGTGCACCCCTCGGCTACCGACTCTCACGTACGGATCCGGGCGCATTTAATGCATTTTACCTACTCCCGCCTAACCGTATGGCCACAGTTACGGTAACAGTTGTGGGAGTGGTGGTCAAATCTTGCTTTTACCGCCCATGCCCCGGAATCCCGCGGGTCGTACTTCGCTGTTGCGCCATGCCGAGCACTATGCCCCGTCCGGCACCCCCTCGAGACGCATAAATCAGCACGTTTCCCGCATTTCCCGGGATTCGACCTTATCCGGTGAGGCTCGACACCTTCGACTCGACCCCCTCGACTCGAGCCAAGTCCTCGACCGCCGCCCCTCGACTCCATCGGACGAACCCTCGAGCAGGACTCCAACGACTCCGGGCTGTACTTCAACAACTCCCGACGCGACGGCTGCAGGGCCTCCCATACCGACGTACATCACTACAGCAGCACCGACGTGATCGGCCTCAACGCCATGCGTCACCAGCCATGCGAACTCTAAATATATGTACTCCTGTGGCCCTCCTTCACCTATAAAAGGAGGCGCCAGGACGTTAGGAAGAGGGGGACGAACGAAAGGATCTAGAGCATAGAAACGCTAAGGCTTTAGATTACAGAACAATACCGTGAGACAGTGTAAGGTCGAGAGCTAGGCGTCCAAAACGCCCGAGCTCCAACTCACGCTCCTCACACCTGCTTGTATTTTCCCCTGTACTAGCACTTCGGTGCAAGATAACACGAACTATCCTCCCCCCGCTGGACGTAGGGCTTTCTTTGCCCGAACCAGGATAAATCGCCGTGTCCTTCTTGCATCACCCATCGGATTAAGGGAGCACGTAATTACAAATATTACTCGTTGGTGTTAACCCCCCAGGGGTCAAAACACCGACAGTTGGCACGCCAGGTAGGGGAGCTGCGTGTCACTAACGATTTCCCGCCATTTTTTTGGATGGGCGACTTTGTTTCACCACTTCCGCACGTTGCGGTGATCTAGTTTGGGAGCCTGGAGTTCATGTCCCTCGGCCAGGGCTATGACATGACCCTGCTCTCGATCAGTGACCCGAACGAAGGTCACGGTATGCCCCCACGCTCATGGGGGGCCGCTCACCGGTCTCACCACCATGCTTCCACGTCTAGAAGGAGGAACGATCGACACCGTCATCGCCATCAACCTGAGTCAAGGATGGTTCCCACCGCTTTCTCCTCGCCCCTGACCGGAGATGAGGAACCCCTTGTTGAGGGATTGTCTGACCCGAGTTCAGAGGTAGAGGGCAAACCGGCAGGACCCCACCACAACCCCGACTCCACCTTCGCAGTACGCTCATCGAGGAAGCACGACGAAGTCCCCGCTCGATCGAGCCCGCTCCCGCACGAGCTGTTCGAGCGTCATCGGCGGCCTTCGTTCGACTTCAACAATCCCGCGACGACGATCTCGACAGCGACCCACTCCAACATGAGCACGTTAGAGGACTGCCCAGGTGCCCTTCTCCGTGCAATGACGAACGTGGGGACTGTCACACCAGCCTCCAAGGGCTTGGCCTTCGCGAGAGCGCCCGGCCCCCGGAGGTACACCGTCGGTACACTCCGGCGGCAGCTGCAGGAGGAGGCGCGGGGACAATTCCCCGTTTTCTGCTACGGCGACCCCGACTCTGACTCTGATCATTGGGATCCTACCCGCGAGTGCCTCCACATCGATGGTGATGGCGACTCCGATCAGGACACCATCGATCCAATGGCCGGGGCAGCTACCGCTGCGGCGGGAGGTGCTCTCCCCAGAGCAGAGGACCAACAACCAGACGCACCCCGAGAGGCGTGCCCTCGTCTTGGCGAGCAGGACGCACAGCTGGCACAAATTCAGGAGTTGCAGGCGAAGCTCGTCGACGAGCAGGAACGATTGCGCCTGCTCGAGCTAACCCTCGAGCAAGAGCGGCGACCGCCCGGCGGTAGAGCCCGAGCCAGGGCCCGAGAGGTCAACCGGTAGATCAACGAGGCTGGGGCACCCGAGCAACCCGCCAACCATTATCCCCGAGCAAGCCAGAACATTGTCACGGCGGCTATGCTCCTTCGCAATATGCCCGCGCCGTCCAACTCGCAAGCTCGGCGGATACAACGCGAGGTCGAGGATCTCCTCCAAGTTGCTGCTGTTCAGCAAGCCGAGAGCTCAGCCTTGAGGCGTCGAGGGGCAGCCTCCGAACCTCAGGTCGAGCCCTCCCGGCCCAAAAGGGAGAGCTCGGTCGATCAGGGGGTGGCCCCCCGACCGAAGAAGAAGCCGGCCCGAGAACGTATCAACGACGACCGTGCTCCCCGCGACGCGCGCCTTGACATTGTCGAGAACCGCATACGCAAGTACGGGGATGCCGAGGATCGAGGGTACAGCGCCCATCGTGGAGGGCGTTACGACAGCGACGAAGACCGATGGGCCCCGGAGCCACCGGGTCCCCGAGTCTTCAGCAGGACGATCCACTGCGCCCAGCTGCCCGACAAGTTTCGACCCCCCACGAGCATCGTCAAATACAACGGCAAAACCAATCCCGAGCTCTGGCTAGCCGACTTTCGGCTGGCTTGTCAGGCGGGCGGGGCACGTGACGATCACGTCATCATACGTCACCTTCCCCTGTTCCTATCCGACACCGCGCGTAGGTGGCTCGACGAGCTTCCTCCTGACCAGATTCACGGCTAGGTCGACCTTGTCTGGATCTTCGAGGAGAACTTCAAAGGGACCTACGTGAGTCCCGGGAACTCCTGGGAACTGCGCAACTGCAAGTAGAAACCAGGGGAGTCTCTCCGCGACTTTGCTCGACGATTCTCCAAGCTCCGCACCGAACTACCCCACATCTCCAATCTCAACATCATTCTAGCATTCGTTGCGGGTACAACCTGCAAGGACCTAGTTCGCGAGTTGGGGCGTAACCGCCCCAACACCGTCGATGAGCTCATGGATGTGGTCGCCAACTACGCGGCCGGCGAGGAGGCGGTCGGCGCCTTCTTCAGCGACGGGAAGGACAAGGGAAAGGCGCCGGCAGCCGACGTCGAAGGCTCGAGCAAAGGGCCAAAGAGAAACAATAAGAAGAAGAAAAATCAGCAAGGCAAGCGTGAGGCTACAGAAGATGATCTCGTCGCAGCAACCGAATGCAAAAGACCTCGAGGTCCCCCCGAGGGCGCCATCTTCGACAAAATGCTCGAGGAGCCCTGCCCTTATCACAAGGACGGGGCAAAGCATAAGCTTAAGGACTGTCGCATGCTTCGAAAGCACTTTGAGCAAGTGGGCATGAAGAAAGGTTACAACAAGAAAGACCAAGGCGGCGGTGAGGAAGACAACGGGAAAGACGAAAAATTCCCCGAAGTCTATGACTGCTACATGATCTACGAGGGCCCCTCGACCTAGCTCACGCCTCGACAGCGCAAGTGGGAGCATCGAGAAGTCTTCTTCGTCTAAGTCGCGACACCTCACTACCTCGAAAGGTCTGACGCGCCCATCACGTTCGACCGCAATGACCATCCGGATCGAGTCCCCAACCCCGGGGCCTATCCGCTCGTCGTCGACCCAATCATCATAAACACTGCCTCTCGAAGGTCCTCATGGACGGCGGCAGCAGCCTGAACGTCATCTACCTCGAGACCCTCGACCTCCTGGGAGTCAAGAGGTGCCAACTCCGACCCAGAGCTGGGGGATTCCATGGCGTCGTGCCGGGGAAGAAGGCCCTCCCCGTCGGTCGTATCGACCTTCCTGTCTGCTTTGGCACCCCTGCCAACTTTAGGAAAGAGACCCTCACCTTCGAGGTGGTCGGGTTTCACGGAACGTATCACGCTATCATCGGCCGACCGCCCCTCGACTTCATCGGACGAACCCTCGAGCAGGACTCCAACGACTCCAGGCTGCACTTCAACAACTCCCGACGCGACGGCTGCAGGGCCTCCCATACCGACGTACATCACTACAGCAGCACTGACGTGATCGGCCTCAATGCCATGCGTCACCAGCCATGCGAACTCTAAATATATGTACTCCTGTGCCCCTCCTTCACCTATAAAAGGAGGCGCCATGACGTTAGGAAGAGGGGGACGAACGAAAGGATCTAGAGCATAGAAACACTAAGGCTTTAGATCACAGAACACTACCGTGAGACAGTGTAAGGTCGAGAGCTAGGCGTCCGAAACGCCCGAGCTCCAACTCACGCTCCTCACACCTGCTTGTATTTTCCCCTGTACTAGCACTTCGGTGCAAGATAACACGAACTATCCTCCCCCGCTGGACGTAGGGCTTTCTTTGCCCGAACCAGGATAAATCGCCGTGTCCTTCTTGCATCACCCACCGAATTAAGGGAGCACGCAATTACAAATATTACTCATTGGTGTTAACCCCCCGGGAGTCGAAACACCGACACCACTATTATTGAGATAATCAAGGTAGCATCTATTTACAATAGGCTCCATAGAGGTGTCCATCATTGAAATTGATGAGTAGATTGTCATTAAAAGTCCCATTAATCTACTATGCAAGCAATGAAGGTAGGCATTGCTCGAAATATTGGTGAGGGCGGATTCTAGATATTTTCATCCAATGTTGTTCCCTTTAGGTTTGAACAAGACATAACAACGCGAGATTTAACACCCTTGATGTAAGAAAATGAAGGAAGAAATCTAGAGTTGCTTGAATGATGCACACTATACACATATTTCCCTTAGAGCAAAATGACCGGTGCATGTATTGCTCTTATAGTAAAAAAAACCGATGAACTTGACATCGGGGCTATTATCGTCATGTGCTTTTAATCATCACTTATGTTTCACTTAAAGTTAGAGTATTCATGTTTATAGCAAAAATATCATCAGGGAAGAAAAAGATGAACTAGAAATCGAATGCAAATTGAAAGGATAAAAAATTGGCCAAATTTATAAAAGCTCAAGAAAAAACGGCATGGGCCGGTTTGGGACCTCCCTTACCAAGCAACGACCAAATTGGTCGAGGCCAGTTTATCTAGGGAGGCTCGTGGAGCACAACTTAAACTGGCTCAAACCGGTTTTGGAAATCTAAGGGAGTTTCAAGATTTTCCTATTGAAAACTTTGTGTGATGATAAGACCACCTCCTCTATTTATACTAGACTATAGGATCATGAAGCGATTGAGAGATCTATCTATTCAATCGATCAACGATCATAATCACTATGTTACATTTTTTTACCCATTTCTTCTACCTCAGTTTATAGACGTCCTATAGATAGCCTTACCGACCCTAGAGCAATCCAAGTCCGTCTTCCCAATGACTTCTCTTGAAAGACATTCGAGAATTTTTCGGGCAAAGAACAAGCATCAAACCGGCCTCGCGCTGAGCCCCCGCCTAGTGGTCGGTCTTTATCTCGCCGCTTCGATCTCCACCACAAGCATTATCGGACACAGGCAGTTTGCCGAGTGTCTAATGCACTCGGCAAAGGCTGAAATACACTCGGTAAAAACGGGTCCGCAAAGAGATCTTTGCCGAGTGCTTTTTATCGGGCACTTGGAAAAATTTTGGCACTCGGCAAAGGAAAAAAATAAAAAACCCAAAAATATTAGAAAAAATTAATTGGGAGAGGGACCCACTGGCTAGTCCCCACCAGCACCTAGCCATGGTCTTTTTTTTTGGATTGGTGCACACTTTGCGGCGATGGGGATTCGAACTCATGACCTCTCTCACGCGTATTTCTGCCTTAACCATTTCAATACATCATCACATGTGTCTATAACTAGTTTTAGTTCCCCACATATTATATCAAACTGAGTGTAAATTACTTTTTTGATGCTCTAAACGAACTCATATCAAAAGGTTATCAACTACAAAGTTTTATAACTTTTTGAAATCTACACTTTTTGTTTAGAAAGTTTTTCCATCCGAGTCGTTTACAAAATTTTAATTTCAAATTTGAAAAATTCAAACGTAGGTTTAGCATTGCAAGGTGGACTTAAATGAAAAAGTTGTCAACTACAACTTTTTATAATTTTTTGAGATCTATAAACCTTATTTTGGGTGTTTTTCCATCCGAGGTCATTTAAAAAGTTCGTATTTTGAATTTTTAAAATTCAAACGTAGTTTAACATGGCAATGGTGAACTCAAATGAAAAAGGTTTTTCAACTACAGTATTTCATAAATTCTTAAGATTTACAAAATTTATTTTGGATGGTTGGTCATTTGATCATTCGAAGTGGCGGTTCTAACAATAGGTCATAATCTTTTATCTCCTCTTGTAGTTTCATAAATTATTAGAGAGACATGTAAGATTTATGAATAAATTTACTTTCACTTTGTCAAATGAAGAAATGATCAAAATAAATTTTGTAGACCTTGATGAGTTAAACAACTTCACAGTTGAAAACTTTTTCATTTGAATTCGTTTAGGGCTTCAAAATTTGATTTGAAATTTTCTTTGCTGAATGTTTTTCCTGGCACCCGGCAAAGAATTGCCGAGTATTTTTCCTGGCACTCGGCAAAGAGACTTTTTTACCAAGTGCCTTTTCTTTGCCGAGTGTTTCTTCTGCCGAGTGCCCGAAAAAATACACTCGGCAAAGAAAAAACAGCAAACTATGACTTTGTTAAGCTGTACCACAACCTTTTGCCATTTGACCATATATCACAATGTTTCAGTCCATCCCTCTTGCATATTATAGAGTGCCTCTTCAGCACTTCAGTCTTGTCTATACCAATACGGTATTATTCCGTTGCTGGCAGCTGGCACTTGTCTCGCCGAGGTTCACCTGCCTAATATTATCACCGTATCGGTAATTGCTTGAACTGAATTCTGCCCTGTGACGTATTCGGAATTTTTTCATCCATGGGCACTTACATAATCAAGTATTCAAGTGATTCCACATGCCTTTGTTCATTGCATCTGCTCTCTGACGACATTAGTACATGTCACCCCCCACTTCACATGCATGGGATGTGAGCACTGGCTGCACGCCTGCACCACTGCCTGGAGTCAAAGACACTATGAGCAGAAAATCATTGAAATCCTCTAGCACCATGTGCTCAGCAACTAGAAAATAGCGAGGATTGACGAGCACTGTACTATCGCACTAAGATAGAGGCATAGGGTTAATCCTTTCCACCATCCAACAGACATCTCTGCGTTCTAGAGAAATAACAAACTGAGGACAGAGGTCATTTCTCTCGTAGAAGCCACCCTTAATTAACCCCCTAGCTCCACCGTCCACTCATTGCCTTGCCTCCATATTTAAGCTAAAACAAGTTACTTAACCATGGTATTATTAGTATGCAACAAATTGGATCACCACTGGGCATACACTATTTATTTATATCTGTATACTACTCCCTCCGTCCTAAAACAGATGTCATTCTCAATTTTTAAGAAATCAACGTTTTCAAACTGCCATTAATTATATATTAAAATATATAAATATTTATGTTAATTAATTAATATCATCCGAAAGATCTTTAAGTCTAGTTTTTATAATAAATTTATTTAGAGATATAAATATCGTATGTATTTTGTATAAATTTAGTCAAAGTTGAGAAATTTTGACTGACACGTTTCCCATAACGTCATCTTTTTTTAGGACGAAAGGAGTATATATGTATCCTCTAATGTATAAAAGTCCAAACATATAATCGTGTGCATCTCATCGTGCATCAGACCAGACCATGCATCAGAGGACACGAGCATAATAAACATTTTTCCTGGCCAAATCTTGGATGCTTCCACAGCGTCCACCTACTCCATTGTCCATGGCTGTGTCGTCCTGCATGCGGAGGAACACTTGAGTTTCGCACACCGGCTCCATTTCAAACCCCGAACAACTCCCAGATTAGCCATACCAGGCCTTCCATAACCAGATCCATCCGACCAACAACCAACAGAGGTGGAGAGAGAGCGTTGTGTGCGAGAGCGAGATGGATGGCTACAGCAACCTCGCGTTCTCCCCTCCGACGGAGACGGCGAGCGGCGGTTCCAGGACGGCGAGGCCGTCGATGGAGCTGACCAACACGAAGGAGACCAAGGCGTGGGAGGGTCTGGCCATCGGCGCGGTCACGCTGGCCCGGACCTTCTCCACGGGCTCACACAGGTTCTGCAGGTCTGGTAGCGAGAGGACGACGAGCAGCAGGAGGAGCCAGAGCCGGAGCGGCCTGCCGGGCGCGCTGAGGCGGGCCTTCTCCGTGCGGCGCCACCCCGCGGGTCGCCTCGGCGCCGGGGACGGGTACTGGAGGATCCACGACATGGATGGGGACAGCGACCGCGGCGATGACGACACGGTCGAGGAGCGCGGGGAGGACGAAGCCGCAGCAGCTGCCGAGGAGGAGAAGGAGAACAAGAAGACGGAGCGGCGTGACGAAGATGCTGCTGCTGCTGCAAACGCTGCAGCAGGGAAGCAAGAGGAAGAAGCCGAGTGCAGGAACAAGAAGAAGCAGCGGGGTGGCATCGTCAAGGCGTGCAAGAAGCTTTTCCGGTTGTAAAATAGTGCAATGGCTTTGGCATCAGCTGCTGCTGTAATAGATTGAGAAATGTCGGGGCGTTACTGGACCTGATCCAGTGTCAATGCGACGAGTGTTGATCTTGTGGTTACCGCAGCGCTCATATTTGATCCTTTTTCTTCTTTGATTATGTATTGGAAAGACGAAAACGATCGAGATGATCATACGGCATTGCTGTACGCCTGTGCAAGAAGCTTACTCCTAGGTCAGATCTTGACAAGGTGTTCTAAAGATGCCATTGTCATCACGTCACAGGGGTCAAACGAGGTCCTGGGAGTTCGTGCGCAATCTCACTGTCGGGCGGGCACGGCCCCACGGCTGTTGGGGGTATGTCGTTCGTGAGCTAAAATGCATCTCAGAAGGCCGAATGCTCCTTCCATTTTGGTCAGACGGGCTTCGGACTCGCAGCCCAAGTGCCAGTTCTCTGTGTTGGGCTATGCATCGATAGACCAAGCCCTGATAAATGGGGACGCACTGTTGAGGATTCCAAGTCGGAAAAATGACATTCGGAGAGAAACAGACGACAGCGACGAGGGCCGACAGACCCTCACCGCCGGTGGGACGCTGCCCTAACTCCCCGGTCCGTGAGTGCGGATCACCCGGAAGACATGCCACCGCCTCTGGCAGGAAGGGGCGCTCGAGGGACGTGGCGAGCCGAGGAGCGTGTATGTGGCAAAGCCAGATCCATGGCGGAACCGGGCGCGGGTGGAGGGTAGACCCGAATCCTCTGACCCGTGGGAGGAGGAGGGGGAGATACAAGATTTCTGGGGGAGGTTTGGTTCATTCCAGAGTCAAGCCCCTCCCCTCCGCCGCCAGCACGAACTAAGGTTAGGGTTCAGGAAGGAGAGAAACTAGTCTGGGTGAAGAAGGATCTGTGGCAGGAGAATAGCTTTGTGCCATCTGATTGTCATCCGGCCGGTGAGGGAGATTCATGGTCTGAACCACCAGCCAAGCTTCATTTTGCGGAGTTGTTTTGGTGCGAAGAGAGCAAGTTGAGCTTTGCTGCGGTGGTGAAGAAGACTATGGCGGGAAGAGGTTGTGGCCGTGCTCGTACTGATGAGGAGTGGGGATGGGGAGGCGGCTGGTTCCTGCCCCAGCCGAAGCCCCCTTTCTTCGACCAGCCCCACCGCCACAACCGTATGGTTTCTTCCCCCACCCTCCAGCGCCTCAGTTCCCTGAACAAGGGGGTTTGGGAGGCAGTTCGATGGGCTGAGAAATAGAGGTGGAGGCTTTCAAGGAAGAGGGAGGGGGCGTGCTCAACCAAGACAACCTCCTCCTCCACCACCACCTCAGAATCAACCTCAAGTCAACAAGGATCTAACAAAAGAGGCTACTGCTACAGAGGAGACAGGAGATTCTGATGGAGGCAAAGGTAAGAGTGACATTGCTAGGGCTCTGGTGTTCATGCAGTGTGTTTCAATTGTGGGCAGATTGGGCATCTTAGTTCAACATGTTCTAGTCCAAAGTGCTGCTTCATATGTCGTAAGCCAGATCATGTAGTTGACGCTTGTCCTGAATGGAAGAAACCCAGACCTGTTGCTCAATATTTTGGAAGTGCAAGCAGGGGACTAGGATATCATTATGTGGATGTGGAAGAACAGGAAGATAGATTCAGACACTGGTTTGGTATGGATAACTTTGGGCTGTTGAGCATTGATACTGGAGAGATTGATGAGGTTGGCATTACAGAGGCTTCGAAAAATCTGTTTGATAAGGAGTGGCCTTGGCACCTGAAGAAGACTGAGGAGTACAGATTCATTGCAAGATTCCCACCAGACAGAAAGGTGGAGAAGATTGTGATAGGTAATGCTACTCAATTCAATTTGAAGCCTGGAGTGTCCTGTTCTCTTAGAGTGTGGAATGGAAACATAGAACCAGTGGGGAAACTTGCAGAAACATGGGTGCTTGTACAAGGAATACCACCAAAGTGGGTAGATTGGAAGACTATTGTTGAGGTGACATCAAGCATAGGAAGAATGGTCCAATTGGATTGGCAGGCTTTGTTTGATAGCTTCTACAATACTGTGAGAGTGAAGGCGATGTGTAAGGACCCATACAAGATACCTAGAGAGAGGTTGGTTGTCTTTAAAGATGATGTAAATCTCATCATGTTTACCCCAGAAGGCATTGTCCTGGGAGATGGGGAATATGATGGGGGTTCTGATAAGAGACATGGTAAAGAAGACAAAACAAATAAATCTGTAGATGATGAAACATCAGGAAATGGTGGAGGGGGTGGTAATGAGGATGAAGTTGGTGGTAGTAACAATAGACCTAATGCTGGTGGCACTCTTCCATAAGTGAATAAGAGTGGACATTCTGGGGATCATAATGTGAAAAGAGTGCTACAATTTGAGGAGAGTTGTGAGCAGGAGAAGATGGTGGATTGTGTGAAACTACTGAGAGACATGGAAATTGATATGGAAGATGAGATGGAAGGAAAGGGTTCTATAGATCTGAATATAGGGGAAACAGAAGATAAATATTCTTATCACCTACCTGATGATTGGGTTTTCAGCTTCTTTGAGAGGGACAAGGGAGAATTAAGATCAAGTCTGCAAGAATTAACTAAAAGTAAAGGGCAACCAGTGGAGTGTGGCAAAGAAGAAAATCATGAGGCAGAGACAATGCTAAGGAAAGAGAAATCTTATGCTGATGTCAATGCAAGTCAAATCAATAACCAAGACAAGCAGGGAATTCAGTCTAAAGGTGTGGGCAAGAAAACATAGTGGGGACCAATTATACCAACAAGGAAGAGCACTAGGAATGTGGACAAGGGGAATACTATGATGGAGATTGCTCAGGACACAAAGAGGAAGTGGAATCTTGACAACAACACAGGTAACAAAAACAATGTAACCAAATCTCATTTACTTTCTGTTGCCAAGGATATTGGCATTGTTTTTAGGGATGGAAATCCAGCTTCTGTAGATGCTATTCTTGACCTGGACAGTAGTAGGCATGCTACTAGTATGGATCAGTGCAATTTTCTAAATTGTAGTGATTCGATTCACAGTGAGGTGATGAATGATAATGAGTAGGGTAGTAGTACAGATGAGTTAGGGCCTGGTAGTAACAACACACATGATGGAAATCATAGAGTGAGTATGGATGACCAGGAAAAAGGTTGGTCCACTATAGGTCCTAGGAAAAAAGCAAAAAGAAAAATAAATGATAGGTATGTTTTGGAACATTAGAGGTCTGGGTTTAATTGATAGAATTCTTGCTTTGAGAAGTAAGATTAGAGAGAATCACTTAGATTTTGTAGGGATTATGGAGAACGAGAAAAATAAGCTCTCTGATGGATGTCTTAGATCTCTGACACATAATATACCTTTTGAGTGGTTCCACTTAGAGGCATTGGGCTCCGCGGGTGGCATCCTGCTGGGTGCAAATAGTGATCTATTTAATATGGTAGTTGGTGATGTACTTAAATTTTCTATCAGTGCTATGTTAACTTATAAAAAGTCTAGTTTTGCACGGAAATTAGTTGTGGTCTATGGGTCTACTTATGAGAATCAAAAAACAAGAGTTCTTAGATGAGTTAGAAAGAGTTATGGGGTGTTGGCAAGGACCCATTATGATTGGTGGTGATTTCAATTTAGTTAGATTCACTAGAGATTAAAGCAATGGTGCGATTAGCCATAGATGGGCTGATCTTTTTAATGGGTGGATAAACAAATGGGCTCTTGTGGAACTAGATCCCTGTAATAAAAAGTTTACATGGACAAATAATCAAGATAGACCTACTTTGTCTAAAATAGATAGGATTTTTGTTTCCATTGATTGGGAGTCTGCATACCCATTGGCCAGTTTTAAGGCTTTAGATAGACTACCTAGTGATCATAATCCTCTTTTGATTAATACATGAGAGAATGTGTGCTATGGTAAAAAGAGATTCAGGTTTGAGAAGTGGTGGTTACAAAAGGAGTCTTTTAGAAGTGTGGTGGAGAGAGCCTGGAATTCCTATTGTCCTTTTGCTAAAAGCATAGACAAATGACAGCATAAAGTTAGAACTCTTAGAAGGATGGTTAGAGGATGGGCAGCAAATGAAGTCGCCCTGTTAAACAAAACCAAAGCTAAGCTGGCTAGTAGATTTCGTATCCTAGAAAGCATAGCTGAGGATAGAGAGTTAGATGTTGTGGAGCTGCAGGATTATAGATCTATTGAGAAAGAATTAGAACAGATCTGGGCTTTAGAAGAAATTAAGATTAGACAGAGATCAAGGGAGAGAAACCTGTTAGAAGGAGATAAAAATTTCCAAGCCATTGCTAATCAAAGAAGTAGGATTAAGAAATTTGAGAACTTGGAAGGACCTAATGGGCTGGTAGTTGATCAAAAAGGGATGATGACAATTGCCATAGACTTTTACAAAAAAGTTGTTTGCAAAAGAACCTGAAGGGAATGTTAGGCTTAGCCTCAACTTTTGAGACAATGGGGATATGGTAACCCCTGAAGAAAATAAAGCTTTGACTGCCCCTTTCCTAGAAAATGAGGTCAAAGAAGCCTATTTGGCTGTTATGCTGAGGGGGCTCCTGGCCCTGATGGTCTTTCTTTTATCTTCTACCAGAAGTTTTGGGATGTGATTAAGAATGATCTGATGGATTTAGTAAAAGATTTTCATTGGGGTGAGCTTGATCTATATAGACTAAATTGTGCTTTGGTCACCTTGATTCCAAAAGTAGGAGATGCTACAAATATAAAATAGTATAGACCCATTAGCCTTTTAAATTGCAGTTTCAAACTTTTCTCTAAGATTCTTACCATTAGGATAACTCCTATTGTTTAAAAAATAGTAGCAAGGAATCAATCTGCTTTTATAAGAGGGAGATATATTTTAGAGAGTGTTGTGGTTGCTTATGAACTGGTTCATAGTATTAACAAATCAAGGAAGAAAAGGAGTGGTTGTGAAATTGGATTACGAAAAGGAGTATGATAGGGTTAGTTGTTCTTTTTTGTTTGACTAGGTAAATGTCTGTGCGTTGCAATGGGAACCTAAGATATCACGATAATATAAGTAGGAGCGTGTGTTATAGTGTTACCTAAAATATATACCGCACTCAAGTAATATTACACAATTCTTCAAGATAAATAGATAGTTATACTTTAAAATATAACTCTACATGGGAATTTCCTGATTTTTTTTCATTTCAAGGCTCTTCAGGTTCATTCACTTGATTAGGGTATATAAATTCCAGCCCTCGTGTGGTAGTATGGTATCTACAGATTTGTGAAACCTCAGATAATTCCTCAGATAACTACAAGATCGAAATTCATTGGTGCTTTAGAATGTGTCTGTTTATCTTGACAATTCCAAATCCTAAAACAAAGAATAGACCATTGAACTTAACAATATAGCGACAATGAACAGTACAACTCCATTGAAATCCCTTACCGATAGAGCACCAGCATGCCCTAATAAAAAATGATAGATTCTCACTGAACGTATGGATTAAATCTAAAGAAAACACGAATCAATTTACTGAGTGTATGTCAAGTTGTTGACCTCTTGGAATCTCTGAAAGCTTTGAAGATTTACCAAAAGTTAAGATTTACTAAACCATAAGCCAGTACGTAGGCATGATGTAATCACCTCCCTGGCCACCGCCCCCCAAGAGCACAGGACAACCATATGTGCGGGGACTCGACGAAGCAGCCTTGACAGGGATGCGGCGCGGGGGCAGGGCGCTGAGCCTGGCGGCACCGGTGGGTTGACGCAGCAGGAGCAGCGGGAGCGTCCGACAGCGGATCCTCCTGCGGCGTCGAGGCGGCGGCGCGCATGGACGACGATGGCATCCTGTCCATCTGTGGCATTGTGTACGTACAATGGTAGCTTCGCGTCCTGCGGCGGCAGCGTGTCCAGCGATGGGCGTGCCGGAGCGTCCGGCGTCGAGGCTGCGTCGTGGTCAAGGCAACAACGCGCACGGCGCGTCCAGCGGGGCCGTGGCCGGTATGGTGGCGTGCAGTTTTTGCTTCCACGGGAATTTTTTTGTTGATGGGGGTTTAGGAGGCGGGAGGTTGATGAGATTTAGGAAGGTGCATGTGTCGTGATTTCGTGATAGGATTTGACCACGGCTACCGGGATTTTTTTTAGTTGTAATATGCTGTTAGGAGAGAAATAAGGCAATAAATGGAAACCGCATGGATCACCCACGTGGTGAAACTGCCCTGGCGCATGCAAATCTCAGGCGCGCGGTGAACACTGCTGGGGCAAAGCGAAGCGGAGCGACGCACCTCGGCCTGCCAGGTAGTCTCACTTTGGTGTTTTTTAGTTGTAATATGCTGTTAGGCAGGAATTTTGACTCAAAAATGGTAGATTGGATAAAGCAAATACTGATGGGTGGGTCTATAGGTATCACTCTGAATGGAGAAGATAGCTCCTTTTTCAAGGCAGGGAAGGGATTGAGGCAGGGAGACCCTTTGTCCCCTTTCCTGTTTAACCTTTTAGGGGATGCACCGTCTAGGATGGTTGCCAAAGCTACTGAGAACAATTTAGTTCAGGGGCTATTACAGGACTTTAGACCTGGGGGGATTGTATCTCTGCAATATGCAGATGATACAATTCTCTGTGCTAAGGCAGAAGAAGTTAATCTGAGAAATTTGAAATGTGTCTTGATGTGGTATGAATAAGTGTCTGGTATGAGGATAAATTTCCATAAAAGTGAAGTGGTACCTATGAACCTGGATCCTTTTGAAGCTCATAGCTATGCTCATATTTTATCTTGCCCTCTAGGATCTTTCCCTATAAAGCACTTAGGGATCCCATTGCATTATGAGAAATTAACCAGGTAGGATATCCAACCTTTAGTTAATAAGATGTTGAAAAGAAAAATTCCTGTGTATTTGCTTTCCTTCATCAAGTTTCCAAAATGGGCTATCAGAGTTCTTAACTCTCACATGAATAACTGTTTGTGGAATGATTCTACAGAAAAGCATAAGTACCATCTAGCAAGCTGGGAATTAATTCCTATGAGGAAAGATTTTGGGGGTTTGGGGCTGACTAACCTCAGAGATCTTAACATTAATTTGCTAGCATCTTGGATTAAAAGATACAAGTCAGATGAGGGTGAAGGCCCGGTCTTGAAAAAACAAGTCAGATGAGGGTAAGCTCTAGAAAGAGCCGGTAGATTACAAGTATAATATATAAAACCAAATATTTTTCATACTAATTCTGTAGGTTCTTCTAGCTT
Organism: Bothriochloa decipiens; assembly: GCA_023333625.1. Classification (NCBI taxonomy): domain Eukaryota; kingdom Viridiplantae; phylum Streptophyta; class Magnoliopsida; order Poales; family Poaceae; genus Bothriochloa; species Bothriochloa decipiens. The sequence continues at coordinate 13,317,730 of CM041641.1, forward strand.
CATGAAAGGTTTTATGTGGGTTGCTCAAGCAGCCAGAATGGGGTATAGATGGAAAATAGGAAATGGGAAAAAGGTGAGAATGTGGGAGGACAACTGGCTAGGCTCCACTAGCTTAGCTGTACATTTTTATCCACTATATAGAATAGTTAATTAAAAAAGAAAAATTGTAGCAGATTTGTGGGATGGGACCCATCTGAAATATACCTTCAGGAGAAATGAATCCCAGGAGTTATATCATGAGTGGTTAGAGGTTAAAGAGTTAGTTGCTACAATTCAGTTCTCAGGGGAGGAAGATGAATTGATTGGGCAATATACTTCCTCTGGGTCCTATTCTTCTCAATCCTTATACAAGATCATCAATTTTAGAGGGATACAACATGCACATGTTTCTGCTGTTTGGAATCTTAAAATCCCTCCTAGAGTACAATGCTTTCTTTGGCTAATCATTAATAATAAAGCTCTTACTAGAGACAATTTGGCTAAAAGAAGGGAAGTGGCAGATGATTCCTGCCTCTTCTATGAGGAAAATGAATCTATTCAGCACTTATTCTTTAACTGTGTAGTAGCCAAGCAATGCTGGCAAGTGATATCAGAGTACTTTGGACAGGAGGTTGGGTTGGATATAGCCAACGTTGGTACTTTTTGGCTTAGCAATAAGAAACATTGTGTGCTGAATATGATTTCATATGCTATTATATGGTCTTTGTTTTCAGACTGTTGGATGGAGGAGCATGGAAATGCTTTTCCACAGGATTGGTGGGATGCTCCAAAACTGGACGGTCTTATGCCTAGTCGACAAGAGGAATATGCTGGAGAGCTGCATTGCCAAGCTAAGGAGAGCTGCAAGAGAAGTCTACTGGTTGCCTTACGCGACTCTGAGAACAAGTTCAAGGAGATGAAGATGGAGGATGCTGTTACAGAGCCATTGGGGGACAATGAAGGGAGGATGATGAAGATAAGAGGCCTGCCATGGTGGAAGGAAGTGGATGTCGCACTGATGTGGATGTCGATGGTCAGGACTGATGTCGCTTGTTCTTTCTGGTAGCTAAGAGGTGAAGTAGGCGGTAAAAGTTGTTGGAGGCTGCGTATGGTCTTCGTTTTGCTGTAATAGGCTCTACCGGGATGGCCATCTTGGTGCTTGCTTTCTGAACTGTTATGCTGTAAACGTTGGTCTTTTATTAATGGAAAGGCCGGGGCTATGCCCTTGAACTCAAAAAAAAAAAAAGATAAATGTAATGGAAAGGCTGAGTAGAGGGCCTGTTTAGTTTATTTTGATAGCCATTTTTGTATCTTTAAAATAAAAATTTCGATAATAGCACTTTCAAAGGTATCTTTTTAAGATCATGACCGACCCTTTTTTTGGCATGCCAACTAGCATGGTGTCTCATTTTAATGTGTATATAAAAATCCAATTTTTTCAAAAAGGCCTTTTTTTGTATCGGGTTACTAAATACTAATCAAATGCAAGAAATAAGACCTTGTTTCGATCCACCACAACTTTTTTTTTGTGAACACACCACAGCTAAACTTTAGCCAGCCAATTTAACAAGCTAAATTTAACCAACTAAACGACATATTTAGAATAAAAATTAATAAGTATATAGAAAGATCAAAACATCATATTTAGAATATGGAGGGAATATATAATAAGATAAATATCTAAATCAGGAATCTAGATTCTGTATAAAGCATAAGTATCTAGTCTAAGACTGGACGGTGTAGATATGTGTGGTGTGACTCCTCAACTCGATCATACTAAACTGTTTGGTTGTGACTTAAGAGATAAGCCATGAGTCACTTCAATCTATTTGGCATGGTTTCTGCAAAAAAAAAAAAAAATCTATTTGGCATGTCCCGAATGATGTAAATAGTTTTTTTTCGACAATTACACAGTACAACAAGTAGCTCATAAAACGCACGCACACTCACCACCTATGAACACACGTACGCAAATCCTACCTCTACCCCTATGAGCATCTCCGAAGGACTGAGCACCCGGCAGATCTGGAAATTCCCGAAGTCACCACTGGCGCCTCGTCGTCGACGGGAACGTCGCTTACCACTTAATGCATAACGCCGGTAAATCCTAGAAAAAACCCAGAAAAAGGTACGAGCACCAGGATTTGAATCCGATGGGTAACGTCCCACTAGACCGTCGTATCATTAGACTATAAGTCAATTGACCAGTTTGACATGATTATTCGTCTCAGATTTTGGTTAAATATATAAGTCTATATGATAACTTTTCAAATAGAGGACTAACACGTAGACTAAAAGTGTCAATCCGCAAAAATAAGACCAAAATTTCTTTATGTTATCCTTCCTCTTGGTAGCAGGCGTACAGAGTGGAACAATTCCACCTATCCATTTGGCTCTTGTATGTAAATAGTGCAATTGCTAATTCGGAGCCAGCTAACTATTAGCGAGTTAACAATTAGCTCATGTATTAGTTTGACAATTAATTAGCCCAGCTAATCTAAACAAGGTCTCAAAATCATTCGTTGTTATTTTTACTAATAATAATTATCAACGAAACGCGTCAATTGCTGGGCGTGATCGTCAAAGAAAAAATTATCGACGAAAGGTGTGCAACTTGATTTGGGCATAGTGACACACCGTATAGCTACGTGCCCCGCGCGGCGCAGTGACCTGTGCATCTGCAGCCCAACAATGGTGACACACCGTATAGCTACGCCGCCTACGCTGTCTTGAACGTCTACGAATATATGCCCGTCTCCAATTTGGTTCGAATGTAGCTGAAGGAGCAAACTGCACACTGCTTTGAGCAGATTCAGTATTGAGCGGTGTGCGGTAGGCAATGCGTAAAAAATACGGACGCAGACCACGAGCCATGAGCAAAAATTGGCGGCCATCCGGGCATCCGGCCGGCTAGAAAATGGCCATGGCATCGGTTTTCCTACGTACTGGGTTCCTCCCTTTAAGGGCCTGTTTAAACGAAGGATTGCAAAAAAGAGGAAAGAAAAAAAAAAACACAGAAATATGGTATGGGTGTATTAAAAGAGATGAATACATGTTTTATTATTGTTATATTTGTCATTGCAACATGAAATCTTAATTAGTAGACAAACATAAAAAAGATGAATACTTGTTTTATTTATATTTGCCATTATAGCGTCAAATTTTAATGAGCAAATAAATATATGTGGTTGCTTCGAGTAACCACGTCCGTGATGTTAATTAGCAAATAAACATATGTGATTTCGACTGCCATTTCTATCGTCAGCGATGTTAAACTTGCTCCTGGCAGCTACTGTGTACCCAGGTCGATAAGCTTTGCGTTTCTGCACGTGATGGCTCTTGCATCTTGCCTAATTCCTGTGCTGTCCAACGAGTAAACACAGAAGTTGCCTCGGACATCAATTAGGAAGAGAAAACAAGAGCTGGGAGTGGAATTTTTCTTTCCTGTGAAATCAACAACTTTCTGCAACATTACAGAGGAAAAGATTTGTTGCTTCCGCGTTCCAAACGGACTACACAGGCTTTTTTTTTTTTCTACGTTTTAAGTTTCCTATGAATCCTGCAATCCAAACGACCGCTAAGAGGCTGCCATTGCGTGCGAGGGAATCGTTGACGATGGCGAACCAGAACGACAACGAGGACTGGAGGCCGGCGTTCGGGGAGGAGTCGCCGTCAAGTGCCATGAAGCAAACGGACCGTTGACACCTTCTAGTGCCGACTAGTCGACTGTCGTTGCCGGGCACACGCGCCCTCGCGCCGCGGCTGAACCTGAACGCGCGCACTCCAAAGTCCAAAGGCGCCGCCCGCTCGCCCAGAGCCCTGCCAGCTCGGGATGCCGACGAAACGGCAAGCGCCCTCCTCGACAGGACGTAGACACGATCAAATCACCGCCGCGCTAGTGGCAGAAATATCAGTAGGTTTCAATCTTCTAATCTACTATAAAAAATCAACACACCAATCTATCTAGGCCATGGCGGCACTGCCTCGTGCGTGCCCAATGAACCGCCTGTTGTATACGTGACACAAAGACAGGCAACACAGGCAGAGGCACCAACCGCCGAGGGATACGTCGCCGCGACGCCGCTCCGCCAAAGCGGGCGCACGCGTACAGCTTCGGCGGAGGCGTCGCGCGACCCGCTAAACCGACCACGGTACGCAAACGCAACCCAACCCCAGAGTGATGAGACGCGCATATTCGCGGCACCGTTTCGGACGGCCCCGGCGCCTATTTCACAACCGGGCGCGGCCGGCGGGGGCGAGTTCCAGTCGTCCGCGGGCGCGGCGCGGAGGGAGGAAATCAGCCAGCGGCCCACACACGGCCGCCGCAATCGCCCCACACCCCCACGCCCCAGCCATACCCATCCTCCCCCCGTTCCCAAGAATAGGCGAGCGAGCGGCTGGCCCTCGAATCTAGGAGCCTCCGACCTGCGCGTCCGTCCGTCCGTCCTCCCTAAATCCGGCCACGCCCGCCCGCCGGTGAGGAGATTGATCAGTCAGTCACTCCCGAATGGAAGATTGATTGGTCAGTTCCACTAAGTTTCTCGGGGGCCGCCTCCCTCGTTGTTTGTTGCTTACTCCGGCTCGATCTGGGTCGCTCGGCGGCAGTTCGTCCGTCGCCCCGAACCGCCACCGCCGGTTGCTTGGATTATACTCCGTTCCGTTATCTCCCTCTGGTGAGCCCCCTCTCGGTTTCCTCTTCTCTTCTCCCTGCCGATTGGACCGGTTGGTTGTTCCTTCCCAATCCGCCGACGCGTTTCTTTGCTTTGCTCATCTGGATGATGGGTGGATGTTCTCTTCTGGCAGTTCCGATCTAGTACTATTTTGGAATCTTTTAGTTCGTCGTCGTCGTCGTCAGCCCGGCGGCGGCTTCTGGAGTCCCATCCCATCTGACATCAGGTTGGCCGCCGCCGCGCCGCCCTGATTCTTTGCTCCAAAGAAAAATGCCCTTTTTTTGGCCGGTTTATTCTGGCGCTGGTCCGAAGGATAATGCTGGCCAGGAAGCCCGTACATAACTTGCAAGGCTGGCATCTCGTGTGCTGTCGCTCAACTAATGAGCGCCGATTATTTGCTCCGCCAGACATGACACATCCCTGCCTGTTGAATTCGTGGGGCGTGTTTTTTTTTTCCGATCAATATTGTGGGGCGTTTTCATATAAATCATATCCGCACGCTTGGCTTGATGCTGAAGTGGTTGTTGCTTTCGGGATCCTCTTTCGGTAGTCGTTCGGGAAACATTACCTCTTTGACCGTTCTGGTGTGAGTGAGTTCATCTCAATCGCATTTCAGCCATTTTTTCTCCCAAAATATGGGTAGTCATCACATCATCAGAGTAAAAGATGAATCTTTGTGCTGTTGTGTGCTCCACATACCAAGCATGTTGTTCCTATGGGATTCGTCTTCATCTCGGAGGCCGTCTGTGCAAGTTGCTAAAACATGGTGCGACGATTCTTGTGCAGGTCTGTCTCTATTACGGGCCATTTCGTCGCGTGCGCTGCTTCTGCTGCTGGCCTCCGCGAGTGAGAATTTCAGCGAAGCCACACCATATGGCGGAGATAGAAGACGCGGTGGGCGCGCCGCCCACGGTGACGACGACGGAGTCCGAGGGCACGACCACAGACGAGGACGTGCATCTTTCGCCGACCTGCACCTGCAGCGGCGCGGGCGGAGCTGGTCGCAGGGGTGGAGGCCGCATCAAGATCCTCTGCAGCTTCGGCGGCCGCATCGTGCCCCGCCCGCACGACGGCGTGCTCAAGTACGTCGGCGGGGAGACCCGCGTCCTCGCCGTGCCTCGCTCCGTCTGCTTCCGCGGTGGGTGTTCCTTGCCTTGCCTTCTCCTCCATCCGCTGAGCCGCCGCGCTCTGTAACTGCCTCTTTTGTCGTTGCCCTGTGCAGAGTTGAAGAAGAAGGTGGAGGACATGTTCAAGACGGAGGTGGCGGCCATCAAGTACCAGCTCCTCTCCCTCGCCGAGGAGCTCGACGTGCTCGTCTCCGTCACCTGCGACGAGGACCTGGTCCACATGTTGGACGAGTACGACCGCCTCGAGGCGAAGCGCTCGCCGACCACGACCCCGCGCTTCCGCGTCTACGTCTTCACGCCGCAGGCCGCCGCGCCCGCGCCCCTCCCGTCGGCCGCCGCTGCCGCGCCCACCGTGCTGCCCTCCTCTGCCCGCTACGCTGGCCTGTCGCGCCTCCACCCGCATCACCACCACCACCACCACCACCACCACCATCACTTCCAGCCGGAGGAGCGCTACGTGGCCACCGTGCCAGGCTCGCCCGACGGGAGCCCGCCCTTCTCGGCGCAGACGCACGGCGCCGTCTCGGCGGGCAACTCCCCGCGCGCCGAGCCGCCCGCCGTGTTCGGGTTCGGGATGCAGCGCGTGCGGAGCTCGCCCAACCTCAGCACCCTGGACGCGGCGGCGCAGCGCTTGCACCAGCACGGCGTGGACGGCAGCATACCGGGCTACGTGAGCGGCTCACCGTCACCAAGGCACGCAGCCGCGGCGGGGCCGGGGCCCATGCTGTTGCAGAACAGCTTCCACCACTACCAGCAGCACCAGTACGCGCCGGCGCCGGCGCCGGCGCCCGTTCCCGTGCAGCACAACGGCGGGCGGTACGACGCACGCGGGTACGTCTGGGTAGGCAACTACCTGGCACCGATGGTGCCCGCCGCTGCCAGGCCGCTGTCGAGGGGAGGACCGCCGGCGCCGCACAGCGAGATGGTGACGCCCAAGAAGTCTGCGATTGTATGGGACTGACCCGGCCGGCCGTACGTCGGAGGGAGCCTGTTGTAATGAATCTTTTTTTTGCATCAGTATACGTGGGGCAGTGAAGTTCGAGTGTTATGAGTGCTTGAGATTGAGACGTGTAATGTGTAAATAGACGGTCAGATGGATGGATGCACGCAGCATTGTTTTAGCTGTTGCGATTGTGTCCACGCGGAATATGTTTGTCCGTTTTTAACTCGTCACATGTTCGCCGGCCGAAGCCACTGTTTAGCATTGATAAACAAGGGTTTGCTTGGCTGATGTTCAAAGTTTGTCATGTCGAAGATTTGGTAAGCCAAAAGTTAAGCTAAAAGATTGTTATAGATTTAGCAAGCTAAATGTGAGAGCTTGATAAGTTTTTTAGCAAATCAAATACTAGCCAAAATCGTAGCTTGACAAATCTTTGAATTGATAAATTTTGATCATCAATCAAGCAGTCTCCAACTCTCATGCCCCATTTCGTAGAGATTCATTTGGTAGAGCTTCTGGGTGGCTCTTGCTCTCAAAATAAACCAGTTCTTAAAATAAATCAGGAGTTGGTGAAACTTTTAGTCTCAATTGCTCGTCACCCCTACCTGCAGCTCAACCCTACTTTGTACCCTTTAATCTTGTTGACACACATAATAATGTAAAGGGATTAGAAATTTTAATCCCATGTTCGCAGCTATGACATAATGCTTTTCTCTTATAATAAAACAAAATGACATTGTCGTCTTATTAGCCGCAAAAGAACCGTCAGCTGAACAACCCAAATTAACAACATCCTATGCCCACTCACAACTAAAAATCAAAGGAACCAGTATTTCATATTTTTAATCAATTCCTATAATATTGAAAGTTGTTTAAGTAAGTTGCTTAGAACAAAAATTGAAAGCAGAAAAGAAATGTGGTCGCTTGTCAGACTTTGCGACAGAGTGCCCTACCAATTAGGTTTGAAGTTGTGACAGGACAATTGACATAGTGCTAATAATATTTTTGATGCCCTGTTTGGTTCATTTGCCAAACTTTAGGCCATAATTTAAGACAGGCCTTGGCCAGAACTTTTCCCGCAATAACCCACATGCGGTGCAGTGCAGGTTGCTACATCAGTGGATGATTCGTGTGCAGTTTCGGTTAGGTTTAGTTGTTCCCTTCCATGTTTAGGATCTTCTTGTGCCAGCCAGGCTCTCTCCGGTACTTTGAGACAAACAAAGGAATGACCAGTTGCAAAAACGAGATCAGACGGATTCTTTTTTTTTTTTTTTTTTTTTTGATACAAGATCAGACTGATTCATCACAGCAGAGTAGCAGCTGGCCAACTGACCTTCACAAAGATTGAGGTGAACTCGGTCTTTATTTGGTGACTGGCACATCCATCGTTCATCACTTTGAAGGAACGACAATGTTCTTCTTCGTCAAAAAAATATGACCCTACTGATCCGACCTTGAACTTGAAATCCAAACACCCGTATACCGTAACAGCAATCACATGCCTCCTTAAGACTTGTGACTCACAAATCACACCATCAAAGAGCCGAATCTTCTCATCTAACCCACTGGTATAACAGCTGACACACAAGAAACTAGTCTGCACTTCGCACACTGTAACTTACACAGTCGCATCGACCGCCAAGTGAACATACACCTCAGTGATGTCAACTGCACTATGATTATGTCCATGTATGCGACATGTGAGTGGTTCATAGAAGGGGAGCAGTGGGTCCATGAGTGATGCACCATCAATCAGTTGTTGATCATCTTCTTCTCTATCTCCTGTCTTAATCCTCATGTCATATTCAATCAGAACGGTTTCAAACAGATCAATTCCTCTCTTAGGGCCAACCATTGGAATGAAGGAACCCTGGTCCACGGTGATGGGATCATCCCTGCTAATGTTGACAATGTAGTTAAGCAATGAATCCACATGATCACGCGCCGCGATGTATCCATATAATTCCACAGGGCCTGGACCATCCAGATACACTGGAAGTTTAACAAGCTTCAATGAGAAGACTTGCCACATGTTACATGGTCTGTACAATGCTTCAGGGTTCTCAAATCCATTGCTGGGTTCTCCCAAGGTAGCCTCGCTACGGTCGGCGATACGAAAATGCTTCTACCAGTAGCGGCAGCCCGTGTATATGGAACCATCACGGTGGCTGCTGTCCCCAAGTTGCCTCAGATTGGCAACACAGTCGCAGGGGTAACAAGTAGAGATGTCTCGCGTTCAGCTTTCTTGATCATCGTCACTGACCTCACCGGCACTTGCATCCTCTGTTGTCTCCGTCGAATCCTCCTCACCATCACATAGAAGCTGTTCGCCATCAGTGACCTCCGTAGTTGTCCTGCTAGCATCTCGATCACCATGAATGGCATCCCCAGTTCGCCGTCCATCTTGTTCACCATTGGCAAAACAACTGAACTCCTTCATTGGGCTCCTAGTACCTTCATTATTCATACCTCCGGTGGCGGGAAGGTGCTTACCTGGGGAAATCCGTGGTAGACGACACAGGCGGATCGCGTGCCGCCGCCATGACTCGAGCGCCTCGTCGCGCCAGATGCAAATCCCTGTAGGGGAGGAGACGTCGCGAGGGATGGATGAGGCGGTGCACTGCGGCACGACAAGTGGCGCATCCGAGGAGACGAAAGATCGAGCGCGGGATTTGCATCTGCTCCACCGGCGGCGGCGGGGGAAGGAGAGGGGAACAGGACCAGATCGTCAATATAATAGCACATGAGAATACAGGTGTCTGGTCCTGCGTGTATGATGTATCTCAGCTCTGATTTCTGAGGCAGTGCTATCCTACCGTCCATGAATGATGGTTTCCATGTTCCAGAAAATTTTAGATGAAATAAACAAAAAAAAGAAAAAGCTGGTGCTGATCACAGTTTTGGTGGATCATAAGAGATACTATCAATCAGATGGCGGCGCTCCAGACGGCGCCGTCGCCCTCGCCGCAGGCGCTGTGGATGGCCCTCATCCTGTCGACGGACTTGCAGATGCCGCTGCACGACCAGTCGAAGGACGCCGCGCACACGTTCCCGGCTTGCTTCTTCCACTCGCAGTCTGGGCACAAGAACCAAAATCTCAGCAGCTTGTAGATATAAAGAGATCGAGAAGCGCATCCCGTACATACGTACCCGGTGGCGTGGCGCAGCAGAGGCTCCGGTCGTCGACGTGCTCGACCTCCAGCCCCACGAGCCACGCGCCGAGCGACACGTCCTCGTTGGCGAACCGGTGCAGGATCGGCCTGCAATGCACGCGTCGTTTTCGTTCGCGGCGCGCAGCGTAGGCACGCACATGGTCAGTGACTGTTATCAGCATGTACGCTTGTGCGCGCGAACGGGTCGGAGCGACGTCGCCGTCGACGCCGATGCCAAATCACGAAACGCTAGCCAGCTTACTGGTTTATGGAGATGTATGAGGCGAGGTCCCTGGAGACGGCGTATATCTGGCCCGTGGCGTGCCGGAAGTACTTGTTGCCCTCGTCGCCGAACTTCCAGTACTCCTGCTCGTAATACTTGACACCCCTGTCATGCCAACCATCTCTTGAGTTAATCATTCAGTGCAGGTCAAGCAAGCAGAGAGTTCAGATGCAGTTATATACTTCTGCGACAGAACCGGGCCGGACTTCATGCAGCCGATGTAGACCCTGGGCCTGGCCCTGTACTTGACGAGCCTGCTGGTGAGCATGCCCAGGTTGACGTGCACGTCGTCGTCCACCTTGACGTAGAACTCGGCGTCCCAGGTGGCGACGGCGGTGGCGAAGTAGGTCCGCGTCTTGGCCGACAGCTCGTGGTAGCCCTCCACGTGGTCCAGCCGCAGGAAGTCGGCCGTCGCCGCCGCCTCCACGTCGACGGCGCGGTCCAGCGCGCCGCCGGGCGTTGCGCTGTGCCCGATCACGAAGCGCACCACCACGCCCTTCTCCTTCTCCAGACGCCGCAGCTTGTCCCCCCTGGGCACCCAGGTGTCGCGGAGCGAGTCGCGACGCTTCTTGCTGCTGAAGGCCGTGTTGATGCCGATCACCACGAACGCCTTCGGGAGGCGGCCCCTGGACGGCGCGCGAACGCCGAGCCCGCCGTTCTGCTTCGCGCGTTCCACGGCTAGCTCCATCTCCAGCGACGACACCGACTTGTCCAGGGACCTGCAGTGCATGAATGCATGTATCACGTTATAGGTCGGTCTTTAGAGAGTTCAGAGTTCAGAAACACTAATGCTGCTACCCACTGGATTGCTAGGTGAGTTCTTGACACCTCCTTCATGATGTCCTTGGGGCTGCTCTCGTCCAGCTTCTGAGACAGGAACAAGTAAAAGCATTTCACATGTCGTGTACATATGGTTGGTGCTCGAGAAAAAACTAGTGCGTGCTCATTAGAGTAGTTGCTTACACGCCTACTCTGGTCGTCGCAGCCATCCGAGAACAGAGCGATCCCGGAGCCGCGGCCGCCTGAAGGCGCGTTCGACGGCGGCGTCAGCAGCGTCACCCGGCCGCTGATCAGCAGCCCCACGAAGAAGCTCGCGGCGCACAGCATGACGACGCCCTTCCCCGACATCGCCCTCGCCCGCGCCGCCTTCGTCTTCTCCGGCTGCGGCTGTCTCTCGGTCAGCAGCGCCTGCAATGTCGTCGGCACGAACACTGCAAGGTCACCGTTGGAGAAATATATACGTACAGACACACACAATCGACCATGCGCACAAAATTTCAGGCCAGCGCAGCTCCAGTAGCGCACTACATACCATCGTCGTCGCGGCGACGTTTACACTGGTGCTCTACGGCTGCGCTGCTGCTGTTCGTGAACACGCGCGCGGCGAATCCCTGCGCCTCATGGAACCGGAGAAGGGGAGGTAACCCAAATGCATGCGCGCCGAGCTTCCATCGAGCATGGCGCGCGGAACACGCCGCCTATCTGTCATCTGATCGATCCCTGCACGGCGAAGCGGTTCAGATGGCAACAAGGCCCTTTGGCGTGAGGTGACTCGCCCTTCATGCTGCCGGTGTGAGCCAGAGCTTAGTTAGGATGGCACGATTACGCTGCCAGTTCTAGACCGCAAGGGCTCGACTCGGAGTAAATACCTCTGCTAAGTGCTGTACATGTCCTGCATGTTAGCAAATAATGCAATTAAGATCGAACACGAGACACAGATTTTTACGTGGAAAACCCTTGTAGGAAAAAACCACGGGCGCCAACCGACGATCTTCACTATATGGAGAGAGTTTACACAACGCAGAGAATACAATGAGTCGTCTACTCTTTCCGTGCGGCTTACAAGATGTATTTATAGGACGGACTGACTGCAGTCAAATACGGAAACAAATCCGCTAATAAACATGACCGAACCGTGGGCCCTCCAGACGTCCCTACAAGACTCACGTTATAGAATTCGGATCATATTCCAATAAACTCCACCTTGAGACGAATTCCATCTTGTAGCAGATGAAGTATTATCAATCAACTCACTTCAATAATAAATAATCACCGACGCCAAAAGTCACTAGGACTTAATTTTTAATACCAACTAAGTTTGAGCATAGCCCAAACTTAGCTCCAGAAACTGTCCTTGTCAACATATCAGCAGGATTATCATGAGTACTTATCTTGCACACTTTAACATCACCTTCAGCAATAACACCTCGAATGAAGTGATACCTCACATCAATATGCTTGGTCCTTTCATGAAACATCTGATCCTTGGTCAGACAAATAGCACTCTGGCTATCACAATGAATAGTAGTGCAAGAAGTAACCCCGCAAAGTTCAGAGTATAAACCTCTCAACCAAATAGCTTCTTTACAAGATTCAGAAATAGCCATATATTCAGCTTCTGTAGTAGACAGAGCAACAGTGGACTGCAAACATACTTTCCAGCTAACAACACAACCACCAATGGTGAAAACATAACCCGTGAGAGATCTCCTCTTATCCAAATCACCAGCAAAATCAGAATCAACATAACCAACAAGTCCATCTCTAGATTTTCCAAACTGCAAACAGGCATTAGAAGTACCTCACAAATATCTAAAAATTCACTGAACAGCTGTCCAATGCTCATTTTCAGGATTAGCCATGAATCTACTGACAACACTCAATGCATGAGATAAATCAGGACGAAAATAAATCATGACATACATAAGAGAACCAACTGCACTGAAATATGAAACTCTAGACATGTACTCAATATCACTATCTGACTCTGGACATAAATCTGATGATAATCTGAAATGTGCAGCTAATGGAGTACTCACTGGTTTTGCATTATACATGTTGAAACGACGAAGAACCTTTTCAATATAACCTCGCTGACTGAGGAACAATTTACCAGATTTTCTATCTCTAGTAATTTCCATACCAAGAATTTTCTTAGCTGCACCCAAGTCCTTCATCTCAAATTCTTTACTCAATTGTGCCTTCAATTTAGATATTTCTGATTTATCTTTAGCAGCAATCAACATATCATCAATATAAAGAAGCAAATAAATAGCTGAACCATTAAGAATCTTTAAATAAATACAGCTATCATAATTAGACCGCTTAAAGCCACGAGAGAGCATAAATGAGTCAAACCTTTTATACCATTGCCTAGGAGATTGCTTTAAACCATAAAGAGACTTCTTTAGTCTACAAACAAGGTTTTCTTTTCCAGGAATAAAAAAACCTTCAGGTTGGTTCATATAAATGTCTTCTTCCAACTCCCCATGTAAAAATGCAGTTTTAACATCAAGTTGCTCAAGTTCATAATCATGCATGGCAACAATACTAAGCAAAGTGCGAATAGAACTATGCTTAACAACTGGGGAAAAACATCATTATAATCAATACCTGAAATTTGACTATAGCCTTTAGCAACCAACCTCACTTTATACCTTGCTGGCTCACTAGGAGAAAGACCCTCCTTTTTTATATAAATCCATTTGCAACGGACAGGCTTTTTATTCTTGGGTAATTTCACTAAATCCCAAGTACCATTCTTTTCAAGTGACTCTATCTCATCTTGCATAGCGGTTATCCAATTGTTGCAATCAACAGAAGTAATAGCCTCAGAATAATTAGAAGGTTCTGCATTACCTTCAATTTCTTCTGCAACACTCATAGCATAAGCAACATTGCATTCTTCAATATATCTTTTAACAGGCTTTGACTACCTTTTAGGCCTATCAGCAGCAATAGAACGTTGTGGAGACTGCACAACTGGAGAAGAATGCTCAACAGCAGAAGAATCATCAATAATTAGAGAAATTTCAGCAATAGGTGCATCTTGCACAGCAACATTATCAACATCTGGTAAATCAATTAAGTGCTCCACCTGCACACTTATTTTCTCTCCCTCAACAGGAGCATCAACAGAAGGATTATCAACAAACATAACAGCGTTATTAAAGATAACATTCCTGCTAAGCATAACCTTCTGAGTCTAGGGATTCCATAATTTATAACCTTTAACACCATGTTAATAACCAATAAAAAAATTTAATAGCTCTAGGCTCCAATTTATCATTATCAACGTGAGCATAAGCAGTACAACCAAAAACTCTCAATTGTGAATAATTAGCTGGAGATCCAGACCATACCTCAATTGGAGTTTTCTTATCAAGAGGAATAGAGGGTGAATGGTTAATAAGATAGCAAGCAGTGGAAGCAGCTTCAGCCCAAAAACGGCTATTCAAGCCAGCATTAGACAACATGCAACGGGCCCTGAAGATGATAGTCCTGTTCATACGCTCAGCTACACCATTCTGTTGAGGCGTATTAAGAATAGTGTAGTGTCTAACAATGCCTTGAGACTTGCAATATGCATTAAACTCATTAGAACAGAATTCCATCCCATTATCAGTGCGAAGATTTTTAACCTTCTTCTCAGTTTGATTTTCAATCATAATCTTCCACTCTTTAAATGCTGAAAATACTTTTGATTTATGCTTTAAGAAATAAGGTCATACCTTACGAGAATAATCATCAATGATTGTCAACATATAACGAGAACCACCAAAAGAAGGCTTGCGAGATGGTCCCCATAAATCAGAATGCACATAATCAAGAATACATTTACTTTTATGAGTAGAGATATTAAAAGACACCCTCTTGTGTTTACCAAACACACAATATTCATAAAATTTCAACTTACTGATGCTATGTTCATCAAGAAATCCTCTCTTGCATAATTCATGCAAGCCTTACTCACTCATATGTCCAAGACACTTATGCCAAAGCTCAGTAGCATCAGAATTAGATGGTGAATTAGAAATTACAGCAGCATCACCTGTAATTGTAGTACCACGAAGACGATACAAATTTGGAGATTTCAATTCACCTTTCATCACAATAAAAGAACCTTTAGACACCTTTAAAACTCCATCTCCACCAGAGTACTTGTACCCTTTAGCATCAAGAGTACTGAGAGAAATAAGATTCTTGCTCATACTAGGAATATGCCTCACGTCAGCCAATGTTCTGACAATGCCATCATGCATCTTAATTTGAATGGAATCAATGCCCACAATATCACGTGGACTATTATCACCCAATCTAACAGAACCTCCATGGAGGGAATCATAGGTGACAAACCAATCTCTATTAGTGCATATATGAAATGAAGCAGCGGAATCAAGAATCCATTCATCATCACTATTATTAGCACATCCAGCAAAAGCAACAAGAGAATCACCATCGGAATAATCTGCCTTAGAAGCAGCAACAGAAGCATTACCTTCATCATTGGTTTTACCTTTCTCTCTATATGTGCCAGTTCTCTTCTCTTTATTTTTCAATTTGAAACAATCTTGGATAAAGTGAGTATCCTGCTTGCAATACTTGCAGAATTTATCATCTCTACCTCGAGACTTTGATCGGCCTTTGTAACGATTAGAACTTTTGCCTCTATTGCCATTGTTGGATTTATTTTCTGTCCTTCCACGAATAGACAACGCTTCTCCTTTGGAAGCAGAACCTTCAGAAGACACCATCAACTTTATTTTTTTTTAGCATGCAATGCCTCACAAACCTCATCAAGAGTTAGTGTATCATGGCTATATAACAAAGTATCTCTGAAGTTTGAAAATGAACTAGGCAAAGAGCACAAAAGAATCAGACCCAAATCCTCATCATCATATTCTACCTCCATAGCCTGAAGGTCAGAAACGATCTCCTTGAAGACCGTCAGATGGTTAATGACAGAACCACCTTCTTACAACTTGTGCGAATATATCTTCATCTTCATATGCATCTTACTTGTTAGATCCTTAGACATGAAAATTGACTCTAACTTGAGCCATAGAGCAGCTGCAGTTTTCTCTTGCAGACAATCTGACAAAATATTATTTGAAAGATGAAGCTGAATTTGAGTCAAGGCCTTACGATCTTTTTTCTTCTCATCATCGGTCCAAGACTTGGAATCCTTGTTACCGAATTTATCAAGAGCATCATCAACATCAGCCTGCGTAAGAATAGCCCGCATCTTGACTTGCCATAGAGCGAACCTTGTATCACGATCCAGTTGAGGATATCATATTTCACGGAATACATGGTGAACAAGTAACAACAATAACTAGAAGAATAATAATCTGCAGAAATTAGGTGTAACCCTAGCAAAAAAACGTGCAGCCAGATACACGATATGCGTACGTTCAGCAATAAACTGAATTGAAGAAACCTTCTGGTAGAGCCTCCGTGTGCACTTAGCACAAAATCACCCAATCTGATTTTTTTACCTCCTCACGAACAGCCACAACTTGTAGCCTTGACCAGATCAATTTGATTCACATGAACACAGCAAGACAACTTGTACAGCGGCAGCAGATGGATTTGTCTCCTCTAGATAGGACAGCAGCGGCGTTTAATTACCACCATCTAGACAGCAGACCGGCAGCAGCACAGCAGACTTCTCCACGATCAGGAATGCAGCGCTTTTGTAGATGGAAACAACCACAATAGAGACCGACTCGATTTCGATCTCTGTGTGACAACTCGAACACGCCAGCAGATAAACGACGGCGCAGCAGCCGATCCAATTCCGCCTTGGACTCCGACTAACAAACGTCGAGTCACTGATACACAGCACGGACGAGTCACGGATCAACTTTTGGTGGCGGTGCGACGAACTCGACGAAGTGACGATGGCGGCGGCGTGAACAAGGAAGAAACCCTAATTTTTTTTTCTTAATCTCGTGTCTAGCTCTGATACCACTTATTAGCAAATAATGCAATCAAGATCGAACACGAGACACAGATTTTTACATGAAAAACCCTTGCGGAAAAAAATCACGGACGCCAACCAGCGATCTTCACTATATGGAGAGAGTTTATAGAACGCAGGAAATACAATGAGTCGTCTACTCTTCCCGTGTGGCTTATAAGATGTATTTATAGGACGGACTAACTACAGTCAAATACGAAAATAAATCCGCTAATAAACATGACCGAACCGTGGGCCCTCCAGACATCCCCACAAAACTCACGTTATAGAATTCGAATCATATTCCAACGCTGCAGGCACGCTGCAGCCTGAAGAAAGGATCACTGGAGCAAACGTGTCATGATGATTGCGATGATTAATTACTCATCCGGCGAATCGGTGATTGAGTTGAGTGCCGTATCCGTATCCGTAGGTTCCCTTGACTGGCGGTGCTAATCGCTCCACTTTGCTGTATTGGGTGTGTTGTGCGAGTAAAACAGGACGCGCATCATTTCGTGGGATTCCAATCGACCTGTGTGAAACGAAGTCGGTCGAAGAATCAGAATAGAAGCCTGCTGAGCTAACAGAACACTGGGCCACCTAAGTTTGTGAGCATAGAATGGCACAGCTGTGAGAAGAAAAACTGTCACAAGGTACAGATTAGCTTGAAGGTTCATTATTTACACAACATAAAAATTGTATCGTAATGGCAAATGATGCACTGTCATGTTTTTTTGGTCCCAAGTTGATTTCATAGTCTGAGCCTCCATTACGAACTGACAACCTGTAATTTGGATCCCCACTGGGACTTGGTCAAGTTCCAACTTCAGAAGTACGGAGAGTATTGGTACCTTACCATTCTTTTCTCCGTCTACTGCAGGTAGGCGAGCTCACAATCACAGGCAGATACAACGGTCAACAGGTACATGAGCTCACGATGGCAGTCATGGGGATGAGAATGGGCAGTATCTGACCCATCTTGACTAACAATATTGTGGATTTGTGCTCACCGGCTGTTTTGCGACTCAGGAAGCCAGCTGATTTCTGATTATGAAGATGGAGCAGCATTATAACAACGCATTATCTAGACATTTCACCAGTGAAGTGAACATCCAGCAGCACCAGCTTCCACGCTAATGAACATGGAAATGACAACAGATCAACTTGCGAATACCAGCTAAAGCAGCCAGGTAACAGAAAAAGGTCACTTGATCACCCTGAGTACCAGTTGGGCGATGATGAATGCTTGTGCTGCGAGGGACACACAGCTCAAGCAAACAAGTCATATATAGCCAAATATTCATATAATCAAACATCATAAATTGTTGGACTGATTTCACAATTTTCTTTTGAAACAATGTTTCTCCTTCAGATGTCCAGGATGGAAAGCACAAAATCCACCAAATACTACTATCTCAAACACAAACACCTCCTGCTATAACATGGGAAACAGCTAATGGCACTTAATGTTAAAACACAATTATGAGCATATTGCCACCCATTCATGTAATTAGGCATGGTAATTCCTAGTGCAGGCATGGCCTTCACACTAGGGAACAAGATGGACCTAACCAGAAGGGAAGAGTCTGACTACAATGCAAAGAACAGAACAACCCAACAGACAAGCATATGTCCTACCACCATAACCCATATTTACAGGCATGAAATGGTGAGTACAGAGATAACCTTACAGGTAGCTGAGACAACAGACAACATCTTCAGAGACCTTTTCTGTCAGCATATGGGTCACAGTCACTGGACCTCAACATGCTAGTAGGATGGGTATGGAACTGGTTCCCTGCTAGCTCGACGGCTAACATCATTCAGTACAGAACCAAATACACGTCTGCTATATTCATATGTACCGTTGCTCGGTAACCCACTTGATGGTGCTGGTCAAAAGGGGAGTTGTGAGACTTAACACATAATTCAACATTAAATGTCTTGCAATCCAAAATGACCAGATTTTCCCTCACCTTGAGAATGTGCGTCGTATGAATGATTTGGTGAGATACCATACCCAGCACTCCTGCCATTCGTTGCTGTATGCTGTGGCAAATGAGTATCACTAGACCTCATAGATTGAGGCTTTGGCTGTGGTACAGAGTTTAACCTAGGAGTTACAGGGATATTGCCATTTGATGAGGGTTTGTCTTGCCCAGAGATCTGTCAAAAATTGCAGTAATTTCAGAGTTGAGTCTTATGCTGATAATAAAAAATATAGTTAGTGCAAGTACCTCAATTAGTAAAGTACAAAATTATAGGGGGCTGGGCTAAGACTGAGTCCCAAAGTCCCAAGTCCCGACGCATACATACATAATAGATATTTCCACCAACGCATAACATTTAGGGATGGAGGGAGTATTATATACTATGAAAAAGGGACAGTAACATTCAACTATCTAACTACACTAATGCAACATGTATAAAATGAGGGAGCAAAAAGAAACGCACCGCAAATCTAAGTGTTTTATTTTGAAGTCGAACAAGGCCAGAAAATAGCTTAACAGCATACTGGGCAATCTCCTCTGTTTCATACTCAGCAAAAGCATAACCTTTTGGTCGGCTAGTTTCCTTGTCACGAGGTATGTGTAGGTCTACAACACGACCTACCTGAATAAGAATTTCATACAGAACCCTCTCAGGAACCTTGTCATCCAAGTTACCTATTTAAGAAAAAGAGCACACAGCACTAATATATTATGTGCTGACAACAAAAACAAGAGGTAGAATAACAAAGCAACCACAAAGATTAAGACGTTAAGCAATACCAGAGCTGTGCAACAAGCAACAACCATTATAGGTAGCAGGCTACCATAACATAGACATGAAGCTACACATAACACCGTAAAAAAGTTCATTCAGAAGGAAGCCTGAGTGAAGAAAGGAATAATCAAACAGGCGGAGGCCTAAGAACACCTACTAGTCAAACAAAGAACATAACAGATGAGGCTGATACGAGGCACTTGTCCTTATTCCTTATTGATACTTGAAAAGGACCATAGGATCAAGATTTTCTCTGTAAATGATTAAAACTATATAAGCTGAACTGCAACATGATGGCATGATAATCGCTTCAACACCCTGATATCCAATTTCCATTGATGGCACCCATAGATGTTTACTTATAAGTAAGGGATTTCTACTTAAGTTCATCTGTCCTCTTCAAATCAAATCAAAGGGGAACAAAATTACAAGAGAAGACGACGAGCTCATGCAATTAAACCAAAATCCAAATTCTGTTTTGGGGGCATAGCTCCAGCAATCTAACATAAGAATCCGGGAGGGCAGGCCGGAACCTTATACAAGCACCGTTTCATTCAATCGAACACAAAACTAAAAGACGGAACCCACCAAATTTCCTAGTAAACAGAGAGCTAACGGCGGACCAGAGGAGCAAGTAGGAAACGTCCCGATTTGGGGGCGGAAGCAACAGCTCCAGCCGCCGATGAAAGGATAAGCCATAAGCGTGTGGACAGCGAGCGACCCCACGCAGGTTAGATTCCTAGGCTCTAGCCACCGCGCGCAAAATCGACGTAACCACGGAAGAATTTGAGCAAAGGGAAGTAAACAGCTGTCCGCGGGAGTCACCGGACCGTCCCGGGCGACTCGGACCTCGAGCAGCCGAGCAGGAAGGGAGCGCGCGGGGGAGGAGGCGAGATCTCACCTATGAAGACGGTGCAGCCCGGGTTCTTCGCCATGGCCGCCGGATCTGAGAGAGGCCGCGGGGAGGAAGGCGCGTTGACGGCGCGGCGAATGCGAGGAGGAGCCGAGACGGGGAACGCAAGCGAAGCGAGCAAGCAAAGCACGGAAGCAGAGTTACCGAGGCGTCTGAGCACGGGTGGCTGGCTGGTAGGTAGGAGTAGAGACTGAAATGGGATGACTCTTCGCTACCTGCCGACTGCCGACTGCCGACTGCCTGCACGGTGGGGATATTTGTTCAGCCGGCTCGGTTGCCGAAGCCAACTGACGACTTGCGGGTTTCTGCAATTTTTCCTGAATCTGGGCCGAATTTTAGGGAGCCTCTATTCCGTTAGCACAGCCCAGCCCATCGAAGCCCATACAGCCCTTCTGTCCAGGCTCCACGCTCTCTGCTCCTGCGCCGCCCTGCGGCCTTTGCTTCTTGCCGGCTTTTCGGGCAGACGAGAAGAGCAGCCGCGTGATGATGAAGCACAGGTTAATGCTTGCTGGCACCGTGTAACCCTAGGAGGTGAGGGGGCAGACGGTGTGGCCAGCGCCGCGCCCCGCGCGCGGGCGATGAGGGATTACTATGATTGCGCCGCTGCCGGTGGCTGAGCAGGCAGCTTTGGTAATCAACTTTCTGCCCTCTTCGTCATTTCATCTATGGATTGTCTTTGGTTAGGGGGTTTGGGGTTTCGAATAGGACATAGTGAAAATGGAAGCCTTGTGATCGCTCTGTGTGATGTTGATTTCAGCTAAGTCGTGTACTTGTGTTGTGTAGCAGTTATGCGTGATTCTGGACTTGTTGAATCGGTCACGGATTTTGTGAATCTATTGTTTCAATACAATGAGCTTGTGCCTGCAGCTGAGCTTTGTGTGTACCCCGAGGTGACATTTAACTAAATCTCCACTAGTTGTATCATACGTCAAGGGCGTAGGACTACCAAGGGAATATGGTACTGGATTAGGTTGCAGCTGGATGCTTTATTTTTGTTTGGGGCAGTGTAAGCCCAGATCCACCTGATTAACTTAAGAATGAAGTTGGCCATGGCTTGCAAGGTTTGTCTTTTCCTTTGCAAATTAGTGGCCTCACAAGTCTGGTCCGCCAGATTGGATGTATAGTGGACCTTATTCTAAGCAACCGAATAACTAGAGCAAAATATTGTGTCAATTGTTTGACTTAGTTACCTAACAAAGAAGGAGCTTGCTAGGAAGTTCCGTTAGGCAATGGTACCCACACGGCTCTGTATATACAAGAAGTTGAGGACGGACGTAGCAATTCTGGCTGTGCAAATGTATTCCTTCGCAACTTATTCATCTGGCACTGGAATACATGGCAGCAAGAAGGCACACTCCACACACAATGAAGCACGAATTGCTCAAAGCTGTTTCCACGGGCAATGCAGGCCTATTAGAACAAGTTCTAGGCTTACAGTCTTCAGCAACAGTTGAGCAGGGAGAAGAGAGCTGCCTCAAAGGCGTCACGGCAGAGGGAAGTTCAGCGCTCCACATTGCAGCCAGCTGTGGGTACCTGGAGCTCGTCAAGATGGTCTGTGCTCAGGACATCTCGCTTGTCAAGGCAAGGAATAATCTTTGTGATACACCTCTAATTTGTGCCGCGAGGGCTGGGCATGTAGATGTGGCCAATTACCTCATAGAGTGTGCTATCAAGGAGCAAGAAGATTTGAGGGCAAGGAATTTGGATGGGGCGACCCCAACGCATGAAGCGGTCAGGAATGGCCATGTGCTTGTCTTGCAGAGACTCATGTTGAAGGATAGCGGACTGGCTGCAGTAGAAGATGAGAGGCGTGTGTCTCCGCTTTACCTGGCGGTTGCGTCCAATCGGGCAGACATGGTCAAAGTCTTGATAGGAGAATCTTCAAACAGCGTGACACCGGTGAGCTACTCAGGGCCAGATGGACAAACTGCATTGCATGCTGTGGTCTACATCAGCAGAGGTAACTTGAATTCTTACAGTTCTGTTGGAGCCATGAACTGTGTACACTTAAAAAGCTAGTTTAGTATTTTCTCACAAAATAAATTCCTGCAAGGATTCAAACGAAAATTCTATCTCTAAGTCATCTGTTTTTTTAAACGAAGTCTCTTCTAGTGGCCTTTGGGGCCTCTGTTAGAACTAACTGATTATTAACTCAATGTTGAGCTACTTAAATGTATGACTTATTGCTGACAAAAGATAATCCCACTGACCCCCAAACAAAATAGATAAGCCTGCTTACAGACAGGAGAATGTCAAATAGAAAAAAAAAATCTAGTACAGAAATGAAACCGAAGAAAAACTGAATGCAAGTGTCTCCATTGTGGAGAGAAAGTGAGCTCTAACTACTAAGTGATCTTAGGTGTAGATGTGTAGTCCAATGTATGGGAGTTTCCCATTTATTTTTTATTTTGTGATAAAAGATAACATGGAAATAAAATGAAATCCAAAGAAAGGAATGGAAAGAAAAATATAAAGGAAATTGGCATAGCAGTGCAGTCCGGTCCACGTCACTGGTGTTCCTCAACGTGATCAGCAAGGTGGCTTTTCTGGGACTGAACCACCATTTTCACTGGACCTTTCCCCTTAGGCATACACATGGAGCCCCCTTGTTGCCTGTCAGTTTAAAGTTTTGCCTAATTATGCAATTTTCTACTTCTTTTGGAGGTGTGGATGATTGCATGACTGTGACTCTGTGAGTGGCACTTCAATGGTGATAGAATGATGATCAGTGTGATAGTATCAATCCGAAGGTTCCAGGGTGTTCTTTCGTTTGCACCGATGAAGAATTTTATTACCTCCAGTAGCACATTACTTGTGCAGGACTCCAATTATAATCATCATATAGTTGCAGCTATTGTATGTTTAAACTGATCGTCTGTAATATAGCTTTTCTGTTAGCATTTAATTGTTAGTCTAAACCTTAAAATTTTCTAATTGGAACTTTCAAACTAATATGAGATCCAAGATAGCGAATATGACCATGGTAGGGTACCCAGAGCAGTATCCTGTATCTGAGAGGGTGAGAGCAAAACTTGATAAAATTAATCATGTTGAAGCTGACCTTTTTTTTTCTCTTTTTTATATTTTTCCTTGCTTAATGTAGAACAGTAGAAGTGGATTTGAGTAACTTTATTAATTTGTTCAAAGCTCTGGAAATGCTCATGTTCATTTATGCTTCAAATATTCATCTCTCTTATGTTATGCAGATTGTTATATTCAGATGAAATATTTAAATAATAGTAGAAGATGGTGCCTTATATCTCTCAGTCTCCAGAGCTTTGATAAACGGCCCCATTTTCTGTTACCAATGCAAATGAAGTTTTAGGTGGTTAGGATCAAATCTGGTTTAACTTGATAAAGAACCTGATCCTGTACAGTGAGTGTTGGTTCTAGGAAGGGCATGCATGCTTAAAAACCAAGTCCTATATAATAACATATGAATGACGTCTGACGTTACATTGATCCCTGCTTTACCAGCAGTCCAAGATGTTAAAATTTTCTTGGTGTTAGGTCCCAATATTAGAGCCCATGAAAGGTCCTTGATATTGTGTTTATAGCAACTAGCAAAATCTTTTTGTTGTAATTTAGGACCACTTTAAACTTTTACATTGAAAATGCCTTGTATAGATATGTGTTGCACAGATTAGTTGATCAACTTGTTTCTTATTTTGATGATTAATTTGTATTTTATCAATTGGTAATTCCATCTTCTTTCTGTTTTTAGAAATAGGTGAGTCCCTGCAATGTTGGGATCCAACACTTGCCCAAGTGGTCGATGATTATGGAAGAACTGCCCTTCACTATGCAACATTAGCTAAAAACCTTGAACCAGTGAAACATTTATTGGCAAACAGCTCACTTGCATACATTCCAGATAATGAGGGTCTATATCCTGTGCACATTGCCTCTATATTGGGTTACGTTAATATTGTCTGCAAGTTCATGGAGATATGCCTGAACTATGATGAGTTGCTCGACAACAAACGCAGAAATATTTTACATTGTGCCGTTGAACATGGCATGATTCAGGTGGTGTGGCACATCTGCAGAAATCCAAAGTCTGCAAGGATGATGAATGCAAGGGATGGTGAAGGAAACACGCCACTACATCTGGCTGTAAAGAAGGGGCACACACTGATCGTCTTCTTACTTATGATGGATACTATGGTGAATCTTGACATTATGAACAATG
This sequence comes from Bothriochloa decipiens, assembly GCA_023333625.1. Lineage (NCBI taxonomy): Eukaryota > Viridiplantae > Streptophyta > Magnoliopsida > Poales > Poaceae > Bothriochloa > Bothriochloa decipiens. Next base: position 13,342,494 of record CM041641.1, read on the forward strand.
AGGGATTAACACCTCTAGATGTTGCCTTCAGTACGTTACACAGTGATTATACTTTTTCATCAGTAAGTCACCATTGTGTGCATTCCCCTCTTCCAATATCTCATTGTTTTCTTACTCTGTTTCTTTTCATGCAGTTCACGAACACTTCCATCATCACATGCTTAACCCTCTGTGAAGCTTCCGGCAGCCTATGCCACCAGGCTAGAAATTTGGCAGATAGTGGTGCTTGGAAGAAAAGAAGGAATCAAGCAGTTATGTTAATGTGTCGCGGAGCATTTTATACATCGCTATTTAAGAACAAGCATTCATGTGGCCAAGACGCGCACACAGTGTGTCACGACAGCAAATGGAACGGTGGTCGTCGTTTTCGTGATGAACGGTTCTCGGCGCGCTGATCGACGAGCAGAATGCTCGACCAGGCGCGGCCTGCGTGGGTGGTCAGCGCCCAGGGCTGTTGTCGTCGTGGGATTGGCCACCTCAGTGGGCTGTCGCCGTCCCATTGGCTAGGGAGAGTTGGTTCCACTCTTCGGTGATGCAGTAGGCACTGGTTTCGTGCTCTCCATCTTCTGGCTGGGTCTGGCCCGCGCTCGTGGCATAGGATGTCGACATTCCTGTTTGGCCAATGAGTGCACACGCTACATTCTAAGCACAGGCATTGACTGATGGATGGGTCCCGGCCTACACTGGCCCCCTCGTTCAGTCTCAAGAGGACAAAGCAGGGCGTGCCCACTCCGTCGTTGCGTGACCCATGCTGAGGTGTTGAGGACCGCGGCGGCCAATCTAGAGACAGGCAGCCAACCCGTTGGGGGCACAGTCACTGACCATGGGCCCAGCGTGCTATCAGTCAATCGGTGCTAGACAACGGCTAGCGCAAGAGCAGGGGACAGCCATGCCAGTACACGGGGCCCACTACGTGCAACGAACCAGAGCACGATGGGGGTCCGGTTCGGTCGGGTTGGGAAAGTGCAGCGTGGACTTCCCCTGCTCTATACTGTGTCCCTGCCGGTGGGGGCTGCTTGCTCCGCTTCAGCATGGGGTCCTCGCGACAGCGTCTGGTGCTGCGTGCTTGTCCACCCGCCTGGTGCCGTCGCCAGCGGCGATGATAAAAGACTCCTGTTCGGCACCTTGCGTGGCAGCGGTCACAGTCGCGGGCACGCCCCGGCGGCGATGGCAGACGCGGGCGAGCTTGCCCTCCCTCCTCTCTCGGTGCTCTGGCATGGGAGGCTCCTAGGTGCGGCGACCGTCCCGGAGGGCCCTGGCGCGGCAACCAAGCGCGGCGACGGCGGGTGCGCCCCCAGGAGCGGTTGTGTGGTCCAGGGCTAGCGTCGCGCGATGGCCGCGGCTATGCGGCGCTCCCAGCGCGGCGTGGAGACCTGGCCCCGGCTACGGCGGCCTGTCGCGGCGGCGCGAGGAGTATTTGTGCGGGTATGGGCGAGCGTCTTGGCACAGCGGCCTTAGCACGGGCGGAATCGGCGCGGAGGCCTAAGCGGCGCCTGTCCTAACCACCCCGACGCAGTGGTGCGGGGCCAGCGTGCACCAGGCGCGGTGGTGCCGTGGCGCGGCTTGGATGCGCCACCTGAGCCTCACGCGGCTATGCGGTGGGGCGAGGCGCCGCGCCCCAGCGTGGGTGGCCCGAGTGCGACGGCCGAGCACCTCTGGCTAGGGCGTAAGGAGCGGCGACGATAGAGCCTCGGCGCCATGTCTCTCTCCTCAGTCCCCACTCTCCCCCACTCTCTCCTGATGGGGCGGCACAGCTGCACACCGACGCGGTCGCGAGGAGAGAGCACCCACGGCGTAGCGGCGCGGGTGCCGGCGACCTGGGCGAGTGGGCTTCGGCGGTGGGTGTGAGCGCGGCGCTAGGTGCGGGCGCCGGCTAGGTGAGCGCGCAAGGGGCACGAGCATGGGTCCTCGTGTGCCTAGCCACCGTGGGCGCTGTCCTCGCCGACCGGCCACCGCCGCTATGGTCAGCCCCAGCAGCTAGGTGCCGCAATGGATGAATCTGCCCCTCCTCTCATTGGATCTGTGCAAAGCAGCAGGGAGCGTGCCGCCGGAGGCCATGGACGACGGTGGCATGGAGTCCATCGCTGGGTGACACATGGAGACATTGGGTTTGTTCTTCTCCTACTCTTCTCCCCATGACATCTGTGTACCTATTGCTTCCCGCATGTGCCACTTCATGCCTCCCTGAGACGTGTTCTTGGCGCAGGTGCAAGGGCCCCGGCATGGCTGCCCGGCAGGCACGCACTCTGGTGTCGCTGCTTGGTGGTGCGGGGTGGAGCGCCGCTGCGGGGCGAGCTCGCCCCCACGGGCCCCGGTGGGCCTCCTGGCACGGCGACGGCGGATGCGCTCCCGAGGCGCGGTTGTTTGGCGACGCAGGGTGAGCGCCCCACTGGCAGCGCGGCGCGTGATGGTGGCGGTGGTACCAGAGGAGCAGGTCCGCCAGCCACGACGTCGGCCAGCTCATCACATGGTAGATGTTCTTCTCTGCCATGGCCCGTGGGTACTGCTCTATATGAGGTGTGTTTTTTCATTGCTTGCTCCCAATTCTGATCAGATCATTCAACTTGCTGTTGTGCTTGTGGTTCTTAAGTTGCTGCGCTCAAGGTGTCTGACACAATGCCTGAGAGCCAACAACTATATATGGACACACTGAGCTTCGCATTAATCTGACGTTGTGAGCCAATATATTTCTAATTCCAAGTATAGTAAGGCAGTCAAGGCTACTGTGTTCATCCAATCTAATTTCTGAAGACAGTAATATGATTTCTCTTGTGGTTGCCTGCCTATTAGCTAGACATTCGGTAGTCTGGGTGAAAGATGGCGCAAGTATGAACTTGCAGGTGCCCACTGCCCAGACCACTCCTGCAATCTCGTGTGTGATCCTTCGTTGTAGTTTTTGCAGGTAGTCATGGATGAAGAGCCATGGAACTTATACACTTACTTACCTTCACAGAAATTCTAGCTGTACGTGAAACTATGAATTTTAGCATTTTAATTTTTGCAACTCTATGTATTGTTTCGTGCTTGACATTATGTCTGGAATATAGGGACTTGCAAGTTTTGATTCGATTCATCATCAGGCAGTCCTATATGACATGATGAAGCTGACAACCTATTTTAATCCATGAATAGTTTTTTTTTTTTTTGACTCAGCTTCAATTTTGATATTTCAAACTGACTACCTACATTATTGTTTTACTGTTGTGCATGTTTAATTGATGAGTTTTTTGTCTTGCCATGACCGGATATACTTACGTTGCAAACCCTGAATTCAATTAGGGATAAATTGCGCTTTCTCAAAGGCCAGTCTGATTCCAACTTATCTTGTCTTTGGGTAGAACATAATGTATGATTTGATGGTGACATTGTTATGAACTTAGAGTCAGAAATTAGACGTGCTTCAGGTGTCAGGACTAAGATGCAGAAGATGTGTACTCCTAGGAGCAGCTCTTGATTGTTATGACAAGCACTGCAAGAAGAGTTGTCATGTTCCATGTGCAGTTCAGGTAATTGATTGCCGCTGAAATTTTGTAAGCACTTTCGCCTTTGATCCAAAGGTTTCTTTACTGACGACCAACATCATGTTCTGACATGCTCAATGTTTACATTCTAGGCTAAAGGCCATGTGTTGTGCCCTGAACATGTTTCAAAGACACTACCATGTTATAAGCTGCGGGCACATGGAAAGGAGAATTACAACTCTTCCTGCGTCAAAGGTATTGTGATCATTGTTAGCTCTTCTCGGGAGATATGTAGATGTTGCTAATTTATAAAATCTCAAAACAAATTAATTGTTTGTTGATCAATTTATTTGAAAAATATATGTGCAACTTTGTTGTTTTGCGGGACTCACTGAAGTGTCTGTTTTGAAGGACTCAGCTTTGTTGCAAAATATACCTCGATGCAACATTTGCCATGGCAATTGTCTGGACCATCTCATACTCTCTAGCTGCAGAAAAGATTTTGGTAGAAAGGTGCTTCACACACACTTGATAGCATATGAAATTCTGTGAACCGATTGGCATATAAACTACAAATGAGGTGTTGGCTTATGGTCTACTCCAGACGTTTTCATTGCTTGGGCTAGAAAATGGTCAATACTCCTTGCCAGTTCTCTACAAACCTGGTCATGCGTTTGATGCATATCACTTACATTCACATGCCTTGTAGAAAACCAAAATGGAATGAAGCGGCTTCATTCCTTATGTAGTATTTAGTTCGAGTCTGGTTTGCTATCTATGTTGTATCCCTATTGTAATATTTAGTCATGTGTGAATATCTGATATTGTAATAGTTAATTAATATCTGAACATCTAATATCTGCATTGCATTTTCTTTAAAATACTGTTGTGGCCATTGCTTGCGTGCATGGGCGTGCACAAATCACTAGTATTTATTTATTGTAGTTGGTTCACTCACTGCTGCTTTGACTCCACCTGGTGGCTATATTGAAGAAGGCAAGAATGCTGGTAAGCCAGTATTTGGAGGAAGAACTGGTTTCTGGATATTCATGGTTGCAAACAGCATGTCGTTCCATCTATCTACAATAGCGATATATCTGTTTGTGTTTGCGAGACAAACAAGGCATCGCCGTTTTCACCTCATTTTGTCTGCTGCGCTGGTTTTTGGAGCAGTTCTGTGCATGATCGTCGCATTTGCAACAGTAGTTGGGCTGACATTGGACCCTGCAAACAGCTGGGATGAGTATATTCTCATTTGGGTGGTGTCAAATTTGGCATTTCCGATAAGTCTGCGGGTTGCAATGCAGTTATGGACGAGCAAACACCGGTGGCAGGACATATCCAAAGTAGTTGCCCAAGCTATCCTTGTTGTTTATGTGATCCGCGCTTCCATCATCGGCATGCAATCCCTGGTTAAAGGCCTACTCCTTGGCAGACACCAACCCTGCAGCTGGCCATGGTGTGCAATCCAAGGTGATGCAGCTTTCTTGTACCCTACATGAGGTTCGTGAAATCTCTCTGCAAATTCTGAAGTTGCTCTGTACCGACGTACGGAGTACGGGCTTACAGCATTTTGATTTTCTTAGCTAGATTTATTCCGTGTGGCGGTATGATCTGTTCACTGTTAGCTGGAGCTGTATGGCTGCCCTCTTGGCTCTATCGAACTGTCAGACACCTTGGAAGGCTCTACTATAGTTGACAGTGTTAGTTCTTTGTAACAGATTTTTTTTTTTAGCATTAACAGTTTTTGTTTTTAATGTTGTACTGTATGTTAATTAAAACTGCCTAACGGCGTAATGAATGCAAGGCTGCTGTTTCCTGAGCAGCAAGACTGTTGTCATGTTTGATGATCTGTACGTACATACGGGATAAATGATCACCGTATCCCGTTCTTGTAAATTTTTACAAGCATTTAAGAGTAGATTATTAGTTCAAAAACATAACCTCTTCTAATCTATGTACACACTGTAGTGTCCTGTACCGAGTTGTCTATCAACAGAAGCGCCTAACAAAAATGTACACGAGACGAAGCCGTCACAGGCCGCAGTTTCAGTTTATCATCAGCAAGCTTCATTCGCAGCCTCTCAGTATCTCGGCGAGCCCCTTCCGCTGCTCGTCCGTGAGGTTGTCTGGGAACACGACGTCGAACTTCACCATGAGGTCCCCGTGCGCGCCTCTGTCCCCGCCGGCGACGGGCATGCCGTGACCCTTCACGACCTTGACGTAGCCGGGGCAGATGACCTCGTCCCGGAACGAGTACCTGAACTTGTCGCCGCCGAGCAGCCTGAACGAGAGCTGCCACCCGGTGAGCGCGCTGACGAGCGGCACCCGTGCCCTGAGCACCAGGTCGTCGCCGAGCCGCTTGAACCGCTTGTGCTTCTTCTCGGATATGACGAACACGGCGTCGCCCGTCAGGCAGCCCGGCCGCTCGTCGCCGGCGCCCTCCAGCGTCACCGTCGCGCCTTTCCTCATCCCGGGCTTCACCCGGACGGTCTGCGTCACCTCCTTCTTGGTAATCAGTCTGTCATCAGTCAGGACAGGAAATGTACGAGGTTGATGAGTGATCCATCAGTAGTGATGAAATGTGATGAGCACGGTAAGTGGTCAGTCCAATCAGAAGCAAAGGCAGAACTGCACAAGCAGGGAAGTGCAAGGTCAGTGTCTGTAGCTTGTCCCTGCTCGATCGGCCAGCGTCCTCACATGCAATGCAAGCACACCACCTAATGCCCAAAAGGACCACTTCTGATTGGTGGCAGTCTCGGAGATCGAAAGCAAGGCATTCTAATCTAACAAATATTAACTTTCAGAAATAGACCATTCAGGATAAAGCTTTGGGACACTGATTCCCCGTTGCCAGCTTCAGAATCTTGCTCATCTTTAATTACTATGTGCTAGGTTGGACATAGCCTTGCAACTACAGGGTACTAGATGCATTCTACACTAACAGGAACCGAACGTGGTTTTTTTACTCTTAGAAGCACATAGTTTTTTACTCTTAGTAGCACATGCTCCCACACCGTGGATCAAAGGACCCCCAAGTATAGATTTATATATGCAACTGATGCCGCAGACCAAGCTAATATTTTGGCGGCAAATGCGGCTTCTGACTAGCTACCTGCTAGTGAAACTAACCCCATAACCTGAAAAACAGTACTCCGTACGTACGGATGTACAGCTTCAGTGTCAAATCTCCCTTAATGTGGAGAGCTTGTTGAGAGTTTGTTGCATTAAAACACACCACATGACTTGGCATAAAGTGGATTTGGTGTCACACTCACAGTAGCAGCTCTGCTTGCATAACCAGTTTGCCTGAATCTTTCAAAATAGTTTTTTTTCCTTTTTGCAAAGAGAAATACAAGCATTTCTCTGGCAGATGTTATAATACTATACACCTATTAGCATATATACACATATATACGCGGAGCTATAAAAAGGTAAACTTGCACCGACACGAATAGATATGTCTGTATTCGTCCTACGGCTCGTCTCTACGTGATCGTATCTTATTCATAGGTGAGCGACAGCTTACCCGTTCATGGTGACGACGTGGCGGGTGTACCTGACCTCCTTGATGCACCCGGTGCAGAGCTCCTCCAGGGTGCACTCCACCCTGCGCTCCAACGGCGGCGCCTTGCGCACCACGTAGCTGGAGAACTCGGCGAACGCGCGCCGGCCTCCGCGGCCGCCGACGTTGCTGCAGGCGCTGTACACCTTCTTGACCGCCGCCGGCTCCTCCCGCGCCGGCGTGCAGGGCGCGCCCACGCCGCCGGCCTTCTCGCTCCGTGCCGCCCTGCCTGGCATCGCCGCGGCGGCAGCAGCGCTGTCCTCGCCGCCGCCGCCACGGTCGTCGTCCTTGTCAGCAGGCCTGCTCCTCCCGCCGCCGTCGCGCGCGGCAAACGCCACTGCCCTGTTCTCCTGCTGGTCCTGCAGCGCCTACATGCACACACGCAAAAGCCAGAGACGGTAAGCACAGCACCACCACCACACCGTGCGTGCACGCAGCAAGAATCAGTGGTGTCATGAACGGACGGGACGACGGACCTCGTAGGCCTCGGTGATGGCCTTGAACCGGGCCTCCGCCTCCGGCCTGGACTCCGGCGGGTGCTTGTCGGGGTGCCATTGCCGGACCAGGCTCCGGTACGCCGCCCTGACCCCCTGCGGGGAGGCGTCCCTGGCGACGTGCAGGATCTCGTAGTACAGCTCCGCCGGCGGCTTGTTGTTCCCCATATTGGCCGGCCGTCGGCTCTGTAGCCTTGCCCGCCGCTCGCGAGTGGCCGGCCGAGAAAGACGGACGTACGTGACGGATGGACGAGCAGAGGCCAGAGAGTGAGTGAGCGAGCGTGTGTGTGTGAGAGAGAGAGAGGATTCAGGAGGTGCGGTAGTCTGTCACTGTTATAACGGGGCAGCGATCGGGCTGAGGGGGTAGTGGAGGATCCAGAGATGCCGGATGCGTGGCCGCTTTGTACGGAACGGATGGATGCTTGGACTTGGACTGCCGAGACACCGAGCGAGATTCGAGATATGGGAAGGACGAAGGTGGAAAGGAGAAACGCGCGGAGGCGGAGCCTGATATGGATCGGCAAGGCGGTTGGTGCGCGCGAGCGAGGGAGGCACAAGTGGGTGTGCGACGAGTAGGGCAACAAGGGGCCACGAGGGACAGGGATGGTGACATGCGTGCCTTGTCGGAACGTGCGCATGGCTCCCGCCAATGCGCCATTGCCATTCGCCATGCATCAGCCATGAGGTGGGTGGGCGAGCCAGCGAGAGGTCGGGGAAGGGTTCCAGGCGCGCGCGATGCAACGCAAGGGAGCCGCCGATCGAGCAGGCCTGCTGCCTGATGTTCCTTGGCAAGGATTGTTTGGGAGACATTACTATGACCGTGGCGAGGCAGAACAATGAGAGCCCTGCATCATGAATGTGTGGTGGATGGCCGGAGTAGTCAGTCACCATACATACAAGATCGATCTACTACTACAAGTTGAGATTGAGAGGCCATTCAGATTTTCAGATCGAAACCGCAAGATGATTCTGAGCGTCAGAGTCAGTCAGATGGATGCAGCCGATCACTGCTCCTCTCGTGGTCAGTCAAGTTAATTAACCCCGCCCATGAGATGCACGTTTTGCCTGCCGGAGCTAGCACCGTCCTGTACGTGCCTGCCAAAACGTACAGTTCCGGACGCTGGTACTGTACATGTCCGTTTGCGTTTGCTGTACTTGTCAGGTGCGTGCGCGTGCGACCAAAGAACGCAGGCGAGCCGGCAGCCGGAGCGCAGGCAGGACGCAGGACTGCGGCAACTGATGAACCAGCTAGCACAGTGGCGCGCCGAGCAGTTAACGATGGAGCCACGGCCCCCGCCAGCTGGGCCGTCGCGGTCGTGGTCATCCGGCTATGATCATTTCAGCCATCTGTGCGTGAAGAAATGCTAATCTCGTACTGTACAAATTAGCATTTCTGAATCACCAGATTAAGGCCCCCGTGTTTTTTGTTCTTATATCCATTAGAATGTCGGCACAAGGTCAAAAACTCTGAACCGAAATGCAGCCGAACAAAAACACTCGGAGTACGATTCAGACCCAAGTCACCCAATCCAGTGTACAACGCTACTTCCAATCCAGTGTACAACGCTGCTTCAGGCTTCAGTGAAGTGTGTCAGTTACTCGCGTGCTCTGCTCTGCGGTCCAGACGTCCAGTAGACAGTAGTAGTAGTAGCTCTGTAACTTCTGTCAAGATCCAATCCAAGCACGCATGTGTGCATGTCGAAAGCGGGGGTGCAAGGGGAGCGCAAATGAGTCGCCTGAAATGATTGTTACTCATCGCCATCTAAATCTCCGACGATCCGTGTGCCGTGTACGACAACTACCCGCATTTTGTTACAGCTCCATCCATAAGTTAACCGTGCTCCGAAAATCCTTTTTGAGATATTGTTCTCTGAAAATCCTTGCAACATTTTATTGAACATTAATTACTCTATAAAAATGGGGATGTCGGAGTCAGAGAGAGCAAAGAAGATAGAGACAACTGTGCAAGGGCCAAGAGAAGAGAGTAGAACTGCAACTGCTTGCTTATAGGTAGGGGTCACTTCAGCCCCACACAGGAATATGAAAAATCTAAACGGGCTTGACGAAAGAAAACAAAAGGTCTTGAAGATTTATAGGATTATTGATCCAGATCCTTGAGGTATTTTCAGCTTACACGTCACGAGCTTATCTCCCTGGAGCCAATGCGGCCACACAACATGTGGAAATAAATTTTAGTTGCAGTCACAGAAAGGGTGCTACCCCACAGGCCACAGGAAGGAGATGATACGTTTGTACATCAGGCAGTCTCCAAAAGTTGTAAATCTTACATGTACTGCATCCTCGGATCTCTGCATTTCCCAATCATTGCATCTACTTTCTGTGTTTTCGGTATGCATAGGTGAGGATATGGTTCTATAAAATACTGATATTTATCAACTTTGTCCTTCATATAAACGTGTCCATATCCCAATGGATAGCATTGAATTATAGCATCAACGGCCAGTTAAAATATTATCACCTGACAATGATTTCCAGGTAGCTTAGACGCGATGAATCAGGAGTGTGACGACTATTTAGCAGGCGCTCCTGCAGTCACAATCATATAAAGCACCATCAGCTCAGAGTCAGTTAAATAAATTGAAGTATCATGTTAATGATTGGCAGGCTATTCCTATTTTTGGATGAGTCTCGTGGAATTAAATGTCTTTCTTGAATTTGTTTTTTTCCATTTCTAAGGATGGTAATTAAATTAGGTTTTAGAAGATATCTGCCTCGGATAATCATAAATTTAAAACCTAAATACCTACTACTCAACACTATATACTATTGTACGTAGATGTTCTAAGCAAAATAAATTTTAATGTTTCTTCTAGTAGAGCATTGATCGGTGACAAACTGAATGGCTAGTATTAATTTGAAACAAGATCATGATGCATCTATTTTGCCCTCGCACGATAGTGGTATTTTCTTGTTGTACTCTATGTATAAATTTCTTGTGAAATGGGAACAAAGTTTCACAGATGGTTTTGCAACTAAAGATACACCACGCTAAAGTTTTAAAAAACTTTATTTGGTTTTTTGAAAAGGGATTGTTTACACAAAACGACAATTTGCCAAAGAGAGGAATGGAGACATGACTTGCTAATTCTGCATTAATCGATAAATCATCCAACGTATCTTCTTTGAGTGCACTTATGCTAAGTTTATGTGAAAGGTTATTAATATGATGCCAAAAATTAAACATCCCTTGAGGAGGTGTTTAGATCCATTTGGAATGCCAAAGCTTTTTTTTTTTGCCAAAACTTTTGGTGCCAAAACTTTACATGTTTAAATTTTACATCTTGGTGTTTAGCTGCATGCCAAAAGTTTAGCCATATAGACATAACACACGCCCCCATGATGTTTTTTGTTCTCTTTTTGGGCCTCTTGGGTGTCAAATGCAAAAAATTTAATGATCCGTTTTACAAAAAGATGGACAAAAACACCAAAACTTTTGGTAAAATTGGGGAACTAAATAGATCAATTTTAGTTTTTACTTATGTGTAATAACGATAGTCTATTTGGTTAACAAGAAATAAAAATGTTTTTAGCACATGCCGATCCAAAACTTTTACGCATGTACTATTCAAGGTACATAGTTGAGATGATATGAGTCATATGACTTTGTGTTAGAGACATATTGCACGATAGAGACCGCGACTATGAGGTTCTTCACATCCTATGGATGACACTTTATTTTTAGAATTGAGTTTTGAGTCGAGTTTGCATGTAAACTTAAGGTGGTCATCAAGTGTGATTTTCTACTGCTATATCCATTTCGAACTATAAATCGTTATGGCTTTTGCTATGTGCTTATGTATGAGGTTTTAGTATATAAAAAAATATTTCCTTTACGCCTACTGATTTGGCCTCTTCACCCACGATGCTGATATTTTGCCATCAGCGATTGACCTGATGATGTAACATGACAAATACCCTCTGAGGTCTTGTTTAGATACCTAATTTTAGGTCTAAAATCTGCATAGTAAATGTCCCGTCATACTGTAATAATTTTATTTTTATTTGGTAATAATTATCCAAATATTAATTAATTAGGCTTAAAATATTCGTCTCGCAAAGTATAATAAAACTGTGTAATTAGTTTTCTATTTTATTTATATTTAGTACTCTATACATGTGTCGATATTTTGATGTGACGAAGATTAAAAATTCTGTATAGTAAATTTTAAACTAAAATTAGGTATCTAAACAAGCCTGAGAATAAATGGCCCGGAGACGTCATCTTTGACTCCGAATCACCAGGCCTTTCGCTGGAGTGTCGGCAGAAGGCGCAAATTCTAAGGGAAATATGCAGCAAAAAAATCAATAAAAAACCAGATGTAACAGTACATCCTGGACGGGCCGCCGCGGTTTCGATCCCCCGATCCCGGCCCGCCTCCCCGAGCGTACAGCTACGACGCTCCTGGAACCTGTGGCCGGCGGCCGGCGCAAAGCCCCCATCCCCACCCCACCTCTCCCTCTCAGCCTCTCAGGCGATCGCGAAGCGCCTCCGTCCCAGGGATCTCCAGCGGGGATAGATTGGTTGCTTTGGGCAGGGACGACTGCTGTTGTAACTTGTAAGTGATTCCTTCTCTTCCTGGAAATTCGATACGGTAGTATGTACTGTACTAGTGAATGTTCTTCTCCTTAGTTGATCCTTGATGTTGATGCACGTTGTTCCGCACTTCCGGTGACGCGAAAGGGTTTTGGTTTCCGGTGCGGCAGTGCCAGTTGCACGGTGCGCGAGGGATGCGATCAGACGGGAGGCGGGGGCGCTAGAAATGAATTACATAGCGTATTTCTGAATCATCATATAAGACGAAATGAGCCGAAGATGGGGAGGCGCTACAAATGAATGATATCGCGTATTACTAAATCAATCGTATAAACCATAAAACAATGAGCCGTCATTCAGGCGAAATCGATGTATAGATAACACGTATCTATGCCAGGTCAAAACATCTTGTACATGGGGTCTACCAATTACGCCTCAATGGCTTAATTCATCAACTGCCTGCCTAATAACAATTGCTACTTGTTTTGATCATGCTTCCCTTCCGCTCTGCTGCTCACTGATTATGCAGCTTATCTTTTTATTATTTATACTCGTCTAGTTTCTTTGCTGTGATGTATACTTGTATGACTGTCTTGTGTCATCAGCAATTCGCCAAAACTAGAAGGGATTTTTTGATTCCAGGGCATGGATCGCCTCCAAATCTGATAGGTGTTATGGGAATAGAGCACCCACTTTTACCCAAGCAAGCCTGAAAAATATAAAAGAAGTTATACAAAATAGCTAACACATGACAGAACATTATGGCATAGCTGTGGATAACTTAGAGATGATTTGGCTGTGTTCTGACCTGTTTTACGACATATTCCGATGATCCTGCATGGCAGCTTCCGAAACCAAATCGTTTGCAGTCACCTACAGGATTTCCATAGCTTGCAAACTCAATTTCCGAGATCTGTTTGCCTTCCTGACACCAGAGATCTACCGCTGGTTCCTTATCCTTGTATTGAAGCGATGGAGCAGAGAGCTCATTCACATTGCCACACACTCGTGTGACCGACACTGTGTTAACTGTTATCTGCTCACCTTAGCTGACATAAAAATAAAGGAGCTGACATAAATGGTATGTAGGTTTACTCACCTTAGCTGTTTCAAAAACTACTCTCTTACAATCTGAGAGAATGCTGATTGATTTGGGGGCCAGTTCCAATGATATATTATGAAATACTACTTCTGATATATGATGCCGGTCAAAGTTGACTAGGAAAGCCACACATTGTGATCCTGTTTCAAAAATATGTGCCTGGAGTAGATCATAAAGTATATATCCTTAGTTTGGTGGAGTCTATTGAAATAAAGCATCAACTTTTCCTTTATGTAATTTTACCTCTTGTTCTTGACCTAAAGAAAGATTGGAGTATGTCCCAAACAGTAGTAGTTCTGATGACTGTTTTACTGCAGCATGCAGTTCTCTGAGATGACCCCATGTTGGTTGCCATATCAAACCTGGATATGATTCAATTGATCTTATTGATGTGACAATTAATTATAAAATTGTGTAATGATGTTTAGCACACTTCCATTTTGTGCAAATATTTTACCATATTCATCAAGAGGAGCTCCATCATAGTAACTTGTTGTTACATATGAAGAAGCAAACCTCCCGAAGTTTGTTCCTCCATGATACTTTATCATAATCAGTAGACAAAACAACAATAAAGTCATTTTATGATAATCAACAAAAAAAAATGAGAAGCTGAGAGGTAGTTCGAGGAAATATCCAATTCTTTTTCAGGAAGTTAATACCATGTAGTAGCTCACAGCTGCCATTCTTCCTTGCTATAAAGTATGCAACTGCAAAGGCGATATCTTCTGGAGACCTCAGTTTTGTATCATTACCATATATAAGATAGCTGGATGCATGAACATTCTACCATTAAGCATGTTGTATTCCTTCACAATTAGAAAATGTTAAATTAACGAGCGAAAATATTGTAGCACATATACCGTGAGGTCCAATTTTCTGTCCATAATGAAGGCTTGTTAGGAAGGGCGGCCCTGGTGGAAGCGGTAGAGCTTTACCGTCTGTGACCAAGAGGTCCAGAGTTCAAGCCCCAGCCTCTGCACATTTCTACAGGAATGGTTGCTGGCTATTTTTTCTTCCCCAGACCCCGCAGTGCGGGAGCCTACGGCACTGGGTACGCCCTTTTTAATGAAGGCTTGTTAGCTGAGTTTGGTCCAGCAAATGTTTCTCCACAAATGAGCCCGTTGCATGTATTGATCTAATCATGAAGTTGTTATTAGACTCGTTGGAACTTTCTGCTAGCATTGTAGAGGTCAAGTGTAATAGTATGAGAATGAATACCGACAACTGGATCTGGAGCATCATTTTTCTTGCACATAGTCCAGGGAACACCGTTTGAAGGTCTACAGCCAATTGCAGCTGCCCAACTGACATAACGTTGCCCACTTGAGCCAAATGCAGGCTCAACCATTTGGTATTCGTTCTCAATCTGCATATAATTTATGTAGTTAGATGATGTGCACGCCAAAATCGATAACTTTGTTGTTTTACAGACCTGAGAAGTTATAATGGGGCCTCCTTGTGGGTAGTAAAGCCCTTCATGTTTCATCATGTTTACTATATCTGTAACAAATCTTTGCATATGTTTCTGCATAAATCAAATGTAATTAATTTAGTATGATGCCTTAAAACAGGTTTTATCATGATAAATTATTGATGGAAGTGCTAAAGTAGTGCTTCATTTGGATCTTGGTAAATGGAACCCTACTATTTTTTTTCGACCAAGGGAGATCCCCATTTCCATTAGTTAAAACGGAAATACAGCAGAGTTGCAGATTGTTCAGAAAGCAAAAGCAAAGATAGGCCCAGCAGTGTTGGCCAAACGCAGAAAAAGAAATAAGTGCTAGCAGATTGGATTGCAGAACCCTACTATATGTCTGATCTTTCATTAAAAAAGAAAAATCGAGTTTAAAATCCCACATCACAAATTTACTTACCTTAAAGGGTTCATTGTCACTTCGGAAGGTAATGTTTGGGACATCATGTAGCCAAAATGGAAATCCTCTACATGGACCAAACAAAAGATATTCAGCATTTGTTGAGGTAGGTAATATCTTATTTTATTTTACTTAGATGTTATATAGTTCCTTAAAGATTTTTTGAGATGCTTCTCTAAATTATTTTAGTTCAGCAAGAATATATGCTTTATTTGTATTTATTACATTCATACCCATATTTCCATTCGGACTCTATGAAGGGACCAATCCTGAGGCTTACGTAGAGGCCTTGAGCTTGAATTTCCTTGATGAACCTGACAAGATCATATCTTCCCTCGAAGTTGTACTAGTGAAATGATACCATTTACACATCTCTTAGTACTTGGCCTCTCACTCACAGGAAATTTTTCAGGTGCTTTGACAGGCGTTCACATGAAGCTGAGAAGAGCGCTTACCTGGCCCTGGACAGGCTCATGAACATTCCAGAATACATAGGTCTGTATCACATCAAGGCCACCTTCCTTTGCTTTAGCAATGAGTTTTGGCCACATCTGCATTTTTTCGAGAACTTTTAAAAAGAAAAGGTATAACTGAAACATGCAGCTCATAAGCCAGAAAACGTTACTAAGTTCATATATTTATATTTGAGTCTGTCCTAACTTTATATTTGAGTCTGTCCTAACTACCTTTGTTTTCAGTACATATTCTTGCCTATAACTCTCAACCAAAGGATTTTGTGTGTGCATGCCCTCGTTTTCTGAAATGCCTGGCACCCTGGCCTCTAATCCAATTCAGCTGTGATTATCATAATCCTGAAACTCAGGATTGCTGGTCACTCTGAATGACACGCTAAAAGAATACTGAGGTGTTCCCAAATGAGTGTGTACATCACAAAAAAAAAAAATCATGCCATTTGTATGACACGGGTTTCTAATTTATGATTGTGTTTATATAAAACATGTGTGCTTGTAGAAATGGCAATATTATATGTAAGGTCAGTGAGGGGAACTAGATGAGACAAGTTCACAAGTAATTGTTTTTCTCTCCTTGAGTGTAGAGGAGACAACTAGTTGGGGCCGGTACCAGTGGCTCTTGGTGATTGAGAGTAGCTCATGTCCATCAGCTCCCTGATATCATCATACTAGTTGTGCTTTGAACCGCATTGAAATATAATCAACTTGATATCTATGATAACTTATGCAAAGATAAATTTCCAATAATAGAGATTACGAATTTTCTTTGGCATTTTTCCCACCAGGCAATGCCGTGCACTAACCTCAGGGGTGCTTCTGGTGTAGTGCATCTCACCGGCGAACAGCAGCCTCCTGGTGCCATCGATTACCAAGGCCCTAGTATCGTGGAACACCTGTCTTGGCGCCCCATCTTCCTCCTCCACCCACCGGAGTTCTGCCGCCACCTCGGCCGGTGGCATGCACAACAGGGCTGCCAACACAGCGAGCAACGCTGTGGCAGCGATGTTTATTGGCATTTCTATGATGATAACTAGGATATAGTTCAGGGTTTCCAGTCTATATGCTCTTCAGCTCATGTCAGTTGAAAGGGAGAGTATATGCATATATATATATATATACACACGCTGGGACGTTGGGGAAGTCGCCAAGCGTCTCCAATCAGCCAAATCTCGTTGGCGGCTGTAAATTTTGGTCAAGGTATGCATTGCAAACAATTGGCAAACGAGTGATCCCATGCGGTATAGATCTCTGGGTCTCATGTCGCATCGTATCTGCCAACTAAGATTCGAGTGCTAAACACGTTACTACCAGGAAATAGGCACAAATATATATTTGCATCTTGCCGCTGCTAGTGTAGCCTCGAGAACGGAAGTTTCAAAACTGGAGTGTGGAAGTAATAAGAGTATAATGCAGTCAAGATGGTTTCTACATTCTACACCTGAACGCCTGTCGGTCTCGTGCTGTGTATTCAGACGAACCGTGATAGATAGAGCTAGCAATTTCCGTGGACACTCTGCATCTTCCGTGGACACTGGACAAGTGATACCACGCACCCTAGATGGAGATGTGCTGCTATTTGACCGGAGATTGAGATGTGCTCATCCTTATTTTATTTTGTGTAGCCGTAGACCTATATGCGTACAACATGTGCCGCTCGCGCAGTAGTAAAATCCCTGACAAACAAACGAATGCAGCAACACGCGAACCAAATGACCAAGTTGACAACTAAGGGCACTTGCCACGTCATAACACTTGGCTAAATAGAAACCTGTACAGTAAACCATCTATTTCACCGCAAACTGTTTAATGCATACACCCATCCACGATTAAGAATTAATACGATCTCTGTAAGTCACTTTGTTGCTAATGAATAAGAATGTAATATAATATTTCTATAGAATCATCTAGTATATTAATTATCAATCGCTTGCAGCCTAAAAAATTGTCAGAGCACTCACAGAATCGAAACAAAAAGTTCATACAAAGAAGTGCACAAGATCACAGCACTTAACAGCAAGGTGACAAGATCATAAGTTCGATTGTTCACATACTCACACAGCATAATTAACTTCAGAACACAAATGACTGACCAAATTAGTTAAACATGTAAGCTGGAAATTCAGAAGTCAACAGACATTGTTCAGAGGCTATTGTCAGGTATCAAATACACACACGAGCTACATATCCTATTATATTGCCATTTTTATTTCAAGCCATGCCAGTACACGCCATGAAATTTTAATAGAAAATGCATCGTAATTTGTTCATAACTAAGTTCAGAGATCAGCTCAGTTTCTTAAAGTCATTGCTGACATCTCTGCTCTGTCTGTGAAGACAGAATCTGTGAAAGTGTAGTTTCATTCAGATATTCCGTTCTGAACGTGCATGTGAAATGCTGAAACGTTCCACGTTCCCACGTTAGATAAGTTGACCAATACTAATTTGCCAGTTGATCAATAGTCAAATTCATCTAAACACTTATCTGTTAGATCTTAATGTACTGTGGAAATACTAATAATTATGTCACATGCAGTCAAGGAATTTGGTGATTGCCAGGCCGCAGAGCCTGAAGCTTGACGCTGCAACATTGGAGAAGGCTACTGCCATGCAGCCGCATCCCAGATGCTTTACGGCTGGACCTGCTCGAGAGAGGATGGCCGGCGTCGGCGGAGCCAGGGTTCATGGTTGTTGTAGAGGGACTAGATCGAGGCACATGCTGCGTCCACTTGTGTGGCCTCGCTCGATCCAAGAATACAATACAGGCCGTTCCAGTATATGTAGCCAGGCTCACGAGCAAGTCTGATTTTAATGGTGTTCGAACTCAAGAGTCAGAGAGAATATATTCTCGTTTCTAAATGTATTTGTCAGCCAGGCTTGTGCTTCGACGCTAGCGCAGCACCAAAGAAACGTGTGCAGTGCAGTGCTAGCGAGTCTGACACCACCGGACTGCTACTAGCTAGCTCACTCGAATTTGAACGTGTGAATAACAGAGCAGCCGACAACAGCTAGCTAGCATACGAGAGAACAGAGAAGAGATCCAGAGCAGGGGCCGCAGGCAGGTCACGGCTTCCGATTAACTTTCAGGGCAATCACGTCGTTGACGTACTACCTAGTAGGTTATTTCCGCTTTTGCGCTTTCCAGTACGCGGCGACCATATCACTGCACTGACGGTGTGTTTCAATCAATTCCATGATGATTTCTATCAACCGTAAGCAGTTGTTAAAGCCGGCCGGTGGATCGTGGAGGCGTTGATCGTCCGCTCCAACTTCCACTAGGACTAGCGAAATGGTAGTAGTACTACGTACAGTACAAGCTAGCCGCACAGGCCGTTCAGCGTGGCCAAGGACGCCGCGGGCAGTGTGCTCCTGCGCCAGGCTCCAGCAGAGTAGCAAGCAGACGTCGCATCCGGCGCGCGAGCGTTTGCCATGAGCACCGGGGGCGGTGGAACACGCACGCCGCGCCAGTGTGCCACCGCCACGCGAGGTCCGCCAACCCGATGACGAATTGACGATGAACGAGAGGCGCAGGCGGGTGGGCCGAGGCAAACGCGCCTGCTGCAGTCGGATCCTGCATCTGTGTGACCAGGTTGTGAGAGCCGGCCGCCGGCGGAGCATTTCCTGCTTTGCTCCGTAGCTAGTGCCAGCCTACTCGACTAACTGCGACCATGAATCCATGATTGGCCAGTGATGACAACTAACTGCGACCTTTGTGACGATGACGGACAGTTGTGCCACACTGCCACGGCATGCGTCCTGGCTTGCCGTTAAAGTCGAAACCGGGTATGCTCCAACTGGATGGCAGTTGTGCAGCGCTGCTACATAAATAATATAAACTGGCACCACCATTTCGTCGTCTGAAATGTGCACGCCCGGTGCTCCGCCGAGTCGCCGTCCCCCGTAAGCATCCGCATCCGCGTCGCGTGCACTGCCGAATGGCAGGCGTGAGTAGCCGAGCTTAGAGCAGCGACGGCGACCCGCCGATTGATCATATATTATATATATATATACACACACACATATATTTGGTGGTCCTTGAGACGTGCGGGGATGGGCATCATATCTCCTCGCGTTCTATATCCACTTCGCTTGCTTCGCGTGATCGATCAGAGCACGCGCCATAGTGGATTTCGGATCCTAGCCATTTTTTTTGCGACGATGGGCACTGCCATTTTTGAACGGGATGGCCCGTTTTTGTTTGTGATAAGGTCAGATCAGCTGGCAATGCTGCACCTGCAGAGACGCGTCATTGCGTCATTGTAATCTGTAGGGTGGGTGGCGTAGTACTTGCGTCATTGCGTGCTGCAGCTTTGCTATGGTTTGCGAGAGAGTCAGCGTCAATGTCGAGTTCCTTGGGCCGAACTGGCACGGCGGCATACGCTGGGCCGAACTACGACGAATCGGTTTCTCAGAGCCACAAGGCCAAGCTGCAGAGGAACCCATGTCTATGGGCCCGCATGTCTTCAGCCCACCCCATGTTCCTGCTGTGGTCCAAGAGGAGCCTGCCAAATAAAACCGTGCGCGCGCCCCCGTTATGCACACTCGACGCCACGTGTCTGGGGACACGGATCGGGACGCACCAAGGGGACACCGAAGCCGCAGCCGCAGCCGCCGACCCCGGCTCCGGGACTGGGCCTCCAAATGTTGAGCACAGCCCATCCCATGTTCCAGGTCATGTTTGTTTTATTTTACGAGCAGGATTCCCCGTGCATTGCCGCGGGTATAAAAAATAAATATAAATAGATTAGAATAGATGATGTGTCTCGCTGACGTAGATATCATAATTGTTGTGCTAGTGAACTTTAATTGCAAATGATAGTTGACTATGAGGTGGACACCTTGCATGTCATGAATAATTGCTAGTAGCAAATGTTAGTGGAGTATTTAAATGAACGCTTTGCATGTCCTCAGAAATAAATAGTGGGGTGATAGTGAGCATGTCAAAAGAAATAGTTAGTGGGTTTTTTTCTATAACAGTTATAGATTATTTACATCTGCCGCAATGCTCTTTTTCCAATCTTAAATCTTGATTGTACTAGTTTAAAAATCTGAAGTGGCGATCATAAGAATAAAAAAAAATCAAAGTGTTTCGTGGAATTCTCTCTTTTTTCACCGAGATTCCGATTATAATAATCAAAAGAAAACAAAATCATGACCTTAATAAGATTCAACATCGCTTAGTAATAACTCTTTTTAGTTCGGTGTAACTGTAGTGCATTTCATTTTCACTAGAAACAAAGAATCTCTATAGGTTTGCCTCCATGTTACTATCAACCAGTTTTCAGTGTAGGACCTCTTTTTAACGCATGGTTTTTTTTTTCTATTTTCTGATTTTTTCTATGAAAATAGATTGTTTCCCGTCCTATAAAATTTCTTGTGTTCCAAAGGGTCCAAGAATTTTCTTTTCATGATCAGTTTCCTCATCTTCTATACCGTTACTGCCTCTTCTTCATCTTATTACCGCACGAGATCAAACAGTAAACTGAAAAGGAAAAAGTTCACCGTCGTACACCATCACGGGACCGGGAAGGAAGCGTGACTGCCGCCTCTTGTTCATCCTCAAGAGCACGAGATCAAACAGTAGAACGTACTGAAGAAAAGCAAAAGGTTGGCTACTTGGCTGTACACCATCGATCACGACGGCACCGGGAATTGCTCCGCACACCGCAGCGGAGCCGCTGAGACTGAGACTGAGGCTGAGAGCAACACAGCCAGCTTCAACTCCCGGGAATGATGATGATGATTCATGATGAGCCCTCGCTGCACCCAGGCACCCGTGGTGCCAAAAGCCTGCGCCCGGCTACGTCGCGCCACCAGCCTCGCCGCACCACGGCACCAGTCGCGCGGTACTTACCATCATGGCGCCGCGATGCCGCCGTGCCCGCTGAGCGGAGCGGGAACGGGAGCGGCGCGGGGACGATCGACCATCGGGCTCTCGTCAGCTTTGCCATCTTCGCGGGCCATAATTGTGCTGGCGCCACAAGCACCGGCTCGCGCCCGTGCTGTGCGGCAGTGAAGAAGATTCAAGGAGCAAAGCAATAGTCCCTGACTCCCTGCCGGATTTGTCGCCGTGTCCATCGCTCCATCCGTCGGCGACCCCGCTGGCCGACGCCGACCGGTTTGCTTGTTCTCGGATCCTGGGCTGGGGTCTGGGGACTGGGGACGGGGACACCCTGCGTTGCTGGTGACTACCATGACCATGTTTACGAGCGCTAACCCAGGGCTGGCTGATCTGAACGAGTCACGGTCACTGCTGCGTGTTATTGAATCTGGCCATCTGGCCCAGGCAGTGGGCTAGTGTGTTAAACTAGGCTGTCGTCCTATACTGTAGTAGTAGTAGGTAGTCACTACAGTTAGTAGCAGTTTAGCACTGATTACTTAGTCAAATGCCTGGGCTTAGTTTAGACATCGAATCAGTCAATCAGAGTTTGTTTGACACGATAGGCTTCCCTCGTTTTGGCGAGCATATTAGGGGCAGTCGCAATGTTGAGAGAGCAAGAGCCAAGAGGAGACAGTTGGTCAAACACATCATCAGTTCATTATGGAACTCCGTACTTAACATTTCAGCAAGCAAACAAACACATCGCACAATACACAAACTCTAGTTTACGCAATGCAATGCAAATCTACACTACGTACGTCCAGAGCGCTCCTGCATCCTGCTCCACAAACAGACAGATTTCCCGCAGAACAGACAGCTAGAACAGACAGATTACTCCTACACAACAGCTACAGGCTACAGCAGCACAGGTAAACCAAGACGACGATACAGTAGAATAGCACGCATCAGAGAGAAAGATATGATCAGGCACACGCACACTGGCACACCCTAGGACATTGGAGGTTATAGTAGATCATCGACAGATGCACAAGTGGTTACTTATTGGCCTTGTAAAAAAGCTTAGCCCGGGCAGTAAAATCTTGCATCCAAGGAGGGGAAGACAGTCCTTGGGGATGAAATCAAGCGAGGAGCCAGAAGTTCTTCTGCCACCGGGTGCTGACGAGGTAGCCGCCGACGCCCTTGCTCTGCCGCCGCACCGCCAGCGTCAGGCACTCCGCCCGGTTGATGCACTCCTCCACCAGCTCCTCGCTGCTGCTCCGCAGGAAGCTGCAATTTTTGTTCACAACGACGGCCACCGAAGCATCAGCAATCTACTAGCAGCTAGCTACAGAAACAACTACATATAATAAAGATTGGAAGCTTAATTTGATTATACAAGCGGTGAAAAGGTGACTTTTGCATAGTAATTTTTTTTCCGACGCTGTGAGCTTTTTCGTGTGGTTTTAAACTTTCTATCCGGATGTTTTTACTCACAGGCGTACATGCAGCCATGAAGGGCACAGAGTGACAGACCCTTACGTGGTTCTTGCTGGTTGCTTTGCTCCATTCGGGTGATCGAATTTAAACTGCGAGGACAAGGGAAAGGCATCTCCGGTTTGTGGATGGCACATGGCTGTTGCTGTCAGCTAGTTTTTGACCATCCCATCTCTGTCCCTGCACTATTCGCTGCTCAAGTCCTTGTTCTTCTTAAAGTTGACAGCTTGTCAAATGTTCTTCTTAAAGTTGACAGCTTGTCAAATAGTTCTTGCTAATTGGCTAATTGTACCAAGAAAAGAAAACTTCAGCTGCTAAAAATATACAGTAGATGCTCTCTGGGAGTTTCAGGCATTTGTTTCTGAGTTCTGAAGAATTTATGTAATGGGAACGAAGAGCAGTGTGTGTGATAGGCTGTGCCAGCTCCGCGAGATTCTATTCCCTCCTCTCCCTCCCTCCGTCACCTTTGTACAGCACAGGCCAACTGAATGATCCGATCCGTGACTGAGGGACAGACACCGCGGAAAGTTTTCTCCGACCTTAAGGGGCTGTTTGTTTCCTTGCATCCACCCATACCAGCTCGCGGGATGCAAGTTCTCTTTGGTTGCGTGTACGTGCTTCTCAGCCAGGCTCAGCTCATATAAACTTTTCCCTTCAGCCAGGCTTAAGAAGAACGCAGAAATCGAGCGTTTCTGGAGAGTCAGGCCAGGTGCATGCAGGAAAGACGGGCGAGCTGCATCAGACAAGAGAGAGAGCATGCAGTGTAAGGAGCCAACCAAACAGCTTCACTCGAAGACCAGGCTAGATACGCATGGTAACCAAACAGAAGTCTCTGCACGTGATAAGCCTGGCCACGGTGAGCCCGTATGGTTGGGACAGGCCAGGCTCTATTGAGAAGCAAACCAAACAAGCCCTAAAGGCATATATCGTCCCACGTCGTTGGATTCGCATTAAGAAATATACATATACATCTCAATACGAATCTCCACTGAGATATATGTGTGCACACTTCTCGATACGAATCTAACGATGTGGAGCATGAGGACATGTGCCAACCGCGTCCCACGTGTGCGCGTGCTGTACCTGCAGTGTGTATTGCCAGTGCTTACCAGCAGAAAGGCGAGGGCTTGCGTTGGCTGAGCACCAGCACGGACGCCTCCAGCTTCTTCACCTGGCTCAGGATGGTCGACAGCTTGGGCCCCTGGATCACAAGCGCCTCCACCACCACCTGTAACCGTCCATCACCAAACAATTTTGTATCATATCGTGATGCATGAGCACACCCGGCCCGTTTCACGGGCTAAAAGACGAGCAGCTGCGCATGTTTCCACTGCAACACACAGCAACTCAAGTACACCCAAATATGCTACAGAAGATTTTTTTGTTTACAACAAACGATAAGGCCGATTCGTACTCATGGAACTCTAAATCCTAACTCTAAAAGAAATATTTTATTCTAGTCATCGAGATTCTTTTCTCTATAGCAGTTTCTCTCGCACCCATCCATACTCTAAATCCCAACTCTAAAAGGAATATTTTATCCTGATCATCGAGATTCTTCCCTCTATACCAGTTTCTCCCGCACCCATCCATACTCCAGTATCAAACTTTATCCACCGTAAAACCCACTTGACAAGATTTTTTTTCTTTTTTATTTTTTTCTCTTACTTTTTCCCCTCTCCTCACGAGCCTCCACCTCCACCTACTACTACTCCTTCCATTGACGCCGGACTCCCCCGACGGCGCCCGGAGCCATGGTCGGCGGCTCTGCTCTCCTCCGCCCGTGCTCCCGCACCGGTGCCATGGCCGGCGGGCTCCGCTGGAGCGGCGCGGGCGCACGGCCAGCACCGGTGGCGACGGCGCGACTCGGGCCAGCACTGGCCGCGCCGCCTCCTCCCTTCACCACGCCCCCTCCCAACTCGGGCCATGGAGGTCCCGGCGGTGGTGGCAGCTCGTGCAGGGAGGGGGCACCTCCGTCTTCTTCGTCCAGCAAAGGAGCGGAGGACGGGCACGCGGAGGCTCCGCTCGCACGGCGCGGAGCTCGCACGCCTGGAGTGTGGCGGGCCTCCCCCGGTGGCCTCCAACACTCGCGTCGGCCCTCCTCGCGACGGCAGACCTCCCCCGGTGGCCTCCAACGCTCGCCCGCGACGGCGGACCTCCACCGGCGGCCTCCTCGGCTCGCAGGTGGCCTTCTCAGCGGACCGGTCTCTGTCGCGTCCCTCTCCTCCTTCCCCGTCCTCTCCTTCTCTCTCCTCGAGCAGGCCCCGCTGTGTCCTTTACCGTCGTCTCCGTACAATCGCCACAGGCAGTGGACCGCGCGCTAGCATACCGCACGAGGCACCGTTCCTTTTTTAACGCTATATGCGTACTGGAGGAGGCATACCGCACGAGGTACCGTTCCTTTTTTAACGCTATATGCCTACTGGAGGGTCCATACCGAACGGGGCACCGTTCCCCGTGCAGACCCCCTAAAGCGGGAAAAATTTACAGTTTTACTGTACTTGTTAGTTCCTAGTAAAAGCCTAGAAAATTTTGTGCAGAGAAGGCATGCATTTCTTTTTCTTTTTTTTTTGACGAAAGGCATGCATTTCTTTCTCAAACTGTTAGGGAGATCAGGATATAATTCTGAGCATCTTGCTTTTTAGGAAGTTGGGACCCTTTTTGAGCTTTAGGCCTGCCATGATCCATCAATAAAAGGGTGGCTATGATGCCCATTTCTTTTCATGAACGTTCTGATCTGATCTAGCCACACCCACCTACTCGCATAACTCTTGCCTCCAGGCAGTCAGTCTCAGTGGACCAAGAACCCAAAGAACTTGATCCAAGAAAAAAGCCACAGGACCAACCGGACTCTGTAAGTACAAATTTCACCACATGCACTGCATAAAGAAGCAAAGCTTTTGAGTTTGGATAACTGTCTACTAACTCGGTAAAGGTTGCATTGTTTTTTTATTTCCATTAGGATTAGGATTCAGCTCCCTGCACTTGCGAGCCTGAAAGTTCAATCTCTTATGTCCATTGGAACACAGAAATCTATTCAGTTTTACAAAGAAAACACAGGAAGCGGGACAAAAATCCCACAAACCAAACCGTGCCTTATTACTGTTAGCGCAGGTTAAGGTCATAATGCACATTGTCGAACACCTCATGGCACGCTCAGAAGTCCTAAAATGAATGAACTCCAAACCAATATCTGTACTTGCCGAATCAAATGAAGCTCCTAAAAGAGAATGCCAAACACCTATCTCTTCAGTTCAGTGTAACTGAAGGTTCTGAAAACAGAATGCGTGGGAGTTGCAGTGGACACAGCTTGTAGAAACATGCTGCTGCGCGCGCATGAAGTGAAGAAGCAGACGCACGCACCTCAGGCTTGCAGACCTTGCAAAGCGCGCCGAGTGAGTTGGCGAGCGCGGAGGCGTCCTCGGCAACGCCACGGCTGGCGCCGCCACCGCTCCCGCTCTGAGGCGGCAGGACGTGGAGGAGGGTGAGGAAGTCGCCCCTGTTGGCGACGTGGGTGAGCGCCCACATCATGGCGTGCTTGGCGCCGGAGCTCTGGTCCACCACCACCATCACCCGCTTCCGCCCCGCCGCCGCCTCCTCCGTCCTGCAGAACCCGCCGCCGCCGCGGCGGTGTCCCCGCGCCCTGGCGGCCTTCTTCCTGCTGGACCAGCGCCGCGACCCGCGCCTGCTGCCAGTGCCGGTGCCGACGCCGCCGCACTCCCACTCCCGCTGCAGCAGCTGGTGCGGCGCGCTGCTGCCGCCGTCGCTGGAGCTCAGCTGCCGCAGGAAGTGCTCGCTGCTGCCGCCGCTGCTCCCCATCGATCCACTTCCGCTCGCCGCGGCGCGAGGTGCGTGTGTGCGCGCGGCTCGGTGCGTGTGCGCGGCTGTGGTGTTGTGGTGTCGAGTGCTGGGCTTGACTTTGGTGCGCGTGTGGGTGATGTAACGTTCTTTCTTGTTTTTAAAGTGGAGGCGGGCACGTACCCGCACAGGTCATCAGACTTCCTCTAATAAGACCTTGAATAGTTTGCGAAAAAAAAGTAAACTAATGAATAGTATTATTTCGTCGTATTTGATAAATATTATTTAATTATAGACCAAATAGTATTAAAAGATTTATCTCATGATTTTCAACTAAACTGTATAATTAGTTATTTTTTTACCTATATTTAATGCTCCATGTATGCAGATAAAAATTGATGTGATGGAAAGAGAGTGAAAAAATTAAAATTTAGGGTGAACTAAACAAGACCTAAATCGGATGTTTCGTTAAAGTAAGTACGGTCAACAGTTAATATAGTATACTACTCTTCTTCGATCGGCACAGGATAGCTCTCAAGGCCCTGTTTTTCTAGTCCGTTTGCAACTCCAGTTTGTTTTCTATCGACAAAATACAAACAGAGGTGGTATGAAGTTGTGAAGTTGAGCTGTGAATATCTCATGCATGCTGGGTGGGTGGAGATGCAATTTTGTTTTTTTTTTCTCGAGGATAAGCATGAGAGATGTGATAAAAATGAGATAGTTGCTTGGGTCTTTTCAAGGGTGTTCGGAACTATTTCGCTTCATGTTTTTTGGCTGAACGGTTTTAGCTCCACACTCTCTGTTCGAGGCGATAGCACCTAAAGGGGTGTTCTATAAATTGAAGGTTTTCATCAGGCTGCTTCACGGTAGAGTCTGAGAAGCAGCCCCGCGATCTAGCTAATAGTTAGTGTGTGATTGGTTCACTATATATGTTGTATCTCCTCATGCAAAAAGTCAGTCTTAGTCTGGTTACCAAGATAAGCATATTCAAGAATTTACAAGCTAGGCAACGCCAAATACAAGTAATTGTTTAGATAATGGCATTGATTATTTTTTATTAATCACTTACGAAATCTATGATTATTCTAACTCTTAAAAGAGAGTAGAGAGAAATTTGAGGGCATCTCCATAACCACTTATAATTTACTCTTAACAGATCAAAAATGGGGAGGGGGCGCCTCTCTAGCTCAGTCTTATCAATCTAATCTAATATCTCTATATAGTTCATACCCACTAAGCAATAAATGTTAGCTAAAGTTCACCTCTCATGCTTCAATGTCACCATTCATTTCTAGCCGTCCAATCTTTATCAAGTTAATTTTTCTAGCCGTCTAATGTATATGAAGCATTCGACCCCTATACCCTACACGTACTGCTTTCTTCCGAGGACACCAACAGACTCGGCCCACCTCCGCCGACCAGCACCGGCGGCTTTCATTGGCGCTGCGAGCCTTGGCCCACCTCCCACCAACAGCGTCGCTCGCTCATCAGCTCCGTTCTTCCTTTGGGCGTGTTTGTTTCCCTGCACCAACTCGGCCTGGCCCGTGCCACCCAGTCAGGCCGGCTTTGGGCAGGCCCAGGTGAGCCACCCTGCCTTGTTTGTTTGCCTTCCCATCTGGGCCAGGCCGGCAACGGGCAGGGTGTTTGTTTGCCTGCACTGGGTGTAAGGTCCTAGATGGCTAGAGGGGGGTGAATAGCCTATTAAAATTCTATAAACCACTAGATAAAACTTGATTAGTATAACAAATGGCGTAACCACGGTTTTGCCTAGCCTACAAGGTGAGCAAGCTTCCTATTGACAAATCTAGTATAAGTATGATCTCTATGTCACTCAAGGGCTATGTCACTACTTTCTAATCTATAGAGCTAGCAAGAACAACTATTCTAAAACAAGCTACACAAGATAAGTGCTAGAAAGTAATGCAAGGTAGAGAGGTGATTCTTATACCGACGGTGGAGAGAAGATGTTGCCAATCACCAATATGATATGTAATCAATACAATATGACAACAATCACAATATGAAGACCAATCACCGGGAACAAGAAGATGACACAATTATTTTTGTTCACCCGGTGTTCACTTGTGCACCGACAAGCTACGTCACCGGTTGTGTCGACCAACACCTAGATGGATCCTCGGTGTGATCCTCAAGTCACTTGCCCCGCAAGGCACTCCCCCGCAAGGGAACCGCAAGACACCACTCTCAAGCATGGTAACTCAATGACACGCGCATTCCACTAGAGTTGCTTTTGGCACTTCGCCGAGGACAAGCACAAGAACCTCTTACAAATCAATCACCGGAGGTGGGCAAGAACAATCACCAACTCTTCCCAACGCCTCCAAACAACCTCCAAGCCGGCTAGGAGCGGTACTCTCCAAGAGTAACAAGAAATCACCGGCCAAACGACTCGCAAGTGCCACTAGATGAATCAACTCATGCAATGCACTTCGAATCACTCAATCTCACTCTAGATTAGCAATCAAGCAAGGGAAATGAGTAGGAGGGAGAAGCTTTAGCTCAAAGGATGCACAAGAGTGTTAGAAAAGCCAAGAGACCTCCACAAGGGCCGGCCACCTTCTATTTATAACCCCATCCTTTGAAACTAGCCGTTGCCCCTCGGGCGGCTCGATTACACACGCCGGACGCGTCTGCCGCTAGCGCCGGACGCGTCCGGCGCCTCTGCCGCTCAGCCTCCAACGGTCGACTCCCACGACACGTCAGCGTCCGGCGGTACCCCTCGGCGTCCGACAACCAGCGTCCGGCGACACCAACTGCTCTGCAACCCTCTCTGAGTAGCGTCCGGACGCACACCCTGGCGTCCGGCGCTTCACACGCGCTGAAACCTCGGCCTTCATTTCTCACGAGCGTCGGACGCTGAACAGTGCCGAGCCGGCGTCCGGCGCAAGCGTCCGGCGCAGCGTCCGGCGCTCTGTCTCTCAACCGGTACTCTCTGTGTAGCGTCCGGACGCTGGGCCAGCGTCCGGCGCTCAGCGTCCGACGCTTAGAATATGAGCATTCTCAAACCCGCGATGACGCCCTCTTTTCTCCAACGAATTTGCATCCGGCGCAACAGAAAATATCTCTCTCATTTTCCCGAAGGCGCCGAATCCCCCCTCACAAGCTCGGGGGGTGGATGAGCGGTTACCAAACCCAACTCAACCTTACAATCATACCGCCGCCTTTGCAAATGTGCTAACACCACCAAGTGACATCTCCATGTGCATGTGTGTTAGCATTTTTTCAAAGCATTTTCAAAGGACTTTCATCGCGCACTAGATCCTAAATGCAATCACATGAAATGATGGACCTAGTGGCACTCATGAACCGAATTACCGAAGATCTCCCCTCTTCATAGTTCGGCTATCGATCCTAAACCACTCACACCCTCTATGGTGTCTTGAGTGCAAAAAACAAAATGGCCCTATAGGTTATACCTTTGCCTTGAGCCTATTTTGTCGATCCTTCAACCGCCAAGCCTTTACATGATACGTGACACTCCATGTCATCATGCAACGGTCTTGGTCCATCGATCTTGATATTACTTGCTCTTCACCGTTGGTCGGTCCATCGGCGCCAAGTCATGCCCAAGCTTCACCGTCGCACGGTCCTTCGCTTCAAAGCCTCAACTTGCCCTTCACACTTCCAACCGATCCATCGAACCAAGCCCATCTTGATCTTCACCATGCTTAGGTTGCATAACTTCATGTCATGCCTCAACATTGAGCTCCACTTGGCATGGACTACCTTTCTCTAAATCATCCACTTACAAGCAAGGTTAGTCCTTAGGTTTCATCAATTACCCAAAACCAAACTAGGGACTTTCACCGGGTGACAAGCAGCCCTAACTACCTCCCAACCGCCTGGTTAGGACGGTGTTTGTTTGCCTGCACCGTGCAGCTGCACCAGCACCCCGGCCTAAGGCCTCAATTCAGCACACAGGGAGGTAATGAACATCATGTTGAACATTTCAGAATTAAACATTGCCAAAGTGGACTAGGTTGACATAACTCATCAGTTTTTTTTGCAACATTTGGCCTTAGACATAGTATTTGGATCAGCAGAATAGTTCAAAACAGCCATGGAACCGTGGCCCCAGTCCAGCCCTAACCATCAGGTCAAGAAGACAGTTGCTTGGGCATGGACGCAAGCCACGATTTGATGACAGCCTTGAGCACAATGGTACATAAGCATAATCATCATTGGCCACAAAACAACAACAAATTTAGCAAAAAAAAAACCACAAGATCAGGTTTATGATCATCATTTGGCCTCAGACTCATGGTATTTTCATTATCCCTATTCACAACATTCATTGGTGGCACCTGAGTATGGGAAAAAAATATCAGAAGAACAACAAAATTATCACAACAGACATGAAACCATGCAAGATGTCCAACCTAAGCCATCAACCAAGCCAGGCTATGGAGTTGCTTAGGTATGGATGTCTCGCATGGTTCGATGGCTACCATGAGAAACACCAAGCAAAACCAAATACTCAATCAAAAGCAAATACTCAAGCGCTACCTCATGTTAAATTGTGTCATCACTGGCCAAGTATTCAAGCTCAACAGATAAAACAAGTGTACAAGCAACCATCACCTGCATATATTACAGTCCAAGTGGCTTGTAGCCACCAAATAGTTCAAGTGTTCAAATGTTAGGGGCCCATGAAGCAACCCCACAGCAACTCCCATTACCATCCATATAGTTACCCACCTCCTCAATCATAAAAGAACCACTAGCCCAAAAGATATGTGTTAGCCTGTTAGTGCTGCACAGCTAAACCATAATGCCCAAAAGAAAGCAAAAGTTAGTCAAGGAGAGTGGTAGAGGGTGGAGGACCTCAATATACCATCCTTAACTGCTTCCCTCCAAGTCCAAGCCTTGCCCTAGACTGCCTACACATAGTGCTGAGCCACCAGGCAGCATTGCTGAAGCACCCACTAACCCACTATTGCCAGCCATCTACCAGACAAACATAAATTAGTATTGAGCAAACAACATTTCAGGCATACACCAGTTAGTAATGAACAAACCACTTCACCTTTACCATTTAAAACTTCATAGAAAACATGCCAGAAAGACCCAGAGGCTCAAAAACAAAAACCACAGGTCATAAGTAATCAATGATGAGGGAAAAATCCATGTATTGTTGTCAAGTCAAAGAAAAAAGTAGATGAGCATAAGATACAAATACAACCATTACATACAACCTCATAAACAGTAGCAGTACATAAACAAGAATGAAATAAGAAGGTTTGACTTCATTGGCACAAAAACAATAGGTTTGGCCTCAGTCATTCTGAGATGAATATGGAGTCATCATTGGCAACACCACTGACCTTTGAAAATGAAGCAAACTAAACATTGGTACCTTCATACACTTGTATGAAATTAACAATGGTAGGCACAATTTCATTTCCAAAGGTCAATGGGCCTCAGATATGATTTTGTAGCCTCACATATGATTGTAACAATTCTAAACTATCCATCCTAGCTATAAGTGGCCATGGATCTAAGACAAACAAACCAAACAATTCATGTGAAACCAGATCTGTACAAACTAAACAAATGGGCATAAGAAAATAGACTGAAAATTAAACTTTGCTACAGATATCAAATATTGTGCAGATAACAAACAGGCAGAAACACTACTTAGATACATGGCCACAGCTATGGATAGAAAACACACGACAAAATTGCTATTTTTTAGTGTATCCTAGCTCATTTCAATGTTTACAGTGACATAAACACATGTAAACAACGTCGAGCAAGAGCAATACAACTAGATCTTAAGCTTAAGGCATCAGATTTAAGAGTACCACAAGACAAAAACCATGGATTCATACCATAAACACCAGGTTAACACTTGAATCTCGTAATAATGACCACAAAGACCGCTAAAATTTGGCAGCATCAACATCAATGCATCGCAAAAACACGCAGGCCACCGAAATCGGGCCCCGTGTAGTCTAGTAAGCCAAAGATTTCACCTTTCTATGTCGACGAGGAAGAAGAGGATGCAGACGGATTGGGGAAGAGGAAGCAGATCCGGAGTAGAAGCAGGAGCACCCGGTCGCCGCAGCACGCCACCACAGCACCACAGGGTTGAGGAGGAAGACGAGCCGGAGCACTAGTTGCCGGCGAGACGAACGAGAAGCAGCCGTCGCAAACCCTAGGAGGCCGCTTCGACTCCGCCGCCACCACTCACCGCTGGATGAGGGAGCAGAGGAGCGCAGGGAGTGCTGTGTCAAGGACGAGTGAGGGCTGGAGAGGAGTGAGCGAAACCCTAGAGCCATCTCCGACGCGGGGGATTATAAAGGGAGGCGAAATCCTAGCGGCGGCGAGGCGGGGAATTTTCACTGTCGCGCGGGAGACGACGGGAGCCGCCCGCCAACCGACGAAATGAGAATCGAGGGTGGCCGGAGGGTGCACGCCGCGAGCCTTGCTCGATGGGAACGACCAAAGCGAGCTTCACTCGCGGGCCTAGCCGAGGGGTGCTTTGAGTTTCGGGCGGGCCAGGCCCAGCAGCCGTGCAGGCAAACAAACAAGGCCGCGTGCACCAACTCTGTCTGGTCCAAGGCCTCATGCAGGCAAACAAACACGCCCTTAGCTTCTGTTAGATAATGGTTCTGCGTTTTGTTCCACCCGTCGGATCTCCACAAATGAAGAGTCAACACTCAACAGGCAACGATCAGCTTCTTTTGTTCGGCAGAGTCAACAGGCAACGATCCAGGAATCAGCAGCCTCTGTTCTGCGGCTGCATCAGCCTTCTCTTCGGCACCAGGAGCCCAGGGATCCTTCTCCATTACTTCCTCTATTCAGTATTCCCAATCAAGATCCATTCATGTGCAATCAAAGATGTGACCGTTTCATCCAGGTTCTTAATCCTCTTTATTTCTCTTCCCCGACACATTTCGATCCTTCCCCTTCCTTTGCCGCTACAAATGAACAGGCACAGGCATTTATCTCCACGTCAATTCCTCAGCCACAACCTCATCCAGTAGGAACGTCCACGGGAGAAAGTGAATCATTGTGCTAACTTCATGTTTAAATACATTTTCTTACTTCCCACACCGTGTGCTCATCGACGCCGATCGACAATAGGGGAGAGGAGACCTCTGCTGTTGTAGTCCTCTCCGCGCTGGCTAATCCACCACCGTGCAAGTCGCTCTGCGTGGCTGGTCTGCATTCTCACCGATTGCCTCGCATCTGCGTCTGGCTGCCCTGCCTTGGCGTCGGTGCGATCCACTTCTGTGATGTCTGTCCTTCAGTTGCGTAGGAAGGGAGGGACAGATAGCCCTAGCCCACTGCCTGCGCTAGGAGAAGCCAAGCCCACTGCCTGCGCTAGGAGAAGCCATGACGGAGGTTTCCGCTGTCGAGAAGGCTTCCACTGTCCCCATGGACAAGGCCATCGGTAGTTTTTCTTTGAATTGTCCCAGACGTGTGGATGCAGTCCATCGGTACTCAGGTAGATTGTTTTTTTATTTATTTTTTTTCTCCATTGATCTCCAAATGTGTTACCTAAATTGTATAATTTTAAATTGTCTTCTAAACATTACCTTAAATTACCGTAGCAATGCGTGAGGAATTCAACTAGTTATCTGTGATGACAGACTCCAAGTCCTCTTCCATCAACCAAATTATTAGCTTTTGTGAGTCCTTGCCACTATAGCATCATATATCTTGATGACCGTCATTATATGTAATCCATCAAACTCCCTCATTATGATCTGTCATACCAAGTAATGTGAGGAGGGAGAGGGGGTAGCTGGACAAGGTACTACTTGGATGGTTCTACCGTCCTTCATCAAACAAGCCCCTTCGGCTGCGTCGTGGCCACCGTGGCCATGACCACCACATTGCGGACTCCTCTACCCTATTCAGTAACGAAGCCAGAAAAAAATTTAGGACGGGCTGAACAACAATCTATGGCGACTTAACTCTAGTAATCTATATATATTTATGCATAAAAATTTAAGGTGGGGCGTAGGGGGCTCCATGTACTTAGCATGGGTAGGCACTGCTTGCCCTGCTTTTGGCTTCATCGCTGACCCTATTAGAACTAACCCCTGTCTTGGGTGGCTACTTGCCATGACTTCATGTCACTGTCGACACACTACCACTGCCATTGTCTAATTCAGTGATCACAACATCTCTGATTTGATCGTGACAACTCTCCTGTCTCTTATCTAGTTAGTCATCTCCGGAGCTCATCATACTCATCTGATATGATGAAAGAGATGGGTAGAACTTGGTAAGAAACCGACAGATAATATAGACCAAAGGAAGGATTACAATGGTTAAAAATTTGAGAGTTGAGGCTTAGACACTAATTTTCCAGACCGTGGAAACTCTGCGCATAGGCACGAGACTTCCGTTCTCTGGAGTTCAAACCCTAACTCATGAATCTCAATTTCTATACAACGCAAACATCATCTACAACTAAAACCACCATCATATATGATTAAGGACAGGTTCTACATAGGATTTGCAAGCAACATTTATATATCATACAAATATCGAGAGATAAGATTGGAGTCCGATGAAATACCTTGAGGGAGAGAGAAGAGGACTGAGAAAGGGGTGCTGCGGCGGTCAAACACCACTATGAGACTGCCCGAGCGTCGAAGAGCTCCATGGATGGAGGGTGACGAGCAGACAACGACAATAAGGCTGGACAACGGCAATAGGGATTCCTAAGGGGCCGGTTATTTGGATGCTCAAATATCCATCTAACCCATGTGTGTTAGGATAGGTTGGTGTGTAATTTTGTTTAAATTCCTAACTAACTCATCGCATCCGTTAAAAAAAAAAAAACTAACTCATCCCAACATACATGGATTGAGACAGGCGCAACACAAGTACACATGCAGATCAATGGGAGAAAAAAATCTGCACTTCATATTGATCACCATACTCTTGTACTCTATATTTAGCTTCCAAGTATCCCGGGAGGCACCAAATCACTAGCAAGACACTTCTCACGTTCCTCGAATCAGTGCCATACAGATGACTTGGTTATTCAACATAGATACTCTTGGTTGGATGCACATCTACCGTGTGACTTGCTATGGAAAAAGCTGGATCTACAAACGTTATGATCAAGACACAGAGTCCATTGATGCCAGCCTCCTCAGATCTTCTTCCTTGACCACAAATAGCTTGTCGTTGTCCCGGATCACGTCGATCGAGTCGATCTCCGCTCCTTCGTCGTTCACGATCAGCGCCTTCTCCGCATCAACTTTCAATTTCTCACCTGAAGAAAAAGAAAAGGGCGATAGCATACTTCAGTACTTCAATTAATTTGCCACTGCAACTGTAGTTAACCGAATGAGCTCTGCTCTCTTCGCCTACCGACGATGGCTTTGAATTCTTCCATGGTGCCAGGCAAATTGATCAGCTTGCCAGCTTCAGAGGTGCGATTTCTGAGGAAAGGGTGGCCTTTGTATATGCTCACCCGAGGCCAGCGCTGGTTGTCCGAGCTTGTGCTCTGTAATCTGCCTGGATAGTTGTGTCCCGATGAGCCACCCTCCGGGACTACCGCTGGCGAGTCAACGATAGTTATCGAGTGGCCGAGCTCCCGCTTCCGCAGCAGCTCGCGCAGCTCGGTCGGCGACATTGTTAGCCGCGCGGCGCCGGAGCCGGAGCCGTCGTCGTCGAGGCTCGCCTTGTCCACGCTGGCCCTGTTCATGATCAGGAACCTGGCCGCGTCGGTGTGTCCCTCGGCCATCGCGACGCGCAGCGCGGTGGCCCCGTCGTGGTCCTCCGAGTCCACGTCCAGGCCGAGCTTGAGGAGCTCCCCGAGCGCGCCGAGGTCGCCGCGGCGCGCGGCGAGGCACAGGACGTCTCCGCCGGCGTGCGGGTTCGACGCGCGCGCGAAGTGGTACAGGATGTTGAAGATCTTGTGGTGCCCCGCCGCGATGGCGTTCCATATCGCCGTGTTGCCCTGCGCATCCTTGATGTTCACGTTGCACGCGTGCTTGAGCAGCACCAGCACGCAGTCCTCGTACCCCTTGGACGCCGCGATGTGCTGGGAGTGGCGTCGCCAAGAATAGGGTCCGGATCAAATGGCTGTGCTGTGGAATCATGGATGCAGAATGCTCTGGATTCGTGTGTATGTTCGCTTACCAATGCTGTTCTGCCCTTGGCGTCACCGATGTCAGCGTCCTTCCCTGCCCTGAGGAGGTCCTCGAGCAAGCCGCTGTTTCCCATCGCGGTGACCACCAGCACATTCGCGTCGTCGTGCTCGCCAGTGTTGTCTCCCAGCAAGTCCTCAGCCTTCATGCCATACATCTCGACCTGATGCTGCGACACACACGGAGACAAGCTTAGCAACCATTTCAGTGATCACCACCAGCACAGAGCAGCACGGCACAGTTTGTTCAGAACTTTGCAGAGTTCTGCGAGACGAATGGTAAGTGGTAACCTTGAGAAAGTTCTTGATGACGACGACGCTGTCCTCGGGCCTGCTCTGCATGGCCTCCTTGAGCGTGGCCTGCTTCAGCCGCAGCAGCTGGCTCAGCGTCGTCGTCCGGAACGTGAAGGCCTGCGCCCGGTCGCTCAGCGCGCTCACCTCACCGAATATGTCCCGCGTCCCCAGCGTCGCCTCCACGTGCTCGTTGATGCCATCGAACAGTATGACGTCCACCTCGCCGGAGACGACGACGTACACGTCGTCGGGAGCCTCGTTCTGCACGATCACGTCCTCCTTGGGGGGGATGTACTCCGGTTTCATATTGGTGACCAGGGACAGGAGCATTTCTCTTGAGACCCCGTTGAAGAGGTAGACGTCCTTGACGACCGGCACGAAGAGGTGCTCGCAGATGCTCTTGCAGATGGACTTGGGCAGCTGGTCCATGAGCTGCTGCTGGTTCAGGCTCTCCGCCCTGAACTTGAGGCACATGTAGGTCAGGATCTGCTGCTTCAGCCGCGGCGGCAGGTGGTTCCGGCCCACGAAGCTCGACGCGGCCCTGATGCTGTTCCTCTGCATCCAAATGCAAGTCGATCGTGTCATTCATCTTTGCATACATAGCAATAGCATGAGAAGGTGGTTAGTACTTACAAACTCCATAGTGCGGCGGGTGCCCTCGACGACGAGGTTTGTCATGTTGCCGATGAGGTAGGCGGTGAGACCGAGGTTGAAGAGCATGTAGAAGATGTTGAAGATCATCTCGACGGTGTTCTCGGCGTGCAGGTCGCCGTAGCCGACGGTGGTCATGGTGGTGATGGACCAGTAGATGGAAGAGATGTAGCGGATCCGCAGGCTGGCCTGCCGGAAGTTGGGGATCGCCGCGCCGATCCACGTCTTCTCCCGGTGCGGGTACCGGTCGGCGATCAGGTAGTACAGGCACCCAGCGCAATGGACCAGGAACAGGGTCACCTGAAAGTGTACCGCTAAACGCTTCAGAATTCAGTCATCGGAACCCGGAATTGCGTGGTGATACAAAGTGGCCGGTTCTTCAATCTCAGCTGGGTGGATGTGGATGGTTACCGACCGCGACGAGGCGCGCGCAGCGGATCCAGAAGTAGCTGAAGCGGATATCCTTCTCGAGCCTGGTGAAGAACTGCTTCACCCTGCGGAGACGCCACAGGCGGAGGACGCCCAGCATACTGTACGCGGCGTTCTCCCTGACCTCGCCGGTGACGAGGTAGGCAAGGCCCTGGAACGGGATCGTCGATGCCACGTCCATGATGAAGAACGTCGACAGGTACCTACGGGCGCAGCGCACAACAGCAGCAGCGTCAGTTGCTTGGTGAAGCAATTATTCTCATTCCATTTTACATTTTTGGGGGATTTCTTTTTTCTTCATGTAGGAGGAAAGATCAATCAATCATTCAACATTAGAAAATGTCTACTCTTGCACTCTCATTTTTTTGTGAAAGTCGTTTTTCCTCCTTAACGCCAAAACCGGGTAAAACACCACCTTCAATTTTTTTTTTGTTAATATTATATGTTTAATGTGCAGATCTACTCACGTGAAGTCCAATAAAATTAAAGTATTTTTCTATAATTTATTATGATTTTTTACAAATTCAACAGAAATAAATAGCAAAAAAAGAAAAACCACCTTCAAAACCTCTCCAGAGAAGTAAAACACACTATTTAAAAAGTTAAAGGAGGTGGTTTATCCGATTTTGATGTTCATGGTGAAAAAATAGACTTTTGCAAAAGTTAAGTGTGGAATAGTAGACTTTTTTTTCTTCAATATTCAATCGACGCCCGGTTTGAGCGAGGAAGGGGTCGCAGTAATATGTGAAATAGCATACTGCTGAGGTTTGCATTGAATCAGGTTTTCCATTTCTGGCGAGTGTTTAGGCATGTCACACCGTGTTTTCCATACATCCATTCTTTATACAAAGCTACTCAGTGCTCATATGTATGGAGAAAAAAATGTACTTTCAATATTCTTCCGGAAAGACCTAAATTGTACGTTTTGTTCACATTCTTATGATCTTATCAAGTACTAAAATATTTAATAATAACATTTGACCGTTCATTATTTCAAAAAAAAAGTATATAATAGTGTCTAAAAATATATTGAAATAAAAAAATCCAGTAATGTCTTTTTTGCTTTGCTACAAAATATTTAAGAAAATATTGCAAGTCAAAAAAATAAATAATAAATAAAAGTCAAAGTTGTCGCTTCAAACTTTAGTACCTCCTAAATAGTTTAGTCCTATTTAGACGTCACTTCAAAGTGACTAGAAAGGACTAAGCCCGTTAGTTTCATTTAGTCGTAGGGTTTGGGTAAAAATTGACTAAATAGAACTAAATGAGACTAGATTTAAAAGGTGAGAGGAGAAAGTCAGTGCATGCAGAATTTCGAATATGTCATGAGGAAGATACGAATACCTACACCGTACCACTATGTGTGACGACGATATGGCACATTTGGGCCGGGAGCTGTACACTCAGGTGCGTTTGTTTCAGCTTCAGAATCAGATGAATCAGTTGAATCAGGTGATGAATAGTGAGAGAGGAATAGTGAATAATCAGTTGAATCAGAGCAGAAATAATAAAAAACAACGGAGCCTGTACTGTGTTCGCGTCCGATCTCAGCCACATCAAAAATCGCAGATGCGTCGCCATATATGTGGTTGTGAGGCCACAATCAATTAACAATAATAATGCAGTTTGGTTTTGGGTCCCATGCATACTCTAGATTATAGAATATATATTTTCTTCTTCTGTAATAATTCCCCATATTATGATTTCTTGACTTTATGTCTTCAGGAAAGAGTTCTTTATTTGCTTTCTTGACTGAAATGTAGCGACGTGTACTTCCCGAAATCTGTCTAGCATCTCGTATGCTGTCACTTCTAAAAAATTCCAACCCATCCGAACAGTATCTTTGATGTGATGACAATGCGTCACCTGTGACTCATTATTGAGAGGGATTCGGCACGCGTGTCTTACACATATCCACTTAACTTGAATGATCAGAGTGGGACTCGGCAGCCGATCGAGCTACCCTTGCCATTTTCTGACGGACCGATGCACCAGCAAGAAAGGAAGCAGAGCATGGGAAGGAAACTTGCATGTATCCGACTGAGGCAGGAATCGAATGAACTTATGAGTTTAGTCCCTTTATCAGCCGCAAAAACCATCAACCGCACAGAGCGGCCTACAACGTGCATGGTCACCAACTACGCAATTGCAACGCAGAGAGATGGGGCAAGGCAAATTAAAGGCATGGTGTGTGTACCTGAGGGTTATCTTCCTCCTGTCACGAACGAGG
Organism: Bothriochloa decipiens; assembly: GCA_023333625.1. Lineage (NCBI taxonomy): Eukaryota > Viridiplantae > Streptophyta > Magnoliopsida > Poales > Poaceae > Bothriochloa > Bothriochloa decipiens. The sequence continues at coordinate 13,382,876 of CM041641.1, forward strand.
AGCTGGGTCCTGTGGTCGATGTAGGCGACGAAGAAGGTGAGCACGATGTCGACGGCGAAGAAGAGGTCGACGGCGATGTCCGCCACCTCTAGCCCGCCCTTGGGGGACGCGTTCATGAAGGCCACCTCGAACGGGTACACCCACGCCGAGTACGCCACCAGGACCACCATCAACGTATCCCACCACCTGATGATGCATGATCGATCGAGCATCCATGACATGGAGTATGCATGTCAGATTAACTAGAAGCAAGCTAGATGGCATGCCTGAACGACCATCGACATTTGCATCACCTGTATCTCGAGTCGAGCGGCGAGATGACCCACTTGTTCGACCCGCCATGGGACTGGCTTTGCCCGGACGGCCCGCCGAGAGGCGGGAGGATGACCTTGGACAGGTTCCGGAGGTTGAAGGAGCCAGCGCCGGATCTGGAGCCCGTGCGCGTGCCAGAGCTGCCGCCGGCGCTGCTCGCCGTGCTCTCGACAAAGCTCGAGCTCTTCATCACGCAATGCTGCTTCCTCTACACTAGCCTAGCAACGACTAGTACTTTATCTATCTAGATGCGTAGCTTGTGGTGGCGCTGCAGCCTGCTGGCCGGGGATCGAGAAGAAAAGATAGGGCCGGCCGGCGGCGAGGGGAAAGCGAGAATCAAATCAGAGCAGGGGAGGCATCGAAATAATGAAGCGGCCACATTCGCATCAAGGCATCAATAATGGAGGAGCGAGGAGGGTGAGGATCTGACTGAGGGAAAGGGCTGCTGTCCGGGACGACAGTGACCACCAGGCGCAGCTGCACACGTCTCGCGAGACACGGACGCGCGCGGCCGCGGGTGTGTGGATTTGTAGAGAGAACGGGCCGGTGGTTGTGGCTGGGAATTCGCCGCGATTTTGAGACACTGCTGCAGGTATCAAGTGTTCATGGATGTGGACATGTGCTTGGGGTCCATGCAAAGCCTACCTGTCTGCCTCCGCTCGCTCACGTCCTTTTTAGATTGGAGTTTTGCGCTTTCGAATTCATTGCTGAATGGCGACAGTCGGAGAGTGCACAGTGCAGTCGGCAGCGGCTGTAGTCTCTAGGCAAATAAAATGCATCCATGCTCCTCCATGCATGATGCATATTTATCACGATTTCTGCGATCGATTCTATCACAGCTCATCTAGCCGGTCAAATCTGATTTTGTTTTTACCCCTACCAACTCCAGGCGTGTATATCCTGCACTTTCGCCCTTAATTAGGTAAGCCGTCGTCATCATCGTGAAGCACAACCACCCTCTATCAGCTTTACTCTAATATACTGTGAAAAAAAAAAAAACCTTTGTTCAAGTTACAGCTATAGATTTCGCTGTCAGCAGGGGCGGATCTAACGGGGTTGGGGGGCTCCAGCCGATGCAACAATGGAGGTATAGGAGGGTGATGGAGAAGAAGAGTTGGAGAAAAAAAAAATGAAGAGAAAGAGAGAAAGAAGAGATTAGCCCCCAACCACACCCCTTCAATTATGTTCTGGATCCGTCACTAGATGTCAAATATGCAGTATAGACATTAATGTGCAGTGTCAGATTGCGTCAAAAAACATGCATCGTCAGAATGGAACGAACATGATATTTGACAATTAGTATTGACAATGAAATAGCAAGATGAGAGAAAATAACGGATGCTCGGCCTTGCTAACGGGCGATCGTTCACCGAATTCTAAAAGAGTGAACACCCTGACAAGTTTATCCGGCGCATTGCAACCTGCCGCCCAAACCTCTACTCTTGGGGACGATTTTTTTTGAAAGATGGTAGTTTATCTATGCGTTGAAAAAAATTCTCTCATCTGACTCACATCAAAGACAGGTCCAAGACGAACCCAATCTTACCAAAGATTACAATGTCACTATGTATGGATGAGGCAAAGGTTCAAGATTTCTCGACCTTTATGAGAAGGTCTTCTTAAGCACAATACCCAAGGACTGCCTATTCATACCCCGAGTTGCGATTTATTTATTTATTTTTGAATGCATTATTTTCTCTTTTACTTTTACAACTGGTGTGGTGGGTGCAGGAGTTAACCACACAGGGTTAGCTAAGTATCCAGTGTTCTTTGGACACATCATTATCTCTTTTCCGGTCAATGTAGACCTAGCGGAGTTAGCTAAGACTACCTGCACTGGGTCCGCTATCCGTGTCCGCTACGCGCGGATAGAAGACCAAACTCCCGCAGCAGCGTCCTGTACCGCGTGTTCTAAAGTAGCGGACCGTCCCCCAGCTGGCAAATGTGGCGGATGTATAGCGCATGCGCTATGCGCCATGCGGGGCCCGCACGTCCCCGTCCTCCGACCCCGCTTGAAACGACCTTGATTTCCGCGAAGGAAAATCCACAGTGTCGGAGTGTAATATGACCATTTAAATCATATTACCCGATAACAGTTGAATCCATAATCCATACATCGAACAAAAGAGAGCAAATAGAGGGAGTTATAATAACTTATTACATCGCCACAGGGCGGAATCAGAGTTCATGCAGCATAACAGTAAAAGTTTGAGGTGCGGAAGCTATCTTCTTCTCTCCAACTTGAGCGTAGACACGAAACCCTCAATCGCTGTACTCTCCATATGAGTACTCACTCCTTGAACCTGAAACCAAATTTTCAGTACGATTTGTACTGGTCACACTCTCATCCTATGCATTGCTTTGTGAAAGTGGATGCAAAAATAAGGATATCTCAAAAGAAACCTATAAGGCTGGGGTTTTCCTATGAATTGTTCCAGTATATAAAACAATAGTATAATAAACAAGTTTTAAACACAAACCCATTCCCTTCATCTATCTCCATCCACATCTGTAACATCGTCTCATCTCCCCCAACACCCTCTCAGACTCTGGTCGACAAGCCAACTCCCTCTTGGCTTGCCTCAGCGGCCCGCAGCCCTCAAACTGGCTCACGGCCGGAAATCACACTCAGAGGAAGGTAGAACACTCCACTCACTAGTCCGGTGCATGCGAAACATAGGAAAGGTCCATAGCCGAAGATTCGGCGTATGTATTGATCGATCAACCATACACTCTGCAGAGGTTTCACTAATCCACCAGATAACCATCATCGATGCACGCGCGCACCTAGGCAGATTTTGGGCGCCTACTGCCATAGGCGATGCCACTCTACCATCCAGCACTGGATCACTAGAACTGTGAAGAGAGCATGTATCCGCTCCCGTAGAGGATGCCATGCCATGTACCCACTCCCGAAGGGGGTGCCATGATCGTCTCGGTAGGGTGTTAGCTCCTTCCCATGCATATACCTTCCTATCACTTCTCGCCTAGCAGTAGTGGCATCGACCTATCCAGCGGTTCGGCCGTCTGCCCCCCATGGTGAGCGAGTGGAAAGCAAGAGATTCCTAGGTCCGGATACCAGCGCAACAGTTCCTAGATTTGACCAAACCGGGATATCTTCATCAGGGTTTATCTTTAACGTGCTACCACGGCACCTTCATCCCGGGCTCCACCTCTCAGAGGATCACACCCAAGGACCACCATCACATCTCAGTTAGCCCGCCACAGGCTCCTCTCATGGGAATGTCCAGAACCATTCCCTGGCAAGACTTGCTCCAAAAGCTCGTCGTAGATCCCGGCTCGATCGACTCAACCCTCACCCTACTCCCTACCGTAAGCTCCACCCCAAACCCGGATACAACATCATCAGCTCACATGCCCACCTGAAACATCAACTCACACATCCAGCCTGGCACCCTCCAGGCCTTTCCCGGGTTCATAACGTCGCATCAAAATGTAAGCGAGTAAAGTATAAAAATTTACATATAGCAGATAAGCAAGGTGGCTATCATAACAGCGGGTAAGCAGGTGAAGGTTTACAACAAGGTAGGGCTCATCAAATAAAATAATCTATTATGCAGTCCTGGCACAGGCATAGCATTATAGCAACATGAATTTAAAGCACTAGCCATACTATAATTGCCATGCGTAATAGGATCTACGAGGTTGGATGGTGTGTGGCACCTTCACTGACGTAGCTGTCGGACTTCTCCTGGTAGTCACTGTCGTCAAACTTGTCCTCGCTCGAGCCTGTAACGAGATTTAACGGTCGCGGAAGCGACCCCTATAGATTAGCACAAAGAACGAATGCAAAATAGAAGATCCAAATACACTCAAACATAGCCTAGATAGATAGGGCTCGATTTATAGAAAATTTGGATATGTGGATCATAATTTTCTGAGCTCGTATGAATTAGTTATGAATTTTCAAAGATTTAACCATTTTCTGAAAAGAAAAAGGGCTCGAGGGTACGGTCTCGATGGTTACGGTCTCGAGGGGTATGGTCTCGAGGGTTACGGTCTCGAGCGTTAGGTCTCGAGGGGTACGGTTTCGAGGAGTACGGTCTCGAGGGTATGCTCTCGAGGGGTACGGTCTCGAGGAGTACGGTCTCGAGGGTACGGTTTCGAGGGTATGCTTTCGAGGGGTACGGTCTCGAGGATACGGTCTCGAGGGTATGCTCTCGAGGGGTATGGTCTCTAGGATACGGTCTCAAGGATGACGGTGCTCGACGGCAGCCCGTCTCTGCTCGAAACCAAGTCTTGGCTGGGCTCGGGAGTGCAATTAGGGTTGCCTTGCACTCCTACGCTACACCTGCAGCGACCAATTCACGCGGCGTAGTCCGCGCGAAGGCCAAGTCCACAGCGGTTCTTCGGCGGAACGGTGGTGCTCGGTGCTCGAGGGTCGGTTTGTCGAAGGGTCAAACTCGAGGGTCGGTTCGAGCACGTGATCCGTCTCGGACGAGATCGGCTCGAGCGCGGGGTTCCTCCTCGGCGATCGACGGCGGGAAAACCCTCGATTCCTGGTGCCACAATGGATCTCTGGCGCCATTAATCCGCCCATCGGTTTCGGGACTTCACGACGGTCACGTTGATGGGCTTCAGGGCGGCAGCTTTGCTTCCGGTGACGAGCTCTACGGCGGACAGCGGCTCGATGACGACGGCGCTCGATGTACACTTCACACCAAGTCACTCCAGCTCCAATTGGTGGCGTAGATGGGCGATTGGAGTCATGCAGCACCTGCCCAAGGTGCCGGCGGTGACCAAAACACACGGCGGGGTCCGCGCGAGCAGCAACTCCCACGGCGGAGCTCTGACAGGTCCTCGGTGCACTGCAACAGCACTCCGAGAGGGTCCACGGTCTCCATCCCCTTGCCCAATCGATGCAGCTCGTCACAGCGGAGCTTCCCAGCTTCTTCTTGCTCCTCGGGGTGGTCGGAGGTGGCAGGAAACGACGGTGAACAGCGATGTTCTGGAGCGGCAACGCACTGACACGTCGACGACAAGGTGGTTCGGGTCGGTGCTCTGGCGAGGCAAACGCGGAGCTAGGGTGCGCACGGGGTCCGTCTCATCAAGGCGAGCGCGGATCTGGAAACAATGGAGGTCGAGGCTCAACGGAAAGGCGGCTGGGTGATCTCGCCACGGCGGCGCTTGGCGCGCGGCGATGAACTGGGCGGCTTCTGTTCCGGCATCCTCCCGATGCCGTGGTCCAAGGAGGCTCGGCTGGTCTCGTGTGTGTGTGCGGGTATGTCCAGTGAGGTCGGTAGTGACCTGGGCCTACGCGCTCACGGCGGAGCACCATGGCCAGCAGCACGGCGGGGGTCGAGAAGATGGCATGGCGGAGGTGCTCACCGATGCGGACGGGGATGAAGGCGCGGTACAAGTCCGAGCGGCTCCGGCTCGAGGTACTGCTCTTCCTTCTTGCTCCCGACGCAGCAGCGGCGGCTCCAAGTTGGCGGCGGCGGTCTCCTTCCCCAACTCCTTTCTTCCCCCTTCCTCCACCTCTCCTCCAATTGAGGCTGGCAAGATGGAATTGGGCTCCACCAGAGCGGTGGCGGTGGCCTGGGAACCCTAGGGTGCCGAGGGTGCTTGCTTTATAGGGCGGACGCGGAGGTAGGTGGCCGACGGACGGTCGATCACGGCTCCGGCTCGATCTAGCGGCCAAGGAGGGTTCCAGGTCAGCAGCTGGGGCTCGGTCTGGGTCCAGAGAGCAGCGAGAGGGGGCTAGGTAGCGCTGGGTGTCAAAGCTCTTCACGGCGGCAGCGTTCCACTGCGGCGACAACGCGGGTGCGCGCGCGCGGAGAATCTTGCCTGCGGCCGTGGGCACTTTGCGCGGGCTGGTCAGTCCAGGTGGATTGCGGGCGCGCGTCGATGCGGGGCGACACGGGATCGAGCGGTCGAGGTAGGTTGCTTCGAGGCGACGCGAGGGAACAGTGCTGACGCGAGCGCGCGCGGCCGGTCGGGTGACCTCAGCGGGCGCGATGACATGTGGGTCCCGCTGCGGGACCCCATCGTCAGCGGCTGTGGCGGCTCGGTGCGGCGCGCGGACGTGCGCGGCTCTTGCTGGGCTGTCGGCCTGGTTGGGCCGTGCAGCGCGCGGTCGCGCGGGCGATCGTGCAAGCAAGCGCGGTTGGGCCGCCTTGCTGGGCTGCTCGGGCCGGTTCCTTCTTTTCTTCTTCCTTTTCTTTTCCTTTTTCATTTTCAAATATATTTTTATATATACTTATATATATACATATATATGTGGTGTGCTAAATTTGTGCAACAAAATAGTGAGCTTACATGGCCCAAATAAGGCTAGGGTATTATTCCCTTAATATTTATTTATCAAAATAAATATTATGTTGCCATTTTTAATAATCAACACATAAACCAAATAAGAATCCAACTCACTCTTTTAATACAACATGATGATTGAACTATTAAAACATTAAAATGTAACATGTGAACATAGCGCATTGTTATGAGATGTTAATTAATTTGCAACATATGAATGCCATGCATGACATGCTAGGGTTGATGCATATGTAAAGGGTAGATGATGACATGTCGCACCACATCACTCAGGGTTTTGTCGAAAAAATTTTGTAGTTCGAATTTTCGGGTTGTTACACCGCTCGTACTCGGGCTCCCGCTTCTTGCCGGCGCCCGCTCCACGCCGGCTGCCCGCCGCCTGCCTCCACACCGATGGAGGGAGCGCCCGCCATCCTGAGCCTGCCGGCTGCCCGGTCGCCTGCCTTCACGCTGGTCGCCTGTCTCCACGCCAAGAGTCATGGCTAGGAGGACCGAGCTCGCTCCTCCACCATGGCATTACGTGACCGAGCTCGCGGCTGGTGCTGAGCTCGCCTTCGCCGTTGGTGCTGAGCTGGCCCACCGCCAAGCTCTCCTCCACCTCCTATGCCCGTCCACAGAGGTCCGCCGTGTGGGTCACCGGCGCGAGGAGGGAGGGAGTCTACCTCCGTGCGCGCTCGCTGCGCCCGGCCACCCGTGCCGGCTGCTCCTCGTTGCGCCCGCCCATGCCCGTGCTAGAGAGGGGGGAGCCACCCACGGCCCGCTCGTTGGCGCCGCCGTGCGCCCTCACCGCACACGCCCGTGCCCGTGCTGGAGAGGAGGGGGTGAGAGCCACGCACAGCCCGCCCGCCGGTGAGGTGCTGAACGAGGAGCAGGCAACAATGACGAGGACTGCGGGCGCGATTGGGGAGAAGGGGAACAGATAGAGGAGAGAGAAGGGAGGAGAGAGAGAATCAGGTGGGAGCGTGTCTAGTGGGGAAAAGAAAAAAACTGACCCATGGGTCGCACCAATATAGAGAAGAAATATAGAGTAGGATGGGTGCAGGAGAAATTGAAAGAGGATGGAATCTCGATGACTAGAACAGAATATTCCTTTTAAAGAATGAATTTAGAGAATGAAGAGTGCGGATAGTCTAAGGCCGTGTCCAACGCAGCATGTTGGACAATTGCCCCAACCTCTATGTCATAGCCAAGTCTTGCTCCATGTCACATCGAACAACAGAGCTTCCTGCAGAGTGCAGAGGAACTGAATACTCCATCTAACAAAAAAAACCCAAGCATTCGCTTGAGCGTGCGTTGGAAAAAACAGATGCATCTACTCCTATGCTATTTGCAACAATAACTCAGAAGAGACCATTTTTATCTATTCTTTGAGTGCCCTTTTGCTTAGTCCTGTTGGAATGCTATTGGAATTCAATGGAATATGCAGATCCCTCCTCTTGGCATGTTGATTCAGGCAAGAACAAGCTTTGGGAGCATTATCTCCAGTGAGGTGATGATCACTGCCTGCTAGACCATCTGGACCTCTAGAAATGGCTTGAATTTTTATAGTATTGCATGCAATCTCAATGCTTAAAAGATCAAATTCAAGAAAGAGATTGGCTTGGTATGTATTAAAGCCAAAGAAATTCGTGCAGGCCTCCTCGAATCCTGGTTAGAGAATAGGCATTAGTACCTTCCTTTTTCTCTTTGAGCTTTGCAAACTCTTCTTTTTGCACCGCTGGTGTATTTGTAATTTTGTTTTATAAGAACCCTTTATTCTTAGATAAAAAGAAATAGATGGGGGGCTTTTCCCCACCGAGTCTAACGTTGAAGACTTCATCATATACCGTGCTTTGGAGACTTCATCATATATACAGTATGTTCTAAAGAGCGGAACAAGGAGGAGAAAAGCTGCAAAATGGACAGTGGTGGGGTAAGAAAAAAAAACTCTAAGAAAGTACACCCTGGCGTGCTGCCCCGTCGCGCCACTCTGGCATGCTGCCCCGTCAGCCAGGTAAGCACCCAGCGTCCAGATCACCGGTTCTAGCCCTTGTTTAGATGTCTAATTTTGGGTCTAAAATTTATTATGCAGAATTCTTATTCCCCGTCACATCAAAATACCGACACATGTATGAAGTACTAAATATAGATAAAATAAAAAACTAATTGCACAGTTTTGTTGTACTTTACGAGACGAATATTTTAAGCCTAATTAATCAATATTTAGACAATTATTACTAAATAAAAATAAAATTACTATAGTGTGACGAGATACTTACTATATAAAATTTAAATATAAATTTTGGTATCTAAACAAGCCTTAGTAACCTTGCAAGTTATCAGAGACATCTACAGAGAAATTCGTAGCCTGCAAGGCTGTCAGAGACACCTACAGAGGAGTCGAGCCCTTCATCTGACAAAAGCGTGAAGCCGCAATCAAGAACGCGTTGGACTCTGAGGCATACAATTGCTGCCACTACGTTGGACCTGGCGTAATTACTACAAGCATACAATTGTTGCCTACGTAGAACCCGGCTTAGTTACTACTTTCTTCGTATCCAGATAAGTGTCATCATTAATATTCGTGTCTTAATTTTAACTTAATTCATAGATAATATATGTAATATTTATATCTTTAAATAATTTTATTCAAAAAATTAGAACTAAGGTCTTGTTTAGATCGTGGGAAAAAATGAACCCGATAAATAGTATCACTTTCGTCTTATTTGATAAATATTATCCGATCGTGGACCAACTAGGCTCAAAAGATTCATCTCGTGATTTTCAACTAAACTGTGTAATTAGTTATTTTTTATCTATATTTAATGCTCCATACAAACAGCTAAATATTGATGTGATAGAAAGAGTGAAAAAATTATAACTTTTAGAGGGATCTAAACATGGCCTAAAAATCTTTCTAATGATATGAATTACTTAATAGAAATATTAATATATTTTAATATATAATTACCAATATTATTTTTTTCAAAAAGCGCCACATTTATTTAGGAAGGGAGGGCGCACGGAGCATGTGCTTAGTATCCACGTGCCTAGAGCGGTATATGAGGGGCTCACATGCACTTTTGTATGTTTTTTTGAGCTATCTATATGGACATAATACAAACAAATTTATACAACAACAATATATACTTAAGATCAGAAATTATTTAATATAATCACTATTCGGGCATAGTATATACACACAACTTAAATAGGCATAATATTATGTAACAAAACTTGTACCAAAATCGTCATGCCTAGGATGGGAGACCCCCCGCCCGTCCCCGTCTCCCACCCCACGAAATCCACCAGACCCACACACGAGCAATCATCCCTCCAGCTACAAGTACAGATCCACAATCACCTTGTCCTGATCTATCCAAGGAGGCACATCTCAACAGCTCGGGTCCCCAGACCAGAGAGATCTCGTCACTACAAGCGGAAGGGAGCAGCGTGCCAGGTGAGGATGCGGAGCCAAAGACGAAGATTACGGCTTCATTTGTTTCAGCTCCAGCTCGCTCGGATTCTACTGATTATTCACTATTTCTCTCTTACTATTTCTCACCTGATTCAACTGATTCATCTGATTCTAAAGCTGAAACAAACAAGCAAGCGTAGTGGAGATCGACAAGAATCAAGGCACGGGAGCGATGCAGGAAGCCGAGATCCTTGCGGATTTAGGCCGGGAGATCATGCATTTACTCAGAGCAGAGAGGATGGCCATAGGAACCGAGACGGAGAAGGGCGGATTCGTACAGATCCCACAAGATTCAAAATCAGCTGAGGCAGAAGAGGAAGCTGCACGACCAAGCAGGGGGGGAGTAATTCGCCTTCCCCTACCAAAAGGGGAGAAGCTGTAGAGCGGCTGCTGAAGCATTCAATCCACCATAGCCCGCCGCAAAGGGGTAACATTCAAGTCAACGAGAAAGAACTGGGGAGCCTATCCTCCATCACTGCGGAGGTAAGATCGTCATCAATCCTCAAGCAATGCTACTCCAAGGCTGAGAAGGCGAAGGAAGTGAGCCAGTATTCAGATCAGGTTCAGGCAACCGCATCCTGGGGCAGAGGTGTCAAGTCGCCATCATCTGTCAGGCATCCAGAAAACCGAGGTAGCATCAAGGAAACCGGTGAGCCTTCAAGGCCCCCCTGGAGATCGACCCGGAAGGATTCTGATGGAGGGGAGTGGAAGGACGTTAAAGCTCCCTACTGGTGGCGCCAAGAACAGAAAGTTGCATGCCCACCGATCGTCGAGATTCAGAAATTAGAGCCAAACAGAGGAATGGAGAAATTCAAGCAGCACGCGTACGGCAAATGCTTCAATTGCCTTGCGCCAGAACATCAAGTGCGCCGCTGCCAAGCTCCCACCCGTTGCTGGCGCTGTGGAGGGTGAGGTACTTTTAATAATAAAAGTAGAATGCATAAATAGTCTTATATGCGTCCTAGGAACAATCGCACATATAGGATGACAAATTACAAAGAGTATATCACCATGTTTATTATATAGTGAACCAATATTTATTACAGAGTATTACGCATAAACAATAAATAACTAAGATATCTTTATTACAGAAGCTCCACACAGGGACACGTCAACTGGTAAACATCAAGCCTAGTACTCATCGTGATAGCTCTTATTCCAATCTTCATCTGTTACCCATCCGGGATTTTTCAAAATTGAAAGTAAAGCAAGCGTAAGTACACAACCGTACTCAACAAGTATAACATGGGTTAATAAGGCTCAAATAAGCTGACACGGTTTGACTGCATTTAGCTTTTATAAGTTAATCATATTGAAGCATAGCATCAAGGTAGTGATAATTCCCATATTCTCATGATCAAATAACATTAACCAGTGTGTAGCAATAACGACATTAAGATGCACACATTAACAATTTGAGAACCATTATCTTTTGTAAACGTGTCAAGACCGCCCTAACCGAAGGGCACGGACAATATATTGATTTAAACTCTGATCAGAGGTGTACACTTTCACTGTGAGTCATGTTTTGCAACTGAGTGGACTTGTAACTTCCAAACCACCACAAAACATATAAAGCCTCCTATAGGTTCTCCTAACCAATCAGAGATACGGAAATACGTTGTGTGTAGAAACTCCCTTCCAATATGGCACAATCCTTCCCGGCTATACTCATAAGGACAGAGGCAGTCCTATACCCCAACTTTCAGACCACTAACCAGCTAGAAAAGGGCCTATAAGTGACTAGAGCCAGAGCCATATAGCCCTCACAGCTGTACGGATTCTCCATGATAAATCACTTACAGACAAGAGTCCATGTTTGTTAAAAGTCATCATTTTCGTTGATAGCATAACACACATCAAGTTATAAGATCACGATCATTAGAGCACTAGCATCATAACTACCCAATGCAACCCAAAAGATTCAAGGAATCAGGATATCAAAACTAGTTATAATCTTTAGGTCATCAAAGACACATGCGAATGAATTGTTATTTATAGTGAATAGGTAACAAGGATGATCCATGCTATACTTGCCTTGATTCACAAAGTTCTACTGATCCTGCTGATTCTCAAAGTAGCCTTGCTCAGCAAAAACCTCACCGTCTGAACTCGACATTAACAATCAACACCAGACAGTCCAATCGAGCATACATACACGAAGCAAACAAAGAGCTATTAGAGGAATAGTACATCAATCTCATTAAAATAGAATAAAATATTTATAAAACTATTCTACTCGCTTCTACGATCACACAGACGTCAAGTTCACAAAAAACGGAGTTATAACAGCGAAGTTATGAATTTTTAAAGATTTTCTGTAGATAAATAAATACTTTAAATATAGACTAAAAATATAAAGTTTTCAAAATACTTCAAAAGTAGCACCACTGCGTAGATTATAAAATTATGAATTTAACAAAATTTGAACGGACCAAATCGGAGTTAAAACGTGAAAGTTATAAGCCTTTCAGAGAAGAAAACGTATTCTGTAAGCTGTTACAAGAAAAATACGCTTTCCAGTGGACAAAGCGTATTATGGATCTGTTAAATAGAACATACGTTTTTCAGAGGAGAAAACGTATCCTGTTGAGGCCGCCAAGGGCTCTTAACAGAATAGACCAAAACCCAGGGGGTTTTCTGCAAAAGTGCCCCGCGAAAGGGTGCAGGCTGTTTGTAGCCGTCCGTTTCACGATGAACGGCTCAGATCTATTGAGGCGATCGGCCTCACCGGGGACGACGGCCGACACGGCGGCGACATGGCCGACGGCATACGGAGCTCGCCGGAGTTTTAGGAACTAGTGATTCCGACCACCATAAGCATCGAGACCGGTACCAATCGCGAGAGGAGCTCACGCCGCCCTCACCTGCGTAGAAGATGGAGGTCGAGGCGAAGCGGGGACGGCGTGCAGCTCGGAGCGGCGGACGGCGGCGAACTGCGCACGGGGAGATCACGATTTAGATGAAATTGCACCCGAATGCCGGCGAGGATTACCCGTCGGTTGCAGCAAATTACGAGCTTCGGCTGAGAATTGGCGGCGGCTAGGGTTTCGCGTGGCGCAACGGCTCGAAGCGAAGGCGGCGGCCGATAGGGCTCGGATAGGGGTCGCGGGTGCGGGTTAAAGGCTTAAATAGCCTGGGGTCAAGGGTGCGACCGGGCGTGGACGGGGTGGCATGGTCGCGCGGGGTCGGGGTCGGTTTCCCGACTCGGCGTCGAGTCGGAGATGGAAGAAGGCGACGCGGGCCCCGTCTGTCAGCGAGAGAGGGAGGCGGACGCGCGGACGGACGGCGCGTCTTGATGGGCCGGCGGCCTGCGGCCCAAGATGGAGCGGCGGGCGCGCGGACGGCGCTGCGGTCGCGGCTTTGGCCTTCGGCCCAGGAAGGAGAAGGCGGAGCGGGCCGAGACGATGGCGGTGCGGGCCGTCGGTTGCTGCTCGGGCCAAAAAGTAGGAAGGAGAGGGAGAGGGAAAGAAATATATTTTTCTTTTATTTGAACCCATTTCAAATGCATTTTCAATATATTTTGAAATCAAATTCAAATCCAAATACTACAACATGAAAATATGCACCAGCATGAATGCTCAAGCAAGTTTCTACCATGATTCATCCTTATTTTCATAAAACATTTACTTTACCTATATAATTATTCCTAAAAATCACTTTGACTATTTTTTTAAAAAAATTGAAAACTAGGGTGTTACACGAGGCCACCACGCAGAGAGATGCAGAAGCAGCCTGCGGGCAGAGAGATATAAACCGGCACCTCAACGCGCCCATACCTTTCACTCAAACGACCACATCCCAGCCCCTCGAGCTGTTGCTAACCGGTGTGGACGCTCATACTTGGAGGCGGCAAGAGGAGCAACTGCGGCCATGGCGGCTTACCCGGGTGACCTGTTGGCGCCCCCGGGCTCCGAGTCCGTGTTTGTCGCTGCGACGGGAGACATCCGGAGGCGCTGGGACGACCTGGTGGAGAGGGCGGTGGTTTGCTAGCTGTGTAGCGACAACCATGACTCCAAGCGTCATCACGTCGCCGACGCGCTCCGTTACAAGCTTGGCATGGGTCCTCTGGATTTCCAGGTCGTCAAGCACTTCCCCGAGCAGTACTTGGTCATCTTCGCCTCCGAGCAGCTCAAGCAGCGAGTGGTCAGGCACCCACGCCTGGACGACGGCGGCAGGAATTCAACTTCGCTGCCTGGAACAAGACCCGGGAGGCTGTGGATGCGAGGATGGAGTTTCGCGTCTACATGCGCCTGGAGAGCATCCCCCCTCATGCTTGGGGGCCGGATGTGGCGGCCACGATCTTAGGCCGGTCCTGTGCTATCCACTATGTGGAGGAGCACACCCGGCGCCGGGAACGCACAAGGAGCTACGACCTCTGGGCATGGTGCTTAGATCCTTCCAATATCCCCAGGAGGGTTTGGCTCACCGTCTCCAACCCAGATGCAGAGCAGCAGCCGACCAGCATCCCACTCCCCCAGGTTCGTGTTCACCGGGATGAGCCGACCGGCGTCAAGCATGGCCTCACCTACAAGGTGCTGCCCCATCTGGAGGTGGTGGAGGATCTCTCCTTCCTCACTGGTGAGGGGGCTCAGGGTGGGCCTCCGAACCGCAAGCACAGGAGGTACTTCATCTGGCACTATGGAGTGGAGGATTCGCAGGGGGAGGTCTGGGGCCGTAGGGACGACCGCAGAAGGGAGGTGCAGCACAGGAGGGACGACTATGATGAGGATCAGGGTGGGCGCAACAGGAGGCGCCGGAGTGCTTCAGCATGGGCAAGGACTACCAGGTGCCGCAATGGGGTGGCGGACTGCCACAGCAGCAATGTGAGGGCCTTCAACCGGAGCTATGGAGGCTCCTTCCGCTCCAGGCAACTCAAGTGGATACCCAAGATAAATCAGTCAGTCCAAGCTCAATGACGCGAAGGTTGCGCCGGCCCCAGCATCCCCAAGTAAGCCCAAAAAACGTGTTTCCTTCGCCAACCCAGTTGCAGTCGTTCTAGGGACCCCCAACGCCACATGTGAGGATTCACCGCTACCCAATACATTGCAATGTTCAAAGATCACCTCGCCCACTCACTGCTTATCACAGACTGACCATATGCTCAATGAAATTGTAATTTGTTCTGATCTAGAAAATGCAGGGGGCAAGCAGGCCGAGGAGACAGGAAAAGATCTGATGGGGATGCTGCAGAACAAGAGGACTGTGATTGGCATGATGCTGATGGAGAAGAGCCTCCACATGACTGTAAGTTCCAGTAGCCTTTACAATCCTCAGTTGCATCAGCACTTAGAGATTACCAAACTGGACATAGAAGGTAGTTTATCATCCACTAGAGTAGACGCTAAAAAGTTTCAATGATTCATGACCACACTGATAACAGTTTTGATATAGACACTCAAACTAAGGATGATCAGGGTAGCATGGAAATAGTACACACATCGCAGGGGGACGTTAATGCCCCAACTAGTCAGGAGGCTTTGCCTAATCTTTTGGATGTGTCACTTGAACTACCTAACCATTTTGAGGCAACCCATGTAAATGAAATCGATGCTGCTGCACAGCCATCTACCCCGTGCACAAGTAGGCCACAAACACAGTCTTTAGTTAGCCTTTATGAGGCTTCCACCCTCAATTCAGTCATGGATAGAACCCAAGTAGAAGTGGTGCCTGATTCTTCGGGAACCCAAATCGCAACACCTCAGGGTGACAATGTCGTAAGAGCTACTGTCGACCCTTTAGATGAATTCCTAGTTTCTATCTCCATGCCATTGGACCAGCCGCTGCTACCACTTCCTGAACCGCAAATAGCTTTGATCACTGAGGATCAGTTGCCCAATGACTCTCACAGAAGAAGTACACGGCTAGCCAATAAAGCACAATCCAGAATGGGGGAAAGACACAATGCAGATTGCCCAAGATCTACTTTCCAAAAAATTAGGGGAATTTTGTGAGCCAGCACAGGAAATTAATGCAGTTGAGCCACCTAACACTCAGGATTTTTCGCAGCACCTGGTCAACCCGATCAACAAGAAGGCGATGGATGCTCTCCAGGTGCAGGTGGAGCATGGCACCAAACTGACCAACATGGAGAAGAAGGGGGCAGGTAACAAGAACAAGGTGGCCGTGCCCCGGGTTGCTGCTGCTTAGATGATTCAGGGCTGCTGGCCGGTTGGGATCGTGATGATATCTCACGCCGCCAGCAGAGTTCATGTTTGAGGAGCTGGATTCAATGGCCTATCACCTTGCCTCGTCGTGGACAGGGCCCTGCGTGGCCGTCACAGGGTCTTGCCACCCATGTATCCATTAATTCATCGAACCTGGCCGCTTAATGGCCTGTTTGTTTCAATTATTCGTGCTGGGCCGAGGGAGAGACTTCATTGGTCTGCTGGCTCTGTTGCCTCAGATCACTCCCTCCTGCTGTGGATGATGTATTGGCAGTATTGCCATGTGACTTTCGATCGTAATGCCTGGATGATCTTTGAGTGGCTATTGGTGATTTAATGGCACAAAAGAATTGCTCAATTCTATGTTGGAACATTAGGGGGTTAAATGACGGAGCAAAAAGAGCCAGTGTGAGAAATCTCATCTCCTCCTCGGGTGCGACAATGATATGCTTCCATGAAACCAAAATTGAATCCTGGACAAGCACTCTACTCTCGGAAACACTAGGGCTGGACATGAGAGGCAACTGCGTTATTCTTCCGGTGACTGGAACTGCGGGGGGCATAATTATAGCTGCGGATGAGCGTTTTTTCCGTCTTGAACCTCTGCAACTTTCGACATACTCAATCTCAACGAAGGTTACCATGCTACAAGATAATACAGCTTGGAGCATCACAGGGGTTTATGGGCCACAATTGGACCCAGACAAGCTGTTGTTTATGCAAGAAATTGTTGACCTCAAGCAACTCATGGAAGCACGATGGTTGGTCCTAGGTGACTTCAACTTGATCTATCGAGCACAGGATAAAAATAATCAAAGAGTAGACATAAGAATGCTTAACAAATTCAAAGAAACAATCGACAACCTGCAACTGGCGCCCCTGGAATTGCATGGACGGCTGTTCACGTGGTGCAATGACCAACAACAACCAACGATGACCACAATTGATCATTTTTTAGCATCGGTGGAATGGATAGAGTTGTTTCCAAGAACCGACGTACAAGCCTTAGCATCCAGGGGATCAGATCATTGTCCACTATTCCTGCAAGGGGATACTGCTTTCGACTTTTACAGAGGGTTCTGATTTGAAGCATTCTGGGTCACCATGCCCGGTTTCCTTGACACGGTAAAAGAAGCCTGGGAACAGCTAGTGAACATCCAAAATGCTATGTTGCGTATGCATGTCAAGTTAGTACGGGTAGCAAAGGCAACCAAAATATGGAGAAGGGCCCATTTTAGCGAATGGAAACTGAAAGCAGCGATGGTCGATATTCTCCTGCTGGAACTTGAAAAGGCCCAGGAAAGACGTCCACTGTCGGAGGATGAAAGGCAATTCAAGAAATTTCTAAAAGCAAAATCCTTGGGCTTGGCTGTAATTCAAAAAGCAAGAGCCAGACAACATTCTAGGCTCACATGGATTCATAAAGGGGACTCAAACACATGAATATTTCACATGTATGCGAGCGCGAGAAGGAAAAAAACCTATGTCTCCTCTCTGGATACCAATGGTGGAGTAGTGGCGTCACAAGAAGGAAAGATGAAGGTGGCAACGGAATTTTTCAGCAGCGCGATTGGAACATGTACCCCAAGAATGGGTAGGTTTAATTGGGAGGCGCTGGGCTACTCACGACATGACCTTGAAGATCTGGACATGCCATTCACGGAAGCTGAACTGTTTAATACAATTAAAGAGTTGCCAAAGGAAAAGGCCCCAGGACCGGACGGGTATATTGGCCTATTTTACAAAAAGTGCTGGAATATAATCAAGAGTGATCTACTTGAAGCTATTATGGGGTTCTATAGTCATAAGACATCTAAGATGCACTTGTTTAACGAATCGAACATAGTCCTGATCCCAAAAAATGCAGCACCAACATCCTTAGTGGAATATCGACCCATCAGCCTGATCAACAGCCTCGTCAAAATAATAACAAAAATCCTTGCAACGAGGCTAGCGCCCCACATGAATGATTTGGTTTCAAATGCTCAGAATGCGTTCATCAAGCGCAGATGCATTCATGACAACTTCCTATATGTACAGAGGGTAATACAATTCCTGCACAAGAAGAAGCAGCCGGCTTTGTTTATTAAGCTTGATATCTCGAAGGTTTTTGACACAGTGGGATGGCAATATCTGTTAGAAAGTAATGAAGGTAGTGGGATTCAGCTTGAAATGGAGAGATTGGATATCAGACTTGTTCAGATCATCTTCATCCAAAATACTGATCAATGGTGTCCCGACGAAAGGTATCCCACACGCTAGGGGACTAAGACAAGGCGACCCACTGTCCCCTCTCCTGTTCATCTTGGCGATTGATCCATTACAGAGAATTGTAGAACAAGCAGCACAACAGGGACTATTCCAACCTGGTCTGCCGAGGGCAGCAGGTCTACGATGCTCCCTCTATGCTGATGACGCGGCACTCTTCACACGACCATCTCCTCGGGATCTATCAAACTTGCAGAGGATATTAACATTTTTCGGCGAGTGCTCGGGTTTGAAAGTGAACATGACTAAGACGGAGATATTCCCGATCCGAGTACATCCGGAGACGATGCAAAATCTATTACATGATTTCCCTAACAAGATTGGCTCCTTCCCTGGCAAATATCTAGGATTGCCCCTGCATACGAGGAAACTGAGAAGAGTTGATGTACAGCCTCTGATAGACAAAGTTGGAGCCAGGTTGCCGGGCTGGAAAGGAAAATTCCTCTCATCGGCTGGCCGAGAGGTATTAGTGAAATCAGTGGTCTCCTCGCTCCCCATTTACCACTTTACGGTGTTCCAGGCCCAGAAGTGGCTCATCAAGAAGATCGATAGAATTCGTCGCAGCTTCCTATGGAAAGGAGAAACCACTGACAAAGTTTGCAGCGAGCATTCTCTACTGAATTGGCCCACCACTTGTACGTCGAAGAATTTTGGGGGGTTGGGTATCCTGGACTTAGAACGGTTCACTAGGGCGCTCAGAGTAAGGTGGTTATGGTTTCAATGGAAACAACCAGAGCGAGCATGGAGCAAGCTTGAGGTGCCCTGTGAAAAGGTGGACAGAGATCTTTTTAATGCATCAACAATAGTCACAGTTGGGAATGGGAAAAAAGCAAAATTCTGGACTCCGAGTTGGCTGAATGGAAGCACTGCCAAGGAAAAGTGTACCAGTGACCCTTTTGTTGGTTGCTACAGGCTTTCTTGAACGGGTGAATGAAGAGCCAACCATTGATTACTAAGGGTTTGTTTGGATGTTAAGTTATCCATGTGTGTTGAAATATAATGTTCACACCAATCCACCCCTTTCACATATGGATTGAGGTGGATATGAGCATCCAAACAAGCCCACAGATGACTCGGATGGAGGGGTGCAAGCCCCTACTTAAAATTTTTAAATTAAAAAGAAATCTACAAGCTAGAGATGACTCGGTTATTCAACAATCAACATACATACTCTTGGTTGGGTGCACATCTACCGTGTGTGACACTGTGACTTGCTACGGAAAAACCTATATCTACAAACGCTATGACGAAGACACCGAGTCCACTGATGCCAGCCGCCTCCGATCTTCTTCGGTGACCACGAACAGCTTATCGTTGTCCCGGATCACGTCGATGGAGTCGATCTCCACTCCTTCGTCGTTCACGATCAGCGCCTTCTCCGCATCAACTTTCAATTTCTCACCTGAAGAAAAAGAAAGAGCGATAGCATACTTCAGTACTTCAATAAGTTTGCCACTGCAACTACAACTACTGAATGAACTGTGCTTTCTGCGCCTACCGACAATGGCTCCCAATTCTTCCATGGTGCATGGAAGATTGATCAGCTTGCCAGCTTCAGAGCTGCGGTTTCTGAGGAAAGGGTGGCCCTTGTATAAGTTCACCCGGCGGCAGCGCTGGTTGTCTGAGCTAGTGCTCTGTAATCTGCCTGGATGGCTGTGCCCCGACGAGCCGACGTCCGGGACCACCCCTAGCGAGTCAACGATGGTTATCGAGTGGCCGAGCTCCCGCTTCTGTAGCAGCTCGTGCACCTCGGTCGGTGACATTGTTAGCCGTTTGGAGCCGGAGCAGTCGTTGTCGAGGCTCGCCTTGTCCACGCTGGCGGCCCCGTTCATGATCAAGAACCTGGCCGCGTCGGCGTGTCCCTCGGCCATCGAGATCCGCAGCGCGGTGGCGCCGTCGTGGTCCTCCGAGTCCACGTCCAGGCCGAGCTTGAGGAGCTCCCGGAGCGCGTCGAGATTACCACGGCGCGCGGCAAGGCACAGGATGTCTCTGCCGGCATGCGCGTTCGACGCTCCCGCGAACTGGTATAGGATGTTGAAGATCTTGTGGTGCCCCGCCGCGAGGGCGTTCCACATCGCCGTGTTGCCCTGCGCGTCTTTGATGTTCACGTTGCACGCGTGCTTGAGCAGCACCAGCACACAGTGCTCATACCCCTTGGACGCCACGATGTGCTACGAGTGGCATCGCCAAACAATAGAGTCGGACAGTCGGCATCAAAATGGCTGTGCTGTGCATGGACGCAGAATGCTCCGGATTCGTGTGCAAGTTCGCTTACCAATGCTGTTCTGCCCTTGGCGTCTCCGACGTCAGTGTCCTTGCCTGCTCTGAGGAGGTCCTCGAGTAAGCAGCTGTTTCCCATCGCGGCGACCGTCAGCACATTCGCGTCGTCATCGTGCTCGTTCGTCACTGTTGTCTCCCAGCAAGTCCTCGACCTTCATGCCATGCATCTCAACCTGATGCTGCAACACACACGGAGACAAGCAAAGGAACTGTTTCAGTGATCACCACCAGCACAAAGCAGCATGATACAGTTTGTTCAGACTTTTGCTAACCTTGAGGAAGTTCTTGATGACGACGACGCTGTCCTCGGGCCTGCTCTGCATGGCCTCCTTGAGCGTGGCCTGCTTCAGCCGCAGCAGCTGGCTCAGCGTCTTAGTCCGGAATGTGAAGGCCTGTGCCCGGTCGCTCAGCGCGCCACCTCGCCGAAAATGTCCCGCGTCCCCAGCATCGTCTCCACCTGCTCGTCGATACCGTTGAACAGTATGACCTCCACCACGCCGGAGACGACGACGACCACGTCGTCTGGAGCCTCGTTCTGCACGATCACGTCCTCCTTGGGAGGGATGTACTCTGGTTTCATCTTGGTGACAAGGGACAGGAGCATTTCTCTAGAGACACCATGGAAGAGGTAGACATCCTTGACGACCGGTATGAAGAGGTAATCGCATATGCTCTTGCAGATGGACTTGGGCAGCTGGTCCATGAGCTGCTGCTGGTTCAGGCTCTCCACCCTGAACTTGAGGCACATGTAGGCCAGGATCTGCTGCTTCAGCCGCGGCGGCAGGTGGTTCCGGCCCACGAAGCTCGACGTAGCCCTGATGCTACTCCTCTGCACCCAAATGCAAGCCATGTCAATCAATGATTTTGCATGAGAGGCGTGTGGCCTTGGCCAAGAGCGAGTAGTGCTTACAAACTCCATGGTGCGGCTGGTGCCCTCGACGACGAGGTTGGTCATGTTGCCGATGAAGTAGGAGGTAAGCCCGAGGTTGAAGAGCATGTAGAAGATGTTGAAGATCATCTCGATGGTGTTCTTGGCGCACAGGTCCCCGTAGCCGACGGTGGTCATGGTGGTGATGGACCAATAGACGGAGGTGATGTAGCGGATCCACGGGCTGGCCTGCTGAAAGTCGGGGTTCACCGCGCCAATCCACGTCTTCTCCGGGTGCGGGTACCTGTCAGCGATCAGGTAGTACAGGCACCCGGCGCAGTGGACCACGAACAGGGTCACCTGAGCGTGCACGCGCGGCGCGGCACCAAATGGTTAAGAATTCAGTCTCCGGAATTCGGAATTGTGCGGTGACAAATGCTAAAAACCGCGATGAGGCGCGTGCTGCGGATCCAGAAGTAGCTGAAGCGGATGTCCTTCTCGAGCTTGGTGAAGAACTGATTGACCCTGCGGAGACGCCACAGGCGTAGGAGGCCCAGTACACTGTACGCGACGTTCTCCCTGACCTCGCCGGTGATGAAGTAGGTAAGCGCCTGGAACGGTATCGTCGATGCCACGTCCATGATGAAGAACGTCGACAGGTACCTACAGGCGCAGCCCACAATGGCAAAGTTTGCAGCAGCTAACTGATCGTAGATGAGTTAGTTGGGTTTTTTTTTTTGTTGTAACCTGCCCACCACAGATCAAATACTTATGCTCGAATTCTTCTGGATTTATTTCAAAGAATATTCCGACGTTATGTTTTAAGTGGTAAGCGACGTTTTCATCGACGACAAGACGCCAGTGATGACTTTAGGAATCTTCAGATCTACCGGCTCAGTCCTTCAAAGATGCTCATAGAGGTAGGGTTTGTGTACGTGTGTTTATAGAGATGAGTGTATATATGTGTTGGACATTTGCGTTGTACTGCATAATTAACGTTATACTGTGTAATTAAAAAAACTGAACGGTGAAGCAATCATTTTGCATCCCTTTTTCGTTCTTTATTTAGGAGGAAAGATTAATCAATATTCAATCAAGGCCCGGTTTGAGTGGCCTGTTGCATTGACTGGTAGCTACCCGTGTCTCGTCGCAGTTATGACTGGCCATGCATGTTTGTGGCTGGCTCGCCGCCGCTGCGACAACCAAGGATTGACTCGTTGAAGACAACGACTTGTGCGGGGATGCTCGTGGTTTCTCTATACTATGGCAAGGGTGTCGATGTGCAGTGGCATCGACGACGCTTTTTGTCTGGTGCAGGAACAAGTAGTGGCAAACCTAGGATTTAATGAAAACTAGGGCCATATTTTCGTGATGCATATAGGTCACATATATCAAGAAGTGTAATACGACGTAAAAATTTTCAAATTGAGAAGAATACTTTGTTTTAATCAGACATATAGCCTGTATTTCATTAAGCAGAAGGGAATACATATAACTGATACAAGAAGATTTATGGATAACCCATGTATTACCAACGAATTTCCCAACACACACAAAAAACGAGAAATATGAGGGGGTGGAGGACCCTCGACCTAACAACCCCAGCAACAAGAACCTGTTACAATATTTAGCCAAACAACGAAAGGGTAGACCGTACACAATAGTAGTGGCAAAGCATCTGCTAGAACCTCATGGCGGAAAAGCATCCGCCCGACACGGCAATCATCCACGGATGGGGCCGCCTCGGGCGCCTTAGTAAACTCCGAGTCACCGAGGTCAGGACCACAGACGAGGAGGTCCATCATGAAGACCAAGGCATGCGGCAATGTCAAATCACCATCCATGACATCGGTGACAAAGCAGCCGCCCAAACAGACCAATCGACGCGGCACGTGGGCAGGCTCGGAGTCGCTCTCTACTCCTCCGAGTCACGGAGGACCATATTGCCCTCAGGACCATAGCGAGGAGGAACTCCGTAACTCCTCCGTGTCACTAAGGAAACTTGCTCAGGACCACGGCGAGGAGGACCTCCGAGACACGCGGTGGTAGAATGTCGTCTTCCACACACCGGTGGCAAAGCATCCGCCCAAGCAGCAAGATCATCAATGGGACAAAGCATCCACGGAAGACTACGGCTACAAAAACACTAGCTGGACATACCGAGCGAGAAGAAGCATAAAAAGCGCAAATAGGCACAGTGCAGCGACCAGGAAGACCACGCGGGAGGAGCGACATGCAGTAGGAGATTCTTCAACGACGCCTTCATGAAGGAGGTGACGCCAAAGGCGCGATCGTCGTTGGCGTTAGAGAACTAAGGCGAGGCTTTCGCCCAGGAACACCGACGACAGACTGAACAATGATGATGCCTCCAAGGAGGTGATGACACTGGCGCTCCATCATCGTCGGCCCAAGGCAAAGAGCCAGGCAGGGTTTTCACCCCTGTCCGTCGTCGGTCCCAGAACCCCAACGTGCTAGGCCGTTGGCTGAAGCCTAGCCCAACAGCAAACTCGGTGCAAGAAGCGGCACGCACCACCAGCCATGCCACCTTGCCAAAGCTCGCGTGCCACTAGCCACCGCACGGCGCGACAAGCACGAGCTAGGACACACCACCACCGGCCACGCCACCACGGCGATGCCAATGCACTTACACTTTACTTCACGCTCCGCTAGCACTAGAGGGGGCCAGCTCCAGCGCCGTGAAGCCAGAATCGGGAACCGAATGTCAGGCGCACAGGCACCCAGCCCCCGCCGCTCAGACCGCAACTTGGAGCGGCACCAAAGCAGCTCGACCAGGGTGCCGAAGCCGCGACAATGCAACCATGCCGCCATCGGCATGCGCACCAGCCGCCGTAGGCTGGCCACCAGGGGCGCACCGCCCACGGAACCAGACCCCAGCATGCCAAATCCGGCTGGCCACCGACCAGACGCCGCCCCAAACGCCGGAGTCGGCCGGCCACCGCCCCCCACCATACAGGCCGCCGTCGTCCGGGCCTTGGGGGGCCAGGCACCCGGGATCAGATCTGGCCCCCAGGGGACCAGATCCAGCGAGCAGGAGCCCGGGCCGGCCCCTAGCCACCGCCATTCGTCGTCGTCATCGCCGTTAGGGTTGGAGATGGAGGAGAGAGGCTAGAGGGGGAGGTGGGAGGGAGGGAAAGCAACGGACAGCAACGCCATTTGGGGGAGGGGGGGACTTTCCTTTTTCTTGAAAAGACTACTTAAACTAACATTTCTAATAGCGTTCAATAGTAGTTCAAACCATAACTTGAAAAATCGTGGGAGGGGGCAACTTTCCTCTTCATTGTGTATTTTGTATCAACCGAGCTATCTGTAAATTTAGACTCTAATTTTAGTTTTCAAATCCAATTGAATCACTAAATGTATTATGTATCCTACATCTAGACGTCTCAACTAAAACTTGGTCCTAATTCCTAAAGGTTTCAGATTTGGAATACAAGGAAATGGAAGTTTAGACCCGAGAAGTGAAAAATACTAGCTTCTCGCTTCTCGCTTCTCGCCCTGCTGCTGTGCTTCTCATCTGCTCCCGGCTTCCTGCGCTTCTCGCCCTGCTGCTGTGCTAATGCAGCTCTGTAGCCTGGAGCCCTGGCCCCTAGACGACGGTGCGGTGCCGCAGGTGCCGAGGTTCCGAGTGCGAGCTGTGAGCAGGCAACGGTGTAGCTGAGTGGGGCGGGCCGGTGGCAACCGTTCACTGTGTTACAAAACATTTACCGTGGTGTGCTTCCTTGTGTGTCCACTGCGAAAAATCCGATTAACCATAGCGGTGTGCCCGCTGCCGGAAACAAAAATCGCCCGCTGTGGAAATTAAATGGCGAGCGCCAAGCGGCCGGGACGCACCGGATTCTGGATGAAATACCAGCTGGCTGGCTATCTGAGTGTGGAGCGCAAAGCGGAGTGGCAGTGCTGTGAGGACGGCACGGCGCCACCATCGAAGCGCGATTCACGTCTCGCAAGTGAGGCGGCCGGCATGCTCTCTGGCTTCGACTGCTTGTGGGTGTTGGGCTGATAGGCCAAAAACATAAGAATTTTTTTATGCACGAAAAACATAAGAATTTGCTCCAGGACTACTTGGGCTTTGCCTAGTGCTGGATTTTGGATGTAGACGGCCCCTAGTGATGGCCGATGCCATATAGGATGTAGACGGCCCTAGTGGTCTGTGACGGTAGCAAGGTCACGCATGCTCGTGACCTTGTCGATCGATGCCGCAACGATCTCCTGCTGGTGGTGGTTGATTGTGGTTGTCTATGGTGTGACTGGTGCTAGACCTTTGGCTTTGGTCGACTATTGTGACACCTTTTTGCCAGCACGTCCCTCGTTGGACGTATTTCAGTTGATGACATCCATGGATGTCATTTTCCTCGGAGGCATCGCTGTGGAAAACTTGCTCCCCTACTAGCTAGTTTATCTCGCTTGTATTCTTTGGTGTGAAAAATGTCCTTTGCTAGCCTTGCTTCTGCAGTTTGTAAGTCGTGTTTTTTGCGATAGTGGTTTTATCGTTGCCTCCTTGGTGAGGTTGTTTGTTATTGATGTTGTGTTTTCCTTGGCAAGGCTAAGGCATGGTGTATTGGTGTGTGCAGGGCATGCAGTTCACCTACCTGGAGGCTATCTTGTTCCTGTCGCGGACGAGGAGCTGGGTCCTGGGGTCGATGTAGGCGACGAAGAAGGTAAGCACGATGTCGACGGCGAAGAAGAGATCGACGACGATGTCCGCCACCTCCAGCCCGCCCTTGAGGTACGCGTTCATGAAGGCCACCTCGAACGGGTACACCCACGCCGAGTACGCCACCATGACTACCATCAACGCATCCCACCACCTGATGCACGGTGATCGAGTATCATGACATGTATGTAGAGATGATCGACACGCATGTCATGACCAGCCGTCGTCTCTGCATACAACAGTCATTGCATCACCTGTATCTGGAGTCGAGCGGCGAGATGAACCACTTTTCCGACCCCCGAGCGGCGGGAGTATGACCTTGGACAGGTTCCGAAGGTCGAAGGAGCCGGAGCCGCTGCCGGCTCTGCTCGTGCTCTGAAAGCTCGAGCTGTTCTTCATGACGCGCGCAATGCTGCCAGTTGCTTCCTCTGCTGGATCCAGCCTATTAGCATCCCCAGTATATAGGACGCACAGCTTGTGTCATGCGCTGCACTGCTGCAGCCTGCTGGACGCCTGGACGGGGATTATACGAAGAAAAGATAGCTGGACACGCCTGGACCGGACGAGAAAGGCAAAAGGAAAGCGGGAATAATCAGATCAGATCCGGGAGGAGGCATCGAAATGATGATTAGTGAAGCAGCCAAAGCATCTGAGGGAAGGGTTTGCGTCAGTGAACGGACGACCCGGGCGCAGCTCATCTCGCGAGACACGGACGACGCGGCCTGCAGGTGTGTGGATTTGTAGAGGGAACGGCCGGTGCTTGTGGCTGCGGATTCGCCGCGACTCTTTGGCATTGTGTACGTATGAAATGTTCATGGATGTTGACTTGTGCTTGTTGGCGGTTCATGTAAAGCATACCGCCATGCTGGTGTGCTACTCGCGAGGTCCTTGTGATTGGAGTTTTGCGCTTTCGAATTCACATTCGGAATGGTCGGCAGCGGCTGTAGTCTCTAGGCAAATGCAGAGTCCTGCTTCAACGTGAGCATCATAATTATCACGATTTCTGCGATTCTATCACAGCACAATTAGCCGATCAAAAGTCATTTTTTTAACCCGGTCCTCACCTGCTTCAGGCGTGTATACCCAGCAATTTTCGTCCT
The DNA here is from genome assembly GCA_023333625.1 of Bothriochloa decipiens. NCBI lineage: Eukaryota > Viridiplantae > Streptophyta > Magnoliopsida > Poales > Poaceae > Bothriochloa > Bothriochloa decipiens. The sequence goes on from CM041641.1 coordinate 13,410,294, forward strand.
TATATTTAGGTATAAGCCGTCATCATCGTCAAGCACAACTGGATTCTAAAAAAAAACCACTACCGGCTTTTTATGCTATTATATACCGTGAAAAAAAAATCTGCTAAATTTACAAAGTGATTTTCAATGTAAGACGATATATACTAATACTGTAGAGTATTTAACCTCTCTAGTCATTTAAGACCTTTCACCTGTATAGATTAAGTTATCGATTTCACGACAAGTTGCTACTTTGGATATCACTAGATCCATATGGAACTATGGAAGACTTTGATAACTTGCTACATCGTTCGTCACCCCAAATTGGATCATATTGTTATGTTACAATGCCTTCCGTGCCCAAGAACGTGGGGCTACATACCAAGGGTGCATGCAACATTGCTTGAACATTCAAATCAGTAAAGAAGTAGAAGTCTATGTTGATGATGTCATCAACAAGTCAAAGAAAACCGAAGACCTATTCAAGAACTCTCCTGAACTTTTGACAACCTCTAGAGATTCGACATGAAGCTAAATAAATGCCCAACAACATTAAATTCAAACTTTTAATTTTTTCCTGCAATGTATGAAGCACGTAGTGGCTTGGTCAAACCTAAGTCAAACTTTTCCCCTTCTCGGCCTAACTTCAAAATCAGGGCTTTGAAACTTTTTGCCACACAATCCTTTTGGGTGAAGTTGAACAAGTCAATAACACAACAAAGGTGAATTCAAAATAAAATTTTTTAAGTTTGAGTTGAATCTGAATTCAACAAATAATCCTCACATAAGTTTCGATTGGTGTTTAATCTCCCTTCCTTTGATAAATAGTGTGTGTTTGTGTGTGCGGTGTGGGGGGTGGGGGGGCTTCTCCTTCAGGCCTACTCCCTCCTTCCCATCATGTGCCCCAAACGACACCTGGGTTCGGCCCCGCTTGCGCGGCCCATCCAGCTCGCCTCCACTCCCTCGGTTTCCGCGCACGGCCTGCGAAGTGTCAACCAACACGGCCGTTTCAAATGCCAGTATATTTGCAAAATCTATGTACATAAAAATATAAAAAGAAATAAAATAAAAAAACATAGGGTCGTGGGTTGGGCCGCCGGGCCATACAATCATACTCTCCAGTAGGATCCATACTCGATTTCACTCCGGCCCGCAACGGCGCAGCCTGCAAGGTGACCTCAGTCGTCATCGCTGGAGGACCCGTCCAACCAATCAGACGCCTGCGCGGACAAGGTGCTCGCCGCGGCACACCGCAACCACAACCACCTTCGAGCCACCCCACCACTCCCACCGGCTGCTGCCTGCCTGCTGGTCCCCCAGACGTGACGGCGCGTGCACTAGGGCGCGGAGGACCCCGAAGTCACCGACCGCCATGCTCCGTCGCAGCCGCCGGTTCCTCAGCAGGACACCTCGCCGCCGCCAACCCACCAAAGCCGCCGGGAAAGCCGAGCCGCCATCTCCCACAGCCGCGCCGACCTACACCCGCGACGTCGTCCGCCGCGCCAGCGCCATCCTCCGGGACCACCCCTGGTCGGCGGCGCGCCCGCTCCTGCTCTCCCTCCCGTGCCTCGCCTGGGACTCCCACACCGTGGCGCGCGTGCTCAAGACCCACCCGCCGCTCCACAAGGCCTTCCTCTTCTTCCGCCTGGCGCCCGCCGCGTCGCGCGCCTTCCGCCACGACCGCTTCACCTACACCTCCATGATCCACCTCCTCGGGGAGGCCGGCCGCGTGCCGGCCATGCTCCGCCTCCTCGCCGAGATGCTCCGCGCCGGGATCGCGCCCGACGCCGCCACCTTCACCACCGTCATGCACTGGCTCGCGCGGGCCAGGGACGTCGACGCCGCCATGCGGGTGTGGGCGGAGATGAAGGCCAGGAGCAGGCCTACCGTCGTCAGCTACACCGCCTGCGTTAAGATTCTGTTCGACGCCGGGAGGGCAGAGGAGGCGCGAGGCGTGTTTAGAGAGATGGTGGCTGAAGGGCTGCGCCCCACCTGCAAGACCTACACGGTGCTCATCGAGCATCTCGCCGACACAGGTTAGGTGTTCGACCAGATGCCTCTGTGTGCGACGCCATTTGCATACCATTCTTGGCATTGCCTTGTCGATATGAGCTGCTGGCTTGTTTTAATCATTTGCCGGGATGTGATCCTGTTGGTTCCTATGTTAAAAGAGGGGTCCAGGGTAGGTTGTGAAGAGGTTAATCTCGGTATGCAGGTATTGATAGTCTGGTACTTCATTTTATTATCAAATGGAGTTTACGTGTCATTGCTAACAGCTGAACCGGAAAATGAATGCATATGACTCCTTAGTTTCACCTACAAATTACAAACCTTACTCTTATACAATTTTCTGTTGATTTTGTGTCTGAACTCGCTTTCAATTTTCTCATCACTAGTTTCACTTATGTTTGACCTTATTATCAGACTAAGAATGAAGTCACAGCAACCATTCCATTTTTTAGCCTTGAGAATGTACCAACTATTGCACATCATGAAGAATGGGATGGTTATTTATCACTATTAATAGAACTAGAATTCTATTTTGACTGACATGTGTCATTGATTTGTTTAAGCACATTGAATCTTGGTACCATCATATTTTGACATGAACCTGGCTGACTTCAGGGAAATTTGAAGCTACTCTTGAGATTATGGACAAGATGAAAGAAGCATGTGTACAACCAGATAAAGCACTCTGCAATATTCTAGTACAGAAATGTTCCAGGGCTGGTGAGATATCAGTCCTTAATTGCATTCTTCAGTACATGAAGGAGCATTTCATTGTTCTTCGTCGACCTATTTTCTTGGAAGCACTAGAAGCTCTAAAAGCTAGTGGTGATAGTGATGAACTTCTTCGGATAGTAAACCCTCACCTTTCATATGAAGGCATTGAGAATGATCCAATATTGTCTGATCAAGGCTATCTTACTGATAGAAGTATAATTCTCCACCTTATGTCTGCAAACAAATGGTCCGCTATAGAACAAATGGTTAACCAAATGGCGCCAAAGAATTTGAAAATGGAGACCCATATCCTGTCTGATGTTATTAAGGCCAGCTGTGCAGACCGTAAACCGGCTTGTGGGCTCGCAGTTATGCGTTATGGTTTAGGAGTAGGCTGTGAGCTTGGTAGGTCTGCATATTGTTCTCTTCTTGGTCAGTACATCAGAACTGGTTCATTTAATTTAGTCTTACAGATTGTTGAGGAATTGATTAAATCTGGTTGCAATCTTGGGACGTATTTATCATCTGTTTTAATACTCAGATTGGGCTATGCTGGGCAGTCTGCATGCGCAGCTCATATTTTTGGATTGCTGACTGCAGACAAGAATGTAGTTTCTTACACAGCCCTTATCAATGCCTATTTTCAAGCTGGCAAAGTTGATGGTGCTCTTGATGTATTCACACAAATGAGAACTAATAGAATATCTGCTTGCTTGGGTACATATGAAGTCCTGATACGTGGATTAGAAAAGGCTGGCATGAAAAAGGAATCAAATTACTACCGAAGAGAAAGAATGAATATGCAATGGCATCTTCAGTATCATGGTCAGCGCTCACCTGAAGATACCTTATGTAACCATCTGTTTTGTGGCCTTCATGGTTGATTTTTCAAGATGGATTGATATACAATGTTCTTATCATTAGCACAATCGTTCCAGCTTCATCCTTCCTCAGCCTTGAAGGTAACACATGTCCCTTCACATTTTCTTTGATATTAAATCAGATAAAAAAATGGATTCATCTCTAAATTGTATAATTGGGGCTCCATGCTGTGGAAAACTATGGATGGTGAAATTATGGAATGGCTTGGAAATTAGTGGAAACCTACAATAAATTGGAAATCATGATGTTGGCGTAGGGCGTCCCCAACAATTGTTGAAGTCACCAGCTGACTTGGATTCTCACCGACGTGGAGGTGAGAAAAAACGGAAAAATAACCTCGCTAGTGACCTGTTTATCGCTGGTCTGGCTCAAAAAAAAAAAACATGGTGAGAGAAGATAAGGTAGATTGGTAGAATATGTGAAGAAAGCAAACCAGACTCCAGCAGTGCCTCTTGGCTCCCCCTCGACTAATCCCGGCAGTGGGTTCAACTGCTGGGGCATGCTTGCAGGAGGACTAGCAGACGATGATGCATACACATGGGTGGCCACTGGCCACCAACTGGGCAGCGTGTGCTCGCAGGCACCCTACCATCACCATGCCCCAGCTGTGAATCCAAATTTCTGAGAAATGGCTATGGGAGTGGAACAAGCGACAGGATGTCACATGGGTCCGGAAGTGATGCGGTGCGGGCTGAGACGTAGCCGATGAGTGGCGGTGCAAGAAGAGACAAGGCCAGCCCACCTGGTGTCCTGGTCAGTAGCAGTGATGGGGCCAGCAGCAGCAGCGCAGAGCAAATCTGCTTGCTGGTGCCTGGGTTCACACGAAGGGAGAGAGAAGCGGTTGGAGAGAAATTTTAGAAAAACTTACATTTGGGTCCTACATGGTGACGTGGATCTTAAATACCTAACAGCGGGCGATTTACGTTGAGGATGCCCTTACTGACCTTGTGGGAGAAAATCCATTTAAGAGTTAAAAAACCAGCTGTAAGTCTGCAAGTCCATGCCACTGGAATTTGCCGTCTCACCATCCAGTCATCCACATCACTCCTGGATCTCCAAGGTTTATCTCTTTCTGTTTCCTCTAAGGAGGTAAGGGATGGGAGAAGATGAAAATAGAAGAATGCCAAAACGCTGACCGTAGGTGCAGTTATATATTTGTTATTCCTATTTTCTTTGATTTATCACCATCGCACGTGCGGTGTGTGTGGGGGGTGATTAGTGACATAAGCCCTTACATGTCAAACTGATTCATTGTCTGTGCCACATCACTGGAAAACATCCTTAGAATGGGATCAGCAGGGCAATTTGGCCGGTTTCAGTAGTTGAGGGCTGTTGGATGTCAATATTATACTTCAGCAACAGTTTGAGGGTGTAAAATGTGCTGTACCCTAAAGTTTGAGACAAAATTAAAAAACATATATTTTTTTACAGAAAGCGAAAATAAGATTTCGTCAATTTTCCTTAAGTCATCTGTTTTCACTTAACCCTTGGAAGAACTGTTGCTTCTGTTTGTAGCCAGTATGGTAAATATCGTAGGATCACCTTACCTAACATGAGTTCTCCTAAATGATTAGAAAACTTCTGTTGATTTTGACCTTTCGTGGTCTGTGCATCCTTCAATTAATTGCAAGGTTGTTTCATAATGTCACCTGGGAACTGCAGTTAATCAAGATAACTTTGGAAAATTGCAGGAACTTCTTGAAAGCACCATGTTTTGCTGGTAATTGGGGAAGCACCCACACCCAGTGTCCTGGAAGCCTGGATCAACAAATAGAGGTAAGTGAAGTATTACACTAATCACAAATAAAACTATACCTTGCTTTATCATCCAACAGGGATTAACTTCTTTTGTTTTACGGGAATTGGGCAAGAGCAATGCCCGTTTATTATTGAACTTCTTTACAAATTAGGAAGCATCCATTGTCTCATCAATAAAGTAGCAGCAATGTAGCACAATGTGCCATCTACGTATATGCCATATGTAGAAATTCTGTGAGATCTCTATTTAGTATCAAGACTTGTTTTGTAGTAGAAAAAGGAAGGTTATGCAGATGATTTAGATGAATCATTCAAAATATGAAAAATCTGGAGCTATGTTACTTGAAGAATTTCTAAGCAAATTGGTACATCAATTTTTGTTTTGTGTGGAATGGATTGAGTTGATCCATCACTACCTCATTCCTCACAAGCTAATAATTAGTACTAGTATGAACTTGAGGAATAAACTCATGATGCATCACCCCATCTAAAATGGGTTGATTCCCAAACCCAAACACTCCATTATGGAAGCATTCTTTCTGTTCTGCTTTACATGATGGTGTTCCTAGGTATCCAGCAACATTAGGAATCTTTGGAAACAAAACAATGCCTCCAATTCGTACATGTATTGGGAAGGATTGGAGGGGAAAATAGTCATTCTCCACTCCATTCCATATGTACTGGGAGGGAATAGGTTTTACTCCGACAAGCCATAAGATGGCTGACATTTTTGTTTTCTTGATATTCATCAACATTGTCTTGAGATTAGGGCATCAACGTTGTCCACTCCAATCCATATATATTAGGAGGGAATAGGTTTTGCTCAAACAAGCCATAAGATGGCAGGCATTTTTGTTTTCTTGAGATTAGGGCATCAACATTATCTTGTCTTATCCGCATTGTTTTATCCTAAGTAAATCTACCGTGGCTATGATTACTCTCAAACAGAAAACCAGTTAGTATACTCAGGTTCATATGCTATTACAATGGTTATGATTACTCTTACAATTGCTTCTCCCTTCTCTTATGTTGATCGAGTTGTCTTGGTGCTAACTGAAACTCACCTTCCAAAGGCATTCAACTGCTTGAGGTTGCTACAAAATCTCCACGTGCTACTTTTTTTATCAAGCAATTACTCAGCAGTCTTTCCACAGGCTCACTTGAAAAGTTCTCGGCTACTATTGCAGAAGGATTTTACCATGAGACTCGGTAATTATCTGGCACTTCTAGCCACCATATCCTGCATTCCTGATTAGTTCTGCGTGCAATTTGGGCAAAACATGGGCTAATATAGTGGTGAAACATTGAAAAGGATGACTAAAGAACTTGTTTTAAACTTGTCATTTCAATCCACATCCAGTCAGCAGAAAAGAACTGAGCTAGAGGTTGAAACATCTTTAGACAGGATACTGCATATCTACATCAGATGAGGCTAACATAGTCTAGTTGTCCATTAACTAGCCACCTGAATCTAAAAAACTTCATGCATATATATTACATAGCACGGCAACATTCATCAAACATGCTGCATCCTATCTTGAATCTGTTAGTTGATGTTCAGGCTTCACTGTCAGGCCACTTTCATAGTTGTCTTCAGCCTCTTCGCAGCTTGCACAAAGCCGACAATGACCTGCAACTCATCCAATTGCTTCAGCATGGGCAAAAGCAAATTGGAATTAACACAGCAAAGCAGACTGTCAGGACCTCACATCATAATGATGCAAGTTACTTGAGTCAGAAGCTAAATTTGTTTTATCCACCTGGGCCGTGAAGTGCCTTTGAACAGCATCAACTAACTGCTCCCTGGATGGATTAGGACATGCATCCTGTTCAGCAAATGCAGTCAGTCAGGACAATGAAGCACAATTGGATACTTGCAGTAGATAGTAGAGCCTTATCTAGGAATTTGGGCTCTACTTACAAGATTGAAGTGGCGCCAATATCTCCACAGTGCATTCAGTTCGAGTTTGCTCAGGTCAACTTTCTGCAGTGTTACCAGTCAAAAGAATGTAAAGATACAAGCTACAGAAGCAATGTGGTCCAAAAATAATTGAGCAACGACTGAGAGCAAAACTACATATAAAGTCATCAACACAGATTACTGAAAAGTGATTGTTGGATTCCAACCAAATGATCTCAAGTCCACAACCCAAAGAAACGAAAGTCGCACCGTGTGAGCTCTTGAGGAAGATGACACAGACGGCTTGGAGTGGGAGTCACATGACATTGAACGGCTGAGGGATTTTCTGTGGAAACCCCTATGCTGCCTGCTCCTTGACCGCTGTGGCTTTGGTGATTGTGCATCATCGGAGGCTGCAAGGAAGAAGATTAAAGAAGGCAGCATTTCAGACGCATATAACCAAACTGCAGGACATGGTTAGGAAACTAGAAAACTGTGCCTCAAATTAAATTCAGTCTGTGCAGATCCGTGACCTAATGGCATGTAGATATTTTCCAGATGTTCTTTAATCAAATGCAATGCTAGTCCCTATAAGGAACATTATTTGTCTCTAGAACTTTTGTGTTTGTCTTGGATAGATCTGACTGTATTTAGGTTTTTCTTTTTCTACTTCTGCTGCTGAATGTGCAATCTAAAACATATTACCAGTACTGTAGAAGATTGACGAAAGAAGTACAGAGAGTGATAGTCGGTATCCAAGAATGAATAACTTTACAAATAAAACCAAGATCTATGCTTGAGTTTAAATGAAAATCAGGGAATCATTTATATAAGAAACAGTTCACTGTGAAACAGACAATGCATTGATATGTGAATGAAAATACAGTACCTATATCTGAACTATTCCACTGCATGTTTTCACAATCAAATTTATCATCATCCTCGTTGCCAGTCGGAGGTTCAATCACACTTAAAGCATTCCGCTGCAGCTTTACCTCTATTCCATTAGTAAGAACCTGGAATTTGAGAGCAGATGAACATCAAGTTTTGAGGAATATAAGCACAACATCTGATAAAGGTTAGTGACTTATGCCATGACAATTGACAAGTTTATTTGAAAGCAAATTTTAGCACGAAAGCATCCTATGATTGCCCCATTTCTGAGATGTGTATATTCAGGAATCAAATGGTTATAAAGGGCTAAAGAATGAATATTAAAGAACAGCAATGAGTGGTGGCGCGCGTGCTGAGGGTGGTGGGATCCAAACACCCAGAGAATAACCTGTGGTGGTGTCATATAGATAAATAAAACAAGAACAGTCAGCCAAATAGGGCCAAAATATCACGTGAGATGAGATGTCTAAATCAATGCACCATCTAATTAGCCAATGCATAAGATAGCGACCTAAAGCAGTTTGTATATTGGACGTTCGGAGCCAGAACCAGACATATCGCTGGAAATCAGCAAATCATGATTTCATCCACAGACCTACGACTCTAGCTTAGCATTATTAAACCAAAAAATGCCCAGAATAATATAATATTGTTAATTGCCCAAAAAATGGTACCGTCAAGTTTTGGCTGTAAAGAGTTCAGATGGGTGTGAACTCAATAGCTCGTCAAGACAATGATGGTTGCTTGAGTAAGTGGTTGGGTAGGATAAATACTAAACTAATAATTTGCAAAACAGAAACAGAAAGGATAAATCTAGAACCAAATTAAGACTAAGCCGATACATTGTGTTGGCACAATGCATAGAACAGTGAAATAATGATACCGTGCATGCAACTTGCAGGCATTCCTAAGAGTAATATCCTCCCTCCCAAGTTTGTGAGTGGCAAAGGCTCAAATCGAGACGCATGCAGGAACAAGCCTCCAGAAATTCCAAAGAAACTCAGCTCAATCCAAATTCCCTAATAAAAAGACAGCAAGGACTACAGCCAGACTCAAATCTACATATCTGAAATATCCAACGCGACAAGCAATAATGGTCCACGGCCACGAGTTCCACAATTGATGCAGACAGCCCAATTCAAATATAGATCAAACAAAAAGAAACTCTGCAGTGCAATCAGGGCCACGAACAATGCAGTGATAGTGAGGAACCAGGATCTGAGTTTTCCTCTGAATAACTGCAAGTAGCTGGGGAAAGCTTGAACAGAAAATCTGAGATTAGATAATCTTGGGAATAACAGTCCAATGCTGCAACCTAGGAACAGTCCAATGCTGAATCAAACTGCAAGGTAGCACAGCAGTGCAGCAATAACTTAAACCCAGAATTAGAAGAAAAAAGAAATGAAAAGAAAACAGATCGATCTGAACTTCAATAAACTAATCCCAATTAGCAAACCGAGCTGAATTAGGGTAAATCCTCCAAACTCGGACCTGATCGACACTCTAGAGCAGCTAAAACCCAAAATTAACAACTAGAAAAGCAATTCACATTGCAGGAAAGCAAGATCTAGCATTAAAAAATCGGCAATTGCAAGGTGGAAGCAGCGAATTACCAGCCAATGCCATCCTCTGAGGCTGACAGCCTTCTTTAGCTCAATCGAAATACCCCCAAAAGACGCAAGGACTCAAATCTAGTCTAGATACCTAAAACACCCAACGCAACAAGCAATATTGATCCACGGCCACGAGTTTCACAATTGATGCAGACAGCCCAATTCAAATGCAGATCAACCAAAATGAAGCTCTGTAGTACAGTCATGGGACCACAAACAATGCATTGACAGTGAGGAACCAAGATCTGAGATTTTGTTTGAATAACTGCAAGTAGCTGGGGAAAGTTTCCACAGAAAAATTGAGATAAGATAATCTTTGGAATAGATTCAATGGCAATACTGCAATCTAGATGGAGAGAAATTTGGAATAGTCCAATGCTGAATCAAACTGCAAGGTACAGCGGTGCAGCAATACTTCAAACAAACACGGAATTTGAAAAAAAAAAAGTACAGAAAGCAAGATCGATCTGAACTCCAATAAACTAATCCAGATTAGCACTCCAAGCTAAAATCAGCGCAAATCCTGCAACCACGGGCCTGATCGAAACCCTAGAGCAACCTAAACCCCAAAATTGGCAACAAGAAACGCAATTCGCATTGCAGCGAAACAAGATCTGGGACCAAAGAAGCGGCAATTGCGAGGCGGGAGCGGCGAATTACCAGCCAATGCCATCCCCCGAGGCCGACGGCCTTCTTCACGACGCCGTGCAGGCCGACGAGCACCGACTTGGTGCGGTTGTTGCCGGTGACCACCACCTTGGTGTGCCGCGGCAGCACGGACATCTCGTCCTCGCCCCAGCCTGCCGGCACTCGGTTGACCGCCGCCGCAATCATCTCGCTCGCTCGCCCGCCAACGGATCAGCGCGCCTACCTGCCTGGCCTGCCGCGAATCCTCCCCCGAATTGCCGCCCAATTCAGTGCTCTGCTAGAGGAGCAGAGTGCTGGGGGCTTTGGCCCGGCTGAACCGGTTTGGTGTGGTGGAGGCGCTAGGGGCAGGGGCAGGCGGGGGGAATTGAGCGCGCTGCGCGCACTGAAGCAGAGAGAGAGAGAGAGCCGCGGATGGATGCGTGCGTGTGTGTGACTTTCTTGCTTTTCGTGTTTCCTGTGCTGCTGGCCTGCTGCTAGTACCCTACACCGACTGCCTGCTATGGATCCCGGTGTCGCAGGCGCCAGCCAGTGGGAGCGCGACGCGTGGCTTTAGAGATACATTGTTTTAATACTATATTTTATTTTATCTATCTTGTTTTTCTACTGTCAATATTTTTGAGGAACTTTTTTCTACTGTCAATAGGTATAGTAAATAAAATATATTTAGAAAACCAGAATGTGGAATGGAGGGACTAGTAATTTATTCGGGCCCTTGTTCGAATGATTTTGAATTTTGGAACCGGGCAAAGCAAGGAGAGAGATAGGTTGGAATGCTGGAGTAGCCCAATAAATATTTGTTAAATTGTTAATGCAAATGAAACAACCGGAGGGCAACATATGCCCTACATCGTCATCGATCCAGTGGAAGCGTACAACCACAAGTTATCAAGTTCTCTAATACTATAGTATGAACAAGAGAAGACAAGCCGAGTCTCCAATCAAATCATTACTTTATCCAAAACAGCAAGACCTCTGGTTTATGAAGCAGGATGATATTTTTATTGGGTGCCATGCTTTGGTTGTCACGTTTAGGATGCCATGTGCGCTTAAACTTATCAATCATTCAATCGATTATGGTAAAATATTTTTTCTTACAGCAAAATAGCATCAGGCGCAGAAACCATCAACAGACTAATATAATAGCATAAGACGTCTATTAAAAAAAAGTCTTCCTTGCACAAGGATATGTCTAACATCGAAATGTCACAAAATAATAACCGCTATATAGCTGGTAGAGCTTAATGTGAAGGTTTATAGGTATCCTAACTATCATGGTGTTACATAGATTCGTATAGGACTTTAAATTCCGAATATTTATATGGCAACTATACTCATGCAACAGTGACATTTGGTAATGCAAATATGCACTTCCTACATTTCAAACTGCAAGGCGTTTTGACTTTTCTAAATACGCCATTTTTGTTATGTATTCGGGTATATTGTATATCTAAGTGCATAACAAAAATAATGTATCTAGAAAAGCTAAAACATCTTAAAATTTTAGATTGGAGTGAGGGAGTCTTACTGAAATTTAGATGGGTTCAAAGCATATTAGCTCCTAAATCCATGTGTAATATAAAATGTTGTAATTCTTGATTTCCATAGAGTCGTTGGAATCTGATAATGACTAGATCCCCGCCACTCAATAGTTTGTGCATTAAATTATAAAACATCCAAACTTTCACTAATGTTATAACACTCTGGTATGCATTGCTCCTGCAGTTGCTAACAATGATTCTCTCAGTTTTTGCAACTATACCGGATCTATGGATGCAAGAATAGTACCCCAAAAAAATAAAGTTAGCTACATCTACATACTTCGGTAGCTGAAGACACTATAGGGATAATGTATATCAACTTGTGTTACTATAAGCTAAAATTGTTACTAGCTCTCATAGTAACACATTTTGTGTGTTTTAAAAATTTCCATCAGCTGCTGCTTTTCCAGCCACTATTGCTCACGTTGTGTTGCTCCTAGCCCTTCTGCTCCTCTATGAAAGATACATCACTGCTGCTAAAAAAACAGGATTCAAGCAAAGTTTATAGATGGGCTACATGAATGTGCCACTAGCAAGTAGTGTCAAACAAAGTTGAACCAAATTTTTCATAGTGATCATTTACATTTCTCACTCATATCAAAACAGGGCTAACTTTTTCAACGTTGACACTAGGAATCATAGTAAAGAATTCAAACTTAAGAAACCCAAGCTTTACCACTCTGATACTTACAACCAGAATTGAGTACTCCCTCCGTCCCAAAATAGATGTCATTCTCGTTTACCGAGAAGTCAAACTTTTAAGCTTTGACTAATTATATATTAAAATTAAAAATATTAATATTTCTAATGCATAATTAGTATCATTAGATAGAGTGTTCAATATACTTTCATAATAAACTTGTTTATAGAGATATAAATGTCGTACGCATTTTCTAAAAACTAGTCAAAGTTGAGAAAGTTTGACCTGCACACATCCCATAACATTGTCTATTTTGGGACGGAGAGAGTATGACACAAAGGTAGCTTATTTACCACTAAAAGAAACTATCACCGTGCAATATGTCTCCATCAATACTTTTGGGCATCATGATCACCAAACTTGAGCAAAGATACCTCAATTATGGATGGTCTTCATTGCAAATCTAGAATCGCCACAAAAGTAGGGTGACTGTACTAGCCAAGCGCATTCAACCATAAGCATATATTAGAACTTGGGTACTAGAGTAGGCTGGGATACTACGCACAACCATATATTGGACTATGATTTAGCTTTTCAAGAGTGGATGATTCGTCTTGTACTGTTATTGCTACAAGCAACAAAGAACAATGAAGTATTGAAATAAGTTTGTTGTAGTTGTTAGGTATATTTCACACAATGTCTAAAGGAAGTGTCTAAAGGAAGTGTCAAAATCGTAGCTCAGAAAAACACTATCTTATTCGATCTCACTTGAACCTTGACTAACATCACCAGAATTAAGATATTTTGCAGGAATCACTAAAGGAGGCGAGGAGTGAAGACTGACGACATTTCTTTTACCAACCTCGACAAGCATGTGCTAATCCTAAAGGAGATACTCATCCATGTAGTTCTAGAAGTTGTCATAGTTGACACAGCCATCTCGGTCCTAGTTGAATGAAGCTACTCATCCATGTTAGCAAGATCAAACATCTTACCATCACACACTTTTTTTGATAAAGTATACCTGTATTAAATATGGGAAGCATAAACATACAAATATAAGTACACCGTATAAGGATACGGAGGACAGCTGCCTACCCTATATGCTACAAGGATCTCAACAAAAAAAGAAAATTCAGACCGGTCCTTAGCCCCTTTGAGAGCGGAAGTCAGCCTCATCCGCCGTTGACGAAGACCATCGTCACCAGCCAACGCCACCAAACCTGAAGCACCTGAAGCCGGAGGAACCTGCCGGCGTTGAGGTGGACTGCAGCAGACGCTCAATCTCGCGAAGGCGAAGAAGTCTTTGAGCGCCCGTTCGTTAGGATCACACTCCAGATTGGAACGATGATGGCAGCGCTAAAGAGACAAGATTATCACAATTAATCTCAAGAAAAAAAGAATTAATTGTTCACAACATAGTAACACCATAAATAAACAAAAGGTCAGGAATGCTAGGCTGGTTTATATAAACTTTGAAGAGGTAGAACAAATCCTTGGAAGAAATTCGACTGCCGAACGAGCCCTAAATGTTTCGTGAGTAATTTTATACCAACACATCATGCATAGGAGTGGCAAACATGGGTGGATAAGGAGCAGCGCTACTCCGCCCGATACACTTGGATAGTCTTCTCCCTCGGTCACAACTCTCTTGATGATCACATCTCTTGAGCTGTAGTTGTAAACCTGCAGTGAAAATAGTTCAATTCACCATGCTAAATATGAGCAAAACAAACCAAAGATGATTGACTAGAATATTGAAAGATGCAAAGACCAAAGGTTGCAAAGCGCAAAGGCCAAAGATTGCTTTTATGTGGCAGAACCTCCTAAATCCTATGGCCCACACGCATGATTATTGTCTAAATAGACTCCAAATAACCATGAATGTGTTTCATAAAACTTAAAAGGTCTGTCGGGTAAATCCCGAATCATCCACGATTCTCCGAGCATGATCAATCATTATAAAGAGACATTGCAGTATTACAATAGTTTTATATAAATAACATACATCAGAGTAAAATGGTGGAAGGATTATAATAACATAAGTTTACAAACCATTTACAAACCATAAGTTGGATTATTACAAACCATATAGCAGCGGAATACAATATAACTTATTACATCAACCTTGATTATATGATCTGCCCAAGAGCGAGATACCCTATTCATCATCACTTTCCTCGACGACTGTCATGCAGTAGGATGCGAAGCATTCCTGCCCATGAGGCTCACCTGCAACAAGGGTTCAACAAACCCTGAGTATAAAAGTACTCAACAAGACTGACCCGACGAAAAAGAGGGGTGAAGACTCAGGAAATGCAGGCTAGAGGGACGAGGTAAGGCTTGCAGGAGATAAGAAATTTTGCAGAAAAGCTTGAAAGAAAGAAAAGCTGTCTTGCTTAAGATCAAAATTACCAACCAACTTTCTTCTTAAACCTCACTCATTATTCAAGTTGTTACTACGATGATGAACATCGATCGAGTCTCCTTCTCCAAGAAGCAACGGCGATTCGAATCCATTTTCACACCCAGCTGGGACCTAGGTTACTGATATGCAGGAGACTCTAACTCCTAAGAATAGCAGGTGAACCGATATACCGGGATAACAACCGCAGCCATATATCACCACATGATACACGTGAGCACTTCGACCCAGTGTACCGATATACATGGGAACTTAAACCCACAGTATAACACACTATGATATATGTGGGGACTATGGCCCACTATAAGTCACTCCATGACATACGTGGGGACTCTGGCCCATCGTATACCACTTCATGCATATGGATTTTCTAGTTTCTCGATATCACCAGTTCACCATCGACACGGGACCTAGGGCATCAACAGACGGAAACACTACAGAGGGACTCCATTCCCAATGCAAGTTAGCCATCCGGACTCGATTTATTAACTATCATCATAATTTCAACAGAATAAACCAATCTCATCTTTTTTATTCTTTTATCTCTAAACACTTAATTAATTAAGCAGGGCTAAGCATTACTACGCATCTTTTAGAACAGGTAACAAGGAATTATGGAAATAAGATAGGTAATGCAGTTGGTGGGTTTTCACTCAACTCCTATTACTTAATGCAACATATCATAACTGAAGCGATAAAACTTTTATAAAATAGAATAGGGTTTGAATGCATCCGGGGCTTGCCTTGATGATCGGGGTAGACAGTCTCGAGTTCCGGATCAACTCCCAACTCCTGAGTCTGCTCTTCCTTTGGATCTGGGGCGACAACGTTAAACTCTCCGTTATCGAAAACTATACGATACAATGATATGCTTCAACATGATGGAATGGTAAACATGATG
Source organism: Bothriochloa decipiens (assembly GCA_023333625.1). Taxonomy (NCBI): domain Eukaryota; kingdom Viridiplantae; phylum Streptophyta; class Magnoliopsida; order Poales; family Poaceae; genus Bothriochloa; species Bothriochloa decipiens. The sequence goes on from CM041641.1 coordinate 13,426,196, forward strand.
CTCGATGGATACATGATCAGATTAATGGATTGAGTACAACTTTATTTTATGATGAAGTTGCAAGCCAACTAAAACATACTTACTAAGTTCATTAGGGTTAACTACATTATTTAAGAAAGTTATTAAACACATAAAATAACGTTAATTAAGCCCTAATGACATGATCCAGGTAAGCGCAAATAATTAATTAAAGTGCCAAAGGTTATTAGGGTCAATGACCCAAGGTCATCAATCAATCCCAAAGTCAAACAATTTCTATAATGATTAACCTTAATTAAAGGGGTTAATTAATTATTTAAAAGCATAAAATAAAGGAATAAAAATTAAATTTGTCTAATTAAGCTCAAAATTTTATTTTGAAAAGCTCTTGGTCTAATTAGATGGCAAAACAAATTTCAGAATTAAAAGCTAATTATTTTATTTATTAAAAATCATTGAATGTCTATTTTCCAATTAAAAGAGCTAATTTTAACATATGCAAAAAGTACTCAAATTTGGCATTTCATATTTTTCCTAGGTAGATGACATCATAAAGAACACACACAAAAATTTTTAGAATTTTTGGAGCTATGTATGAATTCCTATGATTTTCTAAAGAAATTAGCATTTAAAACATTTTCTAGAAAAAGAAAAAGAAAATAAGCACAGTGTCCCCGCGCTGACCGACGGCGGCGCGACGGTTGAACGGCGATTTCTCGCCGACGGCGAGGTCTCCGGCGTCGAGCTTGGGCTCTACGGACTCAGCACATCAAGACAAAGCTCCTGGGCTAGCTAACGCGACGACGGCACCCACGCCGGCGGCCATGGCGGCGCGGCGGAGCTCGGGCGCGGCGGTAACGCTCACCGGAGCGATTTTCGACGACTGCGAGGGCACAGGCAGGTGCAGGACATCGATGCGAAGACGTTAGGCCAGAAAATGAAGCTATTCCTGGCCCCTAGCTCAAACGGCTACGCGCGCGGCGGCGCTAGCAAGCCATGCCAGCGGCGAGCCACGGCGGCTGGACTCTACAGCACAAGGGAGGTAAAACTGAGAGCATGGACAGGTGCAGAAGCTCACCACAGGTCTAGTGCGTACGCTAATGAAAGCTCGGAGTGACTGAGTCGAGCTGTGGACGGCGACGCTGATGGCGGCGGCGGCGCTCCGGTGGCAAGGACGGCGTTCCGGCACTTCCTGTGCACCATCAGACCGACCAAAAGTGCATAAGGGGCAGCGAAACATGGAGAATATGATGAGAGGGTTAAAGATAATATGTTTTCCACCCTGACGGTGTGGTGGACGGCGAGGAAGCTCGCGGCGGCTCGGCGACCGGTCGCGAGGAAGACAACGTCGTACGGACGGCTCGGGCGGGGAGAGTGAGCACGAGCTAGCTTAATCGAAGCGCAAGGACGTGGCGGAGCTTCTGACAAGACGAAGCATGCAGAGGTGGCTCAGCGGTGGTGAATTTTGCCGGCGGAGCAAGGTCGGCGGCGGCGGCGGCAAGGGGAAAAGAAGAAGGGAAGTGGCGGCAGCCGACCTATTTATAGGGCAGGGGCGAGGCATGGACGAGCAACACGGCGATGGCGAAGCTTCGCGCGTCCAAGAGCACGCTGGCGGCCGTGGCATGTGCAGCGGTGGACGGCAGCGCGGCTTGAGAAGCCGGTGATGGCGGCCGACGATAGGTCTCGGTGCTGTTCAAGAAAATTACAGAATTGCCACTCGTTTGAAATTACAAATTGCTCCAAAATTGATATAAGAACTTGAAAATATTTAAAAATATTATTTGCATAACTTTTTAAGAGCTACACTTTTCATTTAACTGGCATCCTCAAATTCCATCTAGATTTTGAAATATGAATTCAAATTCAAAAGGGGAATAAAACCCTAGAAACAAACATTTGAAATTACTTTTGATTCTTCAATAAAACTTGAAAATCTTCAAAACTATGAAATGTTTAAATTTTCAAACCAAACCTTTTTTACATATAAAGTTTTCCCAAATTATGCATAATTTTTGAATTATGGTTTTAAAATAAAAAGGGGACAATTATTGGAAAACTATATTTTCAAATTTATTTGAAATTATTTTTGTAAACATGAAAAACTTTGAAAACGAACTTTGTAGCTCTTTTCAAGATCTACAAACGATCTTTTTAGAGTATCTCCAAATTCCTTATAAATTTTGAATTACAGAAAAGGGGATAAAACTAGGTTTTGAAATAAAGGGTTTTTAAAATCGAATTCAAACTCGATTTGGTTTCTAATTTAATTGGTTGGTTATTAGTGATCACATACATCATCCAAGGACCTTTTTAGGTCAATGACCCAATGACACCCTTGGTTGACCAAGTTGACTTTCGAAAAACCTTTTATAGCTTTCCAATTTGAATTTAAATTGCAAGGCTTGGGAATAAGCTTTGAAACCCAAATTCAACTTCAAATATGGAAATCATTTTTTAGGGTTGGACTTAGATTTATACACTATGCTTGGCACTAGTGTAAACACGGTTTACACCTCAAGTACATAGAATATAAACTAAGTATTTGAGATGACATTCGAAAGTAGAGTTTTATTATTTCATGTGACAACACATTCGAGAAACACAATCAACCTATGAAATGTAAACTTGTTTTAGTTAATGAACATCAAGGTTGACCTAATCTTGAATGCTTTGCAGTGCATATAATGACACGACAGGTTTTAGTTAATATAACACCAGAGGTGTTACAGCCTTTCCCCCTTAAAGAAATCTCGTCCCAAGATTTAAAGATGTAGGTAAAGTAATGGAAAAGGAAATGTGTCAGGAAAACACACTTCAACTAAGTACATAAGAGAAAAGGGTCTTTACAACTCACACTAATGAAGTTACAACTCATAGAGGGAATTATAACTTAGATAGAAGCATAGAATTCTGAGAAGTTCTCCAACAGGTAATCCTCCGATTCCCACGTAGCTTCTTCTTCTGAATGTTGATCCCATTGTATCTTGTACCACTTAATGGTTCTGCTTCTAGTGACATGGTCTTTCTGATCCAAAACTCAAATTGGATACTCAGAGTAAGTCAAATCAGGTTCAAGTTTAATTCCTTCCACATCAACAACCTTATCCGGCACTCGAAGACACCTCTTAAGTTGGGACACATGGAACACATTGTGTACAACCGACAACTGTTTAGGCAGTTGCAGACGATATGATACCTTCCCAATTTATGCCAAGATCTGAAATGGTCCAATATAACGAGGTGTTAACTTGCCTTTAACTCCAAATCGAGTAACTCCCTTCATGGGTGACACCTTTAGGTACACATAATCTCCTTTATTGAAACACAATGGTTGACGCCTTTTGTCGGCATAACTCTTTTGACGAGATTGTGCCACTTTCAAGTTTTGTTATATCTGTTTAACTTTTTCTTCCATTTCTTTCACCAGATCAACTCCGAAGAATCTTCTTTCTCCAGGTTCAGACCAACTTAACAGAGTTCTACATCTGCGACCATATAGCGCTTCAAATGGTGCCATTTTGATACTTTCTTGATAATTATTGTTATAAGAAAACTCTGCTAAAGGCAAACACTCATCCCATTTTTCTGGAAAATTAAGAACACATGCTCTCAACATATCTTCAAGTATTTGGTTCACTCTTTCAGTCTGGCCTCCTGTTTGTGGATGGTAAGCTGTACTGTGCAAAAGATCAGTACCTAATGAATTATGCAATCATTTCCAGAATTTGTTGATGAACTGCGTGCCTCGGTCTGACACAATAGTCTTTGGTACACCATGAAGAGTAATGATACGCTCAACATACAATTTGGCATATTGCGAGACTGAATTTGTACTTCGAACTGGAAGGAAATGTGCGGACTTTGTGAGTCGATCCACTATGACCCAAATAGAATCGAAACCTCTTGCTGTCCTAGGTAGACCCACTATAAAGTCCATACTGATATCTTCCCACTTCCAAGCTGGAATAGGCAATGGCTGAAGTTCTCCTGTTGTCCTCAAATGTATAACTTTAACTTTTTGACAGGTATCACATTGAGCCACATATTTAGCAATTTCTATCTTCATCTTAGTCCACCAAAATTTATGTTTTAAACCATGATACATCTTATTACTTCTTGGATGAATAGAAAACTTTGAAAGATGTGCTTCATCGAGGATCTTTTGACGTAACTCAGGAACTTTTGGTATGACCAGACGATTCTTATACCATAGGACATCTGCTTCATCAATTGTGAAACAAGAAACCTTCTCTTTTCTAACTTTCATTTTGATATGTTTAATTCCCTTATTACTTCTCTGAGCATCAATAATTTGATCTTTGAGTGTTGATTCAATCGTAATATTGGACAAACTACCATGTTGCACCATTACTATACTCAACTTTTCTATTTCATGACATAGAGAAATGTCGGGAGGTTTTACTGTCAAGCAATGGCATGACTCTTTCGACTAAGAGCATCAGCAACTACATTTGCTTTACCAGGACGGTAATATATTTCTAAATCATAATCATTGATTAATTCTAACCACCTCCTCTGTCTCATATTCAACTCATCTTGAGTAAAAATGTATTTCAAACTCTTATGATCACTGTAGATATTACATTTATTAGCCCACAGATAATGTCGCCATATCTTCAATGCATGGACAACAACTGCTAATTCCAAATCATGTGTTGGATAATGCTCCTCATGTTTCTTCAATTGTCGAGAAGCATAAGCAACAACTCTCCCTTCTTGCATCAACACACATCCAATACCAATGCCAGAAGCATCACAATAAACATCAAAAGGTTTCTCAATATTCGGCTGTGCTAAGACTAGAACAGTGGTCATTAATTCCTTCAATTTCTGAAATGCCTTTTCACATTCCGGTGACCAAACAAACTTGACATCATTCTTTAACAACTCGGTTATGGGCTTGGATATCTTTGAGAAATCCGGTATGAAACGACAGTAATAACCCGCCATTCCCAGAAAGCTACGAACTTGATGCACTGTTTTCGGTGGTTCCCAATCAATTATATCTTATACCTTGCTGGGGTCAACAGCAACACCTTTGTCTGATAAAACATGTCCAAGAAATTTCACTTCTTTCAACCAAAACTCACATTTGCTAAATTTAACATACAGTTGATGTTCTCGCAGACGTTGTAGGACAGTTCTGAGATGTTCAGCATGTTCTTCTTCACTCTTAGAATATATTAAAATATCATCAATGAAGACTACCATGAACTTATCAAGTTCTGGCATGAACACTGAGTTCATTAAATACATGAAATAAGCTGGTGCATTGGTAAGTCCAAAAGACATAACCAAATACTCATACAGACCATATCGAGTAGTAAAGGTAGTCTTTGGAATGTCTTCCGGGTGAATCTTAATTTGATGATACCCGGATCGAAGATCAATCTTGGAAAACACCTTTGCCTCTGCCAATTGATCAAAAAGTAGATCAATGCGGGGTAGAGGGTACTTATTCTTGATGGTTACTTCATTCAAGGGACGATAATCCACACATAACCTCAAGCTTTTATCTTTCTTTTTCACAAAGAGGGCAGGACATCCATAAGGTGACGAGCTAGGTCAGATAAAACCTTTATCCCGTAACTCTTGTAATTGAGTTTTGAGTTCTGCTAACTCAGGTGGTGCCATCCGATAAGCTCTTCTGGATATTGGAGCAGTACCAGGTTTCAAATCAATTCTAAATTCCACTTTTCTATTAGGAGGTAAACCCGGTAACTCATCAGAAAACACATCTGGAAACTCACAGACCACGGGTACATCTTCGATCTCTTTCACAGAAATAGCACATACCTTTTCAACAGTCCTCTTAAGAGTTGGAAGCTGGATAAGAAGTTGAGATTTGCAATTAGGTATGTTCACTCTCACAGTTATATTCAGGATGTCTATCACAGCACCATGCCGTTTCATCCAATTCATACCTAGGATCACATCTATATCTTGATCCTTTAATATTATCATATCAGTGGGAAAAATATACCCACCCAAACTTATAGGCACATCGTGTACCATTTCTTTAGTACACATACGCCCCCCAGGCGATTGTATAAAGAATTGTCCTTTTGTCCCCATTGTTGGTATTTTATGTGTTTTAACAAATGTACCATTAATAAATGTATGAGATGCACCAGAATCGAAAAGCAGAATTGCAGGATGATTGGCAACAGGGAACGTACTCATCATAACTGGTTCTCCTTTTGGAATTTCTCCAACTTGAGTGTAAAACACCTTGCCAACTTTCTTCTCATTTTTATTCTTCTGCATATTCTGATTTCCTGCCTTATTGTGATTCTATGATTGCTGTTGTGGTGCAAAAGCCCTGGGAACATAGGAATTGTACTGCCTTGGATGCGGGCAGTATCTTGCAAAATGACCAGTCTTCCCACAATTATAACAGGGATAACTTTGTGGCTGAGAAGTAGGGTTGCGAATACCAGGGGCATTCGGCTGTCTTGGATAAGGAAGAGTAGCAGCAGGATGAACAAATGTTTATTGCTAGGCTTGGTATTGTGGTGGACGGTAAGAAGGACAGAAATGGTTTTGGGGATGATAGATTATCTTCTGGCACTTTTGATTGCCTCCGGAAAATCCCGAGGTTACCATTTTCTTCTTCTTAGCTTCCATGTGTTGATGGTTCTTTTCTTCATAAGATATAGCAATATTTACCGTCTCATGGAAGGTAGCATTTGGGTTTCCAGTCATCATCCTCTGAATCTTACTATTCAGACCCCTGAGGAAACACTCCTTCTTACGATCAGTACTAACATGTTCAGAAGCATATTGGGACAAATGATTAAATTTGCCAAAGTATTGCATCACTGATATATCACCTTGTCGTAGGGAAAAAAACTCTTCAAGTTTTATAGTCATAATTCCCTCAGGAATAAAATGTGCATGAAAAGCTTCATGAAACTCAGCCCAAGTAATACGGTGACCTTCAGGCTGAGCAGCGACAAAGTTAACCCACCAGGCTCCTGCAGTACCTCTCAACTGCTGGGCTGCAAACATGGGCTTCTGGTATTCGGTACACTCAATTAGTCTAAACTTTTGCTTCATAGTACGGAGCCAATCATCTGCCTCCATGGGTTCATCCACTCTGATGAAGACAGGAGGACATGTGTCGGTAAAATCCACATAGGTGGTCTCATTCCTGTTATTCCAACCACGATTCTCCTGATGTGCATTTTGGTTCTGATTCTGGGCCATCATGGTTGTTGCATATACTAAGGCCGCAACTGCATCGGCCAGAGTTGGCGGAACTGGTGGAGGATTTGGGACATCACCTCCATCATGAGATAGACCGGCAGCATCACGGGAGCGAGTGTGAGCAGGCATCTATTGATAAACAAATTATACTTTACTCACAAAACCTTATTGGATTTCACAAGCAGATATTAGAGACGTGCAACACACTTATAATACATTATTTTTGGTTACAACCGTTTACACTCCGGCAAGACTTCCCACACCTACTAGGTTTCAGAAAGCAGGGAAAAGATATATTACACATCTCACGTCCCAAACTCTTTACTCCTCCTCACTATCTTCCACTGGGACTAACTCCTCCTCTTCGGGATCCTCTTCCTCTTCAGGTTCTTCTTCCACTATCTTAGGATCTTCTTCTTCGATAAGGTCCTCTTCATTTTCATTTGCTACACCCATCTAGTTTTCTTCTTCCTCATCGATGACATCATCATCAAGGGACTCTATTTCTTCAGGGTCTTCCTCTTCCTCATCTTGACCCATCACAAGACCAAGATCATCTTGGGCTGCCTATCGTTGATATTCAGGATCCAACAGGTTATTCAACCTCACACACTCATCATCAGCTTCCTCAGCATACTCCTCCAACTCTTCCACGTAATCCTCAAGTTCTTGCACATGACCATTCGCTACATCTTCTCGTGCCCAAGCATCATTCCTTTGATGCTTCATATACCTCCGAGATCGTCTTAACTGAGTAATCTCAGCGGCCTCTTTGATCCTATCGGCTTCAGCCCTCTCCAACTCGGCCCTAAGTCTTGCTATTTCAGCTTGCGGATCTGGATTAGGATTGTTACTGCTTTCATCAATCTCGTATCTGGGGGCTAGTTGATGTTGAGGTACCACCTTTGGTGCAGTACTCTTACGAGGAGTTTGCTTGGTAAGGGCCATCCTGAAGAAAGATAGGTCATAAGAGATAAGGATAGATAGGTAGGACTCTAAAGGTTAGCCTGAAAAGGATTGATACTACTTAACCTAAACCACTTTAAAGGGGAAAGTAAGTTAAACAGGTTAACTAAACATGATGCATGAATCGAATCTACGATCTAAACATAGAAGATTTCTAAGGTAACACATACAATAAAGTAACTTTTATAACATAGGGCAATATAATATGCTATTCCACCACCACACTTTTAAATAATAATAAAGGTTGATAGAAAGAATTATAGGTAAGAAATAAGCAATTTGGACCCAAAATAGTCAAGTAAAATTATTTGACTCAAAACTTTTGAAGTTTTCGCAAAGGAATACTACAACAAGTCTTTTTAATAACAATCCGGCTCCAATACCAGCTGTGGCAGAACCTCCTAAATTCTATGGCCCACACGCATGATTATTATCTAAACAGACTCCAAATAACCATAAATGTGTTCCATAAAACTTAAAAGGTCTGTCAGGTAAATCCCGAATCATCCACGATTCTCCAAGCAGGATCAATCATTACAAAGAGACATTGCAGTATTACAACAGTTTTATACAAATAATATACATCAGAGTAAAATGGCAGAAGGATTACAATAACATAAGTTTACAAACCATTTACAAACCATAAGTTGGATTATTACAAACCATATAGCAGCAGAATACAATATAACTTATTACAACAACCTTGATTATATGCTCTGCCCAAGAGCGAGATACCCTATTCGTCATCACTTTCCTCGACGACTGTCATGCAGCAGGATGCGAAGCATTCCTGCCCATGAGGCTCACCTGCAACAAGGGTTCAACAAACCCTGAGTACAAAAGTACTCAACAAGACTGACCTGATGAAAAAGAGGGGTGAAGACTCAGGAAATGCAGGCTAGAGGGACGAGGTAAGGCTTGCAGGAGATAAGAAATTTTGCAGAAAAGCTTGAAAGAAAGAAAAGCTGTCTTGCTTAAGATCAAAATTACCAACCAACTTTCTTCTTAAACCTTACTCATTAGTCAAGTTGTTACTACGATGATGAACACCGATCGAGTCTCCTTCTACGAGAAGCAACGACGATTCGAATCCATTTTCATACCCAGTTGGGACCTAGGTTACTGATATGCAGGAGACTCTAACTCCTAAGCATAGTAGGTGAACCGATATACTGGGATAACAACCGCAGCCATATATCACCACATGATACACGTGAGCACTTCGACCCAGTGTACCAATATACATGGGAACTTAAACCCATAGCATAACACACTATGACATATGTGGGGACTCTGGCCCACTATAAGTCACTCCATGACATACGTGGGGACTCTGGCCCACCATATACCACTTCATGCATGTGGATTTTCTAGTTTCTCGATATCACCAGTTCACCATCGACACGGGACCTAGGGCATCAACAGACGGAAACACTACAGAGGGACTCCATTCCCAATGCAAGTTAGCCGTCCAGACTCGATTTATTAACTATCATCATAATTTCAACAGAATAAACCAATCTCATCTTTTTCATTCTTTTATCTCTAAACACTTAATTAATTAAGCAGGGCTAAGCATTACTACGCATCTTTTAGAACAGGTAACAAGGAATTATGGAAATAAGACAGGTAATGCAGTTGGTGGGTTTTCACTCAACTCTTATTACTTAATGCAACATATCATAACTGAAGCGATAAAACATTTATAAAATAGAATAGGGTTTGAATGCATCCGGGGCTTGCCTTGATGATCGGGGTAGACAGTCTCGAGTTCCGGATCAACTCCCAACTCCTGAGTCTGCTCTTCCTTTGGATCTGGGGCGACAACGTTAAACTCTCCGTTATCGGAAACTATACGATACAATGATATGCTTCAACATGATAGAATGGTAAACATGATGCTCGATGGATACATGATCAGATTAATGGATTGAGTACAACTTTCTTTCATGATAAAGTTGCAAGCCAACTAAAACATACTTACTAAGTTCATTAGGGTTAACTACATTATTTAAGAAAGTTATTAAACACATGAAATAACGTTAATTAAGCCCTAATGACATGATCTAGGTAAGCGCAAATAATTAATTAAAGTACCAAAGGTCATTAGGGTTAATGACCCAAGATCATCAATCAATCCCAAAGTCAAACAATTTCTATAATGATTAACCTTAATTAAAGGGGTTAATTAATTATTTAAAAGCATAAAATAAAGGAATAAAAATTAAATTTGTCTAATTAAGCTCAAAATTTTATTTTGAAAAGCTCTTGGTCTAATTAGATGGCAAAACAAATTTTAGAATTAAAAGCCAATTATTTTATTTATTAAAAATCATTGAAGGTCTATTTTTCAATTAAAAGAGCTAATTTTAACATATGCAAAATGTACTCAAATTTGGCATTTCATATTTTTCTAGGTAGATGACATCATAAAGAACACACACAAAAAATTTTAGAATTTTTGGAGCTATGTATGAATTCCTCTGATTTTCTAAAGAAATTAGCATTTAAAATATTTTCTGAAAAAAGAAAAAGAAAATAAGCACAGTGTCCCCGCGCTGACCGACAGCGGCGCGACGGTTGAACGGCGATTTCTCACCGATGGCGAGGTCTCCGGCGTCGAGCTTGGGCTCTACGGACTCAGCACATCAAGACAAAGCTCCTGGGCTAGCTAACGCGACGGCGGCACCCACGCCGGCGGCCATGGCGGTGCGGCGGTAACGCTCACCGGAGCGATTTTCGACGACGACAAGGGCACAGGCAGGTGCAGGACATTGATGCGAAGACGTTGGGCCAGAAAATAAAGCTATTCCTGGCCCCTAGCTCAAACGGCTACGCGCGCGGCGGCGCTGGCAAGCCATGCCAGCGGTGAGCCACGGCGGCCGGACTCTACGGCACAAGGGAGGTAAAATTGAGAGCATGGACAGGTGCAGAAGCTCACCACGGGTCTAGTGTGCACGCTAATGAAATCTCAGAGTGACTGAGTCGAGCTGTGGACGGCGGCGCTGATGGCGGCGGCGGCGCTCCGGTGGCAAGGACGGCGTTCCGGCGCTTCCTGTGCACCATCAGACTGACCAAGATACGCATAAGGGGCAGCGAAACATGGATAATATGATGAGAGGGTCAAAGGTAATATGTTTTCCACCTTGACGGCGCGGTGGACGGCGAGGAAGCTCGCGACGGCTCGGCGACCGGTCGCGAGGAAGACAACGTCGTGCGGACGGCTCGGGCGGGGAGAGTGAGCACGAGCTAGCTTAATCGAAGCGCAAGGACGTGGCGGAGCTTCTGGCAAGACGAAGCATGCAGAGGTGGCTCAGCGGTGGCAAATTTTGCCGGCGGAGCAAGGTCGGCGGCGACGGCGGCAGGGGGAAAAGAAGAAGGGAAGTGGCGGCAGCCGACCTATTTATAGGGCAGGGGCGAGGCATGGACGAGCGACACGGCGATGGCGAAGCTTCGCGCGTCGAGGAGCACGCTGGTGGCCGTGGCATGTGCGGCGGTGGACGGCGGCGCGGCTTGAGAAGCCGGCGATGGCGGCCGACGATAGGTCTCGGTGCTGTTCAAGAAAATTACAAAATTGCCACTTGTTTGAAATTACAAATTACTCCAAAATTTATATAAGAACTTGAAAATATTCAAAAATATTATTTGCATAACTTTTTAAGAGCTACACTTTTCATTTTACTGGCATCCTCAAATTTTGTCTGGATTTTGAAATATGAATTCAAATTCAAAAGAGGAATAAAACCCTAGAAACAAACATTTGAAATTACTTTTGATTCTTCAATAAAACTTGAAAATCTTCAAAACTATGAAATGTTTAAATTTTCAAACCAAACCTTTTTCATATACAAAGTTTTCCCAAATTATGCATAAATTTTGAATTATGGTTTTAAAATCAAAAGGGGACAATTGTTAGAAAACTGTATTTTCAAATTTATTTGAAATTATTTTTGGAAAATTGAAAAATTTTGTATACCAACTTTATAGCTCTTGTCAATATCTACAAACTATCTTTTTAGAGTATCCCCAAATTCCTTATAGATTTTGAATTACAGAAAAGGAGATAAAACTAAGTTTTGAAATAAAGGGTTTTTAAAACCGAATTCAAACTCGATTTGGTTTCTAATTTAATTGGTTGGTTATTAGTGATCACATACATCATCCAAGGATCTTTTTAGGTCAATGACCCAATGATATCCTTGGTTGACCAAGTTGACTTTCGAAAAACCTTTTATAGCTTTTCAATTTGAATTTAAATTTGAATTGCAAGGCTTGGGAATAAGCTTTGAAAACCAAATTCAACTTCAAATATGGAAATCCATTTTTTAGGGTTGGACTTAGATTTACACACTATGCTTGGCACTAGTGTAAACACGGTTTACACCTCAAGTACATAGAATATAAACTAAGCATTTGAGATGACATTCGAAAGTAGAGTTTTATTATTTCATGTGACAACACATTCCAGAAACACAATCAACCTATGAAATATAAATTTGTTTTAGTTAATGCACATCAAGGTTGACCTAATCATGAATGCTTTGCAGTGCATATGATGATATGACAGGTTTTAGTTAATATAACACCAGAGGTGTTATATTTTATCCCCTACATAATTCAATGACGGTGCATAAATCACAACAATGCATCATTATAAGAGCTATTGACAAAGCGGTTCCCATACCCCCTCCCCTCCCCCCCTAGAGCCGTATCAAAGAACAAGTTAACAACCCGACTATGGTTGCATGCAGCTCAACTATATTAGCTCTTCACTAATGGTCTAAGAGCCTTGTGATTTCATTGCAAGACTCAGTTGTTGTTTCTAATTCCCCACAATATACGGGGCAACTATGTTAATTTAAGGTACCAGATACAAACTTAACATATTTACAGGTAGTTTACACATATTAAATTAGTTTATAGAACCTAAGTTCAATTAATGTATAGCTTTATAGTTTGGGCCATGTAAGTATACAATTTAGGTAGTGTTTAATATTTATTAGATAAAAACATACTTCCTCTGTTTCATATTATAAGATGTTTTGGCTTTTTCTAGAAACATTATTCTTATGACATATCTAGACATAGTGTATATCTAAGTGTATAGCAAAGCTATGAATCTAGAAAAGCCAAATGTCTTATAATTTGGAACGAATGGAGTATTCAGCACATTGACTTTCTAAATTATACTCTTTGGCAAGTATTTCATTTATAAAAAAGACTTTTAACTATTCGGCAATGAAATCAAGTAGTAAACAGCAAGACACCATTTCTCTAGACTTTCGAGCGATGCACATACCTGAATGATTTCTCTCACTGTCTACTTATTAGTGAAGGAAAAGAAAACATATACCTGAATGTTTTCTCTCCTGAATCAAAAAGGGATTAAGTAGCCTGCATGGAGGAAGTGTGTTGAATTGTAAGCTCTTTCAGCAGAGTCCCCATTCCTTACCCTGTTACCCAATACCTGTTCCGTTTGCCTTCACACTAGTAGCACAAATGAAACCTGGCTCAAAATTAATTCCAAGTCTAAGCAAGAGCTTAACCTAGCACCAGCTATGTGCTATATATGCAAGAACTTCAACCTAAGGATCTAGTGAATATATGCTACACTAGTACATGCCAAATACCAATTCCAACAAAGATCCCGCCGTGACCTGAGCAGAGAAGTGGCTCTTGCCGCCTTGTGCTTTCAAACGCGGGCCAAAAAAATAAAAAAATTATAAAAATTGTACCAATAGACATATATATGTCCTGTACAATATATAAAAAATCCAACACCAACAACGTATGGACTCATCCAGACCTAGAAAAAAGGAACCCAATCCAACTAACCCTATATACCCAAATTTCTATTAGGGCCCTTTTGGCTCCTTGAAATCGAAAGAATTAAATTCATTATTATTTAGGTACATATTTGAGCTAACTATATACTCTGAATGGAATGGAATGAAGTTGGAGAGTACAACATAGATAGTGAATAATGATTATGTGTATAATTCATTTCTCATCTCATATCCTATAAATTTGTGATAGGATTGAAAGTGAACTTTAAAAAGTGGTGGAATCTCAAATTCTTTCTTCCACAAATACAATTTATACTACGAATTCAATTCAGGGAATTCCGAGGATCCAAATGGGTCCTTAACATAATCAAACCCATTAAAAATATAATTCATTTCCACACATCCAATATATACTCATTTACTTATAAGAACCTAACCCATTACTCCCTATTTGAACCCAATTCATTATCAGGTATGGACTGCACGGCTATCTTCCTTCCTTTTTTTTTTTTGAGTGAATGCTATCTTCCTTCTCGTTACCTCCACGTCTCCAATGAGCCTCCCATGATTGACCCTGACGAAGAACGGCCTACATTAAACTGAATCCGAGTATTCCATCCAAACGAAGAACAGTCTACACAAAGTCACGAACAAACATTCAGCTCCTTTTTTTTTTTTTTTTTTTTGAGGGGACGAACAAACATTCAGCTGAATCGAGTTGTTCTTTCTGAGTCATGCAACACCACCATCGAACAATATTGGGCTTATGACCAGTTGAATCACTAAAATTTCGGCCCACTAGCATACAGTGGGCGCAACTCGATCTTTCTGCCATCTAACAAGTCAGCCCAAATTCATCGTCCCTGAATTCATCGTCCAAGTCCAAACCAACGTGCGAGCCCAGAAACAAATACATAAGCCCATGGCTTCGCCCATGGAGTTTCTTTTACAATTGTAAGGCAAAATATCATTTTATTTTTTCAAAAAATAACCATGTTCTAAATTTTTGTCTTGAGCTCCAAAATAATAAAGTTTAACTATATTTGCAAAAAATGTGTGTAACATTTATATTTCTAAATAAATTTATTACGAAAATAGATTCAATGATCTATCTAATGATATTAATTATTTATCATAAGTACTATTAATCTGTTTATATATATACTTAGTCAAAGTTGTTTCTTGGGAAGTGAAAATGGTTGTTATTTTGGGACGGAGGAAGTAGATCAATTCATAGAGTTCTCTTAAATTATTTTTTAAAATTTAATCATATTTAAAGAAAAGAGTCTCAAGATTTATGACACCAATATGATATCCTTAGAGATACCATATACTATATTTTCATAATATCTTTATTTACCATCATAAGTATTTATAGTTTGGTCTCTACATTCAGCCAAAGATAAAAAAAAGTTAGACATCTTAAAACCTGATTTATGGAGGGAGTACTTTGAGATTGATGAACGAACGATGACAATTAGAAAACACTTGCACATATAATTAGCACCCTCTTGGCAAAGTAGGGGGAGATAAGCAACTGTTAACTTTACCGGTTCCCCAAACATGCTGTGCTTCACTTTTCTCCTCACTCTTTTCTTTCCGCGTCGCTCATCATTTGTCTCTCGCTCGACATTTCCCCTGACCGAATGCGTCATTCTTTCTCGTCACATTATCTCGTATACCACCTCTTTCTGATACTTTGATTGATCAAGTGGTCGACGAAAGTGAGAAGCTAGGTTCCTGAAACAAAAACAAAAGAGTCGAGAAGCCACGGCCGGCACAGAGCAGAGGTGGCTGCTGCTGAAGCCTATAGGCAGCTTGACTGACCGGCATAGGCAGCTTGACTGACGGCTACTGGTATGTTTCATCTCTCCTTTTCTCTGAAATTTTGATATAGGAGCACAGGGGATAGGCGTGTTAGTGCCAACAAACGATAGCATGTAGTATAGCTGCCATGCGTCGCCGTTGCCACGGTGTTCCCAACGGGCCGCTCGCGTGCTCTGTGCTGCACGCTGATCTGATGGCGGGGCGGCCTTTTGCTACGACGGCGCGACGTGCTCTGAAGTTCGTGCACGCGTACGCTCCAACCAAAAAGCACTTTGCCCACAGCGGCCTTCATCTTTTTTTTTTTTGTCATCTTTCTTTCTCGCAAGGAAAATGATATAGGTCGCGTCCAATCAACTGTGCATATGTTTCTATCTTTCTTCAGCGAAGATGATGGAAAGTGCCACCCGGTGAAGTCGAGACCGAAACGTGCCGGCCGGTCTGTGTTCATCTGCAGCAGAACTAACCGTTGGGGCATGGACACACACAGGAGCATTACTTACACGATCGGGTTTTGAGTTTCAGGAATAATAATAATCCAGCAAAGATTTCGGCACGCAGAATTGCAGACCACTGGACACACATGGCGCACGGTTAGTTCTGGGATTAGTGAGGAAACAGGATCCAAGGCAACTAGTACAAGGGAAGGGAGCAGTGAACACGTGGTCTTTGTTCCTGGCGACGCGGCGCCGGCTCTCCTAGGCTGATGATCCGGGTGCCCGGACCGCACGCTGCCGGAGGGTGGTCAAGCGAGTAGAGTGAAGCATCATCGCACGCCGGCGGCCGGCGGGGACGCTGCTCCTGCTCCTGCTCCTTCTCCTTCTCCTTCTCTGCGCGAAAGGGTGGGTGAGGGACCGTGGGCATACCGGCAGGACAGGCACCTAAGCTCCGAGTCTCCGACTCGATCTAGACAAGCAGGAACGGAAATGGTGAGGATTCAGGGCTGCTGGTGAGTCAGATCTCAGATGATTTGGATCACAGCTGACTTATTGTCCTGCATCCCATGTTCCACGCAGCATGACACGTGCACCATGGCCTACCCGGCCGCTCACGTACCCTGCAGTCGAGTGAACCCACGCATGGGTTCAGATAAGGATGCACTCCTATATACATAATCTTATATATACAGTAAGACTTACTGTATGTGTGTGCACTCTATCACAATGCAGCAAATTGTATAATAATGTGAACGTGAGCTATCAACTTTTCCTTTTTTTTTTCTTTTTGATAAAGTGCAACTTTATTAATTATCAGCAAGATGCCGACAAGATCGATGATGGAATCACACCGGACATAGAGTTTATAGTAAAGAAGGACAGATATTTACATGCAAAGGATGAGTACATGTAAGTCATGGGAAGTCAATGTCCGCAGAGTCGTAAACTTGTAATATTGAGTGGTTAGGAAATGTGTTGTAGTGTTGAGCTTCGCTCGAAAATTGTTGCATTGTTGCTTGAAGTATTATTTATGATCCGGAGCTGGAGATGTCATATTAGAGATGTCCCACTTCTCTTAATGAAAAACGTGATAAGCACGGTTTCGTAAAAAGCTGGAGATGTCACGCTAAAAGCTATCAATACTAGTAGTTGTCAAATTGGATATTTGGACACTACTTCGAAGTAGTAAATATATATACTATTCATGAAACTAAATGCATAGATTTAGACTAATTATAAGATGGATTTTTAAGCCTAATTGGTCCATAATTTGATAATGTGGCGAAAGAGCCTCTAGCCTACTAGTTAGAGCACCCGAGTAGCATCCAGCAGACCTGAGTTTGACTCCCCGTGGGAGCGAATTTAAACAGGTTTACATTATTCAAAAAAAATAAAAAAAATAGGCATGGAGTTCCTATGCTGACTTCGGTCAAAAAATGATTTGACAATGTGGTGCTACAGTAAATATATTCTAATGATAGATTAATTAGATTTAATAAATTCATCTTGTGGATTCCTAATGACTTTTGTAATTTATTTTTTTTTAGTATCCGAACACCTCATATGACCCACCGTGTGACATCCAATGTGGAGCCACCAAATAGTGAATGTTCACTTAAAAGGAATCAAGTGAATAATTTTTAGACTTACCGTTTTTGGTAAAAAAAAAATCCAACTCTTTCCCATTTTAGCAACTACTCAACCAAACGATCCCAACAGCATGCGTGCAGCGCTTGCACTCCACGTATGTCGCACCATTATTGGTTAAACGATCACCCGATTGAATTTGCACATCCAACGGGACATCTCTTAAACTTTAGTCCCTGTCTAGACCATCAAAGCACAATGCAACCCTCATCACCCTCTTCCTCTTCTATTTTAAATGGAAGAAGACAGCTGCGGAGCCCCGGGTTGGAAAGGGGGAGGGGCCATTGCCCCCCACTCTAACATACGACAAGAAATCTTTATTGGTTAGTTTCTATTTTCTCAGTTAGTTTCAATTTCTCAGTGTATCACGAAAAAGAAGCACTAGCCATTTTGCATGCCATAATTAAATATTTTCTCATCAGGTTCGTTCTTTCTATTGCAAAGGATGATTTACATCCATAACCCAACATTCAGGAAAATGTTTCAGAATCTGCAATATTGGAGGGAAAATATCAGTTTGCCATAGAACATAAACAATGCATGTACTCATCACTTGTCCACCTAAATTGTAGCTTTCAAAATAGCAATGCAGCATGAATTTTGTTTGCGGCATGGTCAATGGAGTGCCAAGGGACATGGTGCACAAGCGATGCTATCAAAACAGAAGAACGGAAGAGGTAAAAAGCGTCGTAATATGGTTTGCACCGCCTTGGTTAGGGATCTCGGCTGGTACATACATAAACTCAATCAGCCTGCACTTTAAATTCTGCTTCAAACATCATAATTGAGCATGTTAACATATTTGTATTTACTCAAGAGTTGCCTTGGCAATATGTGCATATTAGCTTTACCTATTTGCACACTCTGTACCAGACATGTTACTATTATTTTTCTAAGTCTTCATTGAAGGCCTTAAAGCATGTTTTGGCGCAAACAAAATTAAAATAGAGCCGTGCATGTTTAGCCTCTCCCCAAATTAATTGCGTGCCTCTGTGCTGCTATATGGACTTGGCTTCATGCTCTCTACGTAGTTCGTTAGATTTTTTTTAACTTCAAGTTTGACCCTTCATTTTATTTAAAAATTTATTTAAAACATCTCTTCTTTTGTACCCACATCAGTCCGTTTTCTGCAAAATGAAATCTTGTGACTACTATACTGCAAGTACAAATGCAAGAACCGCACAGACGCGACACACGGCGATCCTGATGAGAAGAGCTCCCGACCAGGCCTGTCTTACGCAGCACCAATAGAAGAAGAAGAAGAATGTGGACCCCAACACTGCTAGTCCTACTTGCCTCGCCTGCACGGAGGTTGCATGCGTGACCATGACTTGTACCCATGTTGGCCCGTTTTTTGCAAACTAAAATCTTTCAACTAGTAAAATCCGCCGGGTCCTCTCCGTCTCCGGTGGCCTCGTCGGCGCCGGAGATTGGGAGGACCTGCGGATTGGGCGGCCGGTGTATATACCCTATGCTACTAGGTGTAGGCTCTGTAGTTTAGGGTTAGGTTTACATGTGTCATCGATCCGGCGCAGGTTTGTCTTCCTCCGCGGCCATATCTCCGGCGGATGACGGCGTAGATGCAGCGAGGAGGTCTCCATGGTCTTCTTCGACATCTCCGTCGGCTTCCCTGTCCTGGCTGGTGATGGCGGCTAGACGAGCAGGTTTCCTGGCTATGTCTGTTGGGTGGAGGCGGCACAGCCTTCGTGGAATAAAGTTCCCTTGGCTCTTGTCCACCTCGGCGTCACGCTCTCCGGTGGCGATGATGAGCTTGTGGGATTGGTGCTGATGGGTATCCGCCGGCGCGTGTTCAGGAGTCCTCGCCGGCTACCATCTTGTCGTCTCGGTACGACGGTGCTGGTGACGGCGCTTTTGGCTAAGGATCCGATGATGGCTGCGGGTGTGGAGGTAAGTTGGAGAGTGGATCGAGCTCGTTTTCTCCTCGGTGACCGTCGACGACGAGTTCCGGTCCAAGGTCTGAGAAGCTTGGGGTGTTTCCCTGGTCGATACTGCTTCAGCGTTGGCTTCAACCTGTCCATGGAGACGGGTGTCTACTGCAGCCCAGTTCAAAGCTTGCTAGCGATGGAGCTTCTCCAGATCTAGGTTGCCATCGGCGACTTCGACGACGGTGAGGTCCAGCGGCGGAGCACTCCGATGCCGTTAGTGGTGGAGCCAGAAACGAAGGATAGGGGGGGGGCCAATTTGCCAATTAAACCCATAAGTACATATATAGTGGAGAAATTAGTCTTACTAGTTACGTACTAATTATATAATCAGGTACAAAGTCTCAAGTATCCAAATCGTCCATTTTATTTGTCCAAGAAGACCATCACATTCTGTATGGGCTTAGGCCTGTTGTAGGTGTAGCATGTCCGCAGAGCAATAGAGGGGGCAGATGTAGAGGACTGCTGTGCTGTGTGGTGGACTCGCCGCTCGTGCCTCGTGGACGCAAGAAGGCAGCTAGACGAGGGATGGCAGTCTGGTAGTTCTCATTGAAATCTTGTGTTTGGTTTTGATAATTGATGACACCCAATGTTGCTAATGTTTTACTCTAAGTGTGACTAGACACATAGCAACATGATGGTGAGGCCTCGGGCTCGGTGATGGACTTGGACATGGTGATGATCAAGCATCGAGGGTCAAGGCTAAGGTATCAAGAGATAGGTGTTTTCCCTTTCGGTGATCGAGACACTATAGAGAGTGTGATCACGTTTAGGATTGATAACCGACTATCAAGAGGGGAATTCACGATTGAATTCGCGGTCCAAGTGCCTCTAGGTTCGACTTTGCATGATGCATATGAGAGATTAACTAGAGAGCTAACACTTGCCATATTTCATGTGATGAAATGCTAACTCATGTGATCGAGAGTGTTTTACATGTTGGAGTTGGCACCCTAAGGCAAGTGGTTTGACTTGGATCGGCGACGGCGCGACGACGACGACAAAACGACGAAATCAGCTGGTTCTGTAACGCGCCGGACGCGTCCGGCGCTTGATAGAGAAGCACACGGGTAGTAGACGCTACGTCGGACGCTCGGCCAGAGGGCCGGACGCGTCCGGCGCTCGATGGTGGGCTGCAGTGGCCTGGCACGCCGGACGCGCTGTTGGCACTGTTCAGCGTCCGGCGCTGCTAGACATGCTAAGTCTCGCGGTGCAGTGTCGTCGAACGCTGACGCCGGACGCTGACGCGTCCGGCGCGTGTAACGCTGGCCCCTGAAGTGCGAAAACGGCGTCGGACGTCCGGCGCTTAGAAAAAAACGCCCCCGAGCTGAGTAACGGTTGGATTTTGTGGAGAGGCTATAAATAGAGGTTTGGCCGGTTGGGGAGGCATCTCTTGCCTATTTTAACTTCTTTGAGCATCCTTTGAGCTAGAAAGACTCCCCTCCATTCATCTCTTGACTTGATTGTTCATCTAGAGTGAGATTGAGTGAGAATCAAGTGCTAAGCATTGAGAGTTACATCTAGAGGCACTTGTTCTTCGAGTTCGCTGCGGAGTTCTTGTTACTCTTGGGTGATTCCCGTCACCCTAGACGGTTTGGAGGCATCGGGGTGTTGAGCTCGAGGTGGAGATTGTTCGAGGCCGCACCCGGTGATCTTGTGAGGGATTCTTGGTCCTTCCCCGCGGGAGTTCGCGAAAGGATACTCTAGTGGATTGCGCGTGGCTTGGAGGATCCTTGTCTTGTGTTGAGAGTGCGGCTCCCGGGAGCGGTATTTGGCATTGAGAGCCAATTGAGCGAGCACCTCTCCAAGCAAGTGTATCGCCACAACGAGGACTAGCTTGCCGGGAAGCAAGTGAACCTCGGTAAAAATCATTGTGTTAATATTGTGATTACCGAGGATTCTCTTGTGTGGTTATCTTGATTGGGTGATTGACCGTCTACACTTCGTGTCGGTATAACAATCCAATCTCCCTCTCTTGTATCTAGCTTTATATCTTTGTTCATACATAGCTTGTCTTGCTAGATATTGAGTAGAACTTTCTAGATTGTGTAACTTTTATTTGTTCATATCTTTGCTCTTGCTAGCTTAGTGAAGTACCTAGAGTTATCTTGATTAAATTTGCTAGACTTGTTAGAAAGGCTTGCATAGAAGTAAGTGAAGCTCTAGCATTGCAATTGCGCTATCTCTTAGTCTAACAAGTGGTCTAGTATTTTCAAGAAATTTTATTAGGCTATTCACCCCCTCTGGCCATTTGGACCTTACACTCGTTGAGAATTGCGGCTTGCGAGAGTTCCGAGCGTTGGGTTCTGCTACCTGCTGTGCGTTTTGACTGAATAGAATATGGCCTCCTTCAGCAAAACACGGAGGCAAGGGGGGCCATGGCCCAGTATGGCCCCAACGTAGCTCTGCCAGTGGATGCCGTGGAAGAGCAAGATGGCCAGGGACTTCATCGTATTTTTAATTTTCTTTAGGGCCTTCTTTGCTTGTTGTCTAGGACAGCTTTCTCCGTATCCTTTCAGTACGTATCTATATTTGTACGATATTTTATACGGTTTCCTTACTTTATAATACAGATACTTACTATAAAAAAAAATCTTTCGACTAGTGTATACCATAGGAAACCGCAGGTACAAATGCAAAAATCGCAGACTCGATACACGGCAATCCTGATGACAGGAACTCCCGACCAGGCCCGTGGAAGTAGGCAACAATAGCAGCTCGTAGTTTTCCGTGGAAGGAAATGCCACTTAATTTAATCATGAGGCTCTTTCCCTAATCACCGAAAACCCGGAGCACTGGGATAAAGACGGGGCAACGCACAGGTTGTCTGTCCCCCTCGACCCCCTCTCATCGCATCCATCGGCAGCCGCTGCATTATTCGTGCAGGTACAGGTCGGTGGTCATGGCGTCGTGGCCGCGCTGGACAGACACGCATCATGACTGGCGACAGGCCAGGCGGCGCCTCCTTTTGGGTTTTATGGCCCGGTCAAACCGGGAAATTTCAGTCTCGCGCAGCCAGCCTCACAAACATTCTCATCTGCCTATTCCTGGTCGTTACAATTGAGTCTCTTTATCTACCTATCCTACAGCTTGCTTGCTCTGCTGTGCTTTTGTTTGGACTTTGATTCTTTGCTTTTCGTTCAGTGATTGGAATCACAGCCTAGCATTATGTCCCACCACCTAAGCATGGTTCGCATCCATCATTAGAAGCACAAACACGCTGGAAGATTCCTGCCTTGCAATCAGTCATTGCCATGTTGCCATGCTAGAGACACATAGCTGAACAAAGTGTTCCTTTGCCTGATTAGGAATGACATCAGCGCTAAATACAACACCCACTCCTCCCCCACACCCCCCGACACCCCCCCACCCCCACCACACGCGCACACACACCCCCTGTGCCTTTCCACTTGCAGTTTTCTATAGACCACAGCCCCTGGCAAAACTGATTCCAAAGAGATGTTTCAAACTGTACTGACATACTTACGTAGATAAGCATGAAAAGGCACGAGAACCTGACGTTCATGGAATGGAAACGGCTCGTCATCATCGATGCCAAATGCAATGCAAAGCACCAGGGGAAACGACAAAACGGAATCAGGAGAAGAACATGGGGGACATGGCGCCGCCGGCAACGACAGAGGGGACAAATCAGGCATGCTTTCTAAAATCAACATGTTGATGGAAGAGAATCCATGGATGAAATGTACAGACACATGTACAGACTACAGAGTAGTACACCTTCCTCCCCCACAGTGACGGCATCAAGAACAAGAAGCCATCGCTATCTCATATCACAAGCTCACTTTGGTTTTCATGTAACAAAACACAGACAAATGCGACCCCCAAAAAAGAACAGCAAAGCCAACAAATAATCAAAGAACAGATCGAGACATAGAACGGGCCTAGAAAGTAATAGAGAAACTCTTTTATTGTCCTTCTCCTATCATGCAACATCATGTTCAAATGGTGGCGGTATGGACCTGTGGACCTGGCTGGCGATCGATCAAATTACATGTCGGGGTGGTCAAGCATCAATCAGGCGGCGGATTCGGCGGTGCTCTTCACCTTGAACCGGTACAGCAGCTTCTTCTTCTTGGACGCGGGGTTGTTCACGGCCAGCACCACCTTGCCGGGCTCGGTCACCTTGAAGCTCCCCTTCATGATCGGCTCCTCGTGGGCCGGCACCTTCCTCGTCTTCTGCACGATCACGGTGTAGCCGCCCTCGGCGTCGGGGGTGAATTCCGCGCCGTAGCTCACCTCCCATCCCAGCACGCGGAGCTCCCACACCACGGTGGAGTTCTGCAAAGACGATGGCGATTAGTTTCATTTCGTCTCTCACAATGTGGGATTATTCGCCTGAGATGAGATTCAGGATGCAGAAACAAGGAGACGGCCAAACAAACCTCGGTGGCTGGGATTTCAATGGTTTCTTTGGAGGATGGTTTCACGGTGAGCTCAGTGACAGCATCAGAGGTGGAGAACTCGGTGTCATCCTCCTTGTACAGCCCGCCGAATTGAACCGGGACTTGCTCTGGCGCGATGTATCTGTATTGAATTCGAGGCACGACATGTGAGGATTTGAAATCTGAATGTTGTGATAGCAATGGCATACTGATTGATACTCTATAAATCTGTTTGTTGTGTGCAAGACTGCAAACCTGAAGAGGGTCTCCGCGGACTTGCCGGGGCTGCAGAAGACGATCTTGCTCTTGGTGCGCTGAGTCAGGAACGGGCTCATCACTTTGTTCGCTGCGAGGTACCACCACGGCACATTGATGAACACCTACAATTGATCAATGATCCGACCAAATCAATTTCCCCCAATTCAGAAAAAAAAAACAGTACTCACAAAGGAAACATGTATGCCATTTTATAGCAAGAAGCCAAGAAGCACAAGACTGGCAAAACAGGAAGCAGCTGCCTGAAAAAAAAAAGTCTCATCCTTTGCTTTGCACCACTATTTCGAGTTAGCACTAGCCTACTGACAACCATGATAGAGAATTTAGAGATCCTATTTTCAACCAAACACAAAACTGAACACGCGGGAATTCTCGACTCCTTAGCTGAAAGCGTAGAATTTTCGACTAGGATTCTAGGATCGGAGATCATTCCCTTTTTTGAACAATTCTAGAGGATGATCCGATCCGGTGTAAAAGAAGAGACAGAGAAATTATACCTTCTTGGCAACGAACTCGGGGTAGTTGTCCTGGAGCAGGGCGAGAGCCTGTCGTGTGACGGCGCGGTGCTTGCCGAGCATGGGTGGCGAGTTCTTGAGGTCGGTGACCTGCACCATGGAGCAGATGCCACTGGGCGAGAAGTCGAGCTGCTCCCGGATGCCGCGCTCCAGGAGCTGGATGCGCCACTTGAGGAAGCGCTCCCGCTTCTCCTCGTCGCCGAAGGCCTTCTCGTAGAGCTCCTTGTCCTGGAACTCGCCGTAGACGTTGTAGCAGACGGGGTGGCCCTCGCGGTCGGCGCCGCGGTAGAACACCACGTTCTCCAGCTCCGGCAGGCCGAGGTCGGCG